>JAMPIT010000635.1:1030000-2230000 GCA_026261815.1 Monarcha castaneiventris obscurior
TGGGGCAGTAGGAATATGGGTGGTTTATTAAAAATCAAGATAAACAATCAGTTTTCTATTAAGTCAGAGAAAAGCAGGTTCTTCCCCAAAAGAAGATTCCAATACCTTCACCCAAGAGGCTTTTAATTGACTGGATAAAGTCTAAGGATATTTATCAGCTTACCTAAGCAGATAAAATAAATAATGCTAACATGTTCCTCTACACCACATCCAGATAAGCTTCTTATGAATTCATCAACACTGTCACAGATGTAACAAGAAAAAGAATCAATTTACATCAAAGCAGCAAATTATAATCAAATTAAACTGTTCATTCTAGAGTAGAATATAAACTCAAATATATAAAATAAAATATTATCATACACGAAGAAATAGTAGGATATTTTCCTTCTTAAATAGAAGAACATCTTTTGCAGTTTATGAATAATACCCTGCATAAGAGTTAGTAGGATGGTAACCTCAAATTACAAGCACACAACATAAATTTTTGTTGCTTTCATAAGGTGTAAAAAGGTGAAAACAGAAACTACTATCCAGGGATCAGCTTTTCTTTATACCATCGAACTGGTGACATCAAGAAATAAAGAGATACTATCAATAAATAAGTAAATTCAGTAGAATCTACTTCAGTAGAATTGCAACTAACACGCTATAATGCCGTGATTATAACAGTATTTTAAAAGGAAGCTAAATGTGTAGTTTAGAAATAGAGCAATGCTAAAATTACATATTATTTCTAGGACCACTAATGGCTGACAGTTCTAGTTAACATACAAATAAATAAAACCAGTGATCCTGTGTTTAAAAAAAAAAAAGTTCCATAATCTTAGTTAGACATTTCAGAATCACTGCAGGATTACCCTACCTAATGAGAAACCCAAATCCGAGTTTTAGACTCATTAATAAAGGTGAGAGAACTCACACACATGCATTCCTATGAATTCTCCCCTTTATAACTCTGCAGAGGAATCTTTATATCCATTGCTCATGCAAAAGGCGCAGAATTAGGCAGACAACAGGCACATAATCCATCCCTCCACTCTCACAGGAAACAGGACCTTTGTGTGGCTTTCTGAAGAACAGACCATGGAACACCCTCAAAAAAACAGCATTCACAAAAAACACAGACAACAGCACAGCAAGAACTATGTATTTTAAGAACACAAAAAAAAAAAAAAAAAAATCAACATTAACCTAGGACAAGACTTTTAAATATTATGTACCTACTACATATGCCAGATACATATACTTCCTATGATTTAGATGGATTGTAGTGGCACATATATCCTAATCTGGAGCACATAACTACTCTCCAATTAAGGATAAAAGGATTAAGTCCAAAGGCACTATTTTAAATTTTTCTTTTACCACAAAGTTGTGAGATGTTCTGAGGTCCAAGATGGGCTTGAAGCCCCCTGACTTTTTCAGGATCAGGATGTACCTTCACTAAAATCCTTTCCTTGTTCCTCTTGTAGTGCAGGCTTTATAAATCTGCATTTGGAAGGGAAAAAAAATCTGGTTCAGAAGAGCAGAAAGACTTTTAAGTATTCCATATCACTTCAGTCTGTGCCTTGAGAGCCTTGGACTAACTACAATATTGCCTCAAAATAACTCCAGTAAAAAGGCTGAAGGGGCCAGTGCCTGGAAAAAAAAGAAATAATACACAAATGTACTAATATACTGAAAATATGTATATTGTACTTCCAAAACTGCTTCAACAAGTACATGCATACGATGCAGATCTTTCAGCTCTATTCAATTATTCACTACCATATTCCTTCACAACAATCACTTTCTGCTTTGGAAAACAAACAGAGGGTTTTTCCTTCCCCTAGAGCATGTTTATTTCACCTGTTTCTTTTGTATTTCATGATACTTCCACTACAGTGTTCTCAGAGGAAACCAGAAATTTCTTGTAAGACCTAATTGTCATATTTTATTTTATTTTAGGTTGTAAACAGCAACTGAAGCATCAAACACCTTCTCTATCTGACTGTACTGGTACTGCAAACCCCAACAAAAGATGTTGCTACTCTGTGCATTGAAATGAAAAGACTAAATTTGTGCAATTTAGAAAAACTGCAAAGATTCTACAAATGCTACGAACTATGAACTTATTTATTGTTTTAATTTTGCAATGGCAATTTCAAAGACAGTCAGTAAACAAAAACATTTAGAACAGACTGTCATTGGTTCATCCACAGTATGAAAGACCAAAAACTGAAAAAAAGTTTGATGTTTAAGAATTTTTATACACTGAAAAATTAATCTTTAAAAGTTTGAAATTTATCAACTTTCAGAATAACTTGAATTCAGAAGCATAGCATTCAAAAACTGAGTTTTGAAAAAGAAAAATTAATTCCACAAAAAGCTTTGAAGTACAATTAATTGCAAATCAAAGCTGCTTTTTTCTTCTTCATAATGAAAATTTATCCTAATTCCAAAAAAGTACCACAATTCAGTTTTAAAGCCCTTAAACAAAAATAGGCATCCATCTCTTCGCTTATTTGTTGTTTTGTTTTTAGACTTCATAGATAAACTTTTAAAGAGATGTCAACTACCAGTGCCTGGAGTCAGTTCTGAGATAAGCCTGCATGTAGTGTATTTTTTAAATGTCTTTTTAACACAAAAAGTAGAAAACTCACACAGAAAATACAGAAACCTCTACAAAAATTGTTATGACCTTACACAAAGAGTGAGAATAAAGAGATCAAGGTGCTGTGAAACTCTTCCATACCCCTCACTTCCTGTCCCATTAGACATTGTCAATGGAGAGTTTGCTGGGTTTGGTCATAAAGATAGCTGCACAGCTAAGTTCCACCTAAAAAACAGAATGAATGTATCATGCCTTTTGTTTATTTTCAAGTCACCACTTTTACCAGAATGATTTTTACTGAAATACTTATTTCAAGTTCACATTTAGTGATGTTTCAAGATTCAGAGGTCTGAGTTATCCTGCGTCAGCCAAGTATTTCATTGCCTCTGCAACAGTTCTTCCACCATGAAAACCAAGGAGAATGCTTTTAAAATATCCAATCGATTCAGTCAAAATGACCTTGAGTTTACTACAAACAGAACTTGATCGTGGCACTTACAGGTCACATGAAATCTAGTAAATTGATCAGGCAGCTGAACACGGAGATTAACAATTTAAAGTAATTTTCAAGAAACCATTAGGCTGTATTCAACCTGAGCAGCCAGGGTATTGGAAACTAAAGTGCAGGCTCTTCATATATCACCTCCAAAGTGTTCTCTAATTTTTTACCTACTTGCACTACTGGGTGCTTAACAGAAGTGCTAATTAAGCATTGTTTCTTAATAAAAGCAGTGAGTGTTAAGGCTTGACTGAATGACTATTCATCCCCGTCCCTGTCCACCTCCCCAGAAGATACTAATACAGAGGTTTCACTTAAACAAAAAACACAAGGCTGTGCATATTGCAATCACCACTTCATCCAATAAAAACTTAAAACTATTGGTTTGGTTAGAGTTTATTTGTTTGCTTGCTTTTTCAAGACCTATTTTCTTCTCTGGGGAACAGGTGTGCATATTAACAATGTATGAATTACCACAAATATTTATGAACACATCTTAAATGTTACAGTATTCTTTCCTGTTTTCTCTAAACTTGGTTTTTTTCTTCACTGACAACTGAAAATACCTTTGTTTCAATTCTCTTTTTTTTCCATCTGTTTCGGAGTATAACTAGGAATACTTATGCCTCTGAAATTACACAAGCATAAAAGGCAATTAATATGTGTATTATTAAAATTTCAAATGCTGTTGGAAGGTCCTCTCCTTGTAACTACATTGGACAACAGTTTAGATAGATTGTACCAAAATGGGCAACATAGGTTTGGGGGCGGGGGGGGGAGTGGAGGGAGGAAACAAACACCCATCACCAAAGCTAAAGTTGCCAAATAAAGATAATTACCCTGATCCAGTCACTTTCTAAGCTCACAAAGACACAGTTATGGCATGTGACTAACACAGTTTCCTTCTCAGACAAGCTTTCCTTGCTGTAGTCATCCAACCAAATACAATAACATACGCACTGCTCCGTCAAGAATTTTTGACCTTTGTACATTATTCTCCATCACCCATTAAAGTTAACAATATAGCTTTAATTTCTACAGTATAGTGCTGTGTTGAGAAAGCAGAGAATACCCTGCCAAGTGAATTTTTGAGAAGACTTGAAAAATTGTAGAGGTATATTGGGATTTTCTTTCTCAAAAAATACCACAAATTTTTGACCTAATAGGATAAACACAACTTATGCCAAAACTTTATTAAATACAACCTTATGCCAAAACCTGCACATGGATAACAAGGTAAGGGTAAAAGCCCAGACTATTTTGTACCCTCTATTTGAAAAAAGGAAACTTTCTTTTATAAGGTGGATATCACTAAACTGCTTTGACAGATCTTTGGAGAAATAATTGATTACAGTGTATCCTCCTACAATTAACACTGTGGGCAGCCTAAATATTTCAGCTACTGGAAACAGTGTCTGATAAGCTATAAAACTGGCCTTATAACGAGGTTATTATATCATATTTTTCCTCTAAGATTAGCTGACAAAAATTTGTGGGAAAATTATAAGAATAGGTGGTTTAGCACTAAAAATAATTCTAAATTGATGATTTTAAAAAAAATTTCAATGCCATAGTATCTTCAGTTCAGATAGGATGCTCTATACCGTGCTTGTACAGTGCAGTGGAGCTCAGTATTGAAACTGCCCAGTTAGGTACGAAGGCTCAGGAGTGAAAACAAAAAGGGGGAAAAAAAATAAAACCTAATTGCCATTGTTAGGCCTTTTCACTCAGGTTCACCATATTGTGCCCAAGAAGACCACTACAACATCCAAGCTGGTGCAGACAGTCAATCCAGTCATTTGGTTGTGTACCATGCTCTGCAGATGGTGTCTCCAGAAAACAGCACAGATAGAAATAGGTGAAAAACCATTCCCGTCACAGTCAGTGTGACCATCTGCTGCTGACAGCCTAAACTGCACAACAAGAGGTTCAAACGCATCCCCCACCCACCAAGTCCAGTGAGTGCAAGTCTTTTGCCATTCAAGAAGTATGACTTCTGGCAGACTGTTCCTAAAAATCTACTATTATATTGGAGGGCTGGGCACTCACAGAGTATGAAGCAGCATTCAATTTATCAGCATACTCAATGGGCTTTGTTTCCAAGACATGCAGTAATTTTAAACTTCAGAACAAGCCTGAAGTAGTTCCATATCTAGTTGGATATTATCTTGTGAAAGCTTCATTTTTCAGCTGAAAGTAATAATTTTTTAAAAACCATGCAATGTCATTTATCAGTTAAAAGGCATTTAGTGTAATTAAAGACTCCATAATTTCAGTATTCAAAAGCCTGATCATAAGACCACTTAGTCGTCCTGAGGAGAAAGAGTCAAAGTTAAGATCTAAAATACCCTGTATATCTATTTCACCAAAATTAACACATTACTTTTAAAATAAAACTATGGATTCATAAAAATATCACAACAGCACTACAGAGCAAGATGCTTGGGTGGGGGCAGAAACAATACCAAACAGGTTACATGTGGCACCTGCTTAAAAGCAGTTTGAAAGCTACTTCTCAACTACACTACAATATGGAGATACTTCATACTAGAACAATAATTACTGAAAGATAGATCTTTTCCTGCTTTCTTTTTTTTCCATGTAATTGAGTTGTGGTAGCTCTGCTGTACAGTCTGTCAGATCAGTTTTCACTACAGACTACAAATTTCAAGAGCATTGAAGAGAACTCTTAACTCAAAAACACCCAAAAGGAAGGATGGATGAAAGTGGCAAAAAGCCCACTACCAGATACGTTGTTGTAGAAAACTAGCTATATTTGCAATCAGTAAAATAAAGAAAAAAAAAATAAATAAAATGATTGAGATTTAAAAAGCCATTATGAGCTTCCCATCAGCAGTGTCCCTCCAAACTCACAGGTGATATGAACCACACTTACAGAAAAATAACCGAGTTAAAATACAAATTGTTTTTTTTTAATTCTGACATGGAAATGCAAAAATACAAAAAACTAAATAGACAATCAAAGTAACACCTTGCCAGCTACACTGATTTAATTTCTATGCCATATAATGACATAATAGAACACACTAAAAGAAAGAAATCTAGGGATTCAATTATACACAGGTGATAACTAAGACAATTAAGAACAGAAGATAAGCAAATAACAGTTTTGGTGAAAATCAGAATTTAAAATCTGCTGATGCTCCAAAATTTTAAATGGAAAAAACCACTTTCTCTCTTACAAGCTTTAAATTTTGAAGTTTAAGCATAGTAATTCTTAATAACAGATTTATTAAGTGGTTTTTAAGCTTCTACTGAAATTAACATTTTTCATTAAATACTACTAGAAAACTTAGATGCATTCATAATAATCATATACTAGATTTAACCAGTAGTTACTGTGTCAGCTTACATACCACTTTTCCCAATAGTATTAAAGTGGAGATTCAGACTACAACCAGAGATAAAGTTAGAAACTTGAAGAGACCAAGCTCATTTTTATAAGCAAAAACAGTTTAACAAACACACATTCAAATGAAAATTTTACCAACAAAGGAAACATGAAGAACTGTACACTTAAGCATTACTTTCAAAGTGCTTCCAAAAAAGGATGTAAAAAAATAAACAGGGTTTAGTCAGTAATATCAATATTCTTATATAATCTTTCTTTGCCATTTTTGTCTCATTTTTCCTGTCTTCATTCTTTTTTCCATATTTCTGACTGCAGTCTTTGGAACACGAACCACACCCTATATGACTGTATGGTATCTTCACAACACCAGACAACATAAAATTAGCAATTTTCTGCTAGTACTATCTTCTCAGAAGTTAAGACCACTTTAGAGAGTAGCAGCAATAGTCTACTAGAACAATATTAATGATAATGTCATGTATATCTAGTATACAAATAAGGGGGGGGGGAAAAAAGGGCTAATATCTGAAATTAATTAATACCAAAAACGGAAAAACTTACTCAGCATATTATGTAGAGACAAAAGCGGAACACTGTATGCAAACAAAAGGTATATTAAGGGATGAAAGGGGCACAGTGAAAATTTCAACAGCTAACCTAGGTGAGGAAAGAAAAGGCAATAAAGCTATCCTCAAATGGCTAAGAAAGTCTACATCATAACTTGCCTCCAACCAAGCGCTTATATACTACATACACAATCTGCTTCCAATGAAGAAACCTGAGGAAATGATTTTGAAAAGCTAAAATATTTTAGTTAAATAAATAGGCACCTGAGTCCTCCGCCATTTTGGACGAATTTAAAATAATCTATTAGCATCTATATAGCACTCCAACAAGAGAATAGAAGTCCTATTAAAAAATATAGTAAGCTCCAGAGAAAAGCAGATGTATAGACACATTATGTACATTTAGTGCTGGAGGACTGATGACAGCTTTCCCCAAAAGCTCACAAGAACTAAACTTCCCTCACTTTTTCAAAGACTTTAATAATATTTTTTTAACAGTTAGTCTGCTGAATAGTTCTGGACACCTTCATGAATTAGGCAAGTAAGTCTTTTTAGCTTGCCACTTGCTAGAACTAGAGAAATCAAATACTAACATCAGCAAAAATAGCATTCGCTGCTTTTTAAATGGATCTTAAATCTTCTGTTCTGTAAGCAAAAACCTAGTATTATATGATTTACACATACAGTAGCTCTCATACCCATACATCTTATTCACTTTATCTGGATCAGCCACTTTCAATGAATGTGTACATTATTTCAGGTGGGATACCGAGCGTTCATGGGGATAGCAGGATGCCATTTTCAACTGAATACTCTACAACTATGTATAAGTAAAAAAGTAATTCCTCTTAATATAATGGAAAGTTGGAGTTAAGAGAGAACAATGACCTAGTTTACATTCTACTTGATTTTTAAAGACAATTCCAGTATTTATAAACTGTGAGTTTTAGGCCTTATAAAAACTTAATATTTTGCTCACAGAGTTCATTGAGGCGCCTATAATTCTGCTTAATTAGAATCTTCTATTGCTTCTCTCAAGCATAATCTATTTAGTATTACAATGCTGTAAAGGCATACAGAAACAGAATACTTATTTCAGCTGTGGTATGTGGGAAATGCCTATAGTTTTAACATGCTGTGTCCTCTTTCAGTTAGACATAATATTAGCATAATCTCCCAGACTAATTTTTTTAATTCTTTTTTTTTTAACTTTTAGCTCTATTTTGAGCAGAAGTTTTTAAAAAAGAAAAAAAAGGAAATGGCATAAAAACTACTTAACAGGTAGTGAAAACGCATACATTGCCAAAAGAATCTAGAACACGAGTAATATATAAATTATTTACCTTGGTTGCAATGTCAGCTTTATAACTGTCTTGCGTGGCAAAGAATCTTGAGAAGCCTGAACATCATCCTACAAGAGAACATCTTTGAATTTGCTTTTGAATACACTTCAATGGATAATATATGAGCTTTGTCTATTATATGAGCATTTTGTGGAGTACAAAACCACATTAACAACAGCATAAACCAAAGCTTATTTTAGCACATTACTGAGGATGACAAACCACAAAATTTAATAAACTAAGTCCTTCACACTGACAGCTCACTTTGACCGATTCACTGGAAAATATTTGTTTTCATTAAAGGTCTTGTTAGATTCCATTATCAAATTATTACGCCGGTGTTTTAATTTTTGCACACAAGACTTCATAATCACCAACTTCCTTCAAAGTTTGCAAATACTAATCACATATTTTTATTAACTTTCTCCTGCTATAAATTTACCCTGAAACACTACACTCCTGTGCACTGATCACAAGAATTCACTGTGTGGTCTCCTGTGAGCTCGCATGGTTACTTTAAATTGTACACAGAGGAAAGTTTCAAAAAACATAATCTGTGGTGTGGTGCACTACATGGCCCACTTCCACTGAGGAAAGGCAGAGACAAGACATAGCTGTCACTGTTGCATTTGTCCAAGAGAACAGCCAAACTGCTGATTCACAGTGCATTCCTGTCAGTTCATACAATGGTGACCAGTACAGACTTTGAAACTGAAGTGCAGAGTTCTCAGGTCCTGAAAACTGTCTCAAAACCATGTTTTTCAAATCTAGCAATTGTCACTTACATTAAAATTTTCTTCCTGCGCTGAAAGAACTAAGACTAATATACAGGAGAGGTGTAATGGTTGTACTGCTTTACTTTTAAAGTTTGAATCTCATCCATGATCCAACCAAAGTTGGGTCATTCTGGGATCTTTAAGTTTCTTCTATTTTTCAGTGTGTTGCCTTCCAAGTGATTTTTTATTTGTTTACTAGAGTAGAGTTTGTAAAACTTAACACACAAAGTATTCAGTCACCAACTGAATAAACATGATGCTTTTGTGTGCAACTAATAATTAAGAAAAGTAGAAAAAGTGCAAGCAGTGTCATTCTGGAATCCTTCAATAGTGTCTTATTTCTGACTCCCTTCTTTCTGCCTCCAAGAAAGGGAACTTTTCCCTGGTTGTACCTGCTGAATGCTGCTGCTATGGTCTTGTGCTCTGGTCCTCTAAGTGTTTTTTACTTCTTCAACCCTCAAAAACAACTGCTACTTTCAGTCTTGGAGTCTTCATCATTGGTCTTTCTCAACCCTCTTGACATTCATTGTGAATGCCCATCTCTGAGCAATTCTTAAAGTCAGCTTCCATCAGCCACCGACATAACACAATCTGTACTCCAAAAGGAATGCCTTTGAACTTCCAACTTACTCAAGGTAAGGTGTTTTGTAAGTATCCTGAAGTTCTCCTGTAGCAGTCTACAAATCCCATATTAAAAAGCTATTGTTGCTATATCCAGTGCACAGCAGAGATACTAGATTAATGATATGCTGCAGATATTGTTTAGGATACAGATCAATCTTAATCTACTTTTGTAATCACCAATTTTTTGTTTCATGTAGACACAATAAATTCACAGAAATAAGGACTTCCTTTTTAAGTTCTGCTTTCACAGTGGTCATAATAGCTTATTGAATTAGTATGCTCCCAGGCAATATACAGTTTAAACAGCAATTAGTACTTCTACAGTGCAGTGGTATTAATCCAGACTGATAAAGAATAGGAACATCAGTAAAATGTAACATTGCAACATCTTCCAATATAATTCAGAGCAGGAGTAAAAACTTCATCCTATGAATGCCTTCAAAATATTCCTACTTTATTAAAGTGCACACTCATTTTCCAAAGAGGAGAAAAATTATATATTTGTGACACACATGCACATAGCATACATACACAGCATACACATATATTTGTAAAAAAGTCATAAAAAGTATGAAGAACTATTTTTACTTTTTCTTTTTTATGTATACATGTGACTGGAAGAGTAATTCAAGATATGACACACTTGGGACAACTAAACCAGTAGAAAATATGTCATGTTTATTATGTCAGAAGTGTGAGGTAATCATATAATAAAGACTGTCTTAACCCTACTATGTTAATGCACAAAGAAATTAAAGCATCTCATTTCGTCCCTCTTCAAGGTAAATGCATTTACACAGTCTTCCTAAAAATTCCTAGCTATGACAGAAGAGAACTTTTGTTCAGAGAGTGAAGAAACCAAGAATTCTGAAAGGAAGCATTATTAGCAAGTGTGTTTCTTCAAGGTGTTCTTCCAGTAAAATAGGTCTCAAAATGATACATGAGGATCCATTGATAACTTTATCATCCATTTCATTGAACACTCCTGTTTCAAAAAATTTCAGCAAAGGAGAAAGATCACGAGGTATTGTCTACACCTAATCTTGCAAACCAAGGTTAGACTTCCATTAGGGAAGGAAATTTTCTTCTTCCCATATTTTCTTAAGTTACAAGTGAACTCAAATTACAGGACTGCATACTGTTATATATTCACTTTCATATGTATGCCACTTAAGTCACCAACAAATTCATGCCCACAAGAAAATTAGAACACCTGCTTTTACTATCTCATTCGAAAAGGGGAACAAAATAAGTCCCTTGCCTTTAGCTGTGTGGGCTTTTTTCAGCATCAACTGCTGACATGTTCAGTTCTTACTTTCTAATATCTTCAGCTAATATGAAGAGTGGTAAGTAGCAGATTTCTGAGAAGGCATCAGCTGCAAATTTAGTTCTGATGTTTCCCAGGCTACTCGAACTGTATTCAAAAGACATAATTCACATTTCATTTTTTGGAAAAAAATCAAGGAAGATAACTCACCATCTTCAGGAATGGAGTTGCTGTGTCGTAATTATAAGCATTTTTGTCCTTTAGGACAAGAATATGAGCAGAGTCAATTATCACTTTCTTCACATTCATTATTGAATGGAAAAGCCTGTTAAAACATTTAAAATCTCAGTTAGTTTTCAATTTTTTATTCAATGAGGTAATACCAAAATTTAAAAACATTAAAGAACTGAAAAATATGAGTTGCAGAAAAATAAATGAAATTTTTAACATCAATATAGTGTGAAATAAAGAACAGTAAGTTGCAATGGGTGACCAGCCTGCGAAATACAGAAATATTCTGAATTATATTCTTGTCTTGCATACTGAAAGTGAGGTACATCTCCTCCTGTCTGCTATGCTACAAAAGGTGTATCCTCAGAATACCAACTACTTTTCCAAAAGGCTAACCTTAGTAAACTTTGCAATTTGTATATTTGATTTTCAATTTCTATAGCGGAGCCAAGCCTGAAACACTGGTCACAAAGTCAAGACTGTGTTTACACAGGATTAAGAGAACAACCAGGAACAAGAAAAAATATAAACTATAAAACATACAAACTACCAAGATGCCCACTGTTACAACCCACACAATGTTTACAAATTTCTAAATTTGTAAGATAAGAGCTGGATAATTTTATTTGTAAAGTGAAAAAAACCTTTGTTTTACTCTCTCATAACCAAGTGAATTGTGAATACCTATGACAAAATAGATTAAAAATATGGAATTTAGAAACACTTGTCATTAAATAATTTTAAACAAGAAGGAGTATTTTAGATGCATTTAAAACAATTACTTATTTAATGAACATGCTGTATCATCAGTCTACCATCATCACTCAATTAATCAAATTTACTAGTTCTTAACTTTTCAATATGTAACATTTTTCTGAAGAAACCTAAAATTAAAGCATGTGCATACACGGACATCCACATACCATGTGATGTTCTTCAAAAAAATTCTATGAAGCAGCTAGCAGAGTAATGTCTCAATCCTGAGAAATATACCCCACAGATGAAACAATAAACAATGACAGACAAGTTACACAGAAGACTGTCAACACGAAAAAGATTTCCCACATTTATGAAAGGAAGGCTACAGAGGGTGTGGGATTTTCCAAGGAATATATGCTTAAATTTGCACACCTTTGATCATGGCATAGGACAGACAAATATAAAAAGTTTTCCTATATGGCAGTTACTGAAGAAAATTTCTGTTATTAAGGAAATCTCAGTAACGTGTCTACCTTTGGAAATATCAAAATTTTGTTTGGACATCAAATTCTTACGCTGAGAGTTAAAAAAATATCTCATAAATGAAGAGCATGGGTAATCAAATCCACTTCTCATACAGAGCACCACTACACTGTCAGTGGAGTGTGTTGCCATATCAAATCTGTATGTCTGAAATAAACACTTCAGTTCTAAAAATGCAAAAGGAAATTAAGATTCAACTTTATGTATTTATAATAAATTACCTGGTGCCATAATCCACAACTACCCAATCTTTGGCTGTTCCTGTAATAGCATCATGATGCTGGAAGAGTCCTAGGTTCCTCCTAGCTTCTGTCAGCAATTTATAGTTATCCACAGAAGGAAATACACTCATCTTCTCAGATTTACTGGACTCTACTAAAGCCAAGGAGTAGAGAATTTCAGCTGCCCTGGAATTGCAGAGAATAATCAAGTATTTATATAGGGTTAAAATGTAAAAAGCAATACACATTTCATCTAAGGAATAAACTGTAAATAGTTCCATAAGCTCTTTAAACCTTGTTCTTGCACATTTTAGCCTGTTTCTATCTTCACACAGTAGCTATCCGCAAGACTTCTGTGATGGAAGATGGACCTTTAAAATAAAAATATGACAGTGCAAACTAAAATACACACTCATAAATAGACAGTGTGATGTATACAGATCTGGTCCTAAAACCACATAGTACGGATAGAGTGCCTTACAAGAAACATACAATTCCCATTTCAAAAGCAACTTTTTAATCAAATAAAATTGTTTTAAATAAATACATTAATCGGTACCCTATCTAATATCTATTCTGCCATTTGCACTTAAAGCAAACTAAATTCTTCAAAGGGCTTAAGTGCCTCATGCACCTGAATGGAGAGAACACTGGATTCCAAAACCCTTACGTTGAACAGAATGCAGAGCCTTTCTCTTCTACTTCTGTCACAAAAGCCTAGCACTAAAATATTACCACTAGATTCTCACTTTCTTTATGAGAATCTAAATTTATTTTACAAAAAATATCCCCATAACTGCCAGTTATTATGGATATTTGACTAACAAAAATGTCTGCATAAATTCTGGGAAAACATCTGTTAACTTTTTTCCTATCTACTTTTCCTAAAATGTTACAGTTCTATTTTTGCAAGTCTGAAAAGTGTCAGATTATTTTTCAACATTTATTAGAGGTTAATGAACACTTCTCAACTATTTAAAGCAACAAAGATGATACAGGTTAATGTCACAAAAAGCAAAGAAATCATAACATATTTTGTTGTAATGCTAACTTCTAGGCATTCAAGTAATAAATTAAAAAAAAGAAGGAAAATAAGTTAACCCTTTCATTTACCCAAGTTGCCAGTGAGGGCATGTGTTCAATTTTGAACTAGGTACAACAAAAAAAAAAAATTAAAAACCCCTTTTATCAGACTATGCATGATATTAATTATTAACATGAAAAATTCCTTTGGATTCAGTTTTCTCTTCATCTCTATACAACACATCGGTGACAGTTGTATAAAAGCTGCAACTACCACATACCCAACTAAACTGAAAGGTGAACTGTACTTGTAACAGCCTAAACTATTTTCATATTGTCAATATTTCATGAACAGCATTAGATTTTGTTCTTACAGGTTATGTAAATTCTCAGAAGCTACATACAAAATCAAGGTGTTTAAAAGTTACGATTCCTTAATTTAATTACTAATGCTAGATTAACCTTAATCACTGTAATTTAAATGTTGCTTAGTGCAAATTCCTACTTCTGCACATCCCTCCTACTTTATCCTATTGCAGCTTAATTTGAAAGAAAAATGGAAATATTTTAGTTGAAAAAAAGGCATCAGATGCTCATTTATCTAGTGAATAAACCCTGTCTGAAAGCATTTTACCTTTTTTAAAAACATTGAGTTAGCCACTAAACACTGACCTAACTGTACCTATTAAGAAGAGTACACAACAAATTTTAGTCCTTAATATAAGGTGAGATTTCCTTCCCCACAACTAACATTAATTTAATTTTCTTTTTCATTAATAGGGAAGTCTCTCAGATGCAGAATTTTCCTTTCATGTCTCAATATTTTTCTGAACGCTAGAATAGTTCAGTGCTCAAAGACGAAAGACACTCAGAAATACAACGTGGTATTAGAAAACACTTCAGCTTTTAGGTAAGCATCTAATACCTTTCCATGAAAGCTATATAAAGCCTTGGTTTTCTCACCTCTGTTTCAAATTACTGCAGATGACCTGAAACAGTTTTTACAAGTTTTCCACTTCATTGTAATTTGTAGTATCTGTCTCTGATAGGACACCGCAAATAGACCAAAATTTGCTTCACTGATTTGTCAAGGCCTACACTAGCTCACCTTTAAGTCCAGTTTATATTTAACTTAAATAAATAATTTTTCCAAGAGATTTTGAACTCTGAAGTTGTAGTATTTTCTATCCATCTGTATAGTTAGAAGTATCACTGTAGTATTCATCGTCTAAATTACTTCAACATTTTTTTTTTGCAGATTTATTTCCCTGTTTACATCAGTAACTAACAAAACCACAGATTGTGTCCCTATCTTGTCCCAAACTATGCTGTTGTTCTTTGTATCTTTTCATTACATTAAATAAACTTCTGGTCACATATTTTATCACCCTTTAAACGACTTCAATCCATCCATCTCTCACTTAAGATTAAAAAGTCAATAATGTCTCAAATCACTGTCAATCTCCATTATAAAATCCTTAAGCGTTCTTACACTTCTTTACTACTCAAACCAGAAAAACCCTCTTTTCAAACAGGAAAAACCTTAAACAACCAACTCTTTTATTGCTTAAATGGTTAGTTTTCATATTAGGTCTTGAGGCTGAACACTATTTCCTGGCTTTTAAGTAACAGTGAAGTGCTACTTAATTCTGGTACTGTTGGAACTTAAAAATATTCGTCCTCAGTAAAGAACACACACACATGTATATACCTTCAGTTCATGGCTCCTTTCCTCACAAACATAGACATACCCCAGACAGATAGATATATGTTAGCTCAAAAATATTATGGAAATAATTATCACGAGTTTGAGGATTAAATATGATTCTACTGAATTTCCGTGACTTTAATGAAATAAAAAATAAAAGATAAAACCCCTACTCCTGCTGTTCTCATAGCTAATGTGACATTTATGAAGATTCTCATGGTTTCTTAAAACAAAATTGACAAAAAACCTGATATTACAACCATGAGAACACATTTATACATTTTGTTCTTACACATTATTTACAAAGGACAATGAAAAATTAAAAACTTCCCAGGTACTTTTTTAAACTATACTTTGTTTTAATACATAAGAACATTGGCAGTTTAGTGTTTCTCCAGAGATTCTTTACCTAAACCTTTTTCAGAAGTTAAAGGCAACTGAAATGAAGTAATCTCTTTAACAATGTAAAGTTTTAAATACTACAAACAAATTCATACGAAGTTTTCTGCAATCTACATAATAAAAACCAGAAAAATGACAATTAAGTAACCACACCTAAAAATCTTGAAAAAATAGACTATGATGAAGCTGAAGGAAATGCTTGGTGCATTTTAAGAAACAAAAAAGGAAATTAATCAAAACTATGAAAAAACAATTATCTGGATAATTCAATTTGTAAGAACGTTATCTGTCCTGCTCTTCCTGTTCTCTTGTACATCTTGTCTTTTCCAACAGCAGAATTAAACAAAACAACTCCGTTTTCACTGAAAATTAAAGATTCCTATGATGAATTATCCACCTATCCACATTAAAAACCGGATTCCTTGTAAGAAATAGAACAAGTTCTGCTAGATACAGTTTCTGTTCTGAAAGGTGCTTGTATCTGCCTCCAAAACACTACTTTCCAAGCTCGCAAAATGCTGCTTTCCACACCTCTCTTGCTTATTCCACTACTGTGGCATGCATTACAGCAAAATATTGTAATCCTTAAGGAAGGCAATACATGACATGTTCAGGGTTTACATCATATCCATCTGCCCTAGATTTCTTTCTGGAGCTTTAAAACACAGTTTAATCATCTTATCTTATGTCTGCTACAAGAGAGAACCACTTAAATACTTCATTGCCAAAATTCAGCAACAATTTTTTTCTTTAAAGATGCAGACAATTTTCAGAAGAAGAGTAGTCTGAGATCACTTGTTGCACAATATTCCTGGCTATTTCTCAGCTTCCTCTAAGAACCTTTGTAAAATTCACACCTTTGTGTGTGTTCACAGTACAGCCATAATCCCTTACTTTGTTTTGTTCATGCGTGTGCCTTTTGCTTTTGCTATTCAACTGCCTTCTGTAGCTTTGACTCTTCCAATTCTCTCCAAGATCCTGCTGGTGGGGGAATGAGCAAGGGGCTGCCTGGGGTTAAATCATGGCAAATATTTACACATTCATCTCTCCTGCATGCCAAGAAACACATTATGAATGTACTGGATGGCAGTATTTACCGTATGTAGGATTCCAAGACTCTGTCCAGGCGTTTATAGAAGGGTCGTGATGTAAAGTACCCACTCCAGTAATGATGATCTCTGTCTGCGTAGGTGAAGAAGTCTCCACTTAAAACAGGAAAAAATGAATTGCTGCTCTTTTCACCCAATTTGCTTTCTTTGCGCAGAGCTTCAAAGAAATCAGATAAAGTTCCAAACTGGGCCTGAATAAAAATTAAAATGACTGTAACAAAGTTCCATTTTCGTTATGCAGAAATACAAAGAGAATGAATATGCTTGGTTCCATATACATTTCAGAAACATGCCGCTCTTCCAGCAGATTTATAGCAGAAAACCGATCCCAAAAATCTTTAAAGTTCCCCTGCACACTTTTCAGACAAGCTGGATAGCATTTCAAAACTCAATACTTTCAAAAGGCATTTCAACTCAGTACAAGAAAGAGATGGATCGTTTGGAGCATGTCCAGAGAAGAGTCACAAAAATGATCAGAGAAACACCTTCCTTATGAGGAAAAGCTGAGAGAGGTATGGTTGTTCAGCCTGGAGAGGGGAAGGCTGTGGGGAGACCTTACTGCAGCCTTTTAGTAAAGGGGCCTTACAAGAAAGATGGGGACAAGATTTTTAGTCAGACCTCTTGTGCTAAAACAAGAGGTAATCTTTTTAAACTAAACCAGGGTAGATCCACACCACGTATAAAGACAGCTCTCAATATGAGGGTGGTGATACACTCAAGGTGCCCACAGAGCTTGTGGATGCCCCATCTCTGGAAACATTCAAGGCTGGATTGGACGGGACTCTTGGCAACCTGGTCTAATTGAAGATGTCTCTGCTCATTGCAGGGCAGTTTGATGAGACAGCTTTAAAGGTCCCCTCCAACCAAAACCATTCTACAAATGATGATGGTTTGGGTTTTTTTAAATATAAATAGATATATACAATAACATCTAAATGTCAAGAAATAAGTGAAGCATCGTTTCATGTCTTACAAGTAAGTCTCTTATACACAAGCTAAATAATACCTCAATATTACCCAAGTAGCTGTCTGGACTAAATAAGAAATATAATGTAATGCAACAAAAGCATAGTTCTCCTAATCCTGCGTTTTCAAAATTAACTCTGTTGTGCTCCAGATCTTGCTTAAACAAGATGACTGTTGATCAAAAAAAAAAAGCATTTCCTTTCAGAAGCTGGTCCTTTTAACTCTGTTCGAAGAAATTGCAGTTAGAGATGTAACATGTGAGAGTAAAATATAAATTCATTATCTTCTGGTCATTTTTAAAAATGTTCAGATATGGTAATAGCAGATTTTAACCAGGTAGGTCAAAAATTATATTCTCAAGCCTCAGGGGCACAACAAAATAAAGCAAAAATAAATTACTGATGTCAATGTTGTTAGTATTGGGAAATGTTGTTAAAGAAGGCATAAATGGCAAACTGGATTTTGAATGAAAGTGAAAAAAAAAATGGAAGCTGGAACAGCACAGAAGATCACATTACGTTACCAGGACTATCCTCACCATAAACTATAATGATAATATTAAGTACCTTTGTTTCCTATTACTATTATTATTTTTAACAACAAGCATACAACATAGCATGCTACAATTTACAGCATCAAAACCAAGTTTTAGTAAAAATCTTTCAAAAGTGACTTAGAATATAAGGACTATCAGGCTATCACTGTGACAACAAACCCAAACTTTTTATCATTTAAAAAACCCCAAACACTTTCACTTCAAAGTCATTCAGATCATCCAAGTATTTGTTACGTGGATACAATACGGTAATTTGCCACTTTAAATGGCAGTAAAGCAGAGAAAGATAAATATTGCCCCTGAAATCCCACCATTAGTAAACCTTGCCTTATCAGGCACTTCTAGGATACTTGGTCTTTTCCCTCACTATCACAGGCACCTACAAGTAGAAAACAAAAACTAAAAACAGTAGACCAAGAGAAGACACAGAGATGATCTCACTTCTGCATTGAATCAGAGGAGTAAAACCTCACCAGAGGAAGTATCAAAATCAGGTGAATGGAAACAGAGAAATAACCTGGTATACTCTTCTATTGGCATACAAAAAGAGTCAGCTTAATTTATGTATAATAGATGCAAAGGAAATCTCTGAATGGGAGACTGAATTCCTCAAGAGCGAAATAGATTTTACAGTGCTGTACCACATACTTTTAGAACAGCATAGTGGCTGGCAGGAGAATCTCAATGGTAACAGACATATCCGCTAGATAAACATCACAAAGAGCTGTCTGAAAGAGTTAATCTCTGTTCAGATCAGAAAGGCAGAGTAGGCACTCCCTTGTGTAAGCAGTAATATCGCAGGCATCTCAGCACTTCAGGAAGAAATGTGAACTCTTCCTTTATGTAATCTAAGTTCTTACATAGATGAGCATGTCCTGTTACTTGCCTGTAAGTACTAGGGAAAGTGCAGAAGACTGAGAAAATTATCCATCTAAGCTCATATTTTCAAGTTTCAAACAAAACGAATAATCAAAACAAACCAGAAAAACAAACAAACCAAAAAATACCAACAGACAGACAACAAACAAATAAGAAAGAAAAAAAGAACAACAAAAACAGAGAGAGAAAAACCTAAGTATCTGAACAAGATGAAAAGGAGAAATGCTCTGACGCCGACAGTGCTCGAGCTGATCAAAATACCCTAGGTATGAAGTGGCAGACACAGAGGATATTGTATCTTTTTTGCGTGGGTATTAAAAACCAGAAAAAGGTTTGGATACTTCCATGAAGGAACCAAGGGTTAATGTGATTCCAGGTGGGCACACCTAGCCTAATGAAGTAGACTGATAGAATCCTTGACAATGGGCTGAGCAGAACCTTTCCAAAAAGGAACTTCCAGACATCTCAGGACAGCACTGGTCCTTGAAGAATGACTTCAGGCCTACAGCCTTCAGTTTTTGCCCCAAAATCATCCAGCCCAAGTTAGTATGAACTACAGGAAATATGTTGTTGTTAGTATCCAAAGAGTACCAAAGTGTATATCTGTACAGTATATACATAAAGAAAGCAAGTGATAGCAGCAAGCCTAAGTTTTAAAAGACGGGCTTTAGATTTAAATATTTGAAGAGTACTCTCCAGGTCTATCTCCATGCACTAAGACATAGTGGTCCTTCACCATACATCATGTCGCCTACATCCCATAGGAAACACATAAAATCTAGTTTTCAGATAAGATATAATCCCAAGAAATCATCTTTCTTCGGCCAAACACAAGCCCAGAAGTCAGCAGAAAGTAATAACATACTACAGGCACTACTCAAATGCACAGTTGGAAAAATCAGGGAAGGTCTCAGAAAAGATAAGGAAAAACAGATGCATGCACAAACCGCACGAAAGATACCACACCAGGTTGTAAAAAAAACCTGAATGTGAAAGCAGCAATAGTGCATTCTCAGGTGACACTCAAAAAACCGAAGGTTGTGGTCCCCCATTTTCTACTGTCATGCTGAAAGATGATGAAAAGTTGTCTGAATACAGAGAACATCAATAGTACAAGTCTCTAGGGCCGTCATTACACATTACAGCATATGAATGTGTTTTAACCCTCACACATAATTGCTGATTTGAAGTGGTACCTCATCTGATAATTGTGTTAGTATACTCAGTCCTTTTGTAGCCAGGTCAGTCTCAGATTTTATTGTATTCAACATGTTCCAGCAATGGCACCTCTTAAGACTTTTTGGTTTGTTTTGGGGTGTAAAACCAAGAGGACCCAAATAAAGCAGCAAAATCTTCTCAAACTTCTAATACGAAAATACAATAGTTTAAAGTAACAAAGCTTGTGAGTCTTAAGTAACAATACCTGAAGCCTGTGAAAACAGGAGCACTAAGAAAACAATTAAACCTAATAGCTGCTCTCCAAATTAATCTGGTTTGGAAACTATCTACAGTTTTTAAGCCGATATTATTAATAGCAAGATTTTGTTTTGTGGGGAGAGAAGATAGTTAAGGAAGAAAAGACAAATCAATCTGCTGTTAAACAATATATAAAGTTTCATAGTTGAAAAAACCCAAACCTAAGCACAATTTTTTTTTTCCATGAAGAATCTCAGAATTTGGGGAAGTACTGTTTTCTCCACAAACCAGAAAATGTGTTGTAGTTACCTTAACATGCCACTCAGGACGAGAATTCATATAATCAAACAGCTTCTGATAATTCTGGTACTGCTGATCCCATTCTGAGCTCTCAGTATAGCGGAAATCATCCCCAAGTGGAGCCAACAGGACTTTTGTACGGAAAAGTTTTGACTTCTTCCTGTATTGATCTAATATAATCCAAGCCCTTGAGGAGAGAAAAAGAGAAGAGCAATTCAGAAGACACAGGGGAAAAAAGTCAGCATTTGGCAAGACAACTCCTAAATACCAAGTTGTGCGTTAGGATGACCCTAAACAAGACATACAAAACTCTGTTATCACACTTTGTAACAAAAAGCTGGATGCAATTCCCCCCACTGGGACACCATATTCAACCCACTATTGGTGCAAACATCATGCTAATTAAATTCTTCAATGAGCTTATCAAGCTTCATCTTAAACAGTAGGGCAGTCTGGACCAATTTGTGCCCGTGCCAAAACTAACCTACAGCTCAAATGATGTTCACCTGCTTTATATTTAGATAACAATCCTAATCCTCTCCAGCTCCTATTTACAATAATAAGCAAGCTCTTCTCCTCCCCTCTGGTACCTTCCTTTGATACTTTGCTTCATGTCTTCATGTCCTTGACAGAAAAACTGCCCATAAATTAATCTCTGAGGAGCTCCAGCCTTGTAAATAAAACAAATAATTCAACAGGAAGTTTGCTGCTAAAAATCACTGTTCTCCATTCAGCCAGCTTATGTGTCTTAGAGCCATCCCTCCTGAATCTTTGAGTCTTCAAAAGTTAAATCCACTGCTTTTATGCTTTTGGCCTTAGAAAAAACCCTAATCAACTCAGAAACAGAAACTCACACATGCACACACAGAAGAAAGCTGCAGAATTATCCTTTAGCACCTACTCATTCTAGGATGGGTAAACTATCAGTTCCACAGAAGCAATATAGTAAGAATCACAAGTCTGATATCTAAGTTACTGAAAAAGTCCTTTTTCAACCCTCCCCCTTTAAGTCACAATTATTATCAGCATCTTCAGATGCTGATACCCTCTAATTAAAATTATGTAAATAATTCTCATAGGAAATATAAACCATAGTAACATGTTTAAGAAAACAGAAATACAAGTTTCAAGGCTTTAAAGACAAAATAGCAGAAAATTCAGATTCTAATAAGGTTTTTTTGTTTCTTCATGTCTTTTTAATAGACGATCTAGCAAAATCACCTTTCAACTCACACTCTTGAAGAACTGCTATACAAACATTTATGCAGAAATTCTAGTCCAATATATTCGAATCCTCTATTCCCTTGAACAGCATGTCACGGCTTACTTATTTATCAGATTGCAGAAGTACTCTGTAAACACAAGGCCTGACTAGTCTGGAGGGAGAAAGGGGACACAACATTAACTTTAGTTAAGGATCTACAATGTTCTAATGAGACTATAATTTACCTAACCAGTGGCTTCTCCCCACCCCCTGTCTATTAGTGGATTTATAGTTCAGATTACCAATCAATACTTTCCATGATTTCAACAGGCTGTTACGATTTAAACACAAAAGCTTCCTCACCACACAGCTACCAGAACAACTAGCACAACACAACATTTGGCAATGCTTCCTTCTAAGGAGCCAGTCTAACTCAAATTTTCCACATATACGCTATGGTTGAAAACATACTTCAGTGTTGAGTCTCTTGAAAAATACAGGTTACAGTTAACAGGATATTTGACTTTTACATCTCTCTTCAAAGTCCTCCTCTGGCTTCTTTCCAAATATCTTGCGAAATTTATCAGTGTTGCTGCTCTCCCTTTCTTAAAGTACTGATAACTGTGGGATTGTTCTATGTTTTTAAGGGGATGACAAGATCTTCCTCCATTGCAAACCACTTTCTACTGCAAAAATACTGAAGAGCATCAATTCAGGTATATCCTGCTAAGTTTCTCTCAAATAACTTCCTAAATCATTAATTCATACAGGAATGTGAAAGTGCCAGCAGAAAGCCCCAGAAAGAGCATGGTGAAGACAAAAAAACACCTCTGGAGAAAAAGAAAGATTCCACTGAGTGTCATCAATTTTTTCTCTTTATTGGTCCCCAGTGAAACAGAATTAGATACATTTTGGTATGTTTATCCTGCCTATCTGAATGAAAATCTGAAAACAAAGCAGGAGATCGGACATGACAAACATTTTGTTTCCACGTTTTCAGACTATCACTGAATGCTTGAGACCTTTCACAAATAAAGAAAACCTTTTTGTACCACAACTGTCTTCTTTTAATGCAAAACACCATGTATTTGAGTAAATACATATCAAAACAATAAACATGTCTGGTTTTCCCCTTCCTATGTTAAAGGAAAAGGTGCAATAACCACCTGAAGTACGCAATCACAAATATTAACCACCAATGTACCTGACAGTGTAATTCTGAACACAAACTGAATGTTGTACAACGTGACCATAAAGAGAAAAAAGCTGAAGGGCAAAACTGGGCTCTTGAACAGTAGCTGGTGAAGAGGAAAGTCCATTCTCTACTGCTTCTCTGAAGCAGTACTTGCAGTACAGATTCTCTCCTATTTCCATGCTTGGGAGAGAAATAAACTGTGTTTCTGCTAACAACTCATTTCCATTCAAGGCAAAAAAAACCTCAACAACACAGAAAAAAACCAACACAACAGCTGTTTCTTCTTCCTAGTGTGAAAAGCTTCAGCATTCAAACATATGGATAAGGATGCAGCTGTAAATCAGGGCAAGTGCAATAGTAGTCTTTATAACCTAAGCTGTTATGAAGTGTAATTAAACGAGTACAGGTTTTCAATTAGGTTGCTGCTTCATTCCCTCTTACCAAGTCACAACTTCAGGGGCAAGGCAATGAAAAATCCAACAACTACTAGCCTGAAGTTTTCAACTGAGCATCTCTTATATCTCTTAATGCATATATAAGGCCATAACAGTATTGGAATCAAAAGCAACAGTCCCAGCTGAGTACTCAAGATCTGGGTTTTATTAATTTTGTTGTAACTTTGGCACTGAAGAAAGGTCAGTGATCTAAACCTAGTCTCCAAATTAATCAACTTTTTTCAAATCCATGAATCTTCTGTATTTTCCTAGTCTTAAAGCAATCAGAGATAAGAGGCAGATTAATTAGTGTGCTGCAAACCTATACCCTTGGAGAACTTATGATGTAAAGATAGATTTTTCAATTCTGGAACTCATACATCTAATCATAACAACTGTAAAACATGTTATTACAGAGGTCAGATCAATAAAGTTTTTGGCTGTCTACAACATTCCAACTTTTTCATAAAACACATGCAGTTAGCATTCTCCATCAAAACATTACTTCCTGTGTTATAGTGGATTTATTTGAAATTAGACACTAGAAATGTGGTTCCAGTGCTCCAAATGTAAATAATCCAGGCTTCTAACTCAAAGACCATGCGTTAGTTTTACTTTTCCCATAGGTATCACACAGCATACTGATGCTTCAACTCCCTGTTAGACATCAAAACTGCTTTTATCTAAAAAAAGCTGATGCAAAATATTAAGTTTCAGAGACCATACTGAGATGATAATCACTTCAACTTGATCATATGTTCACTACATACCTGCCCCATTTATCTAATTCTGTAATATGCTTTGACATGGGAAAACCCATTTCTTTTACAAGATCTAATTTAGATTTTTATGCAAAGGTTGCATCTAGAAAGTACAAGAATTAAAGATAATTAAAAATCAAGACCCTTAAAAAGACTATTCCAAGCAGACACTCTTCCATTTTATTTATAGCCTCTATGTTTCAGGTATTTGTTAAACAAGCTGTTGCTCTTCTGCAAATATTTGTCTAATATTAGCTATTAAAAATTAACTGAGATATATTGTCAAGATTTTTCTTTTTTACAACTTTGATTTAATGACATATGAGCTGTCCTTCACATTCAATAGGCACTGAGTATGTCACATTTTTTCTACTTTTCTCCTGTCCCCATCATCTTTCATTCCTCTACTTCAAAAAAACCCTACTTTTTCCTATCATACCCATTCCTACCTTTAAATACAGCAATTGTAACATATTCAGTTTAATTTTGGTTTTATCTTTAGTAATATTTTGTAATTGAATTTTGTTTAAGTGAAGCTTTCCTGATGCTTGTCAAAATTTATACTCAGAAAAAAGCGATGCATACTTGACATGTAGACAAGCAGCACATCATCATCACATCATTGCCTTAAAACTTCAGCATCAAGGACCAAAAAGTCACCCTGCTCTCCTTAATATATTTGTTACGCTCAGCAATTTGCACAAATTGTAAACAGCTACCTCAACTTTTAACTCTGGAAACCTGGTATAGTTTGAAGCCTGAAGATAGCAAAAGGACCATAAAACACATCCATTTTCTGGAAATACCTTTGGTAGTTTAACTTACTTCCCTTTCTTTTCTTTTTTTTCCTTTTTTTCTTCCTTTACTCTCTGTCCCCAACTCCCCACCTCCACCCCCTGCCCCTGTCACCCAAAATTGAGAATCAGTTTTGTAGAAGTGTAAATTTGCTTCTTAACTGTGGCAAAACAACTCAGTGTTTCTATCTGAAAACTAAAACTGAGGTTAATAGGAACTTCCACCCTGGGGATCAGATTAACTTAAGGTTTGCACTTCAGGAAACTGGAGCCACAGATTGCGAAGTTTTTCAAGGATAAACCACAAGAAATACACCACTGTTTGTAGTTACAGCACACTACATCATGCTGCCCCTGAAGTGTTCCACTTGCAGGGAACTTGCAGTGTTCATACAATTCACAAAAACCACAGTAAACCAGTAACATGGCTCCAACCAGACAACTGTTCTGACTGTCATTCAGAGACTGACTCATGTATCACGAATAGAAAATTTTTTTAAAAGCCTTTTGCTTAACTATAACTTTTCCTCTAATTTCACTGACAGTTATGTTCCCAACTAAGGAGCAAACACCAGGTTATGTAATAGGTATTATTTAGCCATGGCAAGCTTATTTTAAAATATTGCACTGGTTTTGGCTGGGATAGAGTCACACTGGGCAGTATGGGGCTGTGGTCTCTATTGGCTCTGCTGACAGGGTTGACAACAGAGAGATGATTTTGTTATTTCTGAGCAGGGCTTGCACAGAGCTAAGGCCTCTCCTGCATCTCCACCCATGAGTTTTCTCATTTTACTCTTCTGATTCTCTTCCCCACCCCACCATGGGGACAGTGAGCTGAGTGGAGCCGAGCTGCTCACTGGGGTTGAACCACAACAGAACTAAATTCACCAAGTTATGCCAGATGTCATCTTTGACAAGCATAATTACATTTTTCCAAAGCTATTCCCTTGAGGAGTATGTAAAAACTGTACCTGTGTTGAACATTTCCAGCATGAATGGCTTCTGGTGGAACTCTCCAAGGACAACTTACTCTTCCTCCAGGAAGCCGTTTGAAATCAAACTGGCAGCATATTTTCGGATCTGGGCCACAAGTATGAGGAATATCATAGCTATAGAAAGGCATCATATGACAAAGAATATCTGTACTGGATCCCAAATCTGGAATTAAATAGAGTAAAATTTTAAAATAAGCCCTCTCAGATTTGCCAAAAGTAAATCACTTCCATGTTCTCGGTCCAAGAATTGGACTAGAAAAATACCACATCAAGATAATTTCTTATTTTGAATATCCATCACTTGAATCTACCTTTGTATGCACCTTATATGTATAAAGAAGGTAAAAAAAGAGATGCATTGAAGATTGGAATGTTCTAGTCAAGCACCAGCTGATTGGGAAAGATAGAGACAAATGTTAGGTGAGTTTTACCCAGACAGAACTCATGATTTTCAGAATTTTTGAGGTAATAAAACACATCTTTTATACTCTTAATTAATTAAAACAACTACTAAAAAAAACCCAAACATCAAAACAAAACAAAGAAAAAACCAAACCAAAAGACAATCACCCTGCTGTCACCGCCTCATTAGCACAATATTTGAATTAGTTGAAATGTTCCTTCTCTTACACTTCATTTCCACATAGTAGGAAATAAAGGACTTGGAGGAAGAAAAAAAGTAAAGCACAAGTAAAAGAATTTTTCACCCCTTTTACTTTTCTTATGTACACTTGCAAGGTGTATGAGAGGATGGAAAAAACAAGAGAAGATGAAAGCAAAAATGAAAGTGAAAAGAAAGGAAGATCAGGGGGAAAATGGCAATAATATCATTTTTACATTTAGTGCCTTGCCCAATGCACAGATATTCTCATTCTGCCCTTTCTTACTCAAAGAGGAAAAAAAAGAAAAAAAATCTCATAAATTTAAGCTAGATGAAACGCTTTTTTTAAACAGAATTGCAATTTAAAGTTTTCATGTCTAGACTAACTCTGCTAAATCTCCTCTGTAAATATTTCCATAGTACTTATTCGAGTTCTCTTCATATTTTACCCGTGTAAATTAACAAAATAAACATACATAAAGGTAGAACACATACCCCAGTTCTGTCTCCAAAAAAATTCTAGTGTCTTTTGTGCTGCAAAATGTTTTTTAACTGAATAATGAACTCTCTGTATAAGCATACTGGAAAATCCTGTGCGCTTCAGAAGGTAGGCCATTGTTGGTGAATGCCCAAATGGATCAACTGCCCATCCAGACTTTGGTTTTACTCCTGTCGACAAAAGAAAAAAGTAAAAAGGGAAGAAATTTTTACTTTTTACTCAAAGAAAGTTATTCCAATAATTCAAATCAGAGCACTAAAGATAACATTTCCAAGATTATATACCCAGTTAAGTATTAAACCTCCTGCAGAACCCTGGAATTAACAAACTAGAATTAAACCGTTAAACAAACAAACAAAAAACCCAAATATCTTATAATTAAGGCATTCTAGCAAAACAAAAAACTTCAAAATAGTACTCCTTGTTGCTATGCTGTTTCAATTTTGCATCAAACATCTTTATTTGGAATCATTAATTAAATACACATCTTCTTTCACGTAAAGTAGTTTACAGATGGTGCAATTGGAAAAGAAAGTTGAAAGAAAATGAATGGATGTGGATGGATTAATGAGCTAGCTTGTTGATATTTCACTGTTATCTAAATAATGTTAATCTTTTTTGGCTTCAGAACTAAATTTTCTTCTGATTTATTAGTTTGTTGATCAATAGAATCATGTTGATTAATACTCTCTTTTCACTGAACTTCAGGCTAGTAAATAAAGAAGCTACATCTAACTCTTGTTTAATTAATCAACATAGTTCCTTTGGCACTTTTTACTGTCTTTCCAAAAAAAAACCACAGTAAGGAATGCATTACCCTTTTATTAGGTCTTCCCTTCCCCCTCCAATTATGTCAAGCTGTGCTTATGGAAATTGCAGTCTAAGAAAAACAGTGAAACAACTTTCCAAAATAATTTCAGTTAATTGGATGAAATAATCTCAATTTATTATTAAAATCACTGTACAAATATTTTCTATATAAAAAGTTTTCTCTCTCCTTATGGAACTAAACAAAAGAACATCTCAAAGCCAGTAAAACAGTTCAGCCAATGTAACTGCAGTCAGTAATTCCCAATTCTTACATTACATTGGGTTTAGGCTTTATAAGTACTACTACTACTACTGCTGCTACAACTAAATATTGTAATTTTTTTAAAGCCTTATGAAAGAGAATGTAATGAATTCAGAGCCCACAGAATAGATCCAAACACGACAGAAATATCAACTTTTAAGTAATTTTAAGAATTTTGTCATTATTTTCAAAAGACCGAAAAGGAAGTTGAAGACTATTTGTGATATGAGACATGGGATCTAAAATTCAGCATGATCTAGTGTTAATATTTGGTTATGCCGATATAATATGCATATCCTACATTGATCAAGACAAAATGCTATACACAAAGTTCAAATACACTTTGTCCAGAAACTTCTATCTGCAAAGAGGAATGGCAAATAATAAACTCGATCCTATAGCTTCCTTTAAACAGTGTGATTTAATGTTTCAGAAAAGCAGAGTAAAGAGGGCCTTCTAAGCATCTCAGAAATTAAAAAAAAAAAAGGATTTTCCTATTGACTTCTTGTATTAACATAGTTAAATCTTAGATCAATGTACATACCAAGGTTCTTTTCTAGCCACTGGTGTCCTTCTATCAGTTGGTCAATTAAAGAAAAATAATGAGCAGAAGCTTCATCGGGCATGACCCATCCTCCTGTTACTATTTCAAATTGTCCATCTTTTATTAACCTGAAAAATACATAAATCATATTCAGAATCTTCCATATGAAAACACACTCTTAAAAGCAATTTCTGTATACTCAACAGGCATTTTCCAGCAATTTGATGCCAAAATCTAAACTGTTTGTGCTACTTCCATCACTGGACTATATTTCTTTAATCAAACAGGGAAAAAATGAAGTGTTGAACAGTGACGTTTTTAATGCCCTTATGCAAGGAAAACTAGGTCTACTGCATGTGCCATATTAGATTTTTTTAAAATCAGGAAGAAGGCTGTTTCCTGCATAGATTGCAAAAATAAAAATGTATGTGCCACAGCACTGAAGGCCAACTGAGCAAGATGCCCAGACACTGCACATTTCAAGCACTACTAATATCTCCCCATCTTTGATCTAATACTCTTTTTAGAGTTTTAGAGAGCTGATAGATCTTCGAAGTTTATTGTATGTATAAAGGCTTCAGAACGTCTCACTCATTAAAATGCCTTCTTGAGACAGGTCCCAGGATGGCCCAGCCTCTCTATTGTCAGTGAACATAAAGATCACACTCCCAGCATCAGGTTGTCCCTACAGTTTCAGCACTTATGTTGTACACCAGCACACAAGTGCTTAATGAATTCAAGAAAAAAACTTAGTCCCATCACAGATGATACCCATAAGAGTAATGAAAACCATGCAACAAAAATAATCTCAAGTGTAGCTTCTCCAAGTCTTACTGCAGCTTAACCAATACCTGACTGCCCTGAAGACAGGACACAGTTCCCTAGTGACTCTCATTTACTGTTTACTGTGTTCCCAGACTTATTTTTAATGTCACAAAACCACACAGCTGTGCTATAATATTCACCCACTGCACATAAATTTTTAAATAAGTAGTTTTTTACCTAGATCCCAAGATTTCCACCTTTACCAAACTTTTGCAGCTGTGATCTCACAGACTTAATGCATACTGCAACACTCACATCTTGAAGAGGGGCATGAGAAGGAGACCATCACAAGGATGAACTAAGGACTGTTGGATCCTGTCTTAAAGCCAAGTAAAAATAAGAAAAAAAAAATCCCCATTTTTTGAAAATTCCAAACAAGATCTTTACTTCAAGTTTATCCAAGCAGCCTGCTTCCTTGTCCCAACGGCCAGGTAAACCTTTTACTTCTATATTCCATTTTGACTTGTGATTATAAAAACAACTAAGAAGAGCAAGGGTGTAGAGTACATACTACCATTAAAGCAGCTGCATGTTTATAAAAACCATTTGTATTTAAACAGAAAAAATCCTTACAAATTTTTATGAAAATAGAAATCTCATAAAATCTTCCTATGTGTTATAACAAAAAAAAAATACCATATATAAACAGCTGACAGCTATATAAACATATAAACTAGGAAAGATTATATTTATTTTGTTGCAAATACCTTAGTGTGACTTCAAATAAAGATTATAATCACTATTTCATTACAATTTGAATGACATGTTCACAGCTGTACATGGAAACTTTTAGTCAAATTTTTAGGCAACTCAGTAATTTGTCTCCACTTCTCTATTTTGCAACTATGAGAAAACCGTACCAAGCCCAAAAAGTCAGAACTCAAGCAGTCGATTATTCTAGCAACTCTGCATCACAGGCGAAATCTCAAGTTTACAGTATAGCCAAACAAACAAAGTCTCAAAACAAGATATGTGGAAGAAAAGTTCAGTATTCAAACCTTTTAACAGCATCTTTTTTTTGGCTATCTATGCCGTCCCACCATTTTGAAAAGTAAGAAATCTCAGACCATATAAATTTCCTTCGGTTGTCTTCTTGCAGTTTTATAACCATGTTATTTAAAATATGCTGTGTCTGATCTCTGAAGTAATCATCAAAAGTCTTCAGCCAACCTAGGAAAAAGAAAATATGAAATGAAGCCCCTTTAGAGACTCTTCAGAGAACGGTCTCTGAGAGAACTGGCTCCTTCTCACGCACCAGAAAAAGCTAAGTAAAGACTGGCACTTGATGTGCCATGGACAGTTTCAAGTGCTACACTTCCAAGGAGTTTCTTTTTACAAAATGTACATACTTTATTTCCTAAATGTATAAATATATGCAAAGGAAAAAGAAATTTTAACCACTTTTTCAGACTTTATAGTCTTACGTAAAATTCTTTAACTTCTTCATAATACCTTGCATGAGAGTGTATATGCATCCTTCTTCCCAGAATCTGTAACTATAACTGAAAAAATTAAGTCTGTCTACTTACTACTTACTGTAAAGTGTTATATTCCTACTCCTACCAGCTTTGGTCACGTATGCGCATTATAAGATCTTGTGAAAGCTTCCACACCATGTGAAGACTGCACTGCAGACAAATATTATACTAGTAATTCCTCTCTGATTTACCAGTTAAGGTCTGCAGAGCCACTGCCATTCTAATAGTGCCAGTCTGCTTATAGGATACAGGATTAGGCTGTCATGGAATGAAATTATATTGTTTCAAGAAGTTATATTAAATGCAGAAACTTTTACTACTAAAAAAGCATTTTCAAGTTTAATCAAAAAAGAACTTTATAATTTAATAAAGTCTGACTATTGACTCAGAAACGATATATTATACTTTATTTTAGGGATAAAAAACCTCAAACATTCATCTTAGGTAGATGCAGAGCTACTGTTTTTAATCTGCAAAAGAAGAAATAAAACCATAACACTCCAGAGGAAAAGTTGTAGGTCACTCTATTTTTTCTTTTACAAATGTTTAGCATCTAGAAGACTCATCACCTGTGAGAGAAGTTTCTGTACAGATAGACAAGTGGGGTCTAATCTATCTTAAAGGGGGAAAATGCATTTTGTCAAGGCAGTTAATATGAATGCTTAAAGCGTAAAATTAAAACATACTTTCTTAAGAGTAATAGAAATAGCTTAATACAAAAAAATATTCACAATAAACTACTATTATGCAATCGTTCCATAAAGACTGAAAATAAATGTGATGAATAATCTGAATTTGTAATCAAATTTTTTTCTGACCTCTTCCCACTTCAGCCTGGGTTGGTTTTTTTTTTTTAATAGAAGCTTCCACTCAAAGAATTGAGATCACATATTGATCTCAATAATGACCACATTACTGAGATCAATAATTGGTTAATTATTCTTTCCCAATTCTCATTTACTTTTCAGCAAATCAAAGGAGTATTTTACTGATAATTAAAAACATCCATATAAATTAGACTTCCAGTTTATAGCTTTATATCAGAAATTTCTTCTGCAAGAGACAGTATCATCCTAGCACACAACTAAAGGAGGATAAATTAAAAACAGCCTATGGTTTTCCTGTACAGAAATATATCATCAAAATAAACTATTTTAAAATATTTTTATATTGCAGCAATAAAAGAAAATGTACACTAAATTAGTCTTCTGAAACATTCTTTAAAATATTAATAAACCAGCCTAACTAAAACACCAAGCTAAATGTCAAAGCAGCTGACAAAAGAATACAATATGATGTAGGAAGAACAGTGTTATAATGAAAGATTGTTTCAATATACTCAGTTTATTAAGCTGAGGCAGAGTGTAACATAGTTAACACACTGAACTGAACACACTTCAGAGGGTCCTAGGAAGTTTTTACAGGTATTCACAGATTTAGCTGCAAGCCAACAGAAAGCCCTCTGAAATGTAATTGCCATACATCTATTTATTTATGAATAGAACAGAATTTTCTGCATTGGAAAGGGCCTATAATGAAAACCTAGTCCAACTGCCTGACCACTTCTGGGCTGACCAAAAAAAATGTTGTTAAGAGCATTATCTAACTGCCTCTGAAACACCCTCCCCAGGAAGCTGCAGAGAGCAGTGAGGTCACCCCTCAGCCTCCTTTTCTCCAAACTGGACAAACCCAGACTCCTCATTGGACAAGTCTTACAGCCCTTCCACCAGTTCTGCTGCCCTCCTTTGGGTGCACCCCAGTGCCTTCACATCCTTATTAAGTTGTGGTGCTCTAAACTCAGTGACTTACAATTTTGCATGGAGTCACACAATAAAAATATTAAAAATAATTTTAAAAAGTAAAGCTAAACAAAATAATGGATAAATCATTTTGCAGTTGCTGGCTAGAGTATTATTTCACACCTCAGTCCTTAACACAACATAGAATCTACAACTTGTGCTTATCCACAAACTAAGAATTTGTTCCCAGGCTGAAAGGAAAGGTTTACCAGTGCATTTCCAACAGGAAACTTTCAACACAAACACAGTTTACACAAAAATTGCAATAGTTTAGAGGTGCAGTTACCAAGTCTGAATATGTTATTAACAACAAAATAACACTTGCTGGTTTAAAGGTACATAAAGCCCTTTGTCAACATAAAAATAACAGGATCACAGAATCACTGAGGTTGTAAAAGACCTCTGAGATTATCGAGTCTAACCTCTGGCTAACCATCCCCTTACAAATCAGACCATGACACTGAGTGCCAAGTACAGTTTTTCCTTTAACACCTCCAGGGATGGTGACTCCACCATTCCAATGTTTAACAGCCCTGTAAACAAGAGAAAAGATAGTACAGTCTTTCATGTCATTATGCTAGGCTTGACTTAATACGTATTGAGGACTTAGCCACATACTTTCATTTTCTGCCAGGCTGTGTGATAACGGAGGGTACACACTGCTGAGCTTTTCATTCCCTCTCTCATGCTTGTCCTCAAAAGTGTGGAAACTTGCTGTCTTCCCCCGCCTCCACGAAATTTATCATCGTTATGCAGCTGTTTGTTTTATCGATTTTTTCCCCACTGTAATGTAAATTTGCTTGGCTTGACAGCAGACTCCAAGCATCATGTCTGAATATCAACGCAACTCATTGCTCTGCAAAAAAATCCTGAAACATTTAATTAACTGATTTGCCACTATTCCTGTCTATACTTTCAAGTTCAAATTCTTTCTTGAAGCTCTATTAGCTCCTTGCACTAAAGAAAGGCAATTTTGTGTTTTAGTATGGCTGACACAGATGTAGAGATAAAGGGAAAGTTTCAGGACAAAAAGTTGACAAATTAGCATTATTCAAAAAGTAACTTTATTAAGAAAAAGCACTTAACAATTTGATCATGACAAGAATCGCAAATCCATTCCTAGCAAAAATATTCAGGTACTGCTTACATATACCTGCAAGACTGCTGGAGTGGTTTTTTACATTTGCATTTATTTTGTCTCTTGGCTGAAAAGTAGCTGTTGAAATAAAACAGAATGGGCTTTTCAATTGCTTACTTTCACAAGTCACCCTCCAATGTTTAAGAGGAGATGTGCCTCTAAAAAATGTCTTGTTTCTGATGAAGTCTGTTTTAACAAAGAGGCAGATCTCATGAATGTCTGAAATACTATGCCAGTATATATTAGATTAATGCATTTTTGATAGAAGTATGCATCTCTGATTTTCAGGAGATCGTAATTAACTTCGCTGAGTCTAAAATTCACACATCAATGATGTTTCTTGCAACACAAGAAACTTGAGTAATTTATTAATATTATGGCAGTATTAAATAAATCCATTAAATTTCAGCTAGCACTATACAGCTTTTCAGAAGCATTCTCTTCACAAATGTATTAGTGGAACTTCAGTTCTTGGATCTTTAAAATGTACACCCAAGTTGGTAAAAATTATCAGTAATCCACATTTATCTTGATTCTCAACTAATTAGTTCCTGTAAGAAGACACAGTTATGTGACTGTTTTGATAGCTAAGGAAGTAAAAAAGTATCATAAACTGAGAGGATGTCCTTGTTCTTAATTACATCCAAGTTCCACATAATGCAACAGTAAAAGGTTTTCAGAAAACCAAAAAAAAAAAGGACATGTAGCTATGACTTCTTACCTCCAAAAGAAGAGCTCTATAGAACTTAAGCATAGTGTGTGTTTAATTGATCACACACAGGCACACAACAATGACAATAATGCAAATACTAGGAATAAATCCACAAGCTAAGTTTTAACTAACATTTTAGTAAGTATGATTAACCACAAAAATAATTTGGCATTAGCTCCTTTGTAGATTCAGCAATTAAAAAAACCCCTCATTTTAAAGCAGAGAATACACACATCAATTTTTTTTTAAAATTTAGAAGTACTGCATCATCATTCTGATGATGTAAAAAACAGAACAGAAGTTAATATTTTATGGATGTTTCTGACATAACACTTCCATGCTAATTTCACCTAAAAGTATCTCTTCAACAAAGATGAACGGCTCACAGCCAAGACTGTGAAATAAAACTTGGAAAACTTGATGGTAAGGCTATCTCAAATTCAAACTAAAAGCTGCCTAAGACTGTTTTTTGGTTTTGTTTCACACAGTCAAATCAGAGAAAGACAGAAAGTCCCCTGAAACATCCCTGTGTTAAAGCATTCATTCTGATTCAGAAGAAATTAAATAGATGAGCTTCTTGTTCCTCCAAAATATGTACCAAAATAAAGTAATTTAGGTAGAAACAGATACACCAAAATTTAAAAAGTATGACAGTGTATTTACTTTTTCAACAGCATACCTTAACTTGTAAAATATCTCTGCTCAAGGTAACACAAGAATAATTTATCAGGCTTAATTTCATAAGCATAACTAAAAACTCGAATGATCACACATTTCACAAAAAGTAAAATCTGCCACGATCTGTGAGGTACCACCAAAATTATAATTAGACCTCTTACGTTTTAAGTCCTATGCAGGAGCTACTTTTACTTTTATACTTATCAAATCTGCTGCCATCATAGCTAAAATGGAAAGGTAATTTCTACTGATGAGCAGTCAAAAGTGTCCTTTCTGTAACAGTCCTGTCAGTTTTCAAAGGAACTGCACCTCCTCTGCAAACACAGAAATAATGAGAAACGAGCCAGGAATAAAACTATAATTTCCCTCATTCAGGCATGTCAAGAAAAACTTGTGAACTGCCCATTTCTAGTATTTTGGTGGGTCAGACAAAAGTCTAAGCAATCTGTGTTCCAAATGTGTCAGGAAAACTAAGAAGTCACCTGAAAAATATATCCAGACCTTGTCAACAGAAAACATATGAAACTCCATGGTGGATTAACAGCATCAAACTTTTATGGTTGAGTTTTCTAATATCTTAACACTGAGTTACCTTCATGGGTCTATATAGGTTTCCTCCTGAGAAATGGAGACTGTCTTAAACAATAAAAAGTGGTTAATGTGAGTGGTAGTAAGGCAAAGTTACCAACATTATAGATAATTAATGAAATGCTAAAAAGTAGAGTTTAGTCCTGACCTATGTGCCCATACTCTTTCACCAGGGTGGAGAGGTAAGAGAAAAATCTACTTTAGTCACTTTCCATTCCACTTAAGTGCTGCTTATACTAGGTCTGTTACTACCACATTCAGCAAGGAAATACTCTGATCTGGTGCACACATATATTTAGAAAGCTCACAAGTCTCAATTCTTAAATAATTTAATGGGAAGTCATTACCAAAATCATCAAAAAGCAATAGATGCTAGAGGTGTCTTTCCACCCCTCAGGTCATATCTGAACCTCATATTTCAAGTCCAGCTGTGATGTTTGACACTCTCACTGTCCTTGAGCAGCGTTCTCCCCTCTGCACCTCAGCTGCCTTCTCCACTTCAGGCAGCCACAAGGAACTGTAGTTGAAGCAGGTGAGAGCCAACATAAGGGCTCTGCTAGCACAGCAGGTTATGTGCTCGCTCCTTAATCTGCTCCTGACAGAACGGCCACCTATCTGTGATAGCTACAATCTCACACAACAACTGAACTTCTCTCCATGGCTTAAGATTAATCTGCACCGGGTGAGTCCTCCCAAAATCAGACATGCTACTGAGTTGCTCAAATCTCTATCAACTGCCAGCAACTAAAGACAATTGCGCCAGCGATCCAATGTCTGAAGGGGACCCACTCTCAACCCTTATTTCCCCAAATGAGTAAACACATTGGCTACTGCAGGGAGAAGCACAAAGCCCCTGAGTTTGCAGGTCATGGTTAAATTCACACAGAAGCAGTTAAGCCAGATTTTGCATCACAAAGTGTTTCCGAGCACCGGCACATTCAGTCATCCCTCCAAAACAGAAGGTGGACCCTAAACCCACCACCTTCCCTACGGATTGTGTTTCATAGATTAACAGAGTGGTTTGGATTGGAAGGGACCATCCAGTTCCTAGCCCCACACCATGGGCAGGGATGACACCCCCTAGACAAGGATGTTTAAAGGCCATTTCTTTGCCTTTGAAGTACATACTCTCACTAGCATAACTGGTTGTATGAAAAGTTAAAGTAGCCTCAGACGAGAAAACATAAAATCTAATGAGAATTTAAAGCTTCTGCAACTAATATAGTTATACCTTTACTGATCCCATTTCTTGGTAAATATCTTTCACATACATTGTTACACTGTACATTCATGATGACTTAACCTTTTTTCTCAGAAGGCATTTCCTTTCCACAATGCTTTTAGTCCTCCGTGGGAAAGGAACAATGTAACCATTAGTTATACAAGAGATTTCAGATGCTACAGATATATTTTCCCTCTTTCAAGTGCTTGTTAATATGCAATTTCACACTGCAGAAAATCCCACAGAAATGTCCTTAAAAAGCAGTACCAAGTCACGAGATTTCTGTAACACTCTTTGCAAAAGCAAACAATAACCAGTCTCACATAATCACCTTTGGTGAAGGAACAGTTTACTTTTACCAGGGTGCTGTCTCAGTTTAAGTCTACTGAATATCAAATGAGAAGCTTGAAAAAGCTGAGAGATATTTAGAATGTATGCAAGAGGAGATATAGATTTCTTCATTTTAGTTGCTGCTGGTGAAAGACAGATATGATTTTATTGTAAAGGCATGAAGGACTTACATACTAAGAACGAAGACTGAGGAACAAAAACCAGACACCAGCAAGAAAGCCAGCTCTCAAAGGTGAATGACGATAGCATTAAGACTTCAGGCAAGCCCTTGTGAACAACATATTCAGGAAAAACGCCACAACAAAATGATGGGAGACAGCTCGCATAACTTCACAGACTTTTTCAAACCCAGTCATTCAAGAGACAGTCACAGAGAGGACTTCTCTCAGAGATGAAAAAGTACCTTACTATAGATTTAAAGATTTAATTCACGACTCCCCGCAAGACAAATGTAATAAATGCTTGTAAAAATCCACCTCTGAATCTATGCTCACTATGGCCTACACCCCTGTCTTTGGAAGAGGGACAGAGCACTGCTTGAAATGGCAAAATAGAATCAGATTAAACTTCCTCAAATGGAGCTCTCAGGTATACCAAGAGGCATCAATCACTCATACGTAAAATTAAAAAAATAAACACATGGCTAACATACTTCCTAGGTAAAGAGGAAATTCCAACTGAAAAATAAAGGAAATTCTATGATTGATAACACAGGAAGCCAAACAGGAAAAGATATTGGGAAAGCTACCTCTGGTTATGGAGCAGTATTTACACTTCATCTGTCTTAGAGGTTCAGCAATTCTAGTTACTCACAAACTTCTTTGGAGGGGCTGGGAGGGTGACTAGCTTTGGTTGCACTTTTTTTTCCTTTGGATATGACCAAGGTCAATTATATGCGGTTCAACAAGGTAAAGTGTTGGGTCCTGCCCTTGAGTCACAACAACCCCATACAGTGCCACAGGCTGGGGACAGAGCAGCTGGAGAGCTGCCCAGTGAAAACCTAGGTGTGCTGGTCAACAGCAGCTGAACATGAGCCAGCTGTGCCCAGGTGGCCAAGAAGGCCAAGGGCATCCAGGCCTGTGTCAGCAATAGTGGGGCAGCAGGAGCAGGGCAGTGACCATCCCCCTGTGCTGGGCAGTGGTGAGGCTGCAGCTCGAGTGCTGTGCCCAGTTCTGGGCCCCTCAGTTCAGGAAGGACATTGAGGGGCTGGAGAGTGTCCAGAGAAGGGAACGGAGCTGGGGAAGGATCTGGAGCACAAGTCTGATGAGGAGCCTGAGTGTCTTTAGCCTGGAGAAAAAGAGATGCGGGGCACCTTATCACTACAACTACCTGAGAGGAGGTTGTAGCCAGGTGGGGATCAGGCTCTTCACCCATGCAACAAGTTGCAGTACAAGAGGAAACTGCCTCAAGCTGTGACAGGGCAGGTTTAGATGGGATATTAGGAAAAATGTCTTCCATGAAAGGGTGCTTGAACATTGGATTGGACTGCCCAGACAAGTGCAAGTGTTCATAAAAGCAGGTGGATAGGGGGCTTAGGGACATGGTTCAGTGGTGAACACAGTGGTGCTAGATTGGACTTGATTTTCTTATAGGCCTTCGGTAGATAGGCAGATATAAGTTTATACTGTGATTATTTGCTCTGAATATTTTTACCATATCTGTACTGAGTTAATTTAGCTGTCATAACTGGAAAATATAGTAATTCCACATTCCAGTGTTCATTTTCTTTGAAAATACTAGATACGTGAAAATAGAAGCCATTTATGTTCAAACTACCACACCTTCACTTAGATCCACAGTACTTCAAACAACAAATTAAATTTTAGAGAGATATACAGTAGTAAAATTTAGTATCACTGGAATTGTGGCTTTCTATGACAACAGCCAGTGCTACCAGCCCCTCAGCATATATGTAGCAGGACTACAGTGTGGCAGCATAATTCATTGCTTTTTGGTAAATTTTGCCAAAAAGTCATTCCAAAATTAAGGAACACTTCTCCATTTTGCTTATTACAGTTGGGTGTACCCACTTCGGTGGAAATGAAATTATGTGGGCATACCTAAAATTCTGTTTAAATCTAGACTTTTCATTATCCTGCTGTTGGTTGGGGGTGTGCACAAAACAGTGAAGAAAGTGTCAAAACTTCAGATTTGCCATTGTCACATCTTCTAAAAGTACATCTCTTTAGCACAGGCTAAGGGTTAAATATCTATGACAGTCAAAAAAAACAACGTAAGAATTGATGGCATTTAATGCATCAATGAATAAACTGAATAGGTTACCAGAAATTCATGTTACTTTCCAATTTCAACACTGAAGTTCTGCTCCAGTTAATAAATTCAGTAGACATACAACTTGGATCATAACACTTGTCATTGGAAGTCAATGACACTTGAATGATACAACTGTTTAACTGCCTTGCTAGACTTAAATCTAACATATTAACTGGTATGCTTCAAAAAAACCCAAATCTTAACAGAAATGGCAATGTATTTCCTCATCCAAAATCCTTTAGATCCTCAAATCAATACAGTTAAACTATTACCTGGATCATTATGTGAGTGAGGCAAAACAAAAACTTGAAGTGGTTCACTGTCCCATTCATTTTCACTGTACGTGATATCAAATCCTTGCTTCCAAACGCCACCATCTGGATTATCGAAAGGAAGAATGTCATAGACATCCAGCATCTAAAAAAGAAAAATTATAGGAATATAAAACATAAATTCAGAGAAACAGTTCTGCTATTAAAAAACAAAGCTGTTTTCACCTAAAATGGATCAACTTGTTCATTACAGAGGGAGAGATGATGAGCCAAATGAATAGAAAACTGACAAATGAGAACAAGTTTCAAATCACACTAGGACACCCAAGACACAGCTGGCAGGAAGAGGAGCATTTGGCTGGCTCTGTTCTAAGGAAACTGACATTGATTAGATAAACAGTAGGATTAAGAGCCTTAAGTCACAAAAATTATAGCAGCTCACAATGGTATTGGGCAGGAGGGTACAAAGAGGATTATACAGAATAGCACAGTACACTAAACAGAGGAATGCAGAAAATGAAGAAAATAAACTGAGCAAGAAGGAATGACAGCATGAGAGAGACTGAGGCAAATAGCAAACTCACAAAAAGGAACCGAAAGAAGTTATCAAGAAAAAATGTTAGTAACTGTAGCCAACTGCTATAACAAAGCTTCTTGTACATTTCCTGTTGTCCAGTGCACTAGCTGTACAAGGAAGGACATATTTCACTTACCAAGGCAAATAAAAAGGATACAGATAAATAAAGCAACTCTAGAATTACTGTAACAAGTTCCTATGAAACTTAGGGAACACCGTATAGCTTCGAAGAGAGGTTATTAACATGAGATCCACGGAAATTTTTTTTGGTAATGTTCTAGTTTGTTTTTAAGAAAGAAAACAAGATACGAACATGAATTGACATCAGACAAGCCAATTCCTGACACTCTAGTTTAATAACTAAACTTTAATCATCCAAACCCATGTTAGAATACAATTGTACACCAGACAAACTTTCTACAAAAACCAATTCATCTACACAAAAAAAGGACCACTACAGCAGTCATTTGCTACTTGAACACCACAAGAGTTAAAACTTCCCAGTGGTAAGACACTTTCTGTCCTGCTAGGAAAACCTAAAAAAATTACAGACATCTGAAACAAATATCTGACTAAAGAAATTAAGGCCTTGAAATCATTGACTTTGGCCTCCACCCAGCTGATCTGTCATTTTTCCTCATCAACAGAACAGGGGAAGAAATATAAAATATTATGGGTAAAAATAAAAACAATTTCCATCACAGAAAAAATGGACCTGACTTCAGGAACATTAAATTAATATGTTGCCAATTAAAACAGAGTTGGATAATGAGATATCAGTCCATGTTTCCTCTCTGTCATTCTCTGCTTCTCCAATTTTTTGCCTGCTCCTGCATGGGGTCCCTTCCACAAGCCACAGCACTTCAGGAACTCCTCCAGTGTGGATCCTCCACAGGCTCCTGTTCCTCCTGAAAATATCTACCTGCTCTGGCATGAGGTCCTCCACTGGTTTCAGGGAAAAACTTGCTGCACTGCGGTTTTCACCACCTGCTCTAGTGACTAGAATACCTTCTCTGCTTCCTTCATCAAGGACCATGGTGTTCACAGGACTGTTTCTCCCCCTTTTTTAGCCTTATACCACACTAACAGGAAGAATTTTACCTTCCTAAAACCCCTTCTGCCAGAGGTACTACCACCCTTTGCTGATGGAGGCTGTATCCTGTGTCTGGCACAGGGCAAGACTGGCCTCTCCTCACAGATACTGGAGCCCCTCAAGGCCAACACCTGGACATCTGCCAGAGCATTCCACCCTCATCTCTGTGAAACACTTAGGAACAGTCAATAAAATACATATTCATCATATAGTCTTCACAAACTTCACTTACATTTACAAAAAAAAAAAAGACTTCCCACACTAAAACACTGAGAAAGTGGAAACTTTTACACACACCCACATACAAGATAGATCTCCACTCCTTGTCCTTTCACCTCATGAGAACAACAAAAGAATCCCCACAGTTACTTCACTCTGTAAATGTTCAGTCCAAGTTTTGGCCACCACCACTCCCCATCTCTTAATCCTCAAGACCCAGATTTGGGTGCTTAAAGAAGAGGAGTGGGTTGACCTTGGAGGTCCTTGGAGGGGTTGGAATCTGACAGTCAGAAAAGGTCAATCCACCACAGGCCTTTATCTTAAGATATAAAGGGAACTAAGTAATGTAAGAAGGGAAAAATACACAGTAATCCTACATCTAGCAGAGCCTCAGCTGGGCCTACAATGTGCATGAGATACCTACAACCTGTGAGAGATTCCATGTACACCAAACATCTGTGGCATGTATGAGATGATCCTGTCACATCACTGCTCCCCCAGGATTGCTTCAATCTTTGGACAATATTGATTGGTGGAAAACACAGGTGCAATACTTGAAGATCTGTGCCTTCTGTACTGTCAGCTTGAAGGGCCCAAATAAGGGGTTATGCTGAAGTTAGTTAGCCTGATAGCATATTTTCTAAATATGCTATTAGGCTAATTTATAGATTAGATAAAGAATAAATAATATATATTATATAATAGGTAATATAGATAGTATTTTATTATTACATATTTTCTAAATATGGTATTTTCTAAAATCTGAGTTTGAAGAGCTGTATTTTTTCCCTGGAATGCAACTTCCTCAAGAAAATGTAAGTGCATATTTTGTAAATTTGCCAGTGAACAATGAATGGCTTTAATACTGATAAACTCTTTTCAACCATGAAAGCATTATTTGATTAAAAAGTAGTAATTCATGGAATTCCACACATTCCTGTGAGTTTTTCTTATGGATGGAGTCTGCACTTAAGCAACTTTCTGCAGTCTGAAAGATAATAATTTTTTTCCCTGACATCTACAATTTTGCAGCTATTTCAAACCATGCTGATACGACTGTGAGCTCAAAAGGCAGAAACTGCAGTCCAGGAAATAGGTCTTGAAATCCTTATCAACAGTTGTCTGATATAACTGCTTCGACGACGTGACCCATCATCTAGAGACGTTTGCTGCCTTGCAAAGGCCTGAATCCTGGATATTGAAGAGGAACTGTCGAAGCTTGTCCAACTCAGTGGCTACTATCCCTTTTTGTCCTTCCATGTGGGTATCAGTGAAACTGTCAAGAGGCAACCCAGACTGCATCAAAACAGACTGCAGAACTCTGTAGGTACTCGAGGTCACAGGTGGTGTCCTCTTCTATCCACCAGTGAGGGGGGTAAGAGTGTGAGAGGAGGACACTGAAAGTATAGATCAATAAACGGCCTCAGAGTTGGTGTTTGGAGCTCTCTGACCCTGTTTTCAAATCTGTGTCTGCTTGGGAGAGATGAGATCCAGCTAAGGGCATCAGAAGTACCTTTGCCAGGAAGACGGCTGACCTATTAAGGATAGCTTCTGGCTGAGAATAAAAGGGGACAGAGAGAGTCAACAGCAACCCTGTAATGGTCAGGAATGATGTGACATGGAATGGTTTAAAAAACATGTAATGTAAGAAATCAATAAAATTGGATCGCCTCCAACATTTTCAGATTAGCAAGGAAGTACCTACAAGGCACAACCACAAAGAAATCCACAAAATCCTTCCTGGGAAATATGCTGGGGTGCCTCTCTGACTGTTTCCTGGCCTGTATCAATGTGGCCAGCATGACCAGGGAAATAATTGTCCCTCTGTACTGAGCACTGGTGAATCACCTCAAATCCTGCATCCAGTTTTGGGCCCCTCACTGCAAGAAGGACACTGAGGTGCTGGAGTGTGTCTGGAGAAGGGAATAGAGCTGGGGAAGGGTCTGGAGCACAAGTCAGATGAGGAGCAGCTGAGGCAGCTGGGGGTGTTTAGCCTGGAGAAAAGGAGGCTCTGGGAGGCCCTTAACATCTCTACAGATCCTTAACAGGAGGGTGCAGCCAGGTAGGGGTCAGGCTCTGCTACCAGGTAACAGCAACAGGACAAGAGGAAAAAGCCTCAAGCTGTGGCATGGGACATTTAGATTGGATTTTAGAAAAAAAATCATCATGGAAGTAGTGGTCCAGCACTGGCACAGGCTGCCCACAGAAAGGGTGGAATCACCATCCCTGGAACTGTACAAAAAAGCATGTGGATATGGAGCTTAGGGACATGGTTTAGTGATGAACACAGCACTGTCACATTAATGATCGCACTTGATTTTCCTGTGGATGAGAAGCCAACTTATGCACAAGGACTAAGAAACAGCAGTATGGGTGACAGTGTCGTGGATGTCCACCACAGGCTGTCTGATCAGGGATAACAAGTGGAGGAGGCCTTCCACAGACATTTGCAGCGCCTGGTCCACATGGGGAACTTCAACAACCCTCTGCTGGGCACAAGGTACAACACATCCAGGCATAAGTCATCCAGAAGGCTCCTGGAGCATGGCAGTGGCATATTCCTAATCCAAGGGACCAAGAAGGCAGTGAGGAGAGGTGCTCTACTGGACCTCTTGCTTGTCATGAGTGCCCTCATCTCACTAGGGCTGTGAAGCTCAGTGGCAGCACTGGCTGCAGTGACCATAAGACTGTAGAGTTCAGGACCCTGAGAAGAGGGAGGGGGACAAAATACAAGACCACAACCCCAGACTTCAGAAACACAGGCTCTGGATGCTTTGCTGTCAAAATTCCACAGCATAAGGCCCTGGGATGGAAAGGGGGCCCAAGAAAACTGGTTAATACCTCCTCTGGTAATAAGGATCACCTCCTCCAAGTGAAGGGAAGTCCATCCCAAGAAGTAAGAATTCAGGCAGAAATGCCAGGAGGCCTACATGGATGAACAAGGAGCTCCTGGCAAAATTCTGACACAAAAAAGAAGCCTACAGAGGATGACGGCAGAGAAAAGAAATGGGAGGGTGTGGTGGATTGACCCTAGCTGGATATGAGGTACTCACCAACGTCACTCTGTCAGTCCCATCTGAAAGTGGGCAGGGGAGAGAAAATATAATGAAAGTCATGATAAGGGGAAGGAGAGATGACTCACTGATTACCATCATGGGCAAACCAGAATTGACTTGGGGAAATTAGCTGAATTTATTACTAATCAAAATCAGGGCACAGTAATGACTAGTAAAACAAATCTTAAAAACACCTTTCCCCCACCCTTCCCTGCTTCCCAGGATTAACTTTATTCTCAAGTCTCTACTTCCTTGCCTCAGTGGTGCAGGGAGATGGGGAAGGGGGGTTATTGTTAGCTCATCACATGTTGTTTCTCTGTCCACTTCCTCGGTAGGGAGGAGTCCTTCCCCTGCTGCAGTGTGGATTCCCTCTCATAGGAGACAGTTCCCCATAAACTTCTCCAACGTAGGTCCTTCCTCCTTCCCATGGGCTATGGTTCTTCATGACCTGCTCCAACAAGGGTCCCTTTCCACAGGCAGTGCTCCAGGACCAGCCTGCTCCAGCTTGGGTTCCCCACAGAGTCACAAATCCTTCCAGGAAACCTGCTCCAGTGTGGGCTCCTCTCTCCACAGGGCCTCAGGTCCTGCCAGGAGCCTGTTCCAGCACGGACTTCGCACGGCATCACAGCCTTTCCTGGGCATCCTCCTGCTCCAGTTGGGGTCCTGCATGAGCTGCAGGTGGATCTTGGCATCCCCATGGATCTCCACGGGCTGCAGGGACACAGGGGCTTCACTGTGGGCTGCACCACAGGCTGCAGGGGAATCTCAGCTCTGGCACCTGGAGCACCTCCTGCCCCTCCTTCTCCATTGACTGGTGTCTGCAGAGCTGTTCCTCTCACATGTTCTCACCCAGTTCTTCTCTGTGCACAATTACTTCTATATAGTATCTTTGTTTTCCCCTGTCTTAAATCTGTTATTCCAGTGGTGTTACTACCCTGTGGTCAGCCCAGCTTTGGCCAGAGGTGGATCCGTCTTGGAGCCACTTGGCACTGGTTGTCAGACACGGGGGAAACTTCCAGCAGTGTTTCAAAGAGGAGTTATAGCCCCCACCCCCAGCAAATCCTGGTCAAGCAAATCTAATACAGGGAGGAATATGGAAACATTGTCCGAGCACCCAGAGATAAAGTTAGGAAAGCTAAAGGATAAATGGTGGGATTGAATCCAGCCAGGAATGTCAAAGGCATCAAGAGTGTCAAAGGCACCTGTAAGCAGACAGGTGACAAAAGGAAGGCCAGGATCTACTGCTAAATGAGGGAGGGGACCTCGTGACACAGGACATGGGAAAGGCTGAGGTACTGAACGCCATCTTTGCCTCAGTTCTTTAAGAGCAAGATCAGCCTTCAGAGGCCCCAGATCTCATAGAGGAGGGGAGAGAACTGGTCCGAGGAAGATGTCCTTCTTGAAACAGGACCAGCTCAGGGAATACTTGAACTAACTGGACATATCTACATCCATGGGACCTGATGGGATGCACCCACGAGTTCTGGCTGTTGTCACGGCAAGGTCACCTTAAGAACCTTTGAATGATCATGGTGATTAGGAGAACTGCCCAAAGACTGGAGGAAGCCAACTCCTATCTTCAGGAACAGCAAGAAGGAGCACCCCGGAAAATAAAGGCAGAGAGAGTACAGAGATGGTGGAGCCAGTCTCTTTCCAGTGGTGCCCAGAGACAGGATCAGAGGCGATGGGCACACACTGAAGGTTCCTCCTGAGTATCAGGAAAAGCTTTTTCCCTGTGAGGTTGACTGAGCACTGGCACATGTTGCCCATGGAGCCTGTGTAATTCCCATCCTTGGAGACACTGAAAAGTCACCTGAACATGATCTTGGACACCTGACTCTTGGTGGCCCTGCTTGAGCAGGTGGTTGAAGCAGATGACATCCAGAGGTCCCTGCCAACCTCAACCATTCAGCCATTTTGTGATTCAAACATTAATCAGAAGCAGTTAAAAAAAGCCAAAGGAAAAAAACCCAAAACCTTCCACTGTAATAAACAAAAAGCCAGACCAGGCTGAAATCCTTAAACTTATGAAAAGACATCCAAAAGACAGAAGTTAAATCTTATCTTTCGTACAACACCATCCTCAATAGGAATTGTGTAAAGGATTAATTACAAATTGCATCATCACTCGAACAAGTTAGATGACTACAAGTGAAGAATAAGTTCCAAGCCCCTAGTCAGTAAAAAGCAAAAGAGGCTAAAGAAAGTATTTCATGGACATATTTCAGTTTCACATCTAACACACTGATATAGTAAGAAAGGACTCTGTAAAAACAGTAGACAGAAATTCAAAAAGGATGCTGCCTGTTTTCATTATGGCTGCTTCAGAAGACAGCCATGTGGCTACAAGCTTTTCATTAAAACATTAGAAAGGTTATCAGCTGTGTTTTTTCTACATGGGTTTATTCTTCCCCTATACTGAAGGAGTCAAACTGCTGAAATTATGTAAATCTCATGAAAACATCATAACATCCTAACACCGAATACTAAATTACTGCACAGTGGAAATAAAAGCATAGATTGTGCCTTTTCAAGCCATCTTTTTAAAGAGTTATTCATGTCTCATTTTCAAAAAGTAACATTACTAAGCCTAATCTTAGATGCTTCAGTACTTGAAATGGACAAGACAGGAGACACCTCACTGTATTATTTAAAAGACCTTCCAGCTCAGCATGATGGCTATTGAGAATTCCACCTTCTCTGAGCAAAAATGCCAGATACTTCTTGAACTCCTAAACTGAAAAAGCATCAGGTCATATCCATACTTAATCTGGTCATCTTCATTTTTGTGGGTTTATTACCTGTCTCTATTATTTATCTTTTGGAAAAAAGTACACATTAGTCTTTTACTTGACTTAAATTACAGCATTCTCAAGTCAGCCTTATTTTCTGTTTCCACCTCTATTACAGTTTTCTACCTACTTATAAGCAGTATAAGTAGCAAGTAAACAATTTGATTTAGAATTAGTCCATGAAAAAATATTCTTTAGCTGTCCCATTTGAGAATCTTTTGGTCTCATGCTGTTAGCAACTTGTTTTTTCTGTTTTATGAAAACACATCTTTGAGTAGCAAATCCAGCAATATTTCTCACTGAACCATCACAAAGTTTTTTAAGCTGTATTTGAATGCATTTTTACAATGGTTTCTCCATTATGGGAGAGTATAATCAATTTCAAAGATTTATTCAGTGAAGACTCTTTTGCCTTCATTCTGTAAAGTTATTTTTTATTCAAATACCTAATCTCACCTATATTAGCTCTTACTACTTTCTAGTCTCTCATACAGTCACCCAAGGACAAACATGGGACAAGTAATGTAAAAATCTGTGGGTTTAGCTTAATGTTTACAAAAAAGCAGCAATTAACACACATTTCTTTCAAAACGTGCTCAAAATAGTGATTGAAAATGTCTCAAATAAATTAACTGAGCATGCAGAATACATCAGGGTTGGCAAAGTATTATATAGTAAAACTGTATTGAGATACAGTGATTTAGACCAGAACGTGGTACTAGAGGAATTCTGCTGAAGTCAAGGTCTTAGATTCCATAACTGAAATGCAGCTCAGACTCACAGGATGGGAAACTAACTGTATACAGAAGCAATATTAAAGCGGCTTAATGATGACGGTGAATAACCTGCTGAGCAGAGGGTACCAACGCAATGACACGGAGAACATTAAAGCCCTCCCTCCCAGTGCAAGGAAGAACGGAAAATGTGAGTAGGGGAACAGCATGTTTGTTTCTTATGAACATGCAAATGTACTCAAAAGTAAAGAAAATTATCCAAAAGCAATTTAGCCACAACAGCCTCGCATTAGGTAGTTAGTAGGTGCATTGGTTGACAGGAGGTGTATGTTCTGACATTCCGCAAGTGTGAAGCAAAGAACAAAGAGCAGTTTTAAAAAATATGTTTTACCTTCCATTCACAACAGGTTAACGTGCCCAAGAATTTAAGACAACATATTTTATTTCAAAATTAATTTACTGGAACTTATTTTTAATGCACATAAAAAAGTACATCACCTAACATGGTAACAGATTGTACAGTGAATAACCTGTTAATAATCCACTAACTTGAAAGCCTGTAACCACAGGTTCAGATGTCTCGCTTCCATGCACAGAAGTCTTAATGCATATCAGAAACATGAAGAGATGTTCAGATATTGCCTTTAAAAAGTCTACTTCCTCTATAAAAGACATTAAGGTGGTGCCTATCCCTGAAGAATTTAAAGGCATTAAGCATGATACATCAGAGATTACAATTGTTCTAATATGTGTACTTATTCTTCTGAAGTCCACTGTCTTTCTCCTGCAATAGAAATACATAAAATTCTAAAATGAGAAAGCTGGACTTCAAAATTTAATCTTTGCTTTAGAGTACTATGAATATTTATAGTACTCCCACAAGACTCACAAAAACAGAACAGATCACAAACTTCACAGAATATTCTCAGTGCTCCTGAATCACTCCATTAAAACTGAATATATGAGAGTCCATGAACTCACAAGCATCACCAGCAAGCAAAATATATTCAACTTGAAGTGTTTGACTTTAAAAATTTCAACCTCCCCAGTTCATGCCAACCAGTCAACATAGTATATGTTCCTCCTTTCTGATCAAAGCACCTATACAAACTGGAGGCACAGGAATGCTGAAATACAGAAATGACATTCAAAAGGGAACACAGGACCCAAGATTTTGCTTGAAATTACTAATTCTTGAACATTCTTTATCTCCCCATCAAACCTCATCTACACATATGTCCCTAAAAGTAAAATCTATTTCAACCAAGACTATCCACTATTTGCAATTTATTTTTCATCAGTTTTAGAACAGTTTGGGGAAATTCAAAGACACTCTCAAACAAATTATTTCCAAAGAACTGATAGGACAATAATCACTATGTTTTGTTTGGATTTTTTAAAAATCATTTGAGCTATTTTTTTTTAATTTTTTTTTTAAAAATATTTTTTTAAATTTTTTTTTTAAATGTTGGCTCTTCATAACCATTATTCAATTTCCAGAGAACTTTTTAAAAAGGTAAAAAGGAACAGTTTCATAACATCTATTAAACACAGCAATCACTTCAACAATTCTATTACGTCTTAGTACCAAGCTTTTAGCAGCAACTTGACATTTTCAGAATTAAACACAAAGTGACAGCTAGGACTCCAGCACAATAAGAGAGAAAGACATACTGCTTACCTGTACACCTGAACTGTGACTTCCACTTTTTGAAGCAAACAAACAATCCTCAGAATCAACTGCGAGCAAAGCTGAAGCAGAAGGGAACAGCTCAGAAACAGACCCTTGACTGAAGTTTATAGCTTCTGGATTTTTTTGACCATCCTTTACTGATTCACTCAGATTGATCACAGAATCGCGTATGTTTGAAATAATCTCATTATTTTCTGCTAACAGGCGTTCTAAATGATCTATTTTTTCTTGCAATATTGAAAGCTGGCCCTAGGGGAGAGGAAAAAAAAAAAGCAAGGTTTAATTACTTCTCAGAAAAATTCCTGACAGACCCAAAAACCCCCCCAAAAAACCCAACAACAAAAAAATCAGTTTCACAATAGTGTGTGATCACACAGAAAATTCAAATATATCTTTGTTTCATATTTTACATAGAAAAAAACTAATAAGGAATTGACCCAACACACAGAACTTTCTCTTTCCAGTACAAGAGAAGATAGCAAGAGACATTTTTCCTCTATGAACTTGAATTCGCAGCACAAGATTTAATCAATGATACAAAGATACTCTTTAAAGTCACACAGTATCACGTAGCAATTACATCTAATTCAACTTTTTTCACATCTTTCATAGATTTGCAAAAATCTGATCTTCTCATTTATCAGAACATCAAACAGAAAGTGATTTTTAACAAGTCAGTCACATCGTGATGGGATTAAGAGGATATTGTAAACATTTCAGGTTTTTCCCATACATGTAAAATCTTTCAATAAATACCATTTTTTCTGATTTTCAGTGGAAGTTGGAGACAAATTAACAAAGGCACTTCACGGGGGTAAAAGATCCTTTAACAGCCTAATGGTAGGAATAATCTGTATAATTGGACCATTACAACCATCGAGAAAATCCTGTAAAAGAGAGATCAAGCTAATGGCATTTTCAGTCAGAAGGTCATCTCCAACTGCCAAACAACAGGATTTTGTAGATATTCTAGAGAGCTCCACAAGAGGAAGGCTGCAGAACATCAATATGAATAGAAAAAAGTCATCTCATCTCCGAAAGCAAATTGGAAGGAAGAGACAGATCCCACAAAGCAATTTCATAGCATCTAATCACTGTATTGTTGGAATGCAGGAGGGAACACAGACCTCCTCTCAAATAGCACCTCAAAACGCTACTGCCCTCCCATGTACTAGCCACTCCTTCCAAATTATTTGAGGTATGATTTTTATTAGGCATGAATGTGCTGGCTTTTACCAACTCACAAAAGCCAGATTATTTAACATGATCTTAGGGATATTTCCTCATAACAGTAATTTCTTTATTTCCTCAGAATGACTTCAATGTAAAAAGAAGTGACAAGAGAACAAAAAAAACCAGTCACTTCCTATTATTAAAGTTGAGTTCAGACTCCAAAATATAGAATGTATGATTAGGTACTTTTGCAATCAGCTGTCATAACAGCAAAACCTGCTGCAGTTTCAGGCATCTGAAAACATTTTACCATTACATTCAACACAAATACCATTGATTCAGGAGACAGCTTCTCTGTGACTTATAGTTTTAATGACTTTTTCCCAGCACCACTGCCGTATTTTCTTATGACTACTGTATAATATTAGAGACAACATCTATACATGACACTTTTTTCTCTTTTGACAGTAATACACTTGAAATATTTGTGTTTTTCTTTTCATAGTTTGCAAAGGATTAGGTCTCCTTTCTAAATTAGATGTGTACAATTTTTAAATTCTCTTGACATTGAGAAGCCTGCAGGAACAACTACAACAACAACAACAAAAAAAAACCACCCACAACAAAACAAACAAACAAAACCACCAAAAAACCCCCAAACCAACAAAAAACAAACCCTTACCAAGAGTTACCAATCAGATTTTGGGATTCTAAACTGTCACCGCTATAATTCTACCTTTATGGAAGTTCTTTGTAATTCTGCAGACAATATGTTTTAGTATTTCTTTAAATCTGTTGGTTTGTCTCCGCATTATACCAGCTGTGTGAAGTGCTGACCCACTGCTTGCTGTTTGTTTCTATCTCTTAGATTGCTACATCCTGAAAACAGTAACAGGTTTCAGAATGCAACACAGGCAGACAGCCATTGCTACTTTCCAAAAGGACAAACACATATTTTGACAACAGAACCAGATTAAGCCAATTGAGATGTAAGACCATCATCTCAGAATCCCAACAGTTTAAAGATAAATGCTAGAAGCTTCTAAAACTGAGGAACTGAAAACAAGAAGAAATCAATATGCAGACGATGGAATACTGGAAAGAAAAAAAATAAACAGACTGTAGTCCCATGCCCCCTGGTGGCACAAAAGAAACAGACAAAAATCTTTCAAATGATACATTAAAGATACTGTGTGTACATTTCTATGTAAAATCAATGTTTTCCCTAGCAATATCTGTGGTTTTGAATGTAGGAAAGGTTTCTCTACACAGAGTCTCATAGCCTTTTCTGCTACTCAATCTAAAAACAACACATATAAAACAATCTTTCATAGAGGCTTTACAGACTGCCCAACAGAGGCTTTGATCTTCAGATTCCTAGGAAGTTAAAATACAGCTGCCATCCATATAAATCATTCCCTGCATCACTGCATATGACTGCAGTTCAAAGTTACCAAGTGTGCAAGCAGTTAAAGCACTGCTCACACCTATCCCACCACTACGGACACTGTCTCTACAACTATAAAATCAGACAACTGTTTAAAATTTATATTCTCATTCATGTATGCTATAGAAATATTTTGCCTCTTCTTACCAAAATGAGTTTTATATTGCTTAGCAATATAAAACTCTTTTTGGTAGGAAGAAGTAAAAAAGCTTGTCAACTAAGTGGTCACAGAATACACCACCGACCTGGTTTATACCCTCTAGCTAATTATATGCTCTCTAGGACAGTAATACACCCAGTGGAAAACAAACAAACAAACAAACCCCTCATAAAATAAGTGTTTAGACTGATCCTTCCACTGGCATATACTGCCAGTTTCTAAAAGACAGATACAAACTTCCTCCAAATTTGGAGGTCATGTCATATTTCATATCTTTAAGACATACCTTTCATTTAGCATATTATACTTTAAACCCTGAAAAATCTGTAACAAGTTCTACCAGTTTACTGTTTATTACGTGACAAAGTGTTTTTCTTTGTAAACCAAGTTCCTTGTCTACAAATTGCAGTTTGTTACTAGACCACCTTTAAACATCAATGACTTCATATGCTGCTACATACATTCAGCAATAATTTTTAAGCTGCAAGGCTCCAGCCTACCCAGGACACTGGTTTTCAGAAGTCTGTAAAAGTATGTTACTTTAACTTTGAAGGTAGATCTTCTGTTATTAGGAGAAAGAAATCCTTACAAAGACCTCCCATTGTGGAAATTAACAGAGGACATTAATACAGAAAATCCTGCTTTCTTTTGTGGAGACTGTGAGATACATCATGCCTCTCTTCTAAAGCATTTAAACATGCCATGTGCTAAATCAACTTGAATGCAAAACATGAAATAAAAAGCTACTGTTAAGAACATGTAACCAAGACCTCATGCAATAGACAAGTTAAAACTGCAGGAAATCAAATTTTTGAGATCATCAAAATATTTTCTCTTTTTGTTGAGAAATGTCAGATCCATGAAAATCAACTTTAAGAAACAACAGTGTCTCAAACTAGAAATGGATCCCAGTCTTCATTCAGTATGACAATAATTCATGTCAGGAATCCATTCTCATGACAAAAATTTCACATGGATCCAAATTATGAAAAAGCTAGGTACCTTTTCATTGCACATTCACCTTTTCTTCTTATTAAATAGATATTGCCCATTCATTAGTAAAATTATTTTAAAATGTGAGCTGAATATGGAAAACACTGCAATTCTTCAAAACAATTAATTTAACACATGAAAATAAATTCAGTTTCAAAATTTTTAAAGGAAGGCAAGTGACTTACTGCAAATGTCAAGGCCAAACAGTACCAAACTGAAGTTACTCTCAAGCTGTTTTATCTTATTAATTGCTAGTCACAGACCTTGTCTTACCAGGAAAACAGATTAGAAGCATGTTACAGGGGACACTAAATAGGTCTAATTAAAAGATAAAACAGAGATCCTCTCCATTACTAAAACCATACTCCAACAGTATTTGTTTTAAATTAAGTTTTCAATTTTTCCACACATTTAAGGGTGAGCAGGGAGATTTTTTTAAACTTTTTTTTATCTGAGCAGAGATATACCAACTTAACCTTAACCAATTCTGTCCGAAATGCTGCATTCTGCATGGCTTTGCATTTGCTTTTCTGCATTTGCTTTTCCTGAACAGCAAAACTTTACAAGCTGAACAAGTCATAGATGTGAGCAGAACTATGCCTGACTTCACAGCATCAAGTCTTCTCAGAAAAAGAAGCAACCTTGATCCAAAACTTTGAGAAATGCCTAACTGCACAGAAAAATGGAGATACACTAAGTATACCTTAGTACAAGTGAACAACATTCAAGGACGCTCTGTTAATCTACATATTTATTTTAACATAAGGAAACTAAAAGTAGTCCACACAACCAGTTAAAAAGTTTGCAACAACTTTGGTGTAAGAGTCTTTTTTTCATTTCTCTCTGTCTCTACATATTCATGAGTATGTAAATAAAGATCTTATTAAAAAACAAGAAAGCCAATCCTCCTGTTAATTCACAGCAAAGGAAGCACTTCTACAAGAAGCACTAAGTGCCAACAAATCCAATGAAAGTAGCTACAGCTGCACTGGTAGAAGGGCATCACATGAGCAGCACACCTGTTCAGCACTCCTGTGCTCACACAGGGCTGGACTTAACCAACAAAGTTTTCTCATGTGAAGGCAACACAGACCCGCACACCTTCCTCCCACTTGGAACAAGTGTCCACACCCGTTAGGTGCCCTGAGAAACCTGCCACTATCACCACATGAATCAGCTACATAAACAGCTCCTTATGCTTCAGTCATTCTGAACCCTTCAGCAGTTTTCATGCCCCAAATACTCCAGAGCAGTCTGCTTTCCCACTGCCCTCTGCTTGTCCTTCTCTGTTTGCTTCTGACACCAGTCTGATTTGTAGCAAGGACTCTCCAGAAAGGTGCATAGCGACACCCAACACAAGGAGGGAAGCCCAGTTAACACAATGGGAGAGAAATGTGTTTTATTCTCAGGAAGTAGAGAGTGTTCAGTTTCTCCTATCTAAACACTGTACATTGTAGAAAAGATGCAAGTTGGAACTTTCATTTCCTGAGTGAACGCACACTCCTTCTCTAAATGCAGTGGCTTTCAACAGGCCACCAGTGACCACTTCATCAGGAAAAAGACAGCTAGCTCAAATAATTGAAGAGAGAGTATGACAGGCCCACAGATGAGGAGATCTCATACAAACAGGCAGGCAGAGGAGAAATCCAGATTAGAGACTTCTGATGTTACGTCAGCTGGAATTTGGTTATTTGCATCCAGACTCAGCCAGCAAGCACCGAGTGCTTGGTTTGAAACAAGCCAGAGCCCATTCCCTTTCTCACCCACATGAGCAAACAGGAGACCACAAAGGAGCTGTCAGTGTCCTGCATTAGAGGCTCTGGTGTACCAAAGACCTGTGGTGAAGAAAGTGGAACACCACAATGGATGTAGCTTTCCAAAGGACGTAGAATTCAAGGTCATGGCCTATCCGTATTCACTACAGTAAGCAGTGAGTAAACTGGACTCGAAGTCTCATTTTCTGGCTGCACTGAACAGCAGTCATCATAACAGTTTTCTGCACTGGTCTTGCCAGTGATTATATCCAGGTACATCTCTAGAAATCACATGCTATCTTTGCCAAAATCTTGATATAAACTCTGATGAGATGCCATCTTATCAAGATGGTAAGACCAGGAAGCATTAACTGTTCTCTATCAGAGCACTGTACAGTGAACAGAACATAGCAAATACACAATTAAATGGTCACCTCCTGCACAGAGAAAGCAAGCAGGTAAAAAAAATGCAACCCAGTGTACCATCAAAGCTTAACATTTGAGCACAATGTTTCAGCATGTATTCTCTTTGCAAGGTAGGATACAGAACAAAAAACAAGCATACAATGTTTCAGTTAAAAGGACAAATCAAGGTTTGAAGGCTTTACTGATCCGAACAGAGGGCTTACGTGTATTTGCGACAATGAAAAGAACATAAGTAACCTTGTTAGTAATTTCCTACCTTTAAAGTACTATTCTAAAAAAGCTCACTTTACAGAGATACTGGAATTCTTCTGAATTAAATAACTACAAAAGTCTGCTCTCTTAAAAGAATGAGAAAGTTCTAATCCAAAGATGCAACAACCTGACAAATAGATTTTAAGAAGTTGATGGACTTCCACATTTTGCTTTATCACCAGAGGCAGCAATAACAAGAATGTTTAATGTACTATTACACTAATGTTTCAGGCCATTTACACAGACAAATACAAGGCATGCTGTTAGGGACTAGTTTTGACACCATCGTCAGTAACCTGAAGGCAAGGCGGAAGAAATCTAGAAATATTCAGTTTAAAGTCAATTAAACTGAAAAATGTCCACTGCTACTGTGACTGATCCATTTCGTGTTCATCTCCTTTCTGATTCTCCTCCCCACCCTATCCTGAATCTTTCTTTAAATGTCTAGCAGTACAAAAGTGAAGCATGGCTTACCTGCCAGTAAGAGTAGGAACTTTAATAATGGTTATTTTCATTCAAACAAGTCAAAACTTAAAATAATGTACCAGACAAAGAAAAGCTCAAATAAGAACCAGAAAACCTCTCTCCGTTTAGTTTATATGGTTAAGTTAGGCAATGACTCTTGGTAGCAGAAGGATGTGCTCAATTATAGTTAGAGTTTTGTAGAATATGTATTCTGTAAAATACATTTTGCTTAACATTTCGCACCAGATTTAAAGACTGTAATTGAAGGAGGCTAATAGCTTCTGCTTGACTGCTGCTTAGCCAGAACTTTACACAAAATGTGCAAGCAATGAAAACAAATACACTCTGTGAACACTAGGAAAATAAAGAATTGTTACTGACCTGCAATTCTGTTCACAAAGACAGCTGCTCCTCCTTTGCAAAGTACTAGAAGCTCACCAGAAGTAATCCTAAATTCACATTATTTGCACTCAAGATCATTTTCATGACATTCAAAGGCTTTTAGATTGTGAACTTACTAAGTGTTGTTAATAGGAATTTGTTTGTTTGTTTTTAAACAAGTCAACATGTTTCAAACTCATAAAAATTTATTCCTTCTGTGGATTTCTTCACTCAACACTCGATCTCCTCTGATGTAAAACTCATATGAATGCTAGTAAATGTCACTGTGCCCAGTTTTTCAGCGCTTAGAGGTCAAAAAAAAGAGTACTTCAAAATGATGCACAACCTTAATTATCACTATTCACATTTTAGAGCGACAAACAAACATTTCCTAAACACCTGACCCTGCTGCTTCCAATACTTCTACAAACAGAAGTCCAGTTCCTTGTTATATAACAAAGGTCATAAAGCTCCCAAATGAGTTCATGCAAACACATCAGTTTCTAAGAACATGGATCATCAAAACGTGTATTTATACTCCATGTGAGCCATTGATTTCAGCTACTTCACTGTGGCAAGGTATATAGCAAAGCTTTAGCTGGAAAAGGTGTTTGTTGTGCATCCATGGGGCATGGTACCTATCAAGCATGAGCCCAGTGGAAATTCAGGGCTTCCTTACAGCGGGGGAAGTGCAACCTCAGCAGAACCCCAGAGTAAAGTTCACAGAGTGTCTTTGTTCAACACACAGATCAGAGAACTCTGGTGTTTCTGCCATGTATTTGGTCCTAATTTCCTGCTACTACTGCTCTGCCCTACTGTGATTCCTATTTTGGCCAAGTGGTGCTACAGTCAAATCAGCAAACTCAGATGAAATAACACTCCATACAGGAACAATCACCACATGTGATATTTATCCTGGAGCAACTGATGCATTGTGTAGATGCCTTGAAAGCATGAAACCAACAAGAAGGTTTTGCAGCACCAACTGCCAGGACACTTAATGACTTGCTGGAAGGACACGGGAACCAAAAAAGAAACTAAAAAAATCAAGGCAGCTACTTACAGAGGAACTGTACTTGATCACCTCTCTTCGATGCAGTGCAATCAGTGAGTTCACAAAAGCAGTTAACAGACATGAGATGAGAGTATGCTTCAAATAATGGTGGTCAAAGAGGGAGGTGGGGAAGAAAACACAGAGGGGGCAAAGAGATCTTATTCAAGTAACAGTCGTTTCAGAAAAATAAAATGGTAAGCACGGAAGTTGCTGTATGTTTCTGCTTTGCCTTTTAATAAAGTTTAAAGAAAAAAACAAAACCAAAACAAAGTATCCCTTGAAGCCGCTCCATTTACCTACCAGCAGGCTTTACTTCCAAAACTGTATTTTCAGAAACATCCTTTCATACAGTGCAGAGATATTGTCCCATAAAAGCTAAACCAAGCCATGTGAAAAAGTGGTTAGAGGAAAAAGCTCGAGTTCAAAGCATCACCTGTCAGGTAGTGACAGAGCATGATTGAATGTGATGTCGTTTCCCCTTGCTTAGCCATAAAATTCACTAAGAATTAACTTTCAATGTAAAAGGGCACAAAAAGGGCATACATTTCTGATGCAAGATACTATTACAAACAAACCCTCCACTTTTTTTTTTTTTTTCCTAATTGGACTTTTAATATGTGCCATGCATGCTTAGGTGAGACCCTAGAATCCAAATAAATACTCCACAACCCTCTGTAAATGAACAGATTTTATGGCTCTGTTATAAGTGAAGGTAACGTTAGTTGAGAAAGCCATTAGGCTAATTATTTTTATTCTTCTATAGGAGTCCAAAATCCAGAATAGATTCATATGGGTTTATCAGGATTTGGTATTCATCTGTATACAATAACACAAATTTTTCAAGATAAGCTGCTTATGGATGACTTCTCAGACTCGACTTGAATGTAGCTTTTACTTAGTAGTTATAAATTTAGCCCACACATTACTTGTACATGACACTTGCTGCACAGGCAATGTGCAGCAGGACTAAACACCACTTTGAACCCTCCTCCACTCTGCAGTCAAACATGATTTCTGAGAGAATATTGTATTATTGCTAACAAAAACAATACACTCAACCCTTTTTCCACTATATTCCACTAGAAGAATCTTACACAATGATCTGTACGAACAGCTGGTACAATAATAACCTCAAAATGCACCTAAGGCTCTCCCTGCACCTTGAGCTCATCTCTGCACAATGTTGCAACATGGTTCCCAGCCTGAGACAGGACACTAGGGCTCATCATATTCTGATATGTGTCCTGAGACAGGAGCACCCCATGGCTAGGAACAGGCTCAGATAGACAGAGGTTGCGATACGGCCATCATCAGAATAATATACACATGACAAACAGGCAGGAGACACAAAGACACCTGCAGGAATTACAGAGGAGAGGTCAGTAAGCCTTGATCTCCATGTGTTATATTTTTCCCCAAATTAACAGTGGCTTCCATTCTATAGCAACATATAGATCTTCTGCTATTATGATTTAAATGCACCACCAAGGATGACAAGGCTATAAACCAGTTTAGATGAAGTTCTATTATGCCACCCCAGCACGGATAGGTGTGGCAAACACAGTGAAACTGACTACTGATGCCAGCTTTTGCAACAAAAACACCAAAAAAGACACAAAGTCACTGCTGTGTCCAAAGCCTGACCATGAGTTCCGTTTAGCACCACAGTAAATAAATATTTGGTTAAAGAGCACATAAAGACATCTGCCTATATTCATCCATCTTGGGAGAGGACATTTCTGTTGGTGTCCTGAACTCTCAAACTAGTGAGCAAGTTCTGCAAGGACAACTCTTGACTACACTGGCCTGCACTGAGAAGCCTAAAAGAAGACTGAGTCTGATGCAGGCTACCTTGAGACCACGCAAAGAGAAGGCATCTTGCTTTGGAAAAAATGTAGAAACAAAAATGAAGCAGCAGTTTTAATAACTTATTTTACTACTGGCACTAGGTACCATGACACTCCAGGTGAATGCAGCCCAACAGGCACTACCAGCTGAAAAATCCCATCTCTAGTTCTGACAGAATACCTAAACAGCAAATGCTTATAAGCTAAACAGGGGACTGCTTCCAGAAGTACCCACTTCTCTTCTCGGAGCTAACTGTAAGCCACGTAGGCCAGAAAGAACAAACTAATCAATGTGCAACTTCCGGGACATGAAAGGTGACGTGTGCTGTTAAGCAGAGCTGCTCAGAGGAACAGCAAAGCATGTTGCCAAAACAGAGAGGTATGAAGCGAATCAAACCAATAACATCTGAAAGAAAAAAAAAGTCTCAATTCCCTTTTTTAAGCTAAAAAATTCTGACCTTTGTCATCAGAAAAGAGAATGCATTCTTAAATCTACAGTCTGCTGCCATAGTTTTTTACAAACAAAAACAGCCTGAAGCTTTTACATCTGTGGCTAGTTTCACTTCCAGTACATTGAGCTCTGGCAACACTGCACTAACAACTTCTTGTCAGCTGGGATAGTAGTATTAAAGTGTTTCTTTCATATATTTCTGAAGGCTTCTATTCCACTCTTCATCTTTTGCATTTATTTGAAACTGATGTTAAAAAACTCTGAAAGCATTTGCTAGGTGTCAGAGGTTTCACAGCTGCAACAAAGTGAAACATTTCTATCATAGGCGTAGCAAAAGGAAATGACAAAATCATATGAATTTCATCTCAAAAGATAAAGCCTTAAGAAAGGAAAAGGTAACTCTTTCACCCAAAGGAAGGATAAGTGAGAGGCAGAAGTTTCTCCAGTGAGAACCAGAAGCCTCAAAGAAATCTAGACATGGAAAAGGCAGAGTAAACAGTGACAGACTGTTCTGGAAGACCAAGAGGAGGGAGGAGGATGAAAGGAGACACGTTTGGCTCTAGCTGACTACACAACCTAGAAGGAAGAGGCCTGAAAACAGACTAAGGTACAAAATCCTTGGTCACAAGAGGTTAAGACCATGTTACACCTCCAACATTACACTGGAGGACAGGAACAGACAGGAACTTCAACTGCAAGACATTGACAATGGAAGACAAAACATGTCTAATAAATCCTTGCTCACGCAAGTATTTCAACCCAAAATCTAACACTAAAAATAAAAAACAACACCCATGGATGAGCTTTCCTGTTACATACTTCACCTATCTTAAACTCAGCTGGCGGAATAATGACACATTAAGTCATTTCCTCACATAAGATACCGACCATATCCCCAAAGCAACACTTGCACTTAGCTGTTACAAGAGCTGTATGTGGCATTACTCTCTTAGTGAAGTTACACATTGAACAGACACAGCTGCTGTAGCCAACCTTATCTTGCTCCTGTCTCCTCCTCTTGTTCCCTTCCTTCCTGCAAAAACTTAAAGGCTGACCTCTGAACTGTAACTTGAAAGGATAAAGGCAGAACAGATCTGCTCTCTTTCTTTACATTTAAGTCGAGGTTTCTGTCTTAATCGCTGAAAAAATTATATCAATTATTACTTTTGCACTGAATGAAACAAGAGTGGTTCTAACAGAGAAATATTTGTTACTTTTAAACTAAGCTTTTAGAGTTTTTATTCACTTGAAGTCTCACTCCAGTACTAAAATACACTTTCATTCGGTCTGTTAATAAAAATTAAAATAAGTACCAAGTAGTGGAAGCATAAACAGGTTATAACTTTGTATTCTATGTGGTGGGGTTTTGCTGGGGTTTTGTCACTGTAAGAACACACAACTGTGGATAGCCAGCATTATCCTGCCGTTCTGCACAGCAAACCGTGTCCTCTCTGAAATACATGTTTCTTCCCACGGGCAAACATTCTTTATAAGAACACAACTACGACACACTGCTTTTAAACTTTTCCGCCACGCAGCCAATACAGGAAAGTGAAGAACTGAAGAACTGCGTCGTTGAACCATGCGGAGCACCCGGGTCAGCCAGTTACGGCTCCAAAGCACGGTTCAGCGGAAAGGAAAGCAGCCACCAAGTCAGCATTTCCCTAAACCTACCTGTTGTCGACACGGCTGAGGTTCCGAGCTCCCAGCTCTCCCCGTCCTGCCCGCGCACGTCCCGCACCCCGCGGAGCCGCCGCAGCCGCAGCGCGGTCCCGTCCCGTCCCGTCCCGCCGGGGCGGCCCCGCCGGCAGCCCCCGCGCCCGGGCTGTGCCCGCTCCCGCCGCAGCCCCGCGCCGGGCCGGCACCAGCGCCGCCCGCAGGCGGCCCCGCTCGGCCCCCGCCCCGCCGACCCCGCGGCCGCCGCGCCTCGTCCCCGCCGCGCCTCGGCGCTCCGGCACCCCCGGCAGCGGCACGGCCGGGAACGGTGGCGGCGGCACCGCCGGCAGCCCCTCCGCCTCCGCCCGCCGCGCCCCGGCCGCCGCCCCACTCACCTTGGGGAAGGTGCCCTCCCGCCGGGGGCTCTTCGGGTGGTCGAAGTGGCCGCGGTCCAGCATCAGGTACAGGGAGAAGATCACCACGCAAAAGACCGCGCTGCCGAACACCGTGAACTGCCGGCTCAGCTTCATCTCCGCGGCTGCCGGGCCGGCGCCGCCGCCGCCGCCGCCGCGCTGCTCCCGCCGCGGCCGGCGTACCCGGGCCCCTCTCGCCGCCCCGCGATCGGAGGCGAAAGTTCTCCCGCCGCGGCGGGGACCGCAGGCGCCGCCTCCCCCGGAGCGGGGCGGCCCAAATCCTTCTCCGGAGAAGTGCGAGAAGTTGCCCCCCGCGCCCTCTTCCCCCGCCCGCCGCGCCGGGGTCGAGAGCCGTGTCGAGACCCCGCCGGCGCGGCTGCGAGGCGAGCAGAGAGTTTCCGGGAGCGGATCGAGTTCGCGGGCAGGAGAGCGCCCAGCGGGGAAGTGGCGCCAGCAGCACCGCCGGGCCGACCAAGCGGCGCTGCTCGCTGCTCCCTTCCTCCTCCTCCTCCTTCTCCTCCTCAGGCCGCCTCAGCAGCCGCTCCGCTCCCCCTGGCTGCCCGCACGCGGCGCCGGAGTCTGGCACCTCCTCCCCCGGCCGGAGCGCTGCCGCCGCCGGAGCGCCCGGGGCCGCAGCGCACAAGCTCCGCGCCGAGAGAGCCCCCGCCCGCCAGCCAGCGCCGGCCCCGCCGCCGCCGGAGCGCCGCGTCACGGGCGCGGCTCCGCCCCCGCCGCCCTGCACCGCCCCGGCTTTGGAGAGCCGCGGCCGCCGCCCCTCCGCTGCCCGGGAGCCGGGCAGCCCCGCTGTCCGCCCCCGGCGTGGCAGGGCCCGGCGGGAGCTGCCCTGCGGCCGCTCGGAGGCGCCGCGCACCGACGTCCCCGCTGCTGCCGCCGCCGCCCCGTCGGCGGTCGGTGTGTGGCAGCCTCCGCCGTGGGAAGCGAGGAGGCTGGAGGAGGGAGCGAGAGGAAGGGAGGGAGGGGACTCCGCCGTCCTGCCCGCGCCCCGCGGCGGCAGGGGACTGAAGAAGAGGGAGTGCAGGGCGTGGGGAGATCTCCGATACCGAATGACCCCGGCGTCCGCGTCCTTCAGCACAGCCCCGTCCACCCTTCTGTGGGAACCCTGTTGCCCGCTAACACCATTAGGCACGTTTGTGAGCCGCTGCCGAGCTCCAGCTTGGGTCAGGCTTTCCTATGCATGAAGAAGTACAATGTTACACGGTGCTTTCATGCGAAGTACCGCATGTTCGTGCAGGAATGGGTCGCAGCTGAAACAGGCCGGTTCAGGGACGGCCATTCAGTTTGTGCCCTCCGTTTGGTAACTTTTAGCTCCTAATTCTTACAGATTTAATCTGCTCGGTCTGAAAACGTTCGTGCCTGATGTCTGCTCGTGCCCAATATTTCAAGGAAGTACTTAAGATGCATTGGCTGCCATTGAGGATTAGGCACAAACTGAGAGCATGCTCTACCATTGTGTGTGCTTCTTTTTTAATGACTGTCATTGAGACATACACCTATGCCTTAAAGTCAGGAGGTATGTGTTAGAACCACTATTTTATTTTGCCAAGAATATCATCCCCTTCCCACCCTGCCTCTTCCCTACCCCCAGTTGTTAAAACTGTAATAGTACACAAAAACTTGGCCAATAAATTTCAGTAGATCTTTGCAGGAGCCAAGAAGCTTATATCATTGCTAAGTTTCCCCATGTTTGGAGCTTTTTGTAATATCTTAGAGAATATACTTCACATTTTGATTATTCATAATGTCTCCTTCCATTTCTTCCACATGACAAAAATTTGAAGTGTTGGATTCCATCTCTGAGGAGCAGTAAGTACTCCTGCAGTCACTGGGTAGGGATGTCAAGAGCTACTGTAGCTGCTGAGGGGAGGGGAACCTCAGTGCATCCAACTCTTACTGTTTTGATACCAGGGCCAGGAAGAGATTCTCAGGGCCTGGAGAGGGATCACAGGTCAGCAAGAAAGCACCTCAAGGGCTGCACAAAGGAATTCCAGCCACTCTGGCCTGTAAGTCAGCTTCTGGTGGTGGGGAGGGCAACGTCAATGCCTCTGTGCACACGAGTGTCTTGGCCTGTTGAAATGTGTGTAACTCCACCTGGGGATGGATGAGGAGCCAACCAAAGGCTTATCAGTCAGGATTAAAGGGAGAGCAGGGGCAGGTGGCTCTGCTGTGGGATTCTGCAACAAGCTGCCTGACCAGGGAGACCAAGGAGATGAGTACCTCCACGGACAGAGAGGAGCAGCCTCATGGTCACAAGCCCAGGTCCTCACAGGGGACTTCAACCAGCCCAACATCTGTTGGAGGAACAACACAGCAGAGCACAGGCAATCCAGGAGGTTCCTGGAATGCCTTGATGAATACGTCTTTCTCCAAGTCATGACAAGGCAGTGAGGAGAAGTGCTATGGTGGACCTTATTCTTACCAACAAGGAGAGGACTTGTGGAGAATGTGGAGCTCAAGGGCTGCAGTGACCATGAAATAGCAGAGTTTGAGATGCTTGGGGCAATGAGGAGGGAGCACAGCAAGTTTGCCATGGACTTCAGGAGAGCTGTTCAGGGGAACGCTTCTTAGAGTATCATGGGATAAACGCCTGGAGAGGGGCACAGGAAGTGGGTTCATAGTCAAGGACCACCTCTTCCAAGCTCAAAAGCAGTGCACCCCAACAAAAAGAAAGTTAGGCAAAACCACAGGTGACCTGCATGGATGAACAAGGAGCTTCTGGAAACTCAGATACTAAAAGGAAATCTATAGAGGTTGGAAGTAAAGACAGGTATTTTGGGAGAAGTACAGAGAACTAGTCTGCATACCCAGGTATCTGTTAGGGAAGATAAAGCACTGATAGTATTAAACTTAGCCAGGGACATCAAGAGCAAAAATAAAAGGTTCTGTAGGTGTATCAGTGGTAAAAGAAAAAATAGAGAAAATGTGCGGCCTCTCCAGAATAATATAGAAGATTACCTGGGACATGGAGAAAGCTGAGGTACTTCGTGATTTTTTTGCCTCAGTCTTTATTGGCAAGTGACTTCAGCCTCCCTGCCTAAGTCACAGAAGGCAAAGACAGGGATAGGTATAATGAAAAACCAGTCACTGTAGAAGATCAGATTCAAGAACATCTAAGGAAACCGAAGGCACACAATTCCATGGGTTCTGATAAGATGCACCCACAGGTCCTTAGAGAACTGGTGGAGGAGGCTAAGACACTGTATTTGAGAAGTCATGATGGTCAGGTGGAGTTCCCATGAGTGGAAAAGAGGAAGTATCAACCTTTTTTTTAGAAGGGATAAGAAGGAAGACCCAGTGAACTACAGGCCAGTCAGTCTCACCTCAGCACCCAACAAGATCACAGAGCAGACCCTTCTCAAAACTATGGTAAGGCACATGGAAAATGCGAAGACAATGGACAGCAAACATGTCTTCACTAAGGGCAAATTGTGCCTGAGAAATGTGGCAGCCTTCTGCAGTAGGGTTACAGCATTGGTGAGTAAGGGAAGAGGAAATGATGTAATTTACCTGGATTTTGGCAAAGCATTTGATACTCTCCTGGATGACTCTCCTTGTCTCTAAACTGGAGAGGCATGGATTAGATGGTGGGGCCACTCACTGAATAAGGAATTGTCGGGATAGCTGCACTGAAAGGGTTGTGGCCAATGGTTCAATATCCAGGTGGAGACCTGGTGGTCATCAGGGGTTGTTGTTGGGACCGGCCCTGTTAAACATCTTTGTCAGTGACATGGACAGTGGGATCAGAGCAGCCTCAGCAAATTTGCTGACAACACCAAGCTGTGTGGGGTGGTGGACACACTGGCAGGAGGGGATGTCACCCAGAGGGACCTTGACGGGCTTGAGAGGGGCCTGTGTGAACCTCACAGAGTTCAACAGGGCCAAGTGCAAGGTCCTGCACCTGGGTCAGGGTGATTCCAAGTACAACATAAGCACAGGCTGGGCAGAGAATGGATCGAGAGCAGCTCTGGGAAGAAGGACTTGGGGTGCTGGTGGATGAGGAGCTTGTCATAACCTAGCAATGTGAGCTTGCAGCCCAGAAAGGCAAACATGTCCTGGGCTGCATCAAAAGTGTAGCCAGCAAGTCTAGGGAGGTGATTTTTCCCCTGTGCTCAGCTATCATGGGAGCTCACCTGGAGCATTCAGTGCTGGGACTCCCAACATAAGGGGAGGTCCCAATGGATCTTCTCAAGTTGTCAAGGGACAGCCACGAAGGTGGTCAGAGGGCTGGAGATCTCTCCTATGAAGATAGGCTGAGAGAGCTGGGGCTGTTCAGCGTGGAGGGGAGAAGGCTCCAGGGAGATTTTATAGCACCTTCCAGTACCTACAGAGGGGCCACAGGAGAGCTGGAGAAGGACTTTTCACAAGGTCACATAATGATAGGACAAGGGGGCGTGGCTTTAGACTGAAAGAGTGTACCACATTCAGTATCAGGTGGCTAAGAGAACAAATGTCACATCCACAGACCTTTTGAACTCTTCCAGGCAGGCAATTCCATCACTTCCCTGGGCAGCCTGTTCTGATACCTGACTGCCCTTTCAGGGAAGAAATTATCCTTTATATCCAATCTGAACCTTCTCTGGCACAGGCTGCTTTTTCTTGTTCTGTCGCTTGCCAGGGAGAAGAGACTGTCCACCACCTGGCCACAACCTCCTCTCAGGGAGCTGTAAAGAGAGATAAGGTCCTCTCTGAGCCTCCTTTTCTCCACTGAACTGTTCAGCTGAACACCCCCAGCTGCCTCATCAGACCTGTGCTCCAGGCCCTTCATCAGTTCCATTGCCCTTGTGCTAGATCCTTCCTGCCCTACTTTGCTTTTTTCACCTGTGCTAAGCATGCATATTCTTAGGAATCAGATTGATAAAAAGGACAAAGGGAGGGACAGTTCTTAGTTTCATTTTCTTAAGACATTTAGCTCATCTGAGCCTACACTCCTTTTTTGTTTTCTACTTCAGTAGTTTTTCAAGTTCTGGATGCAATAACCTACATTTGACAAAGATGTAATATTAAAAGCACTTAATTTTGATGTTTCCTCAATGTCAGATCAATCACTTTTATTTAATACAAATGAAAAATCAACCAGGAAATGGTTTAGCAGTGCCTTATTGCCTACTATTAGTATCATGCTGCATTGCTTGCCAGTCTTTGCATTTATTGAAGGTGTAAGGCTCCAGACTGCAAAAATCAATCCACTTTCCAAGCAGTCAAGTCATTCTTCTCTAAAATATTAGGAATTAGTGAAGGAAAATAAGACATTGCTTTCACCTACATTGAATTTATTTGCTTGGGTTTTTTGTATATAACTTAATGTTAAATGCTCGTGGCTTAAAATTAGACTGCCTTGACCTAGCGTAGATTTTGAAACATTCATTGATATGTATTGATCTTGAAACACTATATAACAGTGGAGTATCAGGCAATTAGCAAAGCCTCTTACATTTTCAGAGCTGAACTGCTGCAAAGATTTGCTTTTTATAAGGTACTTGTACATATATATATATACATTTCCAAGCAGTCAAGTCATTCTTCTCTAAAATATTAGGAATTAGTGAAGGAAAATAAGACATTGCTTTCACCTACATTGAATTTATTTGCTTGGGTTTTTTGTATATAACTTAATGTTAAATGCTCGTGGCTTAAAATTAGACTGCCTTGACCTAGCGTAGATTTTGAAACATTCATTGATATGTATTGATCTTGAAACACTATATAACAGTGGAGTATCAGGCAATTAGCAAAGCCTCTTACATTTTTCAGAGCTGAACTGCTGCAAAGATTTGCTTTTTATAAGGTACTTGTACATATATATATATACATACATACATACATGTATATTTTCTTGCATGCAGAACTTGCATCCAGCTGCATTTAGAGTGCATTGTTTTAAATATATGTTCAGTTTATGTCTTCGTTTAACCATACATCATTTAGAAAGAGAAAAGTGGTATGGCGCTTCTCTTTTAAAATCAGAATGTTGAAACTGTAAGTCTGCAGAAAGTTAACACAGAAGCTGACAATCAATTACCTCTGTCATCCTGAAAGTCTAAGTATCTCAATCATTATATTAATCTGTTATAGGTTGCACTAAACTGCAAAAGGATAGAATAAAACAGTACAGAATGCATGTCCGTGAAGATTCACAAATCTCTCTTTCCAGCCCATGGAAGACCTTTGTTTTTCTACAGCTAGTGCTGGGCATACTTACCAGTCCATTGAGAACTCCATGATCCCCCTCACCAAGTGCTGACGCCTTTCCCAAGGTTTTTCATTAACCATATGTCTTAACCTGTTAACGGATGTTTTCCTTGAGCACTGGATTAATTTTTCCTAATGGATGGCCAGCTTGCCCACCAACTGTAGAAAAGCCCTTTTCAATTGGAAAACTTTGAACTGAATTGTCCTGCCTAAATCTTAGATGAGTCAAAATACCTGGATTCCAAGGTGCAGAGAGCTCCACAACATGTTCATTTACTGAGCACGGCATAACAAAAATCAAGAAGTTACCTTCAAAGATGCTAAAAGTAAGATGTGACAAGCCACATGTTGTTAAGTCTGGCTGAATGTGTGTTATGAAAGCTTCCTGAAGTTATTACAGACTAATAATATGCCATTCTATAACAAGGAATGCTCAAATCAAAATGTTAAATACCAAACAGCAAAAAAATTTTTATTGGACAAGGCTGTGCATTCACAATTAATCTCATCATTATACAATGTATCAATGTATTTTTACAAAGCAAAAGAATGCTTGCTTTGTTTGATGAATACTACTGGATATGTGGTTTCTATTTGTACACTCAGTCTTGTCTTTAACTATTTGGCCATTCCCTAAAAAAAAAGAGAATAAATACACAAGAAAAAAATGAACAGTGTATCTGCTATACATGTATTTTATTCTCAAAATGAAAGCTGTTTCAGCACAAAGCATAGATGAAGCACACAGAAGCTACTGTAAACAGTGCAGCACTGGCTCTAAGAGTAAAGCACAGGCTGACTTAAGGAAAGAAATTCCGAATGTTTAGGGGGAGACTCTTTCATAGTCACTCAGTTCTTAAGAAATAGGGTCATCAGTGCTATTATGTAATACTGGAGTTGCACCCACAAAACAGATGTAGTCAGTTTTCTGCATCTGTAAGTATCCCAAAAGCACTACGTTCCATCTCTAGAAAGCATAATAGGAGGGAAGTATTTAATTAAAGTTAGAGAATATAGTATTATCCTGATTATTCTCAGAATTATCCACAACTGGGAAACTATTCTGGGAACTGCAAATATTTAAGTGCAGATACAGTCTAAGGAGAATAAAGCAACAACAAATGGGTGGGGATAAAGTTCTGCATTAGCAACATCAAAACAAAGAGCAGGAAAGAGCAATGTCTCAGATATGTCATATGAAGTTACATAGAAATATCAGTTTAGTTTTCTAGTTAATATTGATGAATATTGAAAAGAAAAGAGCAACAAAAATGCTCATTAGGGCAGCAAACATTATACTTTTTTAAAAAGCCAGTTGCAAGTATAAAATTAGTAATATCTACTTCAGAAACTCTATTTTGTCATTGTAAGTCTAGTAACAGAAATAAGCATCAACCAAGCTTAGCTTATGTTTTGCTGTGAAATACTGGTTTAAAATACAGTCTTGATCATCTGACTTAGCCTCTAAAGTACAAAAAATTGATCAAATATCAGTCACATTAAAGTAAAGATTAAATGTGTTAGAGACATATTTTGCTCTTTTTCAGCATTTAACTTGGGTTAAAAAAAGCTAATTGTTATGGAACGTCATTACTGCTCTCATGCGTGTTTTGAATCCACAAGTTTGAAACTGTGTGTTTTAAGAAAAAAGCCAAACATATCCACAATTCTCTCTCACGTTGTGCAGCAATGGCCCAAGCAGCCAGGATGGTTCAGGACTACGTTTGACAGTGAATATTGTACCATGTTTGGAGAGTATGTGAGAATATGGAAATGTGCTATTTCATGACCCACCTTGATAGAAAATGACTGTTCATTTCTACAGAAGTCCTAGATCTTTATTGGAAGAGATAATTCACTGTAACTTCAAATGCAAACAACCCTAAGAAAATGGTAGATGTTTCTAATGTTTTGGTACCAACTAATTAAATCACACCATATATACAAACATATATTTGCTGGAATAATGTTGACAATATGGGACAAAATTTGCATATATCTATTGTTGCTTCCTGCCTATTGAAAATAAAGCTTCAAACTGCAGAGAAAAAAAGTGTGGTGTATCTTCAGATGATATTCTGGTTCTTATTTTTTCCTTTAATCACTTCCCAATTCAACTGAAAATTACATTGTGAAAAGAGTATTACAAATCAACTTCACCTGCTGTGAAATACCTTTTTCTCTTTGTCCATACAGTTGACTATAGGCAAAAAGGCTGTGAAAAATTGTCATTAATGTGTGAGGTCTGTACAAGACAACCAAAAAAAAATTCTATAGGCAGCCCAACTATAAAGAAATTATATTATTAGAAGGAAAAGACAAACAAAAATGGACAAAAATTCCCAAACATCATGGCAGATTCTACTAGCTATATTTCTTCTGACCAATCTAATCCTTCTTGCCTTCTTAAGTTACCCTAAAAATACTTAAAATGTCTAGCTTTTATGATGCCATCACATGTATCTCACAAACGTGCTAAAGATTAATTCTAACTAAACTACTAACAATGTTCACTAAGCAAAGTGATAAACAGCATATCCCCACCTTCCCCAAGCACCCCCTATGAAGGGAAGAGCTTTCTACACTCTGCGGCTACTGCTCTGGGCTGTTTGGGGTTGAAGGAGGTATTGGCAGCCTTAGTGCTGCTTAGCTGGTTGAGACTTCAACAGAAACTTTTGCACTAAATGTGTGCATTTGTGTGTGCACTACAAAGCAGTGAATACCTGAAAAATAATATAGAAAAATAATGAGCTTTATCAAGATGAGGATACTGTAATATATTATAAAGCAGAAAGAATGCCTATTACTGTGTCGAATACCTTGCGACTTCCTCCCACTGGCCTGTTTTTGAGTTTAAACTGATTTGTCATATATCCAACTCTGGCAGCAGGGAGATAGATGGCCTGCTAAGGGCTCGTGGACAGCAGTGCCCCTGTGCAAGGACTCTGGAGGATGCTGAGGTGTTACCTTAAAAAGAAAAAAAACCTCCAAAGCAATAACTTCTTTACAGTCTGGAACATGTTGCAACAAGCTCATATGGCCCTTGTAGTACATGACCTACAGTGTAGGGAGGCATAACACTTGGTTACATTACTCCACTATTTCATGTCACAATTTAGAAAGAAAAAAAAAGAAAGATTCCAGGATTATTTATGTAGTTCTGGTGAAGATGGCCCCACAATTCCTGTGGGAGATGCACGAAGGGGTAATTTTGTCACATGGTGACCCACAGTTACAGCATTTTTGAGGTTTAGTTTGAAAGCCAAAAAGGAAAGAGCAGGAGAAAGGGCAGCTGTTCTGTTGACAGCAGAAAAAGTAAGGCATAGTTTCCTATAATTTTGATCCTTCTTTGATTTCAAGTAATTTAATAAAGGACAGGCACCATCTTTCACAGTGGTGGCATTTATTAGCCTATTTCTCCTGTGGGAAAAGATACATTTAAGTAAGTTAACTAATAATGTTAAGCTAACTGTGAAACTTCTCCAGCAGAAGGGCATGAATCAGATGTCTGTCTTCTATCTGATTGCCCATTTTTACTAATTCTGCAGGACCATAACTTATTTATCGTTGTTTTTATGTAACATATGATTGATATTTGCTAGTGGTTTTAAAAGTCATAGAAGAGACAGCACACATTAGCGTTCTTATTACTGAGTTTTATTTTTCCTCATTAAATAAAGAACAGTGCTGAGATTTTTGAGAAAATATTGTCCTCTGTCATGTAAAGATTTAGTAAGTGTAGTGTCCTTCACCACTGCAGCAGAGAATATTGGAAACAAGTACTCATAGAAATGTGTGCTATCAAGTACTGCAACTATCCTCAACTCAAGTGGTCCTCAGATTATCATGAAATGGCATTAAGCAAGAATCACTAAGTGGTTATGATAACATACTGACATTGTATCTTCTCTTTTCTTTTAGTGATGTTGCCTTTCTTCAGCCAGTGATTTACTGGCTCCTTAGCCCTTTCATCTCTTTCTTTCTGTTGAGGAAAAATATGCCAGCTGAGGGGAGGAAATTATCTTCCATTCTCCCCTCTGCTAGAGGCAATGGGGAGAGGATTGACTTCTACAGCTTTTTTTTTTCACAGCATGCCAACTTCATCACAAGCAGTCACATACTTGTCAACATGACCATGTCTCCTCCTTGACCACCTTGCCAGTGTCAGCAAGCTAAAAAATGCTTGGCACGCCATGTGCTGGTAACAAGAAATACAGGTGTCTGATCTGCATACAGAAATTCACATTGTATCATTTTGTTCTTGCACTTGTAAGAAATGAGTATAATTTGCAGGAGGAATCACAGGAGAAAGCCATTTAAGTCTCTTCACTGAAGTCAAATGCTGAAGATATGAATCTTTGACTTCATAATTATTAGGACCTTTCCTAATAATTATGGATTCCTTTCAGAAAGGAAGTCAGTTTTGAGGTTTCTCTGTTGATTTTGTGTTTCATAGCTTTCTTTATTTGATTGCTAGAAGCCACCTGCAGAAACTTTGAAACCTTAAGAGACAGAGAAAATGGACATGAAAATGTTTGTCCTTAAAGCAGTGCAACAATTGAAAAGGAGCAGATGAGAATGAGTATATAAATCAGTAGACTGGGACCTCAGAGAAAGGTGGAACAACTGAATGACAGAGATTTAAAATGATCAAGCATGGGCTCAGAACTTTGTAATGAAGAAAATTAAATTAAGACATTTTTATGAGGAGCTTGTCAAGTGCTTTAATGACAGGATGCTCATACAAGAGCATGGCTTTTGTGAAAAAGGTCTTGAAGGCCCTGCTCAGTGTCCTGGCAAATGAGACTTCAGATCAGACAGGTGCTAGAAAATTCTGGGTGGTGCAGTGTTTCTAGTGGTTCATGCCTGCTCTACTTTCAGGAAACCTTTAAACCCTTTTCTGCCCTTCAGGTGAGGCTTTATTTGGATGCATACCAAGTGGATAAGAAATAATTTAATTATATACCAATAATGAGAGAACATACCTTCAACAACTTCTGCACTACTTGCAAGCTTGAATGAGAGTACTTTGGATGGTACTGGGGGTTTGTGATAGAATTGCAGATTAAGATAATACTCACACTTATGCATTTGAACTATAGAGCAAAAACACTGAGACTGAATCATGGCGTTCTACAGAGTATTTTTCTGCTTCCAGTTTCAGCAAAATTGTGCATATTATGAACTGTGGCTATTGCTTTATATTTGATGTCCTGTAAGTTGATGTCCTATAAGTTATTGATGTCCTATAAGTTAAAACTCCCATCTCTTTGCCATTGATTATATTCTTTGATGTTAAGAAACTGAACACATAACTTGATGAAAATATATGATGAATTTCTAAATAATAATAATAATAATAATAATAATAATAATAATAAAAGATAATAATAATCTATTATTTCTCTTTTTAGCAGCTTTTATATGATGTAAATTACACAGCAGACTATTCACTTATTAATGTGAGTATTTTGGAGTAACAGAATTAGTGAAAATTCTAGAATTTAACTTTGAAATGGAATCAAAATTCTTACTAAGATTTAAGGCAGATTTAAACTGTTGTTTCAGTTACACAAACACTAACCTAGAAGAAAAACACTTGAAAACTTCCCTGAAGTTACTAAATCAAGTGACTTTAGTTTCTGTTTTGAGAAACCATAAATGATCTGTTACTATAATTTACTTAAAAGTATAGCAATAATCTTCTGTGGAGGAAAGAGGGCAGTTGTGGCAATTGGTGAATATTTTTTATATTTAGGATAATGGAGACTAGTGAGTCTGGACTTCAAACCAGACCTAGAAGGAAGAACGTCTCTTTTTATTTTCATCACAAATAGTTTGTTGGGGTGCTGCCTCAAAACAGTTTCTTAGATGAGAAAGGATAGCTTCATTCCAGAAATGATTTCACTGTTCAGCTGAGGCAGCAAATTTCTGGCTAGATAATTTGTTTCTCAACAGAATAATTCTCTTTCCCTTTATTTTAAGACAGCCTTCTTTCTTGTTGTGTGTTTTGTTTCTACTGCTGCTAACACTAACCAGTATGTTAGCTGATATTCAAGGGTTAGCCCTTCCACCTTTGCATAATTTCAGAAAAATTATAATTGGGGTTTACTGAGTCACAGCTCAGGCAATTCAGGCCTTTAATAGTACAGTTTAAGTTCACCTTGTTTGTCATGAATGCTAACAGAGCCAGCCTTATATTTGCATGACTCCTGACTTCACATCACCTGCCTCGTGCTGCAGCATTTGAGGTCACAACATTGCATGATCAGTCCAACCAGGCAACAAATGAAGCTGATACCTAGGGAAACAAAAAATATTTTGTTTGGAGCCAGCTGAATTCCTGAATCCAACTGTCCCTTTGGTTGCAGAAATGTGCTGGCGGAAGCGAGAGACCATAGGTTTGTATTGATTTAAGATAAGTGTTAAAACAGTCTCTTTTAAGTGGCAAATAAAGGTACACTTACTATTTACTTACAGTTTCAACCCAGGGATGCCATAATATGAATTTTATATGTGTCTGCATTGTGTGTAAGAATAAAACATGCAATAATGAAATTCATTACCAGGCCCTGAATTTCTGTGGCTAATGAAAAGTTACCAATAATTCTTTGAATGTATCCTGCCTCTGCAGAGCTTTTGGGACAATGTCTCCGGGACCAAAGAGGTAAGCAATGTGAATTTTGAACTCAAACTGTCATAATGGATAAACACAGCATTATCTTTTCCGGAGTTGCATCATTTCTTTGAAAGGAATACAATATATTGGAAAGTATCCACAATAATTTGAAGGAAGCTGAGTGACTTATTGGACAACAGAGTTGTTCTGATTGGTCAGGATTGTTTTACTCATGCAGTTTATAAATCATCTGTCTAACTATACAAAAGGTATATAACTTCATTAAAGTGAATGGAATTGGACTATCTATCTTAAAACAACTTGCGTTGTGTGCAAAAATAGAGTAAAAGAAACTATACTTCAATGGGTAATAACTCTTGAAAATCAGAAAGCTATACATTCAAATACAGGTTAGAACAGCTTTACCATTACTTTCCTTAGTGTTGATAATGGCAAATGTAGCAGAAGGGGACATCAACAAGTAAAAAAACAATGTATAACTAGATATGTAGATTATCAGTCATTTTTAAAAATCATTAATTTATTGTTACTCTGTGTGGAGTTTTTCTGGACCTGTCTTTGCTTAGTAAGACTATATGTCATAGTTATATTACATTACATTTCTGCAGTGAATTATTTTAAATGTGTAATCTTGCAGCTTGTCTATGACTAAAACAAAGCAAAACCAAGTATTTACTCATCATGGTTGGCACACTTGCCTAAAGCCTCAGCAGAATGAAAGATTATGGAATCCAAAGGATATTTCCTAGTGTTTACCATTGGTCTGATCATTACTACAAAGATTTATCAATGGCACTTAGCTTCTTTTATCACAATCTGTCTGTATGCATAAAGTTCTCTACATAATTCCCATTCATTTACGAGTGAATATAAACCTGTTCCTCAAAAAAAAAAAAAAGAGCTCTGTTAGTATATTTGCATTTATGCTGTGCCTAAGCAGACAGAGAATGATATCACAGTTTAAACAGTTCTCCCAAAGCAAGCCAACAATACAGCTCTTCCAGCAAAAGAAACTTTACAATGTTTTAATTCTTCTTCATGGAGCAAAGCATGATGGAGTGCCTGGCTGTCAAATCCCAGCACATTTTTCTGAAAATGTTGCCTACTCACATTTATGCTGTTACATGCTGAGGGAAAAATCTTCTAGTTCTTTAAAACACTGATATTGTATATATATAGTGTATCAGCAATAGTGTGGATGTTTTTGTTGGAATGGGAGGTAGGTAAGCCCAGAGGTACAGGAGGACAAGGTCCATGGCAATTAAAGAGAAATTAAATGCACCATATTTACCAGGATTACAGAGCATAAACATAAGCCTAAATATTCCTGTTCAGATATGCTTTTTAGGTATTTGTCACTAACATGTTAAACTGGAAACCTGATGCCTTCCTGATAACAATAATGGGCAGCAATCTGATCTGAATTGAGAGAGGTCTTTAAAATGGTGCCTGTGGGAGAAAATGTTAAAGCTGTTAATGCAAATGATGTTAAGAGCAAGAGCTAAATGCTTGGAAATGTGTCTGGATACAGTAAGAAAAGGAATTTGAGTGGATGTGATGCAGAAGTGGCTGCTTCATGAATATAGACAACTTATTTTCTCCAAAATCCTTTCTCCACCTTCTTCTCAAAATGATAGCTTCTTGTACTTTTTTGTTGAAACCTGGACATTTATTTTCATGATAACCTGGTGCTTGATAGCAGTCAAAAAATGAGACATATTTTGCAGAGATGTTTGCTAAGTAGTTATGTTATGTTACACTGTGAAACTGAGTAGGAAAGACTGATCTTTAGCACTCAAAGAGATCTTGCATCTTTCATCTCAAAAGACTTACGTGTCAAGAGTGCACTATTGATCAAAATATCAGCAGGCTTGCAGCACAGCAGCCACTTGACAATACAGAAAAAAAATTACTTCTGTCCATATAATGTAAATCTCTTTGTCAGGCTTTCAGTCTTCCTAGAAGCATACCTATAATCTCACTCTGGCAGAAAATAATAAGAACTTCTATGAATAAACTTACTGTCAGTCGCAATTATGCTCTGCATGGACCATTGAATGTCCGACAGCATTCTGGCAGAAGCCAGTCTCCCACATCTTGATAACCTGACAAAACTGTGCAAGAAATAATAGCTTTCCTTTAAGCCTAAACAACTGATGGGTGCCCATGCTGGTTCCACTGCTGCTTTGTCACTCTGGGCTCTGCCTTTGCACTAGAAGCATAAGAGCAGCAGCTGCTGTCCTGGGGTCCTGTTTGGGCTCCCAGCTGCCCAGTCATGACTCCTGAACTCATCGTCCTTCAGCTTTACTCATGTCTTCCCTGCATGCTCCTTCAGAACCTGCCTTGCAGTATTGAACTGGTAGGATTACTGGCTGCTGCCCTCTGTGCTAGGCATGAGTTTGATTGGGCTTTCACTTCTTGGTGCTAGTCTTTTATAGTTACAGTCCTTACTTTCAGTCTTTGCATTAGCCTAGTCAGGGCAATTCCTGTGACAGCCCACTTTATAAGTAATAGTTTCCAGACAATTCTACTTTAAAAAAGAAAAAGAAAAAGAAAAAGAAAAAGAAAAAGAAAAAGAAAAAGAAAAAAAGTATTTTCTTTGTACTAAGACACACAGAGATGTTGAAATTTTCCAAAGTAATTATTTCTTTTCACACTGCATGATTTCATGTTGTGTCAAACCACACTTTTAAATCTTACTGTGGCCACTTAGCAACATATTGGCATATCTCAGGTTGCTCAAAGTCAGCAGGCAAATTGAACATCTCACTATGAGCCTTGGAGCTAGAATGTCCTCTGGGTCTCACAAATATTATGAAATGAAATCCTGCCACAATATCATGAGGGATATTTTCTGTAATAATGACTGTCCTAGGCATACGGCATTTTTAGCCTGCCTTCCGTCTTACAAAAGTGCATACCACAACCTGCAAAGTCAGGTGATAGCCTCTGAAAACACTGATTGCCTTCCTGATGCTGTCATTCTGCAAGAGAAAAGTAGCTCCCACTCTCTCAATATATATTAGATAGTCCCACCAATATAATGAATATAGCATTCATGTTACTATCAGCAAGTCATGTTAAGAAAGAAAAATGGCACTAAAAAGAGTAAAACCAGACAGACTTGGAATTTTGCCCAAGTGCTCTGGCAGATTTTGTGGTGCTGTGCTATACAATATGCCAAGTCTAAAATACAGAGAAAAGACAATCCACAGGATACTGCATCACATCCTCTCCTATGAGCTACAAGGATGCTTGCACCTAAAGCCATATAGCTTTTGCTATAGTCTTTTTCTACCTACTCTGATTACACCTTATTAGAAGACCTCAACTGGCTTCACTGTCTGCTGATAAAATCTCCTAGACTGTAGACAAGTATTGCTTAGACTGAAGTAGATGTGTATGATCCAAGTGGCAATGGAAAATTACTTCTCTCAGAAAAAGAATATGATTCTTTTTTATACTTTCCACTATTCATCAGCATTAAAAATCAGCTGACAGAAGGGAAAAGATGAAACTGATAGGTTATTGATAATTTTCCTTAATTTTTTCATTTGCTTTGCAGCAGTCATTCTGGGAGCAAGACAGATAAATCACATTATCTGATGAACCTAAACAGTTGGTGAGTTTGCCCTGATAAAAATCTTTCTATTAAAAGCGAACTTATTTATCTATTTATTTCATTTCAATGTTTAAGGAAGCTATAGAGATGTATGCATTAGCATAACATTCTTTCTATAAGGTTGGTGTTCTGAATCAGCAAAAGTGTCATTTGAGGAAACTGATATAGTAAGTGAGAAGGCACTGTTTCTTAAGGTTCGAAGAGGCTGTAGAAATAGATGACTATTCAGAGACAACAATCTACTATACTTGTGTCTTCACTCTAACACAGTTATTCAGTACTAAATATTCAGTATTAAACTCTTGTATTCTGAATTCTGGAAACTAAGCTGTGCTTCAAAAGGTCAGCAGAAATGGCACAGTCTTGCAATTCAGACCTTTGGATATGATCCAGAAACACCTACTTTATAACATGATAAATAATATCTTAGCATACTGCATTGACCTGTGTTACTTTTGTATGTTTTCTAGCTTGTACTTAACTATTTTACTTTATCTTGATCATCTGTTTTTCTTTTTTGTTCAGTCATCAAGTTCCATTTACCAAGGGAGTTGATAATAAAGAAGGGCCCATTCAGTACTGTCTATGTAAGCTGGACTTTGCACAGACAGATGTCAAAGAGGTATAACCCTCCATCAGATCTCGTAAGTCTGAAGTAAATAAACAGGTATTTGAGTAGCTGATCCACTAACACAGGAATCTGCTACTTGCCTCCTGTTTTAATCTTGTTGACTGAATAACGAAGTGGAAGCAAGGAAGGATTTAGCTGAGGTTTTGTTTAAACTACATTCTTGCTAACAGTAGTTGTACTGTTGTTTGTGATGAATACATTTTATTCACACAGAATTTGTGTGATAATAAATAATAAAAAATGGATAGATAGAATTAATTTTTAACTATTAATTTAAAATTTTGAAGGGCTAACTTTTTCTGGTTTTTTTATGAGTGGCCATATCATCATGCATTCATAGAATAAGCTCTCTCATTTTTTGAAATGCATGACATAACTTATTATATCTAAGCACCCATGATTTAGAAAAAATCAGTAACATCAAACTGGATACTAAAGGTTTGAATTTCTTTAATTTTTCCAGAGTAAGCTTCTTGTATACACCATCATTGGCAGTGCTGGCTGTAGTAGTCTGGCCAGCTTGAGCCACTCAAACCAGGGTCCCTTTCAACAGCAGTCCCAGGAGGATGTGATCAGCAACTCACTCATGCAGGTCTCCTGCAGAAATTAGCATAAAAAATGGACAATATAAAATGTTCTTTTCTTTTTCCCCACCTTAGGAGTCAGTTCTGTCAAATATATCTCCATGACCACGTTTGTTTGGGTTATTTTTCCAGAGTCTGGTTTCAAATCCAAAGAAGTGCATGGAAATTTTTCAGAGGAACTTCTTTTCAGTCATTTATTCAATTTGTTGCCTAATTCTCTTCTCTCTTTAGCTGTGCCCTACTTTTGCACTAAACAAGACATGAGTTATGTAGGCCAAATCAGACATCTATCATGTATATAATAAGAGTTTCAGTTCTGGTTAGGCCTATTCTTTCCTAATAGGAAAGAGAAATATTGTCTAAAGTGAGTGGAAGAATGATGGAGCAGCACTTACTGAACAACACGAGGTACATACAATTAGGATAAATCCAGTTAGGACTGCATAAATGCACACTTTCTTTTCCCTATCAGCAGCTTAACCTAATTTCTGTGAGCTATAGCAAAAGCAATAATTGTTATACCTATGGTTCTCACAAATGTTACAATACTATGCAATATGTTGAAGACAGCAAAATACAGTTAAATCTTTCTTAAATGCTAACCTTACGAAAACAACCGTATATCCTAGAAATCATTAGAAATCGATTAGGCTTATGATCTGAGTCTCTCAGGTATGTGACTTCTTCTTCAGATGAGGAAAAGAGGGTAATCAGGAGGGAAGGTTCCTTGGACAGGCAGGCACTGATTTCCCTCTCTCCTCTGGAGGTCAGGTGCTTCTCCATACAGAACCCTGTGGTCAGATTTAGCCTTTGTTTTATTCAAGATTTGCACTTGATTTCTTTCCCCTTTTATGTACAGCTCTCATTCTAACGCTGTGTTTTAAAATAGCCCTAGTTAATCCACTCTGTATTTTCTTAAGTGTATTAGCAATCTAAAGTATGTCAAAATAACATACAGTTCTGAGGCTCTTATAATACTAGTCTTCAATTTATTCACGGAGTTCTTTCATAGCCCTTGATACCACTCAGTATCAAATTGGATTTATCTTGCCTTTTTCCCTAGGACATATCCAGTATTTTTAGGAACATTTCCCAAAAGCTGGATTCCGTAGTCTGTGGTAATACACTTCTATTATTTTTTCTGGCACAGATTTGGCATATTTCTATTGGCATATTTCACTTTCTGAATAATTCACTGGCATAACTGAGCAACTTCCAGGGAACATTTCCTTTCAGTATTGCATCTGAGACCATACCATTTTGGCATTTTTGACTGTCTTCACATTCCTTCTGTGACTTCACACCATGCAGGCTGTGCTTTAGCACCTTTGCATTTATGGTCCGCTGAAAAGCAGTCACTTTCTCAAAAACATGTATGTCAAAAGCTGTAGGCCACAGAAGTACATGTGACAATAGTCCTTTTTATCCCTGAGAAGCTGGAGCAGGATCAAGGCTATTCAGCTCTAATTCCTCCTGTTTACCAATAAGTTTCCAGCTAAGTGGAAGTAGAGGTGTTTCAGAGCATGTGTAAACCCAAAAAAGAAAAAGGAAACTCCACGTGGCTAATGTCTACCAGGATTAGGACTGTGTATCCATTACAGATCAGCATAAGTATCTGCACTAAGCTGTGCTAAACTGGATCTTCAGAGGCAAGTACTGCATTGTCTCCCAAATGATGAGCAAGGCCTGGAAATCAAGAGATTGCGGTTTAGGAGTCTTTTCTCCTACTCCAAGGTCCCCTCTTCCAGTGAGATCACAACAGCAATGGATGGAGGCTGCTACCATTGTTGACAATACCATAACACTCAGTGGTGAATTCCAGTTCAGGAGCTCCCCCAGATCAAAGAAAAGTGGGTCTTCAGAAGTGAGATTCTGAGAGATTTTCTTCTCACGCCCCCCATAGCAACTAGAGCAGCCAAAAGCACCAGCTGCTGTAAGATAGCTCCTAAACAGAGCTAGACCACACCTCATCTGGCTCAATTAACTTGTCTACCAAATAAGAATGACCCTCACAAGCATTTCAAGCATTCACACACTCAATGAACCAGTCCTCCTCTGGTTTGGAGGACCTCCCTCCCAACAGATGACATGGTAGCACTCCTGGAGAGTGACACTGGATACCCCATCCATAGCACAAGGTTCCTCTCTTGCATACACCTCCAAAAGTGAATCGGGTCTGACAGGTGAAAAACAAATTAGAAATGTTATCTGTTTAACATGGTGTGTAGAAATGTATCCAGTGCAGCAGTTTTCTCTCTCTGTAATCCATTTTAACTTCACAATATTTTCTTAACTCAGGCTCAAGGCTACTGCATACAAAACCAGCATCTTTCCCAGCCTGCCTCTCTTCACCCCAAAGCTGCTTCCCACACGCCCAACCTCTGTCTCACCTTCCACACTATGAGGTGGGCTGAATGATGCAAAATCATCAGTAATGATGCAAGTCAGCACACCTCTATTTTTTCTCAAACCATGTTCGTCTTTGCAGCCATCCTCTAGCAGCACCATTTAGATGTTTGGGTCAAATCATGGTCAGCAAATGAGCACAGGGAGGCTCCCACAGCTCCAGCCACTCTTTCCCTGCTGCCTTTGCCTCGCTGCCTCCTTCCCTGCAGCCTTGGCAGCAGCCTGTCTGCATCAGGCACACGTCAGTCAAAAAGCATGGCCCAGAATAGTTCCTGTGGTGGGAATTACTCGGATAGTCTTGGATCATCCCATCCTTACACTGACCTTATAGGGTCAATGCTGCTGCATGCTCCTGAGGGATGTGATACTGTGATACAACTGGGCCTCTTCCATCAAGTGTTGCAAGTGTAAGAAGTCCAGTACTAGTGTGCAGCAGCTGCTGGCTGTTCACTATTGAAGTTCTAGAATTTTTAATTTGACTTTTATATAAATTTTTATGTCCTTTTCCTTTATTTTCTGGTTTAAATTAGCATATATCTTGCTTGACAATTTATTTATGGATTAAACAAAATAAACATGTCAAATATTTATTTAAATACTTTTGTTTCAATATTTGACATGTTCAGTTTATTTTATTTCATAAATGAATGTTCAAATCAAAAATACAATAAAAATGTCATATTTATTGAAAATTTTATGGTAAAACAAAATTAAAATTGTATGGTAAAAAAAAGTATAAAAATGAAAATGAGTAAAAGCAATTATCATGAAATGAACATCCCCTTGAATTCAACTTTCTATTTCACTAGCCATGTAGAGTATTGTTTTTCGAATTCAAGAAGGATATCTGCAATTTTTTTAAACTTACCCATATTTTGTAATTATTTTATGGGAAAGTGGCACCAAACATTCAATTTGGATTCTTCCCTTTCTGTACTAAACCTCACACTATCTCTCACAAAAGCATATATATATTTTTTTTTATTTAGAAGTGTTCTGAATTTCAAAATGTAGCCTCTTTCCCTTCCTTTAATGTTTCTGATGAATCTGTAAAGATATTTTCTCAACATCTTTCTCCCCATTTCCTTGGATATGAATAAAGCTGCCAGAGCATTAAGGTCCAGTGGCAATGTGTTCTGTTCTGGAGCTTCTTGCAGATCCACTCTATACCTGTTTGCCTGTTCATCTCATTTTTCTAGACAATTCATCAGGCCCACAAGCAGATATCCAAAACCTGTGATAGGTCACCATGTAGCAAGTCTGGAGGTCTTAGCTAAATTGTGCATTCAGACAAAATCTTAAGTTATAAAAGAACACTTCACCTAGATTTACATGACTCTGAACCCCTGCCACAGGAAATCTGTGTTCTGGACTCCTATGTACATTTAATAAAATCAGTGTGCACGGTGAAGCTAGTCAAGCTGAAATGTATTCTGAAAAATGCAGCCAGACGAAAAACCCTTTTGCAAAGGCTTACCCTTCCCCCTCTCCCTTATTGTTTCTTTCTCTTTATGTCTGTCACTGCTGCAAGTTCATCCATCATCTGCACTGGCCCCAGAGATAGCCCCGAGCTGTTCCTTATAGGCTGGGGGATGTTCCCCTCAGGACAGGCCCACTCCAGGGCATCAGGCACCTCCCTGTTGCAGCGAGTCCCACAGTTTCTGGCAGTCTGTTTGGGCTATAAATATTACTCTCTTTTCTGAGGATGAAAAGCAATTTTCCTGAATTTTCTGCACTAAGTAGAAGAGTTAAAAGCTTGTGTGCTCCTTTCCTGTGGAGTTACAGCCAATTCCCTTAGAGATGGTGTGCTGGGTCAGTTATTTTTCAGGATGAGGTCAAGGAATGCACAGGCACTACACACATTCACCAAAAGCTGCTCACATCCAGTTTCCTGTCCAGCATCAGAAATATGGCAGATAAAATGAGATGGGTGCTTTCTTTCCTGACTTTATCACTAACTTTTGAAGCAAATACACAAATTAAATCTTCTTGACATTTTGAGTGTGCTTCAGGCATAATATCAGTCAGGAAATGGGACTTTGTTGATCTTTATATAATGTAAGTCTCACGTTGTCAATACTATTCATTATGTTTTACACCAAGGAAGGAGGGAGGGAGCAACAGATAGAAGTAAACTATCTTGATGCTGGCCAAAAAAAATGGAAATACCCATGGAATGATAAGAAGGATGGAGCAGTCAGTCTGACCACATAACTGCGAAGATACGCACAGAAAACACAAAGATAGCAAAGAAAACTCTTGAGATTTTTTTTTTCTTTCTTTTAGAAAAGATTCATTTGGTTTTGCTCCAACATTTCTCCAAAGAATCATTCATTTCCTATCCTGGCTATTTTTAACACATTTCACTCTATTTAAATAAACCAGAATATCCTAGAATGTCTTCCATTAACACCAGAAGATAAAAGGTCTCAATTTAGTTTCTTCAATCAATTAAAATACGGCAGAACTGAATTTAAAAAGAATTAATTACAACTAATATTTTTAAGTGTTGGCCTGGTAATAAACTAAAAGCAGAACAACTTGAATGCATTATTTTAATGCAACTAAGCTTATATTCTATTTGTTTAAATCCTTGCCACTCTTCCAATTAATTTAAATAGCACTGATTGACACAGAACATTTCTTTTATTGAAATTATACAAGCCAGACAATATTTTCTCTATATGAACAGCGAGGAGAGATGAAGGATAGACGGCATGTTTCTTTCACAGATGAAAAGAAATGGGTCAAATGTTTTGTTTTACTTGACAATTTAAATATGACTTGCAAACAGCCCAGCAGGAGTACTAATACTTGACTCCTTTGTAATAGAAAGGGTCTAATTTTTTATTGGGAAGTGCAGCATTGTGGTGTATTCTCTGATGCTGTGTGACACCCATTTTCTTTGGTGCTCAAAGAATCCTGCCCAGGGAAGCTGGAGGAGGAGCTGGGAGCACAACTATCCTCGGCAGCCTGGGGCAGTGGGATGTGTTCCCTGGCTGCAGGCTTTCTCCTCCACGCCCCACCTGCTGCCAGCTCTCAGCCTCCTGCGACGCCAGCTCGGTTACCTAAACTGCAGGAAAACAAGGCAAAACTTTGCTGCTGGGCTGGTGAGTTGAGGCATTCTGGAAATTTCTGAGGCCAGAGCCTGAACAAGGGAGGGAAAGCCCGTGGCTGGGGAAATGGACATGGGATGCAAGGGCAGGAGGAGGCAGAGGAAGCAGAGGAATTCTTTCAACTCTCTTGGCTTTGCTGTGGGAGACAGACACCGGCTGAATGGCAGCTGCATTTCCTTATGTTTGTTAAACAAACGAGCTGTCCTCAGACCTTCTTTGTCATTGAAAGTCACACATACAAATCAAATATTCTTTACTAGGTCTTTGGTAGTTGGTGCAGGTGCATACGTTGTGAACAGCAAAGCGAGACCTGGTTCATGTCTAGGATTCCTAAGAGCTACAATATAAATAGCAACCATTGCCAGGCACAGTGGATTTTGCTGCCAAACATACAGCTTGTAGAATCAGGAGTGGCACAGAAATTCTGATGAGGAAACAAGAAATACTCCTTCCTTTTGTTAGATCAAGCTATTTAATCATCTTTGAGGAATCAAGCCCTTCATGCTGATTTGAGAGCAAGCCAGTCTCTTGGTACTGCTGGAAGAGATTGCACAGTTTCAAATGAATCTGGAAATTTGTTTAATGGGTGAAAGAAAACACAATGGGTAACTAAAATCTTAGACCTAATGTTTTCTGTTCATACATCATTTTCGGTCTCATTTGTGAGAGGTGATTTTGACTCCCGTTCCCTATTTGTTTTCAGAAAAACTGAAGTGACTTGAAAGTAGGCATGTAAAATTGCAAAAGTACAGTCTTAATTACCACCAATTTCACTTATATTGTCTGTTTGTTCCAAATTCTGAAGATTGTATGATTTTAGCCCAAAGAAGCTATGATTGTTTCTAGTGGCCCATTTCATTATCTTACAGTTTTTCCTCCTAAACTGAATGAGCTACTTTATCAGCCTCCAAGCCTTATCCAATCCAATAATTTTCAAATGGTTGTCTCTCTCTTCTATTTACCGGTCCAGTCCAATTTAGCATTATCAGCAAATTTATGTACGTTTGCAATTACATACTCCCTTCAAGGTCATTTATGTCCACAAAGAAACCTGCAATAAAAGAATATTAATGAGACAGAATAAAAGCAATTAAATCAACTCGCAGCTGAAATGTACCTTGTACCTCCTGTGAAACAGAAGCACTATACAGTACTTTATAAAGCTGCTCAGGTGGCACCTTGTGGTGATTAATTAAAAAAGGCATATGGTACATTTCAGTCTTGTTTGTGATTTTCCTTCCCTTTATTGCTTTATTTCATGACCTTTAGCCTAGCTTTAGTAATGCAATAATAAATTAATGTCCTTCCCTGGTTGGTTTTGAAGCAAGAATGCCTGTGGAATGCAAGCTCTTCCTGAGTGCTTGCCTTTGGGAGGACATGATTATGTAACTCTTCTGCAATGCCATTGAAAGCTTCAATTTTCAAAAAAACTACTCTATCCACCTCCTCAGTGCATTTCTTCCCTTGTTCCTGCATGGTAGACCTGAAAGGGAAAAGGAGTGCAAACTGGCCAAACTTCAGGGAGAAATGGTCAATACGAAAGGACTTTCAGGGTGATAAATTTTATTAAAGATGGATATTTTTGCCTACTCCATGGTGTGCCACCATGTTCAGAGAGCATCTTGAATAACGGATGCCAAACTGAGCAATATTTCTATGGAAAAATAAGGTTTCTATGCAATGGACAGAAGTTCAGAGAAACAGATGTAATACTTCAATCCTGAAGTGATTGGCCTGTTTGGGCTGTAGGTGTCTTACTCTTTTTTAGCTACTTAGAAAAAAATAAGTGGTAATCTGTTGAAAAATTTTTCACTGAGAATAAACTTCAGCCCTAAATGTCCTCCCTTCAAAGCAGTCTTTACAGGCTTTCTTTTAGAACAAGTGTTAAAAAAACAGAAAAGCCAGTGGATTCAACTGTCCACCTTTTGATTCTTTGAATTTTTTTACTTGTTTCTGATACTGTGACAATGAATTTCTAAACATACTGCCTCATGTCCAGTGGCCTCCAGCAGCTACCTTCACTTCTGCACCCACCTGCAGGTTGTGAAACCCTTCCCCATCCTCAGCAAGTTCAGACTCCATGCTTTCCACCAAAGATCCTGTCAAGAACACGAGGGGTGCCCAGCACAGCTCTGCTGCCTGCTGGCAGCCTCAGTGCCTCTCTCCAAAGACAACATGGACCTCTCTTTCCTCCTGCACCATCTCTTTAATACAATTTCTTCTACCTTTCTGTGTTGCATTATGATTTTTCCTGAATATGATTCTGTTCTGGAGAATGGAGTAAAATGCATTTGTGAAATAAATATAGATTTTTTTTTCACTGAATCAGCGAATTAAAGAGTTCAAGCATAACAGTGACACCATTTTTTTCCCCTTCAGGAATTCATAATGAATGTTCATCAATAAATTATAGAGCTATAAAGCCTTCTAATTATTTTCCTTTGGTTTTCCATAACATTCAAAGCACAGTGCACACAAATTTCATGAGGTTGCCCCCACAGAAAAATAAACAAGAGAGGATGATGATTTGGCTTGATTTTCCCCTTCTCTCTGGAAGGTGCACAGAAGAAACAATATAAGCCTTTAAGTTTAGGAGATACAAAACACCCTGAATTAGATGATCAAAAGTACAAAAATAATAAAATAATTTAAATCAGTCAATGTGTGCATAAGCTGTAGCACTCCTTCCTAAGTGGCCCTTAGATAATCCTAAAGAGTAAAGTTTAGGAAATAGAAGCAATCACCTGGCAACTTGTAGCCAGAACCCATGTAGTGTTATATGATGGTAAAACACATTTTTCATATTTTTTCTAAAATACCAAACGATCTTAATTTTTTTCCCTAAGCATTCTAGCTACCTTTTCTGGATATAAAGGCACTTTTTTTTCAATTATTAGGCAAAATATTTCAATTATTTTTATAACTTTCCTATATTTATAAAATGAGTCTCATTCAGGTTTTTTTTCCCATTCTACAGTTGGATCCTAAGGTACTTCAAAAATTCAATTGCTTTATAAGACATAAATGAACAAATGCAAGGATTGTCAGAATAATTCTTTTTACCTCTTTGTTACTAAAATTATGCTAGTGCTTGCATGGAGTTCAGTATTTTTTCAATTCAAATGACCTTACATCCCAGGACAGTTTTAAGTTTGCATTTACAATGTTTCTCTTTTTGCACAGAAGCAGCATGAAAGGTAGTAAGGCACTTCATTTCTGTATTAGCCTCATAAAAAATGTAGTCCTGATATTAGCACTGTGTAGCAGAGTTCTCAGATATTTGAAAATTATCTGCCTTTGTTTCTTACACTTTCTTCTGTCACACACTTAAAAATATCTCGTATTCATATTCTAATTCAATAACTGTTGCTTCAAGATAGTCACTAAATAGATGTGCAATAAACATTAACCTATGCAACAATTTTCTTCTGTACTCTCCAGTTACTCAAATTATTCACATTGATTTTTTAAATTATTCAGCTTGTTCTCATATGCAGTAATTTGTTGAATCAATTTGGGTTTAATTTTCTATTACAGTCCCATAAATCATCTATGTGCTGCTATGCCTTAGTGATATTGACTCTGTGCAAACAATTCAGGGTCTTCAGACATTTTTCAACATTCATCACATTAAGCATGTTCAAAATTTTCCCCTCAGATCCTTATTTCTGAGACCTGAAATACAAGCAATAACCTATTTAGGACTCAGACTATTTCTTTCATTTCAAATATTGATGCAAGTGATTTAGGCATCTAGAAAAAGTGAGAGAAAATTAAACTCTTGTGCTCAATATATCATATGCCATGATTCTCCTGTTTCTGCACACTCAATTTTCTCTCTCTTACTAGAAAAACAGTGGGAAAGATGTTTTTTTAAATCCTTCTAATTGTTGAACACAGCTGATCATTCATCTTGATGGATTGCAACAATAAAGAAGAGAATATTTTGATCCCAAAGTACAATCTATTCCCTGATCCCTTTAATTTCAGGCACAGTTTGCTCTTGCCTGGAAGGTCCACACATTTTTCCATTGGCTGGATAATGCTGCCCTGTGCAAAGCTTTGTGAGGACAGAAATAGCATTCTTCACAGGCTAATAGAGCCAGAAGAGCTCCAGATTTGTGTATTCTGACTGTTGATAGCTGTAGTCTGTAGGTGCTGAATACGTTTGCATCAGAAGCAAGGGATTTCCTTACATTCTTGTTACATGGAGGGGCAGCTCCAGGGAATGCCTGGAGTCTAGAACTGCTTGCATGTATAGGAGGAGACTTTAAACTACCAAAGCAGACTGTGCTGCCTAAACCATCTTCTCTGAGAACACCATGAGCTGGATGGTTAGTGGAATCCATCCCACCGTTTACAACAGTGAATGCCTTCTTTTCTCACCAAGCCTGAGCCCTGACTCCTGCAAAGAGTGCAAAGTGAGAAAAAAGGAGTACATTTGACCACAAATGAGTCTTCTTGGCTACAGCCTGCCAAACTTCTGAACCTTTAATTTCTGTTTTTTCAAAGTTCTTACTTTTCTACTTCAAAGCTACTGCTTTCTTTGAAGCGCATGGAATACCAGCAATCTTAAAACATAGCTGTGTATGAATTCTCAGGAAAAAAATGTTATCTTTTGCATAGTTAAACACTACTTCTGAGTTCACAGACAGACAAAAACTTAATCAGCAGTTTTGATGGCTCAAGGAAGATAAGACTTCTTCCTAATTTTATCTTGAGTTTGACTGCTGAGTAAAGACAAGCACTGATTGAAGCCCATAAAGAATTCATAAGCATATTAAGAAAAAGATGATTATAAGGTTCCTTTTTGGCTCTTCTCTTTCTAACTGAGAATTTAAGATTCTCCAAATGTCGTGAAAACAGTAGGTAAGTGACCTCCATATATTGCACTCTGCTGAACTGTACATCCCAAATTTATGTCAATAGAAACACAAAAGTCCTATCCATGTGAAGATGAGGAGTGTGATACAGTTTGGTTTTATGTATTTATTTATATTTCTGAAAACAAGAAATATTTCGATGAAGAAATATTTCAATCAAACCACAAGTACATCTAAGTGTTAGAAATTTTTCCAATCACTTCTGAACTCATGAAGATTTTTATTCTGCACAATATTGTGTTGAAGTATGTTCATATAGGCAGACTTCCAAGCACTCATTCCATCTCCATGAAAACTGAGCATATATTCTGGCCTTCAGCTTCCTACCTTTTAACTGTGTTGTAAGGGACAGGCGAACGGAAGATTACGCGATGTGACGGGAAGCAGGGACAGCATGGAATCTCCCTTCCCCCTTCATCCCACTGATAAGCATCACCTTAGGAATGTAGCCCTCCTAACCCCAGTAGTTTTCCACCCCAGTAGTTTTCCACTCACTGCTAACCCTGGCCATCCCACAATCCCCCTTTCCCGACTAGAGAAGCCCCTGGACTATATAGCCCCATGAGACAAGATAATAAATGCCATTTGACCATCCACCACATTGGTGTCTGTGTGTCCTGGACCGAGTGGCACGGGGAAGGCCGTGCTGCCGTGCTGAGGCCTTGAACCAGGTCGCCATGCCTTCATAGCAGAGGGCAACATTTTTGGCGCCGAAACCCGGGAAAAGAAGGAGGAAAAAGGGAGAAGAAAAGCCCGGGGCAGCGGGGATCACCTGGACAAACTCAGCGGCCAAGACAGCGAAGCTGTTCTCAGGCGGAGGGGACGCCCTCGAGAGGATCCACGATCTCCATGGAAGCGCTAGCTAAAGTCGTGAGTTCACTCTATAAACAATGGGGAATTAGGTGTAAGCTTAAAGATTTTTACCTCGCTATTGCGAAGCTTTTAGAACTTGGAGCGATTGAACGCCCCGTGGAAATTTTGCACCCGGAGGTGTGGGAGAAATGTACTAACGTTCTGGCGGAACACACAAAATCCTCAGGCAGTGGTAAATGTCTCAAATCGTGGGGAAAAGTAGAAATGGCTTTATGCCAGGCGATAGAGGAGCAAGAGACCTGGAGTGCCGCGCGTGCATGTTTATTAGCTACCCCTAAGCTAGGGGTGGGGGCAGGGACACAGACAGACCCCGAGGGCGATCTATCGGAGAGCGGGGGTCTGCGGGGACCGGGCGCGTTTCCCTTCTCCCCAAAACTGAATTCAGACGGCCCGGGGCCCCCAGGGAACCTGCCGACCCCCTCCCCAAGCCCGCCGGGTCCACCCCCCCCCGCGGAACCCTCCCAAACGTCTGCGGTCCCCTCATCCATCTCTCCGCCGCCGGCCAGTGAATCCATGCTGGAGGCGCAGCAATATGCGAAGTCTTTTTGGGAGGAGTTGACAGACGAAGCGAGGGAAAACGAGAAAAGACACAGGGAAGGGGTGAGGGCGGCCGCCCCGCCGCCGCCATACCCGGCTAAAAATGGCGCGGGCGAGCAAAGAGATGGGCGGGGCCAGGGTCTGACTGGCGGGAACGAACAAAGAGTGGGGGTGTTCACTGCTGCACAGGCGTGGGAAGGTGGAGCTGCAAGCGCGCTTGCGCGGGAGAGCAGCAGAGGGCGCATGCCCAGCCAAGAGCCTCACTCAATGCAGTTTCCATATAAGGGAGAGACCTCCCCCTGTGGGAAGCAAGGCCAGCCCAGGGGGCGGGATCGGCGCCACCCCCAGGGGGAGGAGCGGGGCCGGGGCCGCAGGAAAACCCAGGGAATCCCGGAAGTCCTATACCACTCGGCTTCCGGTCTTGAGTCCGACAGCAGCTCCTCCAGCTCTGAGACATCGGAAACTGACGGAGATGTGAGTTCGGAAGAAGTAGAACAGACGCAATTTAAAGCGAAAACAAATAAAACTATAATTTGTACTGGGAAGCAAACACAATACAAATTTACCGACTGGGGACAAATAAAAATAGCATGTGCAGAGTGGGCCCCCTCGGCGACAGTCCATGCCTTCCCTGTGAGAGTCACTGGGCAAGACGGGAACCAGCAACAGGTTTACACTCCCATTAATCCTAAAGACATACAGACAATAGTCAAAGCGATTTCAGAAAAAGGGATGGACTCTGCCATTGTATCTACTCTCATAGATGGACTATTTTGTAGTGAAAACCTGCTCCCCTTTGATATTATACAAATAGGTCGCATGATTTTTGATGGGGCTGGTATGATAGTTTTTAAACAGGAATGGAGAGACCAATGCACAAACCTTTTAGCTCAGTCGTCCGGAGCAGGGCAGCCACTACATGGATCAAGCCTCTCTAGACTAACAGGAAGGCACGACGATATAATCACTCCTCAGCAGCAAGCTGCACAATTACGGGCTGAGGAAATCAGAGCCACAACCCGAGCTGCAAGGGAAGCAATAAGAGCCGCTTCCCGTGTGGTTGCCAGACCTTCCCCGTGGTCCACCATAAAACAAACAGAGAGTGAGAGCTTCACGCAGTTTGTAGATCGTCTACAAGCAGCGGTGGACGCATCCACGCTGCCTGCGGCGGCAAAAGGCCCGGTCGTGATAGACTGTTTGAGACACCAGAGTAATTCCAGAACCAAGGAAATTCTGCGTTCCGTTCCAATTGGAGCCAGCCTGGCTGACATGATTAAACACGTAGTTAGGGAGGAACAACTGACTCCCTTTCAGGCGGCCGTACGTGATCTGGCCAGTGCAATGGCATGTTTTAAATGTGGTCAGACAGGCCACATCGCAACGGGCTGTCCCCAGAAATCACAGCCTCCCTCGGCGGTGCCTCTATCCCAAGCACGCGCGAGGGGACCTTGTTGGGGGTGTGGGAAGAAGGGACATTTTGCTAGGGAATGCAGGTCCCGGTCCCAGGGAAACGGAAGAGGGAGGGGGCGTGCCGGCCGCACCCAGCCTCCTCCCACTGCGAACGCGACGCGGCCCATCTATGCCAACCCCCAGTGGGGTGGGGGGTCCCTATTCCCCATGCCCCCGCAGGAGACAGCCAGTCTTGCACCCACACAAACGGTGTAATTGCAGAGTTTCACAACACCGCCAGCAGCACTCTCGCTTCCACTGCAGCCACAAGCCGCGATTGTGCCGCAGGGCCAGCAGGGGGCGCCCCAGGGCAGAGTCCCTGGGTGGCCCTGGCCATGAAAATAGGGAAGGAGCCCCTGACAGTGTGGGGGGTGTGCCGCCTCTATGGCAGTCAGGATCCCCACACCATAAGGTTTCAGTTTTGGGCAGACACAGGTTCAGACTGTACAATTATTCCCCAAGCCCACTGGCCACAGCACTGGCAATTTAAAGAAGTCCCTCCAGTGAATGGTGTGGGAGGACCGTCCTGGGCGTGGAAAAGCACCCAGTTGGTAGCTATAACACTCCACACAAAAGAGGGACCAGAACAGACAGTGGCAGTCTACCCTTACATTCTACAGAACTCTCCACCTTTGATAGGAAGGGATGTCCTTGCTCTGCTGGGAGTTAAAATGACAAATTTATCATGAAGGCCACTGCAATTCATCCACAGCTGCCAATTAAATTGACTTGGAAATCATCAGAAATCATCTACGTGGAGCAGTGGCCTCTGTCAGAGCCTCGAATGGCAGCTTTGCTGGAAATAGTGAACCGTGAGCTACAAAAGGGTCACATAGAACCCTCTGTCAGCCCTTGGAATACCCCTGTATTTGTAATCCCCAAAAAGTCTGGAGAAAGCTACCGCCTCATCCATGACCTGAGGGAGGTGAACAAGACAGCCAAACCCATGGGCCCAGTTCAAACACTGCTGCCCATGAACTCAGCCATCCCAGAAGGACAGCCATGCGCAGTGCTGGACATCAAAGACTGTTTCTTTTCAATACCCTTGCACCCTGAGGACAAAGAACGTTTCACTTTTTCTGTTGTGTCCCCAAATGGCAGCAGACCCAACCTTCGCTTTCAGTGGAAAGTGCTGCCACAGGGCTTTGTACATAGCCTGACCATATGCCAGATCACCGTGGACAAGGCACTGACACCAGTCCGACATTCCTATCCTGCTGCAACCATCATCCAATACATGGATGACATCCTCGTCGCTGCACCATCAGCGAGCCAAGTGGATTACTTAGTGTCCACAATTACAGAGACCCTCCAGGCAAACGGCTTCGAGATCGCGAGTGCAAAGATCAAGAAAGGACCCTGCGTGACCTTCCTGGGAGTGGGGATCACAAATTCCTATGTGACACCCCCCAAGGTGAAGATTCGCCGAGACATCAAGACGCTTCATGACGTGCAGCGCCTCGTGGGATCTCTGCAGTGGCTCCGCAACATCGTCCTGATCCCTCCTGAGGTCATGGACCCCTTATATGACCTCCTGAAAGGAAAGCACCCCTGGGAACCCAAACAATTAACGCCACAAGCAACCAGCTCCCTTGACTTCATCGAGCATCAGATGTCCACTGGCACTTTGGCCAGGTGGAACCCGAGCGTGCCGCTTGAATTATACGTCCACTTCACACCGAAGGGGGGAGTGGGTGCACTGGCTCAAGGACCTTCAGATAAGTCCCGACCGATCCAATGGGTGGTCCTTGGAAAACCGGCTCGTGCATTCTCCCCAGGAATCGAATGCATCGCTAACCTCATCATGAAGGGCAGAAAACTCGCCCTGAGGCACCTGGGAACTGAGCCGACAAGAATTCACCTTCCCTTCCGCAAGCAGCCAATCATAGAATCAACCTCAATACCAGAGTACCTAGCTCTTGCTCTCGCAGGCTTCGGAGGAGAAATCTCCTACGCCACCAGACCACCTTGGACCCAGCTACTGGACATTGTGGACATAGACATGCCACCAAAAGTCACAGACCGCCCACTGCCAGGACCGACAGTCTTCACAGATGCCTCTTCCACAACTTCTACTGCAGCAGTGGTGTGGCAGGTGGGAGAACAGTGGCGCTGCATCAAGAAATGTGATCCTACATTGTCAGTCCAGCAGCTGGAAGCAGCAGCAGTGGTCTTGGCGTGTGGACTTTTCCAGGAGGAACACCTCAACATCGTGACGGACTCTATATTTGTGGCAAGGCTCTGCCTAGCCATGTCAGGACCAGGTGTGTCAACATCTGCAGCAGCCCTAATGCTGGAAGAAGCACTCTCCTCGCGACAGGGCACAGTGTCTGTCATTCATGTCAACAGCCACAATCCAATTAAAGGTTACTTCCAGACCGGCAATGACAAGGCAGATGCCGCAGCAAAGGGAGTGTGGACATTGCAAAAAGCTCGTCAATTGCATGAATCACTCCACATCGGAGCCAAAGCGCTAGCGAAGAGATGCGGGATCCCGACAGTGGATGCAAAACATGTAGTGGCCACCTGCCCTCATTGCCAAAAGTCACCCCTATGGTCCAGTGGGGTCAACCCGAGAGGTCTCAAGCCCTCAGAGATCTGGCAGTCAGACTTCACTTTATGCCAGCTGCTGAAGCCTCGAGCATGGCTTGCAGTGACAGTGGACACTTATAGCGGGATAATTGTGGCCACACAACATCCCAAAACTAACTCTAAAGACACAATTCAGCACTGGCTGACAGCCATGGCATGGCTTGGCATTCCCAAACAAATCAAAACTGACAATGGTTCCAATTTTACCTCCAAACCAGTGCAGGAATTCGCCTCAAAATGGGACATCACCTTGGTACAAGGTATTCCGTATAACAGCACCGGGCAGGCCATTGTTGAGCGAGCAAATCAGACCCTGAAAACCAAGTTAGAAGTACTAGCAAAAGCAGAAGGCTTTGAAAATTCCATTCCCTCAGGGGACCAGGCGCGTATACTGGCAACCGCTTTGCTAGCACTGAATCAGTTCTGCAGGGGCGATGAAACAAACAGTCCTGCTCAAAAACATTGGGCCACCCGAGCCCTAGAGGAAGGCCCAAAGGTTATAATTAAAAATGAGCTAGGCGAATGGGAACGGGGCTGGAGGTTGGTGCTTACGGGGCGAGGGTACGCAGCTGTTAAAAAGGAAGGCAGAATCAGGTGGTGTCCACTGAAATCAATAAAGCCAGACCTTCAAAAGGAGCAGAATGAGGCTAATGAAAACTGTGAGTTTCTGTTTGCAGGACATGCTCGTGAGACACCCCTGTAATGCCTACACCCCTGTTCCAGAAGAAAGTGACAGACCTCCAAGCCGTCAAGCAGCACCTAAGAATCCTGCATCGGTGAAAACCAAACGTCAGCAGTGTTTTTATATGATTTTGCTGTTAGGGTTTGTTACCAGAGGACAAGCCAGTCCAAACCATTACTCTCATCAGCCATTCAGGTGGGTCATGCAACACCTGTCAAATGACAAGGTGCTCAGAGAAACCACCACACCAAACACCCCATCTTTTGTGATCCGTGTTACTGATCTATTCCCTGGAAAACCAAAAATAAACCCCTATTCCCCTCGGGTTACACATATGCATCTATCCTATTAGTGCCCAGCCTCAAACCCAGGAAAGAAATACTGCAATTACCCGGGGTGGGGGTATTGTGGATACTGGGGCTGTGAAACCATTGTTACAGATGCCAGACCATCAGGACCTGGGTGGGAGCCTCAGAGACCCGATGAATTTTTACAGTTCACCTGGGCACCCACTGGCTGTAAGCAACCTGCTATCTTCCAAGAAAAGTTTTACCGAAACCATCACAAATTCACTAAATCCCGGAGGTGCACTGACTATAACATGACCGTTTTGCAGCCAAATCACCCTAGTTGGGCCACAGGCAGGACATGGACAGTAGTCATTCAAGGGTCAAAGGAGTGGGTGAATGTGCGAATTATCAAGCTTCAGCCACGAGCATCCAGGGCGATCGGGCCCAACAAAGTTATTAAAGACGTGCTGAAAGGGAAAAACACAACCCACTCCAAAGCCTTGCCCACTAAAGTCACTGATACCCTGATCGGTCATGCAGATGCTCCCCAGATAAGTTTAACCGGATCTGACCCAGATCCAGTCCTTCGTATGTTAGAAGCCACCTTTTTATCCCTAAATGAATCCAACCCGAACCTAACCGATTCCTGCTGGCTTTGCTATGATGTTAAACCTCCCTTTTATGAAGGAGTTGCTTTAGATATCCCTTTCAGTTACTCCACAGCCGACGCCCCTCACCAGTGCAGGTGGGATACTCTTCGCAGAGGAATCACCCTGAGTCAGGTCACGGGCAAGGGCAGATGTTTTGGCAATGCGACCTTAGCAAAGAAAGGCAACATCTGCACCAAAGTTGCCAAGCCCAACAGAAAGAATAAGTGGGTGGTTCCGTCTGCATCTGGGATGTGGGTTTGTCAGCGATCTGGAGTGAGTCCTTGTGTGTCTCTGGCCAAATTCAATGATTCCACTGACTTCTGTGTTCAAGTTCTAATTGTTCCCAGGGTCATATACCACTCAGATGAAGAGGTGTACAACCTTTTTGAAAAACCCAGCCGACTCCACAAAAGAGAACTGATAACAGGGGTAACAATTGCAATGTTGCTCGGCCTGGGAGCAGCCGGAACGGCCACAGGTATCTCAGCTCTCGCGACCCGACACCAAGGACTGTCTCAGCTACAAATGACCATCGATGAGGACTTGCAGAGGATCGAGAAATCCATCTCCTTTCTAGAGAAATCAGTTTCCTCGCTCTCAGAAGTGGTTCTGCAGAACAGGCGAGGACTGGACCTCTTGTTCATGCAACAAGGTTTGTGTGCTGCCTTGAAAGAGGAATGCTGTTTTTACGCCGATCACACAGGAGTTGTCAGAGACTCCATGGCAGAACTTCGAGATAGACTGGCTCAGAGACAGAAAGACAGGGAAGCTCAGCAGAGCTGGTTTGAGTCCTGGTTCAATCAATCACCGTGGCTGACCACACTAATTTCCACATTGATAGGTCCATTGGCAATGTTGCTTTTAGCTTTTACCTTTGGACCGTGCCTGCTGAACAAACTGGTTTCTTTTATCCAGACCCGTTTAGAGCGGGCCAACATTCTGGTTTTAGGCTGCCAACAAATGCTGTAAACCAAACTGTAAAACACTGTCAATCGCAAGACCCTTTTAACTCGCCTTGCGAAATTTACTCAGGTGTACCAAACCCCTTTTTCCCTTGTTAAGTCACTACCTCGTACCTCACTTCAGTGCCTATACCTATGACTACCTCATTCATTTATGATAAGAGGGGGGGAAATGTAAGGGACAGGCGAACGGAAGATTACGCGATGTGACGGGAAGCAGGGACAGCATGGAATCTCCCTCCCCCCTTCATCCCACTGATAAGCATCACCTTAGGAATGTAGCCCTCCTAACCCCAGTAGTTTTCCACCCCAGTAGTTTTCCACTCACTGCTAACCCTGGCCATCCCACAATCCCCCTTTCCCGACTAGAGAAGCCCCTGGACTATATAGCCCCATGAGACAAGATAATAAATGCCATTTGACCATCCACCACATTGGTGTCTGTGTGTCCTGGCCCGAGTGGCACGGGGAAGGCCGTGCTGCCGTGCTGAGGCCTTGAACCAGGTCGCCATGCCTTCATAGCAGAGGGCAACACTGTGTGCAGTCCCACTTCCTTGTTTTATGACAGATTGCTTCCTTTAAGTGCTTGTGATGCCAGAACTTCATTGTCCCTATGAACATCGATTCCTTAAGAGACTCTCAGTGTTGTGTGAGATGTGGCTCCTCTTTACAAACTTGGGTTGACTCTTCCTCAGTATCTTGACCACATCCATGTGCCAAATAATTTTATTCTTTAAAAATCTCATTTTCATGCGAATTTGAGATGAGGTAAGACATTTTTTCTTAGCAGATCCTGAAAAAAAAGCCAGGTGCCAGTACCCAGGGACTTAGCACAGCAATGTCATGAACACTTGCTCTCAGGACCAGCTGAGGCGTTGCTTCTCCATTGACACTCCCTAACTACTCCTCAAAGCAGGCACTTGTGATATCTGAGGGTTTAGTCTCAGCTTGCCTATAGGACATCTGTTCAGACTACACGGTAATTGCAGTCTCCCATTACCATTGTGTTTCCTTGCCCTCTGGGCTTCTTTCAGGATTCAGGATGTCAATCACCCGTCCGGCTGACTGGCATGTTCTCATTTCCACAGCAGGCAGGTTTACCGAGAGCTGTGATGGATTGTTGCCATGCCACTGGCTGCAGGGCTGATAGCCTGGGCACGGCTTCACAGGGGCTGCCAGGAGGTGTTCTCACAGAACTGCTCATTGTTAGAAGTACCTTCTTTGAGAACAAAACGACCTGATAAAGAGCCCATACAGCACGGAACAGGAGTGACTTTTCTAGTCAGTCTGCCAAGTAGGTTCTGTGCTGCTGTCCCTGAAGTGTTCCTATTGACTGTGTGCTCTTGAGACTGTTATTTTTAAAAGCACATCTGGTGGCTCTTCCTCTTGTGTGCTGGTTGTTTTAGCAGTTTCATATGACTACTGCAAGACTGAATACATGTATGCAAATTCGTGTTACTCAGCTCAAGAACTAACAACACTTTTAAAAATTCTTAAGGGCCTCATAATCACCGATTATAGAAAATAAAAAGGGTGAAAATAAGGCTAAACTAAAAATACTTCATGACTGAAGAAGAAGAAGTATGAAATAATTTATCGGACTCAGTTTAATATTACTATGATGGGTTTTTTGGGGGGGGGCATTAAAATCCAGCTACGCAGAAACTTCAATGAGAGCTTAATCTTGTTCCTTGTATCTGCTATACTTTGAAGAGTGAATAAAGTTCATTAACAAAAAAATCTGATTAAAGGTACCCATCAAATACAGAGTTTGTATTGCCAGGTTCAGTTGCAGACATAGATACAGACATATAGATACACATACAGATACTCATAGGCATCATAAAGAATAAGATCTACTAATTCTGTATCATTAAAATTGACTTCTAAAATCATCAATTTCTATTGCTTTTGCTAATTAGGTGCCATAGCCATAGGCAGAACCCATGTACACAGATGTGTTCACATTTATACCTCAAATCAGTTTCAAGGAGGGTAAATTAGTCAAGGAACTAAACATTATTTATATCAGTATCTTGACTGAGAAACTGAACTTTGATTCTACTAGGAAAACACACATGGGCCTTGATTTTTTCTGAATTATATGGGAGAAGGTGCACATTTTATACCTACATTTTTAACTACTCATACAAAAATTTGTTTTCTTAGGAGGCAGTCTTGAGTTGTTTTTGAATGACTGTACATGAATAATTTTAATTATAGAATTACTTTTATTCCTTTTTAAGCATGATGTATATGGATATTGTGCTGAAGTACTCAGATATTTTTAATTTCACACTTTAAAACCAAGAAATTTGGGAGTGAAATGGTTACTATAAAAGAAAATTAACAACTAAAGGATAAAATGTAATATAAAAATAAATTTCCATTCAAAATTTGAGACAAAACCTTTGAACCACATTATCTCTATTCAAAATCTGTTACCTTTAATCCAGTAAATTTCTCCAGAAAACTGAAAAAGTGAAATCAAACAAAATCAAACAAAAACCTAAGATATAACCTGTAATATTTATGTAAATGTTGTCTTATCCTCTCTCTTTACAAGAAGAATGTATTTGTTATATTTTTTTCTGGATATATAGAAGGTGTTACATTTCAATATAAAGCAATAATCTACTTTTCAGTTTTTTATTTTTAATGCATTACATTATCGAAACTTAGAACAGAAATAATGTAGTAATCCTATGAAATCACATACAGAATCACAGAATATTCTGAATTGGAAGGGACCCACAAGGATCACTGAGTCCTATTTTTAAGGGTCCTTACAGGGATTGAACCTACAATCTTGGTGTTATCAGCAGCAGGCTCTGACAAATAAGACACAACAATTTGCTATTTCTTTGCAAAAAGTAAAATCATATAGATCATTATTTTGTAGCTGAGATTATAATCACCATTGCTGTATTTCTCATTTGCAAGTACATTTCATAAAACTAAAGCACTCTTCAGCTCGTCCACCTAACTACCCACTCTGCCATTAAAAATTAAATTAAAGGAATGTTATGGATAACTGGACTTGTGTCAGTGTGACTTAAGGTCTGACTGCATTGCCATCACAGTTAGACTTATCTAGAATAATGTGCTTTATAACAGTTCCTTGTGTTGTACTCATTCCAACACAAGTACTCAGTATTGCATACGTAATGGCAACACAATCAAATGTTTAACGTATTGGCAGTGATTATCCACAGCTAAGAGTTCTCTACAGCTAAAACTTCTTGAGAGTCACATACCAAGGGACATGCACAGTGGAGAGTTAAGCACATAATGAAAATACCAACAAGTCCTTTGGGCTCTAAAAGAAAAAGGCAAATAGAAACAAGTACTCCTTTGATGTATTTTGTAGCCAGACTAATGAAATGTACATGGCTCTGTGCAGGATCAGATGACAATTTGTGTGTATGGTGTATTGTTAATGTAACTGGAGTTTAAAATTTAAATCAGTACTTGTCTTCCTTTGTTGTTTGTAACCTCTGACTCAAGAGAAAAAAAGTAAATAAATATACAAGAGGGTCAGTGACACAGAATTTGCATCACAATCTTGAGCATGTTCAAGAAAGTTTAAAATTGTGTTCCTGTGTTTGCCCTGTAGAGGAGTTCTGTAAGAATATTTATAAATATATATAATCTAAATATTTTTAATCCACCTGTCAGGTAGATGTAATTACGTGTCAAATAGAGAGGCTATGGAAAATGTAGGGTGGACTTTAAAATGAGAAGGACAGGATTAATTGCTCTCACTGCTCTCAGCACAGTTCAACAGATACAGGTTAAAACAGCAGTGCTTTACTTCTGCAGTTACACAGCAACCACTGTAAATCAGTGGGCATGAAGTAAATGTTGTGGGTTAACACCACACCTTAGCTACAGTGAAGATTTTTATTGGGTCTCTAGCTCAGAAAAGAAATAGCTAGCCAAGGGCAAAGTGCCCAAAAAGCACACAGTCAATAATGGTATACAGTACCATTTCACTCTGAGAAATTAAATGTATACTGCATGTTTAGTTACTTAATCAATGCAAGGGAAGAACAACCATCTCAGTAAAGTCACCTGAGATCAAATAATCACTGGTATTTTGACTTCGTTGTGAAATGGAAGGGGAAATTGCAGTGCCTCTTACCCCACCCTCCCATGCTAAAGGCATTTCAGAGCAGGGTTCCCCCACACTGACACTCAACCAAGTGCCCAATAGCTATTGCATCGCCAGAGCTGCCATCCTGGGCTGCTCCTTCTCACCTTGAAGAAACATGTACTGTCCAGGAACTGTGAACCAGAGCATGTGGGGACGAGCAGGACTTCCAATTCCCTTGTGTACATCTGAATCAAACCAAAATGCTCATTCAGGGGTGTCCATTGGGACTGAACTGCAGGAGTGTGCAGGACTGGGCACATGCTCTCTGTTTTCCTGAGCTGTGCTGGGGATTGCCACATCTCCAAATGTCTCCACTTAACCAGAGGCTGTGCTATTTGCAACACTTCCCTTCACAGTCATTCCCTGGAAAAACATCTTCTCTTTAGCCACAGATCTGAGTAATTACTGGTACCTGAAATGCATCCAGCTGTTACCTTTGATCCATATGCCTGGCATTGCTGATTATTACTGGGGCTGGTGGCCACCATGCTGTGTGTCTGCACAAATACAGTGCCTATTAAAAATCTGCACTTTGGTTTACTCTATTCACATTCTTCTGTCAGGAAGTCAGGACATGTTTACCCTGGGGGAAGGCTAAGACCCAGCTCACTACCCGGAATGAAAAGCACATCCAAGGTGAATTTAATTCTGACAAATACAATCGTAAACTGCTTTGATGGGATCTCATCATCTTGCAAGTGGGAAAGTTCAGTGGACTGCTTCCAGCAGTAAAGGAAAATAATCTTTGATTTTTTCACAGAGTAGGATGAAATATTTTGTGAATATCTGCAATACCAACAACCTACACTTCTTTTAAAGAGTTGGATTGAGCTGTCAGCCAAAACATAAGTTATCTTAAGACATAGCGAAAAGTTTGACTGAAATGAACAACAAAGACAATGAAAAAGAAGACCAAGAAATGACAACATTTCATGGTTACTCTATGTCTTTTCAACTGTTGGCCAAAGTGACATGGACAGAATGAGAGCAGGAGCTGGTAACACATCTGAGTTACCCCACACTTCTGACCTTGTCCTTATTCTGTTTAAGAGTTCACTTCTGAAATTAGGAGATATCTTTGATCTGTTTCTAGCCCAGGAGACAAAACATTTTCTTTACTCCCCACATTGGCAATGGCAAAAGCAGAACCTGGCAAGGAAAGAAGCAGGGCAGAGGGTGTTAAATCATTCTAAACATAATTTAAATCAATAATCAGGAAATCTTGCTGTAATGAATTTTATTATCTTGTTTTTCATTAATAGTTTTTAGTTAGTTTCACAAAGGAAGGTTATTTCTCATTAGCTGGTAAACCCATTTTACAGTTTTTTTATGGGTAATACAGATTTTACAGTAAGTATGATATGTTTTTCTTACTGGAAAGATCTGTAGTACATAGTTAAGCAATTATAGAATTCAACACAAATTTTATCTGCATTTAATTGTTCTTATTTTATTTCTAGAAAATCATTCTCTATTTTCCTGATAAAGAGTATTTACCTTTTCTTTGTTTCTGTCTGTATATGTAGAAATTATATTAATACTGAAAATGAGACGAGGCATAAAAAAAGAAAAAGCAATATTTCAAATTTTTTTATATAGAACTGATGTAATGGGAACAAAATATTGCATACAGTTACTGAGCTGAAGGAATTAATATTCTCATGAAGTGTTCGGAAACAAGCAAGTCCAACATTTTTATATTTCCATCATGTAGGTGAGGAAAGTGAGAACAAAGTATATATGCTTCTTAAATAGTTTTGTAATGGTAGAACTAGTCTTTGGGCTGAGCTATATGAATAAATTGAAATTAAAAAATTCTTTCCTCAGCATCCATGATCATCATCAGAGGATGCTAATGCGAAGCAGAAGAATGTGGGTCTCTATGCATAGTATGTGTCTCTTAGTTTAGGTACAGTGGAAAGGATTTTTACCTTGAATGTTGTTTGACCTTTTGTCTAATTTCAGAAAGAGCATTCTGCCTCACCCTCTTCTGTTACACCACTCTATGTCAAACCCTGCAAACAGATTTAAGTGTGTTGAAAACCTGGATTACAGCATAGATGTCACTTTCCCTGCTATTCTGAAAATTTAGAGATAGTCTTATTGATGTTACATAAAATGATGGCTGGTGTGCCATCAGGAATGTTGAATTGTAAAGCAGAATATGTTCTCCATCATGGCCTTTAGCTGTAATGTTTTGTATCTACCTGCAAGTCTGCAAAGTGGTGATACTGCAGGATGATTTCCTGTTCCCATATGTTTTACTTTAATAAGAACTGTAGACCACCTGGTTTAACTAGTTAATTTTAGAGACAACCAGGGAATATATAGCTGTGGCTACCGCATACAGAAAGGTGCATTAAAATGAATTATGCATTTTAAAGACATAATAAATGAAGTAGCAAAGAAAATGATTCAGGGAGTTGACCAGTGGCTTAGATTCCAAGCTGTACTACCATATTTGTGCAAGTTACAGCTTTGTTTAAAGTGTTTTTGCAGCTGATTCCAAGAAGTTTATTATTTTTAATGGATAGGGATTTGACTACTTTCCTACAATATTAATGTAGGGTGCTGTCATACAGTCCAGAGATCAGAAGAAAAGTTCTGTAGCCAGTCTCCATGGCCAGCTTCCAAACTACTGCAGTAACTCTCTTATCCATGGGAACAGCTGATGTGATACCAGTTTTTCATTACAAGGTCAGTTCTTCTTCCATCTGACAGAATTTGGAAGCTGACCTGGTCTTCTGCAAACATCTTCTTGAGCCACTCTTTCTCTGAAGAGTAAAAAGATATATTCTAAGACTTCAGTTTGACAATGATGAGAAAGTAATCAGGAAAAGTCAATATAATTTCACCAAGGGAAAATCAAGCTTTATCAGCCTGACTGATTTCTACAATGAAATGATTGGCTAAGGGGATGAGGATAAAGTGCTGGCTGTGAAAAAGCTTGAAAATAATAAGGTTTTGATTCTGCTTTCCACGTAATTCTGATTTGAAATTTGAGAGAGGCAGGACAAACAGACTGTTAGATGGACTGAAAAGCAACTGGACAACCAGAACCAAAGGCAAGCAATCAATAGCTTGACAGGTGGCTGGAGTAGCTACTAAGCCAGGAGTCAGTACTGACCCAGTTATTTCTTCAATAGCTTCATCACTGACCTGGGCTACAAGACAAATCTGTGAACAATACTATCAGAGGGAGTGGTGGCACATCCAACATCAGAGCTTCAGTCCAGAAGGAGCCTGGGAAAATTAAGGATTGGACTGACAAGGGATTGGTTCTTCCACAAGAAGGCCAAAGCTTGCATCTGGGACAGAATAATCCCTTCCATCTACTAAGACAGGGGTCCAACTGACTGAGCATTGTCCATGGTGGGAAGGACCTGGATGTTACAGTAGAGTATGAGCTAACACTGCAGCTCAATCAAAAACACAGAAAGAGTAGCCACACCCTGGAAGAGCCTGATTCAGAAGACAAATTTATCTTCTTCCATGTGGCTAACGTGAGGCTGTATCTAGAGTACAGTGTGCAGTTTTGGTCCTGCTGTTCCAGCTGGATATTGAGAAACTGCAAGGAATAGATGGGGGTTACCAAGACAGCTAATGGCACGTGGAGGAGCAGTATAAAGAAGTGGGATTAGCTAGTCTGGCAAACAGAAGGTTGACAGGTAATTTAATACCTTCCTATAACTACTTGAAAAGGTACATCAAAATGACAGAACCAAATTCCTCTCTGTAGAAACAGAAGGGAAGACAAGGGGCAGCAGCCATGATTTTCAAGCTAAAAGTTCAGGTTGGACATAAATAACACCATTTTCAGGAGAGCAGTGCAGTACTGGAAGGGTCATTGGTATCCAGAGAGATTGTGGAAAGTCCATCCTCAAATTAAAACTCAGCTGGACAAAGTCACAGCTGGCCCAGTTCTTACGTTCCAATAGTCCTCCCTCAAGTAGAAGAAGTTCCTTCCAACCAACATTTCTGTGAGTCAGTTTCAAAGTCTGCTTTCTGCACCAGGTTAATTTGAGGATGAACATGGATAAAATCCTCTCCATTTCATTTTTGTTCTTTTTATGTGCCAGGCTGGTGGGACTGCAATGGTTTCCAGGGTTTTTTTCCATTACATTTTTCAAATAAAAAATCTGAACTGACTGCAGAAGAAGTAACTGGAAGCACCAGGCCAGTTACTACAGTTAATACCACAGGATTAAGAACTGCATAATCTCAGGAAAAAAAATGGAGGAATCAAAAAGAAACAAAAAAAAAGGGAGAAAACAAAACAAATGTTTGTAATCTGGACTCAAGGGGTTTATTTGAAAGAAGTAGTGCATACTTGATAATATGCTTATAAAATATAATTGGATAAAGAGTTAACTAACTGCATATGCAAAACCTTGGCTGCAGTGGTAGGAAGAAAGTTTTGTCATTTATAGACAGCTAAAATAATTTAGAATTGTTTTGAAATTCATCGTTTTATTCACTGTATGGAAGAGGAATTTTGTCACAGTGGATTGATGGCATTGTGACACTTGAAAGACACTGAGTTGCTTTATTCAAAAATCAGATAAAGCAACGACTTAGCTTTATGAAATAAAATGGTGTCTAAATATATAGAGCTTATCTACTCATAAAAAGGACTATCCTAGCAATTAAGGTGTTTTACCAAAATATTTTATAGTGTGTAAAAGGTTTTAATACAAACTATTCAAAACACAATGTATAACATATTTTTTTAAAAAATTAAGACACCACACACTGTTCAGAGTTCTACATGACAAAATATATAACTTCTGTTCTAGTAAGCTCTATTTCTCAGATCACAGAAAATCTACATAGAAAACCCTGTTGAGAGAAAACTGCAGTAGATGCTAAGAAAAGGAAAGCTCTCAGTTTCTAATTCTGACCTTATTAATCATCTGTGCACTGGAGCTGCACAGTGCACTGGCATTCACACATAATGAGAAATGGGGAAATCATTCTCGGCAGACACATGGCACGAGGAATGCTGGACTATTTTAAAACCTCACTAATGAGAACCAAGGACTTTCAAGTACCCTTGCAGAGTTTCTACTCTCCTTTGTCTAATTGTGCTGTTTAGGAGTACAGTGCTCTTCTTTCCTCTGCAATTGTTTTGCGAAGAGATGGGTAAATCCAGCTGAAGCAGCTCCTAATTCAGCCCCTTCTCATTGTTGCTTTCTCTTGAATTGAGTGAAAAAGTGACAAGACTTGTGCTTTAGCTTGAATAGCATTTGTACCAGTGAAGCTGGAGGAATATGTGAGCATCAAGAGATATTCTCCCTTGATGATATTCTCAGGAACTGAGCTGGACAGATTCATGGATTTTTCTTTCAAGGGATCAGCTGCCTCAGCATAAAATCATAAAATGTGTTGCATGCTACTTGTATATGGGGAAAGGATAATTACCACCATCAGTCACAGAGCTGGAGAATGAATTTTCGCAGAGAGAGAGAAAAAAAAGCCTTTTTATGTAGTGATAACCACATGGTCACATGGGAAACCTGATGAGATGTACAGCATGTGATTGGGAATGCCTGGGGAGAATCACAGCCAAAGGAATTTGGGCAGTAGTGTCCCAGGCAGAGCTGCAGCTGTTGTAGGTTCAGGTTACATAAAAGTCAGTCTCTCATGATGTCATTGTGTTTTTCTAGCTATCACTAAATTATCAATATAAAGATAAGCTCCCACCTAGAAACTTAAGCCTGCCCCCTTCTTATGGGTATTGATTGTCTGAGTGTGTGAGAGTGTGATAGGCAACAAAAGCAAGCATGAAAGAAAAAATGCTTTAGTGGGCTTTTTCTTGTGCGACTGTTTGCCTGTGCTGTGTTCAGGGAAAGGGGATTTTAGGCACATTCAATATAAACAAAAAGATAACATCAAAGAAATACCTGATTTGCATAATCAATTTCCCTTCTGGGACAAGATTTAAAGGCAATTAAACAAATTAAGCATACTAAAAGACAAACGCATGCTAACCAAATCTTTAAATGTCAATAAAGTAGATGTTTAAAATACTAGTTAATGAGTTTCTAATCATGGTAGATCTCAGCGCTGATATTCTTCCCTGATACACACCCCTCCTTTAAAGGAAAACAAAACCACCAATTAGATTGCACGCACTTCAGAGGATGTCTCATATTCAGTGCCTGTGCACGCCAAGACTTTGTTGCCCAACCAGTTACCAGTTTGACATACATGTTATAAATAGTGTAATTTTGAGTATCTGCCTATCAGAACTTAGTATTTAGTTTTCAGTTTCCCTAGACTGTTGCCTACTCACAAAATGATTATTTAAAAGCCAGTATTCTAAACATAGATACCATGTTAGCATTGATTAAAAACTGCAACTAACAACATATCTCATAGAAAGAGCAGATACAAGACCATGTTAATTTATTTCTAAAGACAGAAAGTCCTAAAAGGAAAAAACCCACAAGGAATTTCACGAGGACTCAGTGAGTGGACTGGAAAAGACAGAGGTAATTCAGTGATTAAAAATATAGCAGTAATGCAGAGTGAAGGAGACAAATGGGGTACTTGTAAATATTCAGTCTAAATTAAGTGTACTTACTAACAGGTACATTGACATTACTCTGGATGGCACTACAATGAGAAGTTGCAGATTCTGCTAAGAGACTGGGGCAGGTGCTTACTTGGGGCACTGCTGGTAAATTAAAAAAATTATTGCAAGCAAATTGAAAATAGGAAACAAGGAACTTCTATTTAATCAAGTTCTCCATTTGCACTTTCAGTAACTTTCCTGATTAGATGTTAATTCTCGTCAACTTATATAAACATTAAAATATTTTTACACTTGTTTAGTTGTTTTCTTTGCTGAAATTTACACTTTATAATTATTTAAATAAATAGTTCTGTAGTTTCACAGGTATTTGTTCACTTTATTAACTTTTTCTTTTCATTATTCCAGAAAGTGTTCAACAATTCATGTATGTTTATTACATTTTTATGTTCTTTATAATTTTTTCTTTTTAAATTACATGCAGACTTTTCATTTTAAGTTTGGGTCAAACTATATTTGGATTGATACAGGTATTGAATTGAAACATAATAAGTATTTCAAACTAATTTAAGAGCCAATTGAAATATCTACTTTTTAAAAAGAAAAGAGTGATAAAGCAGCAAGCACTGATAGATGTGAATTTTAAACCCTTATTCAAAAAGGCAAGCAAGAGAATCTAGAAAAGCACAGGAAAGTCAAATCCACCCTAATACCTGTAGGGTTTTATGTAGCAGTTCTTCCTAAGTTCCATCTTGAAGCATGGAAGAGAGAGGAAGTTTATTGGGCACAGCTAGTGTTTATGAAGGGAAATGTATACTTTACCACCTGGTTTGCTCCTGTGATGAAATGGCCACCACATGTGGAGGTGTCATTTGTCTTGTCTTTCTATACCATCTCCTGTAGTATTTTGCAGGACAAACTGTAGGGTGGGAGGCCCAGAAGGAATCTCATGGAGACCAACACAGAAACATGCTAGGTTTTATACTTAGGATATAATAGCCCAGTGAAACACTACATGCAGGGGACTGACTGCTTGGGAGCAGACCCCAGAAAAGGACCTGGAGGTCCTGGTGGGAAAATGGAGCAGTCAGCAGTGTGCCCTTGTGGCAACCATGCACCCTGTAGCACTTATTTTTTATGCATCATCTGCAAGCAGAAAACCAGAATTCTGGCTTCTTCAGTTTCACACTCTTTCCAATGAAAAAAAACCCAAGTAAAACTATTTGCTCTGAAGCAGTTCACTACAGAAAAAGTACCAAAAAAAATTTTCTACATGTAGGTATTCAAAAAGATTTGGTTTTCTATGTTAAATATATCTACATTTTCCGCACTAAAAATACTGAAAACTGTACATGTACTACATGACATGTTATAATACATGTAATAGTACATGTAGAATATTACACTGATACATTTATTGAGCTGACTTAAAAATTTAAACACTTCCCACTTTCTGATTCTCTAAGTAGTTATGCAACCCTTAATTTTCATATCTTATGAAGGTCGTGGGTATAGCACATAACAAGATTTACTGAAATAAATTGTCAAGGTTATAGTAGTTTAAAGCCTTAACTTTAGATTGTCATATTTTTTATTTAATTTATTTTTTTTTCTTTAAAAAAATATGAACATTTAATTTAAATTACCATAATGGTAGTTATTTAGACTACTTTCTGTGCATTTAATATCAAAGAGTATATTTGGAAAATTAGAAGGATTCATCAGAAAAAGGAGGCTTTATGGAGATATGCAGAAACTTTGATTTGAAGAAAAATAAAAACTATTTCTCTGTAAGGGGAGACATGATAACAAGGTACTCAGCACTCTTCCATGCCTTCATTTCCTCCTATGAAAAGGAGTGTCTGATACTATGCTCCACCTGTCCTATCCAAGCATCCACGTTTATCCATGCTCCCATCATTTCTCATATTCTGCTCGTGACAGAGGAACGCTCTGAGACTTTCTCAGCGCAATACCTTGTTATGTAGCTTCCCAGTTTCCATTACTTTTTACCTCATTTCACGTCTTTCACAACGAGTCATAAGTTATTTGATCACACTGAATTTTCTGTAATTCTTGCTCCTCCTATGTGAAACCTCTGAGCCAGATTCATGTGACTTGTGACTTAGAAGCCACTTGCAATCATTTATTTGTGTAACCTACCAGCAAGGGCCATATGATGGAATGAGTTTATGGTACATCAGTTGCAAGATTTCTCAGGCTGAATCAGTAGCAAATGATATTCAGTTTAGTCCCTTCGTGTTGTGCAGCTCACACAAAACACAAGCAATGTGCAATCTTGACCACTAGAATTGGTATTTTGTTCTGACAAATTCCTTGCTAATCTAAGCCAGAATGTCAGAGTTATTTGTATTTCATTTGAAGTATTAACTGTACCTCTTGTCATATTATCTATATTGTTAAGAAAAGACCATTCTGGGACTAAAGACTGGGTGAAAGTGTACAGGATTTTCTAAAGCACGTTGCTGTCAGTCAGCTAATGTTTTCCTTTAATCAGCAAGCTCTAAATTGTATTAACTGTATTTGTGATCTCTGCAACTATTTTTCTATCATCATCCAAGAGTGAAGCAAAGATTGAGTGAGACAAGCAGTTACCAGTCATAATGTCTGACTCAGGCTGCATTTTAAATTACATATAAGTTAAAGAAATTTTGTTGGCAATTATGGAATCCATTACACTGCTTCTTCAGTTCTTTTCTCCTCTTAACAGTGTCAGGGATGGACCATGATTGCATGTACTTTGACTCAACCACAATGACAGGCTGTTTTCTGGTAAGTCATAGGAGTGAGTTAAAAACTGTAGTTCAAACATCTTTTACTATCTCCAAGATTGGCAAGCACTAGGTATTTCAATGTAAAAGAGCTTTATACTGAGCCAATGTGAGATAAATTGCCTCTTTGAAGGTTTCATCCTAGTGTGTCATAGTCAAATACTAGTTTAAATCTCAAAGAAAGAAAGTTTTTTATCTTGCCGATGTTTATTAGCAACAATTTCATAACTAGATATGAGTAGAAATGTTCTATATTTCTGTGTATCTTTCACATCTTATGGCAATGAGTCCTGTTCCCTAATTACTTTGTATTCTCATGGTACTGTGCAGCACAGTATCGTTGTACCAGTGCTGCTGACATACCTGCAAAGCCATTTTGAGGCAAGTCAAAATGTGCTTACAAGACCACACTGCATAGATACACACACTGGGATTCCTTTCATGAGCCATGCTTGTTCATACTTTGCAAGTTCACATTTACCACCTCAGAATGGAGCATCACAGAATCAGCTTGGACTTTTCGAGATCAAGTCCAACCTATGACCAAACTCCACCTTGTCAACCAGACCATGGCACTGAGTGCCATATCCAGTGTTTCCTTAAACACCTTCAGGGATGGTGACTCGATCACCTCCCTGGACAATCACTTCCAATGTCTAGTCTCCCTTTCCATGAAGAAATTCCTCCTATTGTCCAACCTGAATCTTCCCTGGAGCAGGTGTCTGTGTCCTGTTGTCTTGTCTGGTTGCCCGAGAGAAGAGCCTGACCTCCACCTGGCTGCAACTTCCTGTCAGGCAGTTTTAGAGAGTGATAAGGTCACCCCTGAGCCTGACTTTCTCCAGGCTAAACAACCCCAGCTCCCTCAGCTGCTCCTCAGACCCTTCACCAGCTCCACTGCCTTTCTCTGTAGAAGATATGCAGAGAGAGAAAGCATCGTAAAGGAACAGAGGAAAATGCAGAAAATTAAAAAGGTCACAACAATATGGCACACTATTTTAACTCATAAAATATGAGACAGTCTAAATGCTTCCTGACACCTCATTCTAATGACAAATATTGTAATAAGAAACATAAATGGCACAAATTATTCTGTTCACTTGACAAAGATTATGAAAGCAGGAAGAGATGCAAAATTAATCAGTGCTTTTTGTATAATTGTATTCATGTACTGTTCTTTAGACATATTATTTAGAATGAATAAATAACAGATCTAACTTAGGCATTAACTATAATAAAAGAAAATGGTAAGATATTTTTCTTAAATTGATTATTCTAATTTTTAAATAAAAATCGCGAAGGGAGTGGATTACTGTTAAATCATTTTTTGTTCATTCCAGTATAAGTTTTTTTCTGGTATAGCATGTTGTATTAACTTCTTCTGTCGAGGAAAAGCTCCACTGGAGCAAGAATCACAATTTAACTCAGAAGGACAAAATTGATCAGAATTTATTAATAGGTTTCTTACTGTGCCTGCTAGCTTGCTACAAGAATGTTCTTTAGTATCCTAAATATTCTAGAGAGTATATTTTTGTTTGTACTTAATCATGCTTTATCCAGTTTTGGAGACTGCACAAAGCAAGGCTTTTTGTTAATAACCATGCTATTTTCAGTGCAATCAGTTTGTCAGAGTGGTAACTTTGCTGGCACAGAATGAAGCAAGCAGAGGATATGTGCTCTTTTAGGCAGCCCCACTGCAGCAGCTGCTGGCACTGAACTGACTGAGAGCTCTTTAACAGTGCAGCTGAGGTTTGCCATAGGCTTACCTTGGTCACCTCTTGGACCTTATTAGCTTCCAGCTATTCCTTTCTTACACATTCCTCAGGCTGAGGAACAAGGTTCATGCTCCTTTATTCTTGTATCAGTAGGCAGTTTTTCCAAAACAATGTTCACCCCTCTTGTTACACTCTAAGGATATGCACAAGGCTTTCCATCTCAACTGCCACAGTTTTCACTCATTTTGTGTTACAAGACATAGCCCAAGCATGACAAGCCTGTGGCTACTGATGCACTGGTATCTTTCACACCAGATATATCACACATGATAAATAGTAGAGTGAGGTTTTTGCATGTTCCACATCCTTTTTTTTTTCAGCAAAAAGTGAGCAAGGAATTGTTGCTAATTTGTCTCACAGGCATTTCCAGGGACACAGGTGCACATCCTGTCCTACTACCATTCCTAGTGGAGCAGTGGCCACTTGGGAACCATGAAGGATCACAAAGTAACTAAACAATTCAGGCTGGAAGGCAGTTCAGAGGACCTCCAGTCCAATCCCCTGCTCACAGCAGGTCCAGCTGGGGTCAGACCAGGTTCCTCAGGTCTTCACCCAGCTGTATGCAGAAAAACCTTGTGTTTTGCAAACTGGCACAGAGATTGCACACCCTCCCTGGCCAACATGTGCCATTGCTTGGTTGCCCTAATGAGGAAAAAGTTCTTTTGTCCCTTTATCCAGTCTGAACCTCTGCTGTTGCTGTTTGTGTTCATTTTGTCTTATCCTTCTGCCACACATTGTTAGGAAGACCACAGTTCCATCTTCTCAATAATCTCTTCGCAAGTACTGGCTCTTATTTGGGTCCTCCCCCAAAAAAATTATCTTCTTGAGGTTGAACAAGCCCAGTTTCACTGCAGGTGATCAATGTATTGCTGAGAAGAACGGGATACTGATTTCCCTGCATCCACTGACTGCGTTCCTCTCAATACAGTCCTGTATGTTGGTGGCCAGCTTTTCTTGATGTGCGGCCTTCCCATTTGCAGGACTTAGCACTGAATTGTTGACTTTCATGAGGTTCCTGTTGGCTGTTTCCTCCACTGGGTCGCCATTCGGTGGCAGCTTTGCAGTCCTTTCTCTCCTCAACTCCCTGGATTTTGGGGTATGAATCTCACACAGCCAGGGAAGTTGGCCATTTTTACTACTGCAAATAACAGTGCTTTAAAGAGAAGCTCATAACTCATGTGTTTCTCCACTTGATGAGGACTCATAAACTTGTTCAGAATGCAGCATTCCCCCTACAGAATTGTATAAATTCTCTGTGCTCCTCTATACACATGACATGGAACACAGTAAGTCATATTTTTATTAATCTGCACACAGTGCAATTTGGTCAGTAAAATAAACCTCCTCATTTGTCAGTAAGGATTTAATATCGAGCACTTTGCACTACCATAACCTTATAAAACTGCAAGCTAGAATGTAAGCATAGGGAATAGACATACATTTTTTTATGGTTATTTATATGAAGCATCTCATATAAATCAATGAAAGTATTCATGTAATTAAAGAGATTGCAACCTAGATTTGGAATGCTGTTATATGTGCAAAATATTGCACACAAATTTTTTATGGGTCTGTTAAAAGCACTAAAGAAGTAATGTGATATAAACTGTAATCATCCATTCCATTATACTTGAGATTATTTTGATACAAAATACTTCATTTTGTTTATTTAAGGAGTTCATGTAACTCCAGTTTGACACATTCAGTCTTTTGAAATTGATAGGCTGGAATTCTGTATGGATTTCGGGTGTTCTGCCAAGCAAGCACAATATTTTCAGGAAAGTTAACATTAAAATATGCATATACATTCAAAAATTCTACTTCATCATGTTTGGCCAAACCCAAGCAGATTGTTTTGAAAAGAAAATATGCATGCAAAAAAAGCAAAGATGTAAGAGTTGTGAAATACCAGTACCAATATTCTAGATACAAAAAAGAAATGCAAGCAAATGGTACCCACCTCTCTTCAAAATGTGTGCTACAAAAAGTGATGTATAAATCTTACATCTCCACCTCTTCCTCCTGTTTCTCTCAAACCACCACTTGTCAGTGTGTCAGACCTCCCTGTGGCTCCTTCATCCCTCCATCTCCAGAGCAGAGGCCAGGTCAACTCCCCCAGCTCTGGAAGTCCTGCTTGTAACAACTGTAGCTCCTGTCTTGACCGCTGATGGTGTTTCTCCTTATCTTCTAACACTCATTTGTCCAAAATTTTAAGGATCATTTTTACATTTCTGACCCTCACAGGCCTAGGAAACTATTCTTGCTATGCTGCTACCTATTACAAATTTTATTTCTTTCTGCTGTTACAGCAGCAGTGCAATGCAGAAAGTTTCATCATCACCTGGGCACCTGCTGAGCAACCAGCACTGACCAGAATTGTTCTGTGCATCAAGAGTGAAATATTACCACAACCGGCTCAGTCTCAGCTAACTCTGACCCTTTTGTCAGCAGAGATATGGGACTAGTGACTAAACACTGTGCATGCACCTGTAGAGAAAGCTACATGTTCCCCGGTTACTGTCATCTCAGAAAACAGGATGACAGAAGCTAATGGAAGGACAAGTGAGCTGACCTGGTGCCTCCGTGGAGTTAAGGAGAAGGAGCAAAAGGAGCATCAACACTCACAGGCTGACAGCCTTCAGCCAGACCTTCAACCTGTACTGCACAGGCTGCACCAGTCAGCAAAGAACAAATATAGAAAAAATAAATATAAATTAGATATATTTTGAATCTAGATTTAAAAGCAATACTATTTCTACTTTTCTAATCTACAAGAAACTCACAGATTTCCTTAAGCAGATCATAGCTGATTGTGTCCCTCTTCAGTCCTCCCTTTTCTTTTCCTCTGCTCTAAATGCTTGAAGACAGTTGCTTTGAGAATGACTACCCTTTGTTATCCCAGGGTTATGTTAGTATTTCAATAGTTTCTGTCTTAATCCATAAAAGATATTAATCCTTAAATTTTAAGAGTTTATAGTAGTGAAAGCATATTCTTCAGAGAATAGAGGTGTAGCACTATTTCTACAACAACAAGGCAACTTTCCCTTCTCATTTACAAAATTTCCCCCTAGATTTCTTCCATCCTGGCCCTGTCAATTGGATTCTACCTACTTTATCTGGGTCTCCTCTCAGCTCTCTCATGACTATGCAGAACTACTCTCTTTTTTTCTCAAATATTGGCAACTTTCTCTCATTTAATTTCTCTCTTACCTTTACATTCAAGTTGTGTGGATCACAATCACCTTCTCCAGTTTTGTTATTTTCTCCTGACACCAATACTGTGCTATTGACACAATGACAAAATATTTGCCTCTGTCTTTTTTATTTTACCATTCATTTCTTTCTAATCTATCACACAACTCTGTTGTCACTTTCTCCATGCACCAAAGACACTGGTGTTAGTTCTGCAAGGTTTTATCTTGCTATCACTCTTGTCTTTCAGAAAAAAAAAAAAAATAGAATTTTATGAAACTTCTTATGAATGCAGCCATATAAAAATAAATTGAATTGTTTTGTTCCATTTGTGCCTGAATGTACCTCAGAATTGAATGTATTTTTTGGAAAAAAAAAACCCCTGAGTTTCAAAGTCTTCACAGGTTAGGATTTTCATGGCTTTTAATGACATTTTAAGCATTGCCTGCAGTGGAGGAACTAAAAAATATGTCTAAAGGAATTACATATTGTATAAAGTAACAAAATACACTGAAATAACTGCAAATAAATTAGAGATAATTGATGAGAACAATTATTTTAGTAAATTAACGGATAAAAATAATAATGACAGTGAGTTATTTTCTACCAATTTCTCTGGCTACCACTTCACTCCATGGTGTTATGAAACATTGCAGGAGGACATTAAGCATATGGACCTTCATGGCTCTCTTGCAGTTATATTAAAGAAACAGAAAGGAATGTACTGCATAACAACAGCTGTACAGGAAACAAAAAGACAGACAATCACAGTCAAATCTGGATATTCACTGGGATAACAACAAAGATATAACTTCTAATGTGGTATAAACACACCAAGACTGCCACAAACAGGAATTCAGATGAGGATGCAGAAATGGCATAGTTATAAATAATAACACTTAAAAATTACTATTAATGTAATAAATATCTACTTCAAAATGGGAAATTCTGATATATTTTATTTTTAAAATACTGTGATGCAATGAATAAAAACACTACCTTGAGAAAGTGATTACGGTTTGCACCCTTCTCTTCATACGTTGAAGGACAAATGAAATGGCAACATGCATCTCCAGAGGCACAATGATGATGGCATGAAATCTTGTGCTCTCTCACAGTTGCCCTCTCACATCAGGTCCTGCAGAGCATGTGCCTCACAGGGTATGTCAATTGAAAAGCTTCAGGTCTCCTCAGTAAAATCACCCTGCATTTTACATAAAATTTTACAAGAATTTCTTCACAAGTGGGAGATTCTTCTCTTGATTGCTTTAAGGCTCTCTCTATATCATATGCTACAGCTCCTTAAATTTCCTGTGGAGCTGGAAGGAAAAGAAGCATGTGTGTTCAGCTGAAATAATCTGTAAAAGGAAACAGAGCTGTAGGTTTGGTGATGGTGAAAGTCACGACTCACCATTTCTTTCAATACTGTCTCCTTCTTTGGAAAGGAACTTCATAAATTAGTATTTTGCTATCTTTTGGAATCCAGACTTTATACAACATACCTGCTAGTGAACTGTAATAATCTGCCTTTGAGATAGAATAGAATATAATTTTCATTTTTAACAATCTTCTCTTTAGAAAAGATTTCCTGAGTACTAAATACCTGTTCCAGTAGGGAATAATTTAATCCTTGACTGAAATGACCAGTTGATCAAATGTACAGTGAAAGAAAACAAGCAAAGCAGCTGTAAATGATCAAAAAGAAACATATTTATGTAAAATATCATTTTCCTACCTGTTTCACTGTAAAAATAACCCATATAGACCATAGACCATCTACATGCATAAAATATTTCCACTTACACGGCATGAGGCTTTGATAGACCTCAGTGAACTCCTTTTTGGTTTGAAATGTGGATACGATCTAGCTGCTGGGCTTTCATTTTAATTTCAGTGGGGCTTTTGTCCTGAACAATTTGAGGTCACTGTCATTTCTTCTATGTAAAAATGTTGAAAGAAATTTGCTCTTCTGGAATGACAAATACCCAAAACATGGGAGTTTCAGCTTTGTATGCTCCAGTTGTTTTACGAATGAGTTGAGCCTACTCTTGTCATATTTCTTGTACATGTCCACTAGAAAACTACATCAGAAGGTGGTATATTGCTTGGAAATTAATTCAAATTAGAAATGTAAAGGAGATGTCCCTCTCTATTTAGCAAATACATTCTCCACCTATCTCGAGCCTTTGAGGATCACAACTTAACTTTCCATTACAGTGACAGCAAGACAGAGATACATGGTGAGAGGCAAAAAAAACCTCTCAACTCACAGTGTCCAAACATCAAGAATTTTCTGCATGCCTCCTTTCTCTTGGCTGGTTAATAAAGGACTTGGAATTGGTACACTACCAACCACTAAAGAGCAGGAATGTGCAAGTGTGGAAGCCTTCAGACTTGCACAGGAAAAGATAGGCTATTTTCTTCAGTCTTCCTCTCTGCTGTGGAATTTTCAACTGTTCCCTTAAGGACTGGAAGAGATTCTGTGTTAATGGAAATGCTTCATATAGTGCATATTGTTGACATTTCCCAAATACATATTCAGTACTTTTCCTTGTTCTAAAAAATGAAAGTGGTTATAACCACTGAGCTGATAGTTATTTTCTAACAGATTACTTCATCTGATTTTTGTACAACAGTACAGTGTAGCAGTAGCCTGGATATGAAATCTGGAAGGGACCATGCTTGTAAGAAACAGTCTTAATCTGACTATTAAATGAAAAAATGAACAAGGAAACCCTTTTCTTGGTCTAAGAATTAGTAAAAATTTGTTTCCAGAAGCATGTCCCTCAGCTGTGTTTCCTTCAATGTTGTTTGAGGTCCAGTAGGACACATGAAAGGTGTGTAAAAAAGAAAAAGGATTTGACCATATTCTTGAAAATGCTGACATCCATTATGTCCATCACAAAGGGACAACAGCCATCATGCACCTCCATAGGACTGAACAGACTTTAGGCTTATCAGAGGAACATGCTGAGCAGACAAAACCTTAATCCTACAGATATTCCCTGCCTCCAGCAGCACTTATTCTTCTTTTTATTTTTGGCAGTACCAAAAGGTTAATTTTACAGAGTCACTACACTGTATCCTGTAATCATGAGAAATTTCCACAAAATGGATGAGTGGAAAGTGGAGAGTTCAGCAACCTCTTAATGCATATTTCTCCGGGAAAAGATTTTTGTTTCTGAAACAATCCTAAAGAACCAGTTTTCAGCAGGTAGGCATCTGGATACACATGTCAAAATTGGACAAGAATTATAGCCCTGAACACACAAATCAATACCTACCAAGCAGGCATTTGAACACAAATGCCTACCTAGCATGTGATATCTTCAGTTACTTATTTTGCAACAACTGTTGTTTGTGTTCTTTTGTACATACATCTCCTGTTGGCAAACTTCATCATTGACCAACACTTCTAGTCACAATTCTACCTGACAGTTAAGAATGGTTTATTTATCATCTGTGCAAGAATATGAACAAAAATCCCTCCAGCTATTTTCTCATCCTATTGAAACCCAAAAGCATGTGTTTATTTTGTGTTTACATTTTCTGTGACATTAGCAACATTACAGAAAATTTATGAGCAGATCAGAGAGTAAAATCTTTATGTAATTTTAACATTTCTAAAATGTCAAAATTTAATTGTTTTCCTGTTTTTATCCACAGTATACTGAGATCAGTAATTCTCTTCACAATGAGAGCAGTACCTTAACACATAAGCAGCTCTAGTGACTTTAGTGAGAATTCCCTTACAATTTAGTTCAGTGCACTTAAGGAAAAATGTCGCAGGATTGTACTATTCTTACAGCTGGGAATTCATGATGGAGGCTTCTGAAAGTAATTGTAAACCAATTTAAAAAGACACATTTTGGAAATGTTTTAGCAGTTAGTAGCATACATCCATTTGGACTCTTCAGAACAAGACTAAAGGGAAATCACCAGTACACAGCTTTCTCTACAACTCTCACTAAACTTGTCAGAAGGACACAGCCTCTACGCAATGGAACCATACCTGCAATTTTGAGGAAGACTGATGGTGTGAGAGCACAATGAGAGATGGAGGTCTAATATCACCTTCTCAGGTACTGACTTAAATTGCAATTGTACTCAGCAAGTCCAGCCTTCCCCAGATTGAGTTGAAATGGAGAAAGTAAGTGCAGTTGTCTCCCTGAAGTGCTCTGTGTTCTCTCGGCTGGGGCGAGTTCAAACAGACTGTGTGAACAGAAAGTGGGAGTAGTCATAATGAATCAGACCAAGTATCAGGTCCATTTAATCCAGTCCTCTGTCTCAATACTACATTCTAGGCTCAGCAAAGGTCTAAGGATAGAACAAGAACAAGACAACCGTGCAGTGATAACTCCCAAGAAGAAGTCCTTGCATTCAGTGTTTTCCAGATGAAGAAGGCAGGACCTTCTTCCAGGGCATGAGGTGCTTTCCGCATGAAGAATCAAGCTCTTGAGATGCAGGAAGCAAAGGCAAATTGGTTCAAATTTCACCTAATTAAACACCAGTCTTGACATTACTTTTAATAATTGTTCTACAGTAACACAAATACATTACATCTCTCCACCTATCAAGAAAAGCTTTTTGTTTCCTGAAGATTTTCTCTTATATGAGATATATATGCTCTGGTAACCATTATGCGCCATAAGATCACATATTCTGAGCTTTAAAATTGCCAGTAACAGTCTCTAGATTGTAAATTTAGGGTATATCATAGCTTTAGATACTTGAGGTCATATTCACCTCCAGAATTATATTCTTGAAATTCAGTGGATTAATTTTGCATAGAGTTAGTGTGATTTTTACAAAAGTTCACCCAGAGAGCAATTGCTTCATGTTGGATGATAAATTTAAGTCTTTTATTCTTTCTGACAAATCACTTTGCTGCCAAAGCATTTGAAAAGTTCACAGCTCTTCCGTTTCCAAGGTGCAGTATATTCATCATTCAATCCTTCACTGGACTACAAGGTATCAAAGATTTCAGGGTCATGTTCTAAAGTATTGCTATAAAATTATTCAGGTTCTAAAAAGCTTATGAGATTATTTCTGCTGTTCTTTTCCAGTGCCTTTTCTGCAAACCAGAAGTAAAAAAATTGACTAGGCAAATATCAGAAATATCAGTGGTCTTACACCACTTTATTTTTGACAGAGCAGCTGAAACACTTGAGTGTGAATGGGCACTGCAGAACCATATACAAATTCCTGCATCTCTATTACTCTCTGTATGCACACATACACATTCATACACATGCATAAATGTCTATAGTTATGCATCTATATGCATACATTTGTTAATGATAAAAAATCTGTTAACATTTTTGTAAAATCTTCTGTTCAAACTATTTCTGTCATGAACTGACCTATTAAAAAATGAGAAATGAAAAATGTCCTGGCAGATTTTCATTGAAGATTCATGCAGTCATATTCCCCTCAGTTTTTATGGGCTTGCAAGAATATGTTTTATCAAAACCATAAATATAAATATAAATGCCCGGCTGGCTGTTTTATATATTTATTAAAATAGTGTGTGATATTTCCCTAAAGCAACTTTCTTTTCTATCTTTGCTATCAGAATATCAGTAGCAAAGGAGGAAAAATGAAGCCATTGTAGGATTTTTTAATACTTCAGTTACACTTGTTAGTCTAGTCTTCTTTCCAATCAGATTTAAAAAGTGTTACAAGCAAGCTTAATTACCTCTGCAATAAAGTAATTAATTTTCTTTAGAGACCTAATATTGTGATTCAAAATACCACAGTTGGTCTATAAGATATCTCTGAGACTCATTCTGCAAATATTATTAGAGCTATTCAAAACACAGCATAAATAAATGACTTAATGAAGAACTGTCTAACATGAAGTAGTCTTCATCACTACTTGGACATATTTCTAATATAATAGTTTACAAATAAAATAGCAGAAAAGAATAAAGAGAACACTCTAACTTCTCTTCTTATGATGCACAAGAAAATATTTTTATACAAAAAGAAAACACTTTAATTATTAAATAACCTCTTCAGAAAATAAGGAAAACAGACAACTTTTGTGGCTGATTACATCTACTATTCATGCATTGTTGGCTACTGTACTTTCCCTAGTCTACAAGAAAAAGTTGCTTGGAGATTTTAAGAATTCAAACACATGAGGACTTTCTACTGACTAATAAATACTGCTAATAAACTTGCAGACACAGTCATGTATGTGCCTGCACCACACACAGAACCCATCTCTGTTCCCAACTCATTCCACGGACACCAATACAAACACGTTAGTTATCCAGCTGCCAAGATTTCATTACTTGTAACTGCAAAGTTTTCTACCTGCTGGAAAGAAAATTGGTTATGTCACATGCAGACTATCACTGGTTGGGAATTAGCCTTGGGGAATTGTAGGATGTCAAAAATGTGTTGCTCCTTGCTGCAGCAATGCTGTCAGTCTGCAGTACATAAAGTATCATGTCACTTTTATCACCCAGAATCTGTACTGTTTACCCATTCAGATCACATAATCGCTCACATGTCTTGCAAGTCCCATTGTTTGAGAATACAGCACTTCTCCACAAGGTGCTTCAGAAGCTCCACTATTTGTGTAATAGGAGTAATACTGGATTTGGCTGCAAGATTGAATGATGATGGATATTGATCAACCACTCATGCAACATTACAGTCTTCTTTTCCTCTTTATGCCCAAAGATTTTAAAAATATTGAGGTTCTCCACCGACAGAGAACACATATACCCAGAAAAAAAGAGAGCAGGTTAGTGTAGTTTCCACCCTATGACACAAGGGAAGAGGGGATGGAGAACACAAAGGGGAAGGAAAAGGTGTAAACACTGTCATGAAAATGGCAGCTGCAAACCTGAATTTCTCCACTATTTCCTTTCTTCCCTTCTGTAAATACCAGGAGAATCAAAAGCTTTCCACAGATGAGGTGCATCCTGGGGAAAGAGAATGGGTGTCTAGGCCAGGAAAGTTCAGGGCAGGTGGAGAAGAGGGATAGAGAGATCAGATGAGGGGGTGGAAAAACAGCAGTGCTACAGGCAGGGCTCCTGGAATGAGACTGGACAGCAGTGAGACACTAATGTAGCATTCCATAATAAATTAAGTATGTATTTTAAATGCATAAAAAATAGTAGAATGGTAAATACCTACCAATGCCTACCAATATATCCTATGAACAAGCATTAAAAAATGTAGGATTTTTTTATTTTCATGGACTCGCAGTCTTTTGTCAGATAAAGTCAGACCTTAAATCAGGTTCTTACAGCAGAACTTCTAAAAAAAGCTCCTGGGAAGTTTCAATAGTGTACTCCTGTTTGCTCAGGCAGCTAGTAGATTTACTAGATTTGCATGTGCAAATATTTGAGTTCTGTGCACATTCATGGAAAAGTAGTCAGACGGGCTGACATTAAAATACATTAGAGAACACGATCTCTTAGCCAGGCTTTCAGTGTGCCATTAAGCGTACTTCTAGGCCAACTATGATTAACAGAAGAAAATAAAAAGAAAATTAGCTTTTAGCAGAAAACCGTTACCCTCAAGTGAGAAGTAAAAGCAGTGAAGGGAGTGACACAAGACCTCTACTTTCCTTATAATTACAACAGAGTTAAAACATTGTGGAGTAAGTGCTTCCAGGAATAGACCAACAGAATTGGATTTTCCACTGAGAAGTAGAAAGAAAAAAGCTGTGGTCATGACATTCTGTAGTTTGTAACTGGAGTACTCACTTATGGGCTCCTCTTAGAGTTTACATACCTACCTTGCTGGCTATTGAACACAACACCTGAAGAGTTAAAGAATGTATCTAGCTACACTGGGAGGCCACATTTAAATTGATTTTTCCTGTTTGAAACTTTAGTTCTTGTCTAACAGTAGAACTATACCAAGATGTTTATTACTGTGGCTGGTTTTGATTGCTTTTGTTTTAAAACAACTTTACGTGAAGGGCAGGCTTTGTAACATTATATTTTCAAAAATAATTAAGTTCCTAACTCTGCATTATACAAGACTCTTAAAAACATAAGCTATGTACAAATAATATTTTATTGACTAACAACATATTAGACCTCCATGTTTTATAATGGATAGATAACTGGTAAATATGAAAATCTGTTTGCAGTGGTTTATCTCTGGCTTACACAGACAAATTGCTTTATGACTCTCATGCTGTCCAATTTTTAGGCACATGTCTCCAAACACAGTAAGTTGAAAGCTGTTGGTGCCCATGACAATACAAATGTCCTATAAGTTTTTAAAGCTTTTTCACCTGTCAGTCTAGATAGTGTCTGCCCAGTAATTGAGTACCATTAGACCCAGCAATAACTCCACAAACAAACAGTGCAGGTGTCCATCTCTGTCTTAGAGGCACAGCACTCATAATTCAGTAAGTGTACTTGAATGAATTTTAAGGTCCCTGTGGAGCAGAATGAGAAAAGTATTGCTGGGAGAGGTTATGTCCCATATTATACTAACTGATACTGCTGAAAAAAAACCAGGCTGTTAGACATGCAATCCATTTTTCATATCTAAAAGAGAAACAGGTTGTTCTCCAGCCTGGGAAGAATTGCTATGGCTCTAAATGAAATATTACACGGAGTTATAAAACCTGAAGGGGAAAGAAAAAAGGGGGTGGGGGGAGAGAAAATGGGGGTGGGGGTGAGAAAGGAGCTTCCTTACATGAAAGAGCAAACTATGATTTACAGGGGGAAAAGTTGTGACAGTTGTGAAGACAGGGAAGAGAGATGACTGTAGTAGCAGGGCCCTGACAAGCATAAGTAATTAGCTGGTGATGGATTTTGGAATAAATTCTAATGCATTGTGAAACCAGAGGGTTTACATGGCTAGTAATTTTCAGCCTAATATAATTAGAATGTTTCCTTTTCTAGGCTATATTGACTCACTGGGTTCAAAACACTGCTGAAGTCTAGTGGCCCAGGACAAAAGTGTTTTCCTGTACTATTTTCTTTCGAACTTCTGGGCAATAAATTAGTGTTTAATTTTCCCTCATGAAGCAGATTTTCCTCCACAGTCACACCCAGTGAGCAATTTTCCTTGACTAACAGGTGACCAGAACTTTTCCCACACCTAACTCTTTCTTTTCCCTACAGTTTCAGTTCAGATGGAAATTTTTCAATGAACAATCCCACTGTCTTCCTCTCAGGATGATCACTGAAATCTCATACACTTCACATTCAGCAATGACTTGAGTAAGAGGACTGAGGACTTAACTTTGTTAAATCTCTCAGAGTAAACGGAGATCAGCTTGCTTATCTGCAGTCTCCACAATCATGTACATTATCACCATAATCATCACCACTGGTTCATATATTTTGGATTCATGGCCACTGTCCATCATGGATTCAGTTGTCCACACAGAAAATTAATTCAGTGCCAATTTCTCTTTTGTTAAAATTTGGTTTACACCATCTTCAGTCAAAACTATGAAGTTTTCCAGTAAGCACTTCTTATCTTCAGAGTGGGTGAAGACAGGTGTCTTCATTTTCATTCTCCCCAGAGTATATATCCTTACCTGAACAATCATATAATGTAAGCTTAAATGACTTTTTTTTTTTTATTGCAGGAGGTATAGATAATAGAATTAATAAAAAAAATCTCTTGAATAAGTAAAAGTTGTTGGAATGAACTCTTTAACAATGCTGCTTATGAACCCTATTTCTGCCATGCTCCCTTCTTTGCAGAGGACTTAAACACATTTAAATCCTGCTGAGCACATTTAAGCATTATGTTGGTGGCTGGCCATCATATTCTCTACATCACAGAACCTAGCTTTTAGACAGATTTCCTGGGCAAGAGAAGGGATGGGTATGGATATTAAACTATAGGATACTGTCACCCCTATCATTTTTTTTTAATCCCAGATACAAAGAAGAAAAATTCAAGTAATATACTTTTGAAGGTGAATACTAAATTTCAAAAGTTTATAGGAAAATTTAAAAATTAATTTAAATATTATGACTATGAGATAGCAGTGATGGAAAAAATAATTATTTACCATTTAAAATGGTATATCCCCAGATGTCCTCTCTCAACTATTAAGTATCCATTTGGCAGCCTTCCTTAAGTGTAAGTGTATTTATCTTTGTACAAAAGCAATCTCTTTAGGTAGTCTGGGCTATCAAAACATGACAGAAAAGAAATATGACCTTTTTAGTGCTCTCTTTCCTTTAAATCTGCCTCGTCAAAATAGCAGGTACTTCCAGCTGTATATTCGTGGACTGGCTTCACTAGTTATTGCCAATGTTTTGAATCATTGTAAATGAAACCCAAAGGCCAATCTGATCTATGGAGCTTCAGGGGGAGTAATTTATTTTATAATATATGACACATCTGAATATATTGCGTAATTACGGAAAGTTTTCCGATGCAATTTAGTTCAGCTAGCTCTGTATTTAATGAGGAAATTTTAATGATATAGTACATTAAATATATACATCTAATTTGCAAAACTTCTGAAAAAGAAGAAGAAATATCTTGTATGAAGATAATAATGCCCACTACAATCATATTCTCTCAGGAACATGAAAGGAATACTGGATTAAAAATGGATTACGACATAGATATACATACATATATTTCAGTGAATAGACTAAGGAAAAGAAAAGCAGTGCAAGTTTTGATAACGTACGTATGCTGTCATCACTATTTACTTGTAACTCAAATGAAACTGTAGCTCTTTCCTACAGACAACCTGGTCCAAACTCTTCCTTGCACAGTCCAAATCCTGCAGTCAAATGCAATTCTTAGCTTATTTATTTTCAGTTACGTTCACAGACAGAGGCAGAAGCTGATCCCCTGACTTTGTGCAGTTTGATGTTCATTTGGAATGTGAGAAAAAATTAGTGGTGCCATGATAATGCCAAGACAAGATTTTAGGATGCTGACAGACAGCTTTTCTGACTCACTGGGAAGTTTGCAGAGCCAGCACAGAGACTATGCAGCACCACACATAGTCTTAACTGTGCTTTCATCTCGAATTGTCAGGCAATGCAAGATTAAGCAGAACAAGTGGCATCCAAAAAGAAGAACACATAGTTAATTAGTCAACGTCAAATCTCACTCAGCAGTGGTAATACTGCTGTCCTCCAAAGAATGCTGCTTCACCATTGTATGCAAAAAAGTTTCAAATACTCATTCTCCAGGCACTTGCAGGCTGAACACAGCACGAGAGGCATTGTACAAACCCACAACAGAGGCAATGACTAAGGCACCTACTCTGAAATATCTCTCCCCAAATATCTAATGGCTCTCACAAATACTCCAAAAACCAGATTTTCCAAAATACAGAGCAGTGTTGAGCCAGTGATTACTGACTTCTGCCACCTAATCACAGTGTGCAGCTGCACAGAATAATAGTGAAATTAATTTGAAGTTTACCCATGCAATACCAATGTTTCCTGGAAAATGTATGCATATTGCTTCGGATCAAATAAGTGAACAACTGGTCAGTCCCCATATAGGCAAGCTTTACAGCAGCAGTAACAACTGTTAATACAAAGAAAACCTTAACCTCTGACAAAATAAGATGTCTTCTTCCAAAGGAAAGGGCTGCACTGATACATTCTGTTGAACAAGGTAGAGAAGATGTGGCAGCAGTGACTAAAGCAATAAAGATCAATAAAAGCGACAGTACAATCCAAAAATGAATGTGATTTTCTCGTAGTATGGAATGGTTTGCAATAGGCACTATAAAATGTAATTGAAAATTCTGGATACGCATACATTAGGGGCTTAATTTGGAAAACAGTATAGTTACTTTAAATGGCAATTCCTGTTTCAAAGGTGGTTAGAGTAATAATTGCTCAATTCTGATTATATGAAAATACATTGTATATTTCAGAAGTTGTAAGAAGTAATGAGTGTTGGTTTAAGAGAAACAGCAAGTAACAGACTGTGGTGTGGAAATCTTCACTAAAGGTTGGCTTGTGAACTGTTATGAAAGCATCCCAGTATACATATATTAAACACAAGATGATTTTTCTATTATTATTTAAGATACCTACTCCTACAAAGTTTTCTCTTACTCCACAACTACCACTGATGATAACAATACAATCTGGAGAAGCAGTTTCACTTAAGCAAATAATTTTCTGCTTTCTATCATCATGCTTCTATCATTCTGGCAATTCACCCAAAGAAATATCATAGCTAATTTATGCCATCACAATCTGAAGACCTATTATCTTCAAAGCTTAATTGTATGTATCACTACAGCAAAGGGCAGAAATCCTTTATTTGATGGGTTGACTTTTTGAGAATCTAAAGGCAGAGTGAGAGCTGACAAATAAAAATAATTGCTCAAAAGTCATTAGGTGTTATTATGAATGGAAATCTACTCCATTTACTGCAATGGACCAGTAATACACAGCCTTATTTTAAGTAAGATAATTTTCATACAAACAGTGAATAATGTTGTAAATGTCTGTAAAGCATGCTCTTTGGGCTATTCCTACTGTCAGTAGAATTTAACTAGTGGGAACTCAAAATGAGGAAGGAGGTAATGAAAGCATTAATTAAAATTATGTTATTTGAAAGAAGGAAAGAGGCTACTTACTGCATGTATGAGGAAAGCACCGGAGGACATAAAAAACAAGCCCTAATGGATCAACCTTTCCACCCAGCTGAACTTCTAACGGGGGTAAGAAGCAGGCGGGAAGAGCAGAGTGTAATGTCAGAGCCACGCAGGGCTATATCAGCAGCAGCACCCCTGTGCTCAGAGACTTCCAGGGAACTTTGTACAGACAGAAAGTGCTGCAGAAAATGCCTCAGAGGAAGGAGGAATCTGCAAAATGAAATTGTTTTGAGTGTATTTGCTTTGTGTCAGAAAAAGACCAGGGCTTGGATTTTGTCAGTATACTGTCTATAAAACACACAGAGCCTTATTCTCAAACTGTGAACAGGTTTGCACACATTTTGTCAAATGCTTTTTCCCTTTCACACTTTTGAGGAACAAACTCCTGGCCAGTTTTGGTGAGGTTGGTGAATATGACACCTTACTGAACCGCTCAGAGTTCTTGACAGCTTTACCAGGTGTCAGAAGATCAAGGGCTTGTTCACAGATTCTCACAGGTCCTGCTATTTACCCCTTGCATAATGATACCCACATGAAGATCCCAATCCTAGGCAAGAAGACATACCTGCTGAGATCACTAATGCAGCATGTCAATGGTAATTCAATTTAAAAGTAAGCTTTTTCAGGATGTCTGCAGTATACAATTTCATTATATTACAATTAGCTTACTGTCAGCCTCTCTAATAGTACTGATATTCTGACTATGTCAGCCGTACGTTTCAGTATCTATTTCAATTAATGCGTACGCCCAGGCAAAAATATTCAGGAACTTTCTAGATAAATTGCATGCTCCCAACAGAAGAACAGTCCATATATCTACTTGATAGTACAGTTCAGAGGAAATGCAGGGGAGTGGAGTTTATCTGTTTTAAATCGGGACAATATGAAAATTGCCCACTTTTCACCTACACAAGTCTATGATTTACTATTGCACTACTGCTCTTAGACACATTGCAACAAGGCTGTCATGCTGCTGGCTCCACACTCTCTTCATTCGTTTTGGACAGCGTTCTGCTCTGGTAACACATGCTTCGTATAGATGTGGGGAAGACAAAAGTTTTGGGAGGGAAGAAACCCCTATACTGCTAGTAACACAGCCAGGTAAAAGACAGGTTAGCTGCTTGACCCAGTGAAGGAGGACAGAATCCAGCTAACATTATGCACAAGCATCTTGGCACATGTGGACAGCATGGGCCAGCCAGACAACACACTGGTTGGGGGCCCACGCAGAGCTGGCCCGCAGGGTTTACTGAGGTAAGCAAAGCAGATGAAATCCTGTTCTTTGGAGACATTGCCTTCTGCTGGGACCAGTTACCCAGGCGGCCAAAAGTGCTTCTTTGAAAACTCTTGGTAAGGTTCTCTTCTAAGCACAGCCTCAGTAAGAGAAGAGTATGTGTCACAGAGAGTTTACCCTATTTAATCACCCATGACAATATATGGAGCATGATAAAAACCAGGTTAGGAGAAAACACCTCAGGCCATACTGCCGTCTAGGTCCTCCAACTAAATATTTCACAAGATGGCACATCCTCTCTTGTTTACTGCTACACAATGGCACAACTTCCGCAGCTTTCCCACTCACCCACTCTTCTAACCACAGCAATTTATACACAGCAAATTCTCAAAAAAAAAGACATAAAATGTGTGTTTGTATTCTTTGAGGGGGAAAACAGAACAGAATATGAAAACAGAAGGAAACGAGGCAGCTCATTTCAAAATAACATGAGTACTCTGAAATGGGCTCCGAGCACTTTTCCTGAACTGGTCTGTAAAGGGCAGCAGCTGGTGTTCCCCTTAGTTTCATCCAGGATCAGGAAGAAAGTTAGGATCAGTGTTTAATATCCAAACTGCAGCTCAAAATGCTTAAACCCACACACACATACCTGTCCCACTTTAGGTGTATAAATCTCCTCCCACAGGGCTCTGCTGACTCGGTTCACCAACCAGTGCTCCAGTGGTGTTTAATGGATCAGTGACTTTTCTCAGTCACACTGCTTACAGTGTTCCTCTCTGAAAATTGTTAAGAAAGAGTGATTAATCTCTGAGTTTGATCATGTGGGGCCTTGTTGGCCTGGGGTAGCTATATACATTGTCAGGGCTAGGGGGATTTTCCTTAACGGCCCAGTAGTACAAGGCCATGAGTTAGATAAAACAAGTTCAGCTGGAAAAGCTTATGAAAAAAATAGTAGTCTCTAGGCTCACACAAATAATTTGAAGAAATATGCAACTTAGAAAGATGGAGACTTTGCTGAAGATGCAGACATTGTAATTTGAGGTTAATATATTTCCAGGCTGTTAACATAATGAAATATTTATAAAATATATTTGAAATGTTTTAAAATGGATGTTGGGAAACCTTGATGATTTAATATATTTGATAATGATAGTGTAGTAATTACAAATTATTTTGTTTCCACTGAAAATTATGAATGATCAAGACATAGAATGAAAAGCAATGTTACAGAATTGAAAAGAGAAAAGGAGCTACATCTTATGTTTGTTATTTTTCCTTCAGCTCCTTTAAGACTAGACCTGAGAGCTTTGTGGGCATTAGAATGTAATTATTGAAATTTTGTACTTCTCAAAATATATTTTCTGAATGTTTCAGAAGCAAAGTATAAAAGAAATTTGGAGACTTATGTAAAGCAATTGTAAAGCTGTAATGTATTGAGTCCAAAACTACTGCATTGTGAAAAACAAGGTCTGAAAAGCTGATCCTAGTTAAGGTTTCATTAAAGTATCCACTGTCTAAGACAGAGAAAATAACCACTTTATTGAAAAAGCAGTAGAAAGTGGAGAAGAAAATTATCTCTGTTATTGCAGGCACACAATTATGTCATCGATGTATGCAAACAAAATAATAAAGGTAAAGCAAAATATGGCTTTGGTGCAATCACTGAGGTTCTGCAAAAATTCAGAGAAACAGATTAAATGCATGTTACCAGTGGATGTTCAGGTGCTTTTGTAAAATTAACATTATATATAAACACAAATCAGTGCTTAAGTGCCAGATGGTTAATGAAGACCAGCCAGGAAACTTCCATAATTCACAATAATGAGTATGGTAATGAGCCTGCATTATAAACTGAACAGCCGAGTGATACATTGCACCTACTTGAAGTAACAAAGCATTTGGAGTGTTTGATATTACCAGAAAATGTTGAATTTCAACCAAAAAAAAAAAAAAAAAAAGCCCCTCCAAAACAAAACCAAACAAACAAACAAAAAAACCCCCACAGAAAAACAAGGAAGAAAATTGTTAGATACTCAAAGTTTGTTACAAATTTTATAAATATCTGCATTAATAGCAAGCAACTAGAATTGAAATGAAGCGATGGAAATTTAAACATTAAAAGTATTTCCAGCATTTTCTGTTTTCATTGGCATTGTGAATGGCAACACAGACTACTACTGCTTTTTGGGGGGCTTCATTCTTATAAAAGTTAGGTTGGATACAACCATGACAGAGACACATTTAGGACTTGTCTGTGATAACAGAGTAGTTACAAGATGATACCTGCAGATCAGTCCTACAGTTGGAATAAACCATTCCCACTGTGGCCTTTGTATGGGTACACTTTTTAAAAGAAAACAAGGTTGAACTGTTTTCTCCATTACTGACAGGACTAGTTTAGATTGTATCTCAAATCCTTAAGAGACAGCTGGATGGGAGGTGACGGCAACATGCAGTTATGCGACAAGAAAAGTCCTCTCGTTCTAGGGGAAAGCTGATGAGTTGTAAAGGTGGCTCCATGTCTTCCATTCCCGGGTGGTCTCTGTTGGGAACTCTATACTCTCCAGCTGTCAAAATGCAGGTCCCCATCCCTAGACATGGCTTTTGTTCTCAGACCATGCCTGAACAGCTGCTTTAATCTTTACAGCAAATGCCTTCACCTTGACCTCTCTTTTTTCCCTTCAGACAGCTTTGTAGCCTTCTGAAGCACACATGTGATCTGACATACCTCTTTGGGTTTTCCTTCTGAGTAAACTTCAGGGAAGCAAAATGGCAAAAATCCCAAAAACCCCTCTTTCTTTCCTCATTGTCTTCCAGATTTTAACATCTGTTTTACCAGTGCTCACCTCCTCATTCCTGGCTAGCTATTCATGGGAGGATACCTCTTTAAGAAGAGATTAATCACAAGGTGCTGGCATTTTCATCATTCTACATCAATATGTTAATAAACATAGGCTCAGCATATCTATACTGCTTCTAGTTCTAATGTAATTTATTTTAAAGTATTTTTTCATGGAATAGCTAACATTAGTTATAATGTCATTAAAAATTCTGGACAAAGTCTTCTATTTGACCCACAGAAATGGGACTTAAGTGTAAAATTTTCAGTGGATTTATTAACCCTTTTATCAGTGATTGAAATTCTTACTTTTTCACTAGAATTCTTGCCCTACATACTCTTGATCTCTTACAGCAATTACAGTATGTGTAATTAATCATAATTTTCATACCAATAACTTGTAAACCCTCAGGGTCTATTTGGTTACCTCCTAACCCTTGTACAGTCTCCATTCTTCTGGAGTCTGCTGCTTTTTCTTGTGTCAGGGCTGGTGAGAAATACACTTGACACCATTTAGCTAGGAGTCAGTTTGAAAATGAAAATGAAAATGAAAATGAAAACAGACTAGTGGCACTCTGCTTCATCCAACAGCTCTGCAATCTGCCTCGTTTTTCTATCTGACGTCCTCCTTCCTACCCTTCTGTCTTCTCAAACAGGTGCCATGACAGTGCATAGCTAATAGAAAGAAATTTATAAGGTGTCTATATAACAATTTCACACTTCTGCAAAGTGGGTGTTTCCAGAATGAGAGTTCAATATTCTGCTTGGATTCCTTTTGCAGGAGGGTATCCAGCAGGGTGCAAAGGCATTGTTTTCTCAGCCTCATGCCTTGGATTAGATCCCTAGACAAAACCCTTCTTGTGCTAAATACATGTCAAAGCAAAACCGGTGGAATGGTCGGCTTTGTGCAACACATTTGCTTTAGACACACTGCACTTAGATTTCCTCCTTCCCTTTCATCATTATTATTATGTACTTAAGGAGCCCATTTATCTGTCTGCCTCATTAATCCTTTTGTTGTATTTCATATCCTATTTCAGTCATTTCTGTACATTATTGTATGCTGTTTGTATTTGCTTGTTCTGCACAGCATGTCTTCCATTACCCAGTTTGTTTTTCTTTTGTTTCAAGCCATGTGGTTCCCCTGGATTCCTTTCTGGATGTTGTTTGCTTTGTTGTTTCTCAGCATTTCTACATGTGTCGTTTTACTTTGGCTTTTGACTCCCTTGTTCAGGTTTGGTGTATATTTTATGAGTATTATATCACAGTATGTTCATAATTCTAATGCAATTATGGTATTATTTTATTTAATTTTAATCTAGGTGCACCAAGGAAATTTTTAATATTAGCAATAGGAATTCAAGCATGATTTGATGGGAAGATGATATTATTGTGCCAGTGTTAGCAGATTCTGAAAATGTTTTTTCAATATCTTACATATACAAACAATTTAAGTAAGATAAATCAAATTTGATGACTATTGGATTTCCAGGTAAGTGAAAAAAAATTAATAACCTTCTTCGGGAGGAATAATGACTGATTAATAGCAAGATAGAAACCTCTGGGAGAAACCTGAGAGACGTTTAAAAATCCTGACAGTAGAAACCTGTAAGATTTCGACAGCTAAAAAAGGGGTCAAATAAGGAGGATAACACATTACTGACTTAGATAGTCTGAAAATAACTTCAGATAGAAATCTTTATCATAAATACTGTTGGGTTGGCTTTGCTTTCTGCATTTACAGAACATCTGTCATTCTAACTTTCTCTCTTTTGCTTTTTCTCATCCCACTTTTTCTCCCCCTCCCCCTCTCCTTTTCCTCCTGAACATTTCTCTTTTTCTCACTTCACTTCTTTGTATTGATTGTTATCAGAATTTAAATAATCCACATCTTTTATCCCATTCAGGTTTTACTACATGGAGAAACCAAAAATTAACAGTCTACAACCACAGGCATCTAAGACAACATTGGTTTTAAATTGCCAGCATACACCAGTGTTGTTTTTTGTCATGCATATATTTTTCCACTCAGATGGAATGATAATCTGTTGCCTTCTGATTCAAATATAGGAAAATATATCATTAATGGTTCTGCAACTCTTGTTATTATGTTTGTGTAATGAGCTTGGGTGTCCTGGTAGTACCTAGCACTGTACAGATGTAGAACAAAGGAATGGTCTATGTTTTGAAGAATTTTTAAGTATTAATTTCATTCAGGTAGACGTATTCCACCATAAAGTTATGTGAAGTTTATATGCTCAAGCTAATTTATAAATAAATAATGTCCATACTGATCCTCTCCAGAAATATAATTTTAAAAGAGAAATTCAATGGAATTTATTATCTCTAATTGGGATTTTAGTCTCTCAATGGGATATAGGCTGTCTTGAAATTCAAGCTTTGTGATTATAAAATTGTATTTTATTAAATGTCTCACAGTTATGAATCTAAAATGAGTTGTCAGTTTTGCTTTTCCATGTTATTTGTATAGCCAACTTCCTTCATTTGAGAAAAGGCCAGGATTAGCTATTTCTTCTTTAATGCTTTCCTGAATATTTTGACTCACTTTGATTGAATGAATACACGATATTTCTTTACCTTCCAGGGATTTTTATCTCAGACTTGTGTCTGTGAGAACAGATCAGTACAACTACCTTATATAGACACTGTTATTTTTTGCAGAGCATTAACTACTGTATATATAATTTAAAACATTTTAAATTAATTGTGAAGGACAAGGAAAAATTAAAAATGGATTTGGAATACAGATGCTTTTTAATGTGTAGTATGTGAAGGAAGAAAGCAGGGAAAAGAGATTGTTTTCTGCCTTATCATGATTAGATAAAAAGCAGGAATAATTACCAGCTCAGTGGGTATGCTGGTACAAAGGAAGAAACACTCATCAAGCAGTTGTTTTTTCAGCTTCAGCAGATTGTGCGCATAAACACACACACCCCCCTTGGTGAGTTTTGCTATCCTGTAAAATCTAATGAATTAGCTTCATGGCACATCTTGATGCATATTGTTTTATATGACCAGTTGATGTTGTTTCAGTTTTTGTATTGTCTAAGATATTATAATGGCTACAATTCACATTAAGGATAACCAGGTACATGTGGAAATGATGAGGGCATTTTCCAAAATCTTTCCAGCTTAAGCTTGTTACCAGCATGAAATGCAATGATGGCTCTGTGAATAATACTTAAAATTCTAGAGTCTAAAATGTAGACCAATATGGATAAACCCCAGGGAAACAAAGCTTCTTTTTCCTCACTTGGTATGCTGGAGTTTGTTGAAATAAGAACTTAGTTCTTTTATCAAATGGTCATTCAAGTAAACTTCAGAGTAGACGTGGGAGTTCTGTAAACTCGGTACAGAAAAAACACATAAAAAATAAATAATATTAAACAGTATGCTGTTTTATTCAAAATTGCTTGATGTACTTAACAATCTTTGTCAAAATGCCCTGTAGTGTATCATATACATTGCTCACCGGAAGAGGAAGAGGGAACTTCAGAAAAAACAGTTACAGAAATCCAGACTTGGTACCTAAAACACCAATGATGAGATCAACACAAAAGATCAGTTACAGAATCAGGTTTGTCAAGTCAGATGGTTCATTGGTTAAAGCTCAGTTCCGTTGAAAATGTTTGTTGGGAGTCAGGTAAATGTTGCATAGACTTCTAAGTCTGAATCCACCAACATACAAAGTTCCCTGTCTCCTATAACAGCATAGTTTCTGAGATATTAAGTGCCTATAATTCTTGTTTAGGTGGTGTGTATCACTAGTTTTAAGATAAGGACTGGATGCTTAGAGAAATTAACAATGGAGATATATAAGCAAGTACCAGACATGAGGAATAAGAATATTTTTAGAAGCATCCCTCTTCTAATCATTTCCTCTTAGCAACAGGCCTAGGGCTATAGATTCAAGGCATACTGTCAGAAGAGAACTGAAACTCATGGTTTGTATCACCTTGGTACGAAAAGCATGCTCAGAAGATGTTTGCCTCACATTTTAAGTTCCCTGTCACTTAAACCAATGCTTTATTCTCTTTAGAGTACAAAGTGTAATATAAATCACAGACTACACCATATTTTTCTTTTTTTTTTTAGCTCCATAAAAATCTTCCTCTTCCTATGATTTGAGGAACAAAATTATTTGCTCGCTATATGGTGTTACACACAGTTAATAGACTATCCATGCTTCTTTCAGTTAAATACCCAAGTGATGTATCTAATTCCTTTCTCATTGGTACCAAATTTAAACCCATCATGGGAGTACTATATGACATTTTACTGCTACACTATTTTTTTCTTCTCATTGACGCATGCCCCATAATTGGATTGAAATAGATCTTAGAAGTTAGAAACACTTGGTATTTGTTATAAGGAAACACCCATCAGCTGATGTGTTTCAAGATACTAATTTGTATAAAAATAAAGGGCATGTAAGACAGGAAACATAGGTTCCATGCAAAAGAAAATAATCCACGAACAGATGAGAAAAGTAGAAAATTTTCCCAAACCAGAAAGTATAATCTGTCATCTATTGACTCACCTAACTTATGCAAATTTGCAATGTGCTCAGCAGACAGTAAATGTGGTCACAGTAAAGATGGATGTTCTCTATAGGCAAAAGGCAATACTTATCCAGATGCTGCAAAGCCATCTTAATTTCTGGCTCCTTTAGACCAAGAACAAAGCAAACTGCCTGCAACCATAGCTACTAGTTCAAATGTCAAATTTCTCTCCTTAATGTACTATGGAGGCAGCAGCAGCTGACAGGCAGTCGAAGTGTAGAGGATAAGTGGGCAATGGAAATTCCAGGAAAGATCCCTTACAACAACTGAGGAAAGCCAAAGGTGAAAAGAAATGCTACAGGCACTTGTGTATGAATGTTTGTGAGTATTGCTCTGTCCTGCACTGCACAGTGCATATTCAGTACTGTTTCTGTTGTCTTCCTTGTCCCCTGTTAGACGACACAATTCTTTTTTCTGCCTTTATTATTGGAAATGCAGACTACAACTACGACAGCAACAAGTGAAAATCTGACCTACTCAACAAAAATGTAGCCAGGGATTCTCACTTGCTGCCTCGTGTCTAAATTCTACTGTCTGCCCAAGTAGATCAGAAAGCTGAAAGGATGCTTCACATATGGTGATCCTGTAGGAACACAGAGCTCCACAAGTCAGCACCAGAGCCTAGCAGTCTTACTGGGCCAGGCGGCAAAGCACATAGCTTTGAATAGGTTTAGCTTTTGTCCTCTTTTATACTATTTTTGGATGGGATAACACTAAGGGACAGATCTGACCTTCCTAATGCTTTGGAAGATAATTCCTTTTTCTGCAACTCACATTTGAGTGAGGAAGTGAATATTTATTTACCCTTTTATTTTCTTTTTTTACGTAAAAGAAGCCAGACAAGAGAAAAGAGGAAAATTCCAGGGACAGGGAAGTTTATCTACAGCACATCATGTTTTTAAATTAAGTTCCTTTTTTAAGGTGAGTTTTAACCATTGTCATGCTGACAGCTGGGGTTCTGAATAAGCTTGTTTGGGATACAGGCTAGCATTTGCATGTGTATGTTTTAATGTGTAATTTACATTGGGGTTTTTTTCTGAGATACATCACAATTTGCATCACTTTTTCTAAAGTGCTTGCAATATAGCAGATGGAATAACTGTTTTTCTTTTCTGAAGGATTATTTTAAACCAAGATCCAGTGCAGTACTGTATTTATAATTACAGAAAAAAGGAAGAAGCAAGACATAAAGGAACTAAATGAAATACTATTTTGTCAGAGTTCTTACATGACATTTGACCTCTGTGAACAATTGTTGCTTCCCTCTGGAGTAAAAAACTCTTTTATCCATATCCCCTAACAAAGACAAATGTTATAAATGCAAAGTCAAATGCATATAAATGCATTAAAGTTTGAAATGGTTCTTTTTCACTGAAACTGCACTTCTCTGACAGTAGTATCACCTGCTTCAAAAGAAAGCACAAGTATTCCTTAAGCAAGTGGCTTAAGGAGAAAAAAAATTATTCACATCTCCTTCAACTAAGAGAACAGTTTAGTGTTCCATTGTCTAATTTAAACAGTATTCTTGAAGGGAAAGTTAACCATATGAAGTTTGGGTTTAGACACCTGGTTTCAGATACCCAAGATGGCTCATATAAAGCTTGCCATGGCACCTCTGTAACATCTCACCTCAGCTTTGCTTCAACATTCACATCACCTTTTCAAAATAGCAAGGTTATAAATTCAATTTGTTTACTGACACTCAATTTTTTTTTCCATTTTCAACACATTCAATTTGGTTACATACCATAAATACTTGAAAACCTACTTCACAGCCTATCTATCAGCTGATGGGTCTGACTAGATGGCATAAAAGAAATCTGAGAGACAGTTAACTCTCCAAATTTCATTCCTAGAGATGGTTAGAGTTTGTAGATTAGACGACAGACTGGCATGATAGACACACATAAATAAAATTAATAAAGAAATCTTCCATCTTGGGGCACTAGCTGATCTTCCTGCAACTCTGTGTGAAAGCAGCCAAAATTCTAAAATAATAGTAGCAGTAGTAGCAGTAGTAGCAGTAGTAGCAGTAGTAGTAGTAATAATAATAATAATAATAATAATAATAATAATAATAATAATAATAATAATAATAATAATTTCCCCATATCTTCTGTAAGCCTAAATAGTACATGCTCAGTTATTCACACCTCTTTCTGTCACATAGCTAAATGAGGGTCCACCACGTGTTTTATAGATTCTTTTGGCCAGGTTCTCGTATTTTGAGATTTACGTAATCCTCATGAAAACTAAAGGGAAATAATCTTTTTGAAACTATTTAGCAAGGCCATCCTGAGAAAGGAAACTGAATTATTTAAAACTGCCCTAAAATTTTTTTGAAAGATAATAACCATGTAAAGTATGATACCACCTAGCTCCTTTGCCTAATTAAACCAAACCTTTCCTAAATACTTCTTTAATTTTAAATGTGACCTGTGAATCTTCCATATAATTAAGCTTTACAATAGACTGGAAACAAGGAAAAGCCTGTAATTGTTGTAGGTTTAAAAAAATTGCCATCCTCTTTCTGATAAACGTATCTATTTCACACATGCTACTTAAATTTTTGCAGTAGTTCCCGGCCATGAAAACAGTGCTGAGTCACAATGATGTCACTACTCACAAGCACCAGAACCAAGATACTCCTTTCCAGTAGCAAACTGTAGACAGTTCCATTTTCATCACTTCTCATTCCTTAGTGTTTACCTATATTGCAAGGACGACTTATTCAAGGGACCACATATGAAGTTGTGTGATTTCACAAGTCCTATCCCCTTAAAAAGACTCACAATATTACAAGATACAACATTTGCTGGGAAGAAATTATGCCAGCAGCAACAGCTTTAAAAAATATATCATTTCTCATTATTTTTTTGAGGCTCAAAATATGCACAGCCTATTAGCTTGAGTGTCATGCCATCATTTCCTGAGTACAGCAGTATTATTCAGAAGGAATTAACTGTAACTACACCGGTAGGACGGTATTTGCATGATGAAAAGAGTACAGATGTAAGAAAAGACTTTTTAAAGTTTTGGTAACCAAGAATTTATGAGACCAAATCTGTATCAAAAAATGTGCAAGAAGTGCTGGTGGTATGGGGTTTTATTCAAAGGCATCACACTATCTAAGATCATGATACCATGTTGCAGAAAATAACACCAAAATACAGAAAAAGCATAACTTACTGTGCTATTTTTTTAAAAACAATATTATTGTAAAATGGCTTTCTATTTTCCAGGAGGTCATTCTGTTTTGTTTTGTTCCTCATAAAAATGCTCATAAAATAACTGAAATTGAATAATTCCTGTGGAAAAACTTGCTATGTTACCCTGACTGGACACAGTCCTAGTTGGGAATATTTGGTCAAGAGAACAACTGGAAACAAAACACCCATAGTGAAATTACGAACAATTTGTTAAGATCTTAGGATACTCTCTGCATCCTTCTTAATTCTTCGTAACTCCAATCCATTTGTGCCTTTCTACAATTTGCAGGCTGTAAAGGATAACCTTTGGAATGGTGTGAATGCTGGGGACCAGAGCTGTTACCTGACAGCTAATCCCAGTAACAAGAGGAGTCAAATTCTAGAAGATGTGGATGGTATGGAAGGGTTTTGATAACTATAAAGTAAAGAGAGTACAGTTCAGAGCCATCTGGCAGCCCCTCTGGTTAACTGCTCCTGAGCAAGAAAGCCCTGCTTCCTTCTGATTAACTCACTTTGCCTCTCTCTTTGTTTATCAGCTGTAAGGAGAAAATGCTCCACACTGAATACAGTCATGGAAGTCAGTGTAAGGTACATATTGTAGAAATTATACTGAAATATAACACAGTGAATAAATTATTCAATCACATACAACTGATGGAGGAAGAGAAATTAGCAGACATGGGAAAAGGAGATATGGCATTCAATGCAGTTTGAAAGCTGAGGGGAAGTTAGCAAGATACAGGTGGCAGGAAACACGAGGAAGAAATGTGAATGGCTTGGACAGGATGCAAAGGAAGAAAGGAAGGAAGAAGGTTACAAAAGAGAATAGGACGTGATGGTGCACAGACAATTTAGGGATCTATCTCAGAGGTAAACTGCAGAAAACCTGTAGAGATTTCAAAAAGAAAGGGGTGGTTTTGAACGGGATTTTTCGCCTGAGGAGTTACTTCAAGGTGATCTGTTTCTATTCTAGTCCAAGGAGGGAGAGGGGTTGCAGAGTTCTGCAGGTAAGATTACAGAGGAGTTACAAGATGACAGAAGGCAGTTAAAGGGAAAGTAAAGATAAACGGGCCACAGGATTTCAACCTGGCTGGACAGTGCACTCAAACCCAGAGATGTGCTGACAGTGGGAATAGAAGCATAGCCTGGGATCCAGGACCCCACTGCTCTGAGAGTTCTTGACTTCTGTGCCACACGATATCCTTCTCTCGGAATGGGAGAGACACAGATTTGACAGACAGGACGGTCACATTCAAACGGTTGTGGCCAATGGCTTGATGGTCCCATGTGGAGACCAGAGAAAAGAAGATTCCTCCAGCATTATTGTTGGAATTGGCCCTGTTAAACATCTTTGTCAGTGACATGGACAGTGGGATCAGAGCAGCCTCAGCAAATTTGCTGACAACACCAAGCTGTGTGGGGTGGTGGACACACTGGCGGGAGGGGATGTCACCCAGAGGGACCTTGACGGGCTTGAGAGGGGCCTGTGTGAACCTCACAGAGTTCAACAGGGCCAAGTGCAAGGTCCTGCACCTGGGTCAGGGTGATTCCAAGTACAACATAAACACAGGCTGGGCAGAGAATGGATTGAGAGAATGGACTGAGAGCAGCCCTGCCGAGAAGGACTTGGGGGTGCTGAGGGTGAGAGCTGGACACAAGCCAGCCATGGGCACTCCCAGCCCAGAAAGCCAAGTGTGTCCTGGGCTGCATCCCAAGCCATGGGCAGCAGGGGAGGGAGGGGATTCTGCCCCTCTGCCCCGCTCTGGTGAGACCCCACCTGCAGAGCTGCCTCCAGCTCTGGGGTCCAGCACAGGAAGGACATGGAGCTGTTGAAGCAGAACATTAATAGAAAGGCCATGAAGATGGTAACAGGGGTGGAGCTCTCCTATGAAGACAGGCTGAGAGAGTTGGGATCTGTTCAGCCTGGAGAACAGAAGGCTCTGGGGAGACCTTTCAGCAGCTTTCCTGTACCTAAAAGGGCTACAAGGGAGCTGGAAAGGGACTTTTTACAATGGGCATGTAATGACAGGACAAGGGGGAATGGTTTTAAAAGGAAAAAGGATAGTTTTAGAATAGATCTTAGGAAGAAATTCTGTACTGTGAGTAGGGTGAGGCACTGGAACAGGTTACCCAGAGAAGTCTGGGATGCCCCATCCTGGGAAGTGTTCAAGGCCAGGCTATACGGGCATTTGAGGCACTTGGTCCAGTGGAAGATGTCTTTGTCCATGGAAGGTGTCCCTGCCCTTGGCAGGGGTGTTGGAAGTCGATAATGTCTGAGCTCACTTCAAACCCAAAGCATTCCCTGATTCTATCAAGTGAAATACACGTAAAGAAGTCAGCAGTGTCCTCAGAATCCTCTTTATTGTTGGACTGCAGCATCTTTAGAATTTCCTGGTGTTATTTCCAAAAAAAAAGTCAGCACACAAATCAGCAGCAGAAATCAAACAAAATTTTCCAGCTACCCACACTGTCTGCTAATTGCAACAGGGTGAATGACCATTATTATGAGATTCTGATATTCCATAACATCCTCTGAGTTTAACAACCTGTCTCTAGCTAACAAATATATCTTGAGCATTGAAACAGAATGGCTCAGTTAAAAATTTTCTAAGGTAATACCTAACTGTCATGCTTCAATAAAAGACAGCAATTAAATACCATGCTCGCACACTCCCCCCAGCCCATCCTAACAGGGGGGAGAACTGCAAAACACAGGTAAAATTCATGGGTTGAGATGAGAACAATTTAGTAATTGAAATAAATATAACAATTAAAAAAACAGTATTAAAAATTGTAATGCCAAGCACAGAGAAAGAGTAACAGAACCCAAGAGAAACAAGAAATACACAACACAATCATTCCCCACCTGCTGATGTCCAACCCATCCTCAAACAGCAGCCACCTCCTCCCAGCCAATTCCCTCCAGTTTATATACTGGGAATGACATTCTATGTTATGAAATATCCCTTTGACCAGTTTGGATCAACTGTCCTGGCCATGCTCCCAACCAGCTTCTTCTGCAGAAGCAGCTCACTGCCAGAGCATGAGACACTGAAAAGTCCTTGACTAAGGATAAGCACTATTCAGTAACAACCAAAACCTAGTGTTTTAGGAACATTATTCTCATACTGAATCCAAAATCTACATAATTGTAGCAGCTACTGTAAAGAAAATGGACTCTGTCCCAGCTGATACTAATTGCTAGTGTTAATACACAGCAGCCTTCACACTTCTGTATACAGAGGTTTTCACCATGCCTGCTGCTATGTCAAATGCTTTGGAACATCCAGAAGTCAAGAAGTCAGAAGGGAGTGCTAAAGTCCTACTAACACACAAATTATTTCTAACCCTCTGTCATTTTTTAGAGGATTGAAGCTGTGCTACTGCTTTAATGACACTCACTCAGCTGAAGAATTTCATACAAACTCTGTTCTGTATCAAAAACCACCAAACAGACAAAAATACTTTTTTAAAGTGAACTCCACCAGCCTTTCTACCAGAGCTTTTCTTCCATCTTGGATGCACTAGATGCTTCTTTCCAACTTCCTAATTTGCAGACTTCTCAGCATATTAACTTTTTTGGCCTGTCAGCCAACGTCTGTTGACCTTACGGAATGTTGCCTTTATGGATTTTAACCATATGCCCATCTCCCATGGCAACGGCAGCAGTGGATTATCACAAAGGCCCTAGAGATAAGAAGTGACATCATGCACTATTGTTACTGCTTTTGCTAGCTCAGCAATACACATATCCATACAGCCAAACACTTAGTAGGCTTCCTCTCCATGTTATGTTTCATCTCTTGCACACACAACCCCTGTGAAAGTCATGGACTTACCCAAACACTTAGCCCTTCAACAGCAGTTCCAGTTCTGATGTAAACTGCTTGTGTTCAATATTACTGTGGTACGCTAAGAGCTGTAATCTGTACGTGTAATCCTCTTTACGTTGTGACGTAGCACAAGTCAGCTACAGTATTTGTATCCTCTCTGGACATAAAAAAAAGGCAGTTAAATCATCATAGTGTCATGTAATTGCAGCATATTAAGCTGCTTGTGCCACAATGCTCTGGATACTTTCCATATTCTGAAAAATATGGATTAAATTATGTTTCCCAAATCCTACCCCTGAAGAAACTGAAATGGTAAATAATCACTATAAAACACAATCACCCAAAGAATTCATATACGGGCTGCACAGGTGCTACCCCACACCTTCCACAGCTCCTCCATCAGTGCATATGAAGTGTCCCTGGGCGTGAGGTCCTGCCAAGGCGGACGGAGCCCGGGAACACAACTTTCTCCGTTTAACAGCTCATTTTTCCTGTCATTGTGTCCGAATCAGCACTTCCGGAAACACAACTGGGACTTGTCTGAGAGCAAGAAAAACTTCACCGAGGCAAGAAGGAAGGGGTTTATACCAGAGAGTTCGATCCTTGTTTATCTATCTATTTATTCCTCTGGTTAGCTGCCATACCTGCAGTTGTTTGTTTCGTTAATAATCCTACCGAGGCCGTCCGCGCCGCCCGCCCGGCCCGGAGTGGCGGGGGCGCCCCGAGGCCTCACGGCAGCGGCGCGGCGCCACCTGGCGGCCGTGCGGCGGCACTGCTGGGGCGGGGCCGGGCCCTGCACCCCGGGAATTCATGGAATACCGAGGGCGGCTCCTGCCCGCGCCCCCGCGGGAGGCTTTTCCTTTCCTCACCCGGCAGAGAAAAACACGTCCCTGCTGCAGGCGGGGCCCGAGCCCGAGAGCGGCAGGCTCTCAGGAGTACTCAGCAGGAAAAAGCATCTTTGGCAGCAGCCACAGCGCAAGGTTGAGGCACCAAAACTGGTTGTAAATTCACTTGTGGCTCAGGTGCTGGCGGCTGGGAGCTCAGCAAGAGCTGACCCTCTTTTTCTCCTGTGAGCCACAACTGGATCCAAGCCATGTTCTCCAGACTGTGGTGATTTCCTCCTGGAGCTGAAGATGTCAACCATTTCACAGTGGCTACAGCCACCTCCTCTGAGAATTGGTCTCAGGGGCAGCCCACAGCCCTGCACCTCTGCAGCTCAAGGACTAGGACCTGGATCTTCTACTAAGCATCTTCATCTCTGACCAAAACCTCCCAGTTTTGTCTTATTTAATAGCTGGGTGCTTTGGAGCATTGTGATACTCTGCCGGCTGTGTCAGACCCTTAGACTTATCCTTTAGTATTAGCATTCCTTCTTGTTAATGGCAGGGATAAAGTGTGTATGGAGACTCTGCTGGAAACCTTGACATAGCTTGCTAACAGGCCCATTAGACAGCAGTGCATTTCACCCCCTGATCCTCTATAGATCTCTGCTTTGAGTAAGTGGGGGGATAGACTTTCTGCACAATAATTGGCTGCAGTTCAGACTGAAGTGCACAGGAGGCTAGCTGACCATTAGTGTTAAGTTGTAGGAATACATTGCATAGTGAATCCTTTGAAAAAAACCCTTCCATTTCTAAAATTTTATGCTGAGTGTATGTGGCCAATTGCTAGCTGACATTCTTCTGTTGTGAGAATGCTCCTCTCTTAGCTCATCACCTTTACACTGCAAGCTCTTCAGGGCTGGGACAAATATTTATGTTTCCTTCTGTCTGAAACAACAGAAAACATAAAACAGGTAATAATAGATAATAGGTATTCACATTATGCTGTGATGTTTGCATATTCATACAGGCCAAGGAAATGCAGGGCACAGATTCTTGTAAATTATGTGTCTTCTTAAAATACCAGTTTTTCAGAATTATTGCCTCCACAGAAATGTCTCTATTTAGGAAAAAAATCCATTTAGAAATATATAATATAAAGTGACTTTTTCATAAGGCAAAACTGAGAAATTCCATTTTGGAATTTCAACATTTAACATTTTTCTGTTTCAACAGCATTTAGTGTTATTTTAAAATTTTATATAAGAAAGCCCCTAAAAGCTGGAAATACACACTGGTTTGAAAACCATTCAGAGTCTTTATATACTCACTTTTTTTAGCTGTTCAAGCTATTGCTGAAAGGAATTCCAAAGAGTCTTTGCAAGCAGAATAGATCACCAGGGTTTCTTCCATGAAATACTGCTCAAGTGAATGACACTCCAGATTTAATTGCTGATGTCTGCAAGTGTTGAGAGACTTCATTATGTTATTCTAACTCTCCTTGTAATAGCAGGCTTCACTGTTTTCTATGTTCACTTTGAACAATAAGATTCTAAAATCTGTAGACTATCTACATATAATAATGTCATTATATTTTCCATTATTTAACATAAGAGATAAGACTTGGGAAAGTCTGCAAACCAGCCTTCTGTGTGATTTGTTGATGAGTTTCTCCCTAAAGCCTGTTTCTTAAGGCAGAGAGCCAGACTAGTTCCACTATATTTATTTTCTGTTTACATATGGACAGTAGTATTGGATCTCATTCCTTAATGTCATCTCTGGGTCATGCAGGTCTCTTTAAACATGTCCTGTGGTACGGCTTCTTAATCAGACCTGATTGGTAGCTTTTCCATGCTTACATACACAGTACGAGGAAAACACCTGAATTTATGTCCCAGTTTGAGACAAATTTGGAGGAACCTCCGAAATGAATGTCCTCTGATAGAAGGCAGGTTACAGCCACCCCTCCCCCACCAGGTTCGGAAAGAATTTTCCTTGGAGGAAAGTGAAAAAAAAGAGTTATTTATTTAACAAGTAAAAATACATGCAGGCATGGAAAAAAGAATGATGCTAAATAAGAAAACCTCTTGCTCTGAAGAGGTGAAATTCCAAGTCCTTGTGGGTGTGGTTCTCTTCTCTCCACAGCTGGGGCTTACCGTGGGCCCCTCCAGGCCGGTGTGTAGGGTCTCCCAATGATGTTCTGGTGTTGCTGAACAGTCCAGAAGAGAAGAAGAAGAAACCAAAGTCCCAGGGAAAAACTCTCTTGCCTTAGCTAGCAGACTAGCATAAAAGCAAAGGAGTTTAACTCTCCGTCTCTCTCCTGAGGAAAAGAACCGAGAGCTGGGAAAAGCAGGAAGGTGCTTGCCTCCACTCTGTAGCAGCCAGGAATGCAGGGGAGTGTGTACCTGTGTCCTTGAACACAAAACCACTCATTTGGGTTTTTTTTCTCTTTTCTCTCGGATCCAGCTTAAAGACACAGAAAGGCACAGGATTCATGTCTGGGCATAGAGCAGGTGATACAGGATACAGCATCATAAAGTCACCCCAAGAAAACTTACAAAAGTAGAATGGTTTTCTCCTTTAAAATTAGATGAGTGCTGCAGTGAAAACATTCTTTCACTGTTTATTTCCTGGATGATACATTAAAATGCTGTTACTGGGAAAATCAACAAAGTATATTTGAAAGTGTACGGAAGCAGTAAAAAAGGATGAAGAAAGTTGGGCATAATTTTGCATATTACAGAAATTGTTTTAAGTCAGATAACTGTGTTTTGTATAGTTATTAACTGGCTGAGTTTGAATAAGCAATCTGACTGGCCGGGGAAGATTATGAGCTCAATAGATAAAGAAAATTCAGACTCTTTATATATGCCACTTTCTTTGCCAGGAAACAAATTAGCTTGAAGCGTGTAACAGAATAAACAAAACAGACTTGGCTTTCCCAGCATGATCTGTGAGAGTTGCAGAAGCCATGCATAACTTTTAGATTCTGCCAATGATCTCCTGATATTTTACACATAAATGATATGAGCACAGCCAGCAGATTCTGGAGGATAGGGAAGTATGTAGCAATCAATAGCATAGTAGATTATCAACAAACATAACAAGGTGGCTTGATTTAAAATAGGTCAATATGTACATCCAATTTAATATTCTCCAGTTGTCCTACACAATGACTGTATAAAAAATCAATCAATTTTTTTCCCCAAAATTTAGCAAAGTTGCCATCTGGTTTGCTAGTTACATCAATAAGATCTTGCAGGTGCTGTTACTGAAACAGAATGAAGATAAGTAGCAAGATAATTCCTATAATAACTCCTAAGTTCTGGTTGCTGAAAAACCAAACTCTAGCAAATGCTTTATGCCATCTTATTTATACTGGAAAGTTTCCTTTCTGAACTTTCAGTTCCTCTGTTAATTATGTTGTTTGTACCATGCTTAAATCAGTTGTGCTATGAAGAGAAGAATTGATGGGTCAGGTCTCCTGTGGGTGAAAGAAATGATGCTGAACAAACATAGGAGTTATTCCGCATGGACTGTGGACTGTGTTTTCACAGTGAAGCATGTTCTATTCACTGCTTTTGAAAAAAGCTCTGAGGCAGGCAGACAAATAATCAGATTAATTAGGAAACCAAACTGCAGATATGACATATTTAACCATGGAATTTCAATATTTTAACTTTCTAATAGGTAGGCCATGTCAATTTTTTGATCCGTTAGCTTTTTGATAAAGCTATATCTGAGAACTGCCAGATTTTACCCTTTTCATAAATTAGTTTTCCTTGCAACAGTATTTGCCCTTCTTATGCTTATCTTAATTAAAGGGGTAAAAATTTCTGTTTCCAAAACAAGTGCAGACTTTGTCTGTGACTTCAACCAGAGTATCCCACACATTTCTGCTGCGCAGTGTCAGGGAGGGAGGAATCTGTGGTGTTTTCTGTGCAGCAATGTTATCAGTGTTAGGCAGCAGTCCTAGTTTCTCTAGGGTGGTATGAGCTGAGGCTCCATAATTACAGGATGTGTAATTACAGTGAGACACCTAAATTCCTTCTTAGCCATTCACATGAAGACTCATTATAGCACTACCTGCAGAGAACAACTTGTAAAGATTCAGACAGTCCTGAGTTTGAGGAAAAACTGTACACTAAAAGGTATGAGAGAACAGAATCTACTAAATGTAAGCTACCTTTTGGGGGAAAAGACTAACACATCTCTCTTGAGCCTTTTTGAAAACTTTAACCACAATACCTACAGGTAAGAACACCATATGTGCATTTATCATCTAAAATAGCTTTATTCCCCTTTGTTAAGCCAACAAGTCTTTTTCTACATATGATTGCAGACATACTTAAAAAGTTCTTAACATCACCCACATTCAGTAAGGAAAAGTATGCTGAAGAAGTGAAAAATAGATTCACAACCCTGCAAAGTGGTGTCACTGTGCTGGATGAGGATTCTTCACGTTCAGTAGCTGAAGATGGAAAAAATCCCAGTTCACTCATAAGAAAAAAAAATTTTAAAAATCACTTCTGTGTGGACATAAACACATGCATCCTCACAGGGAAGAAAAAACACACAAAAAAAAGGCAGGCAGTTTGTAAAATAAGGAGGTATTTTGTAGTACTTCTAAGGGTTTGAAGGACATGCTTGCAGCAGCTATACAACTCATGTAGTTATTTTCCATTTTAGGATAAAGTCTTCTTCCCCCACAGCACCCAGTAAATGAAGGAGTGCCTTAATGCATTAGTCTCCTTTCTCTCAAGTCAGATATTCCATTATTTCAAGAAGGAGAAGGGAGTGGCTTGAGCATTTGTGTATTCAGGTGTGTCAATAAAAAGGCTAAAAGGGAAATTTGGAACTTGGAAAAAAGTACAGTAGTTCAAACTTTACTGCCAGTTACACAAATACAAGTCCCAGGATCATACTGCCTTTGCCAAAAATGCAGTTAGAAGTAGAAAAGCGTCAATATTGTCTATTCTTGAGCCTGTACCTCTGCACCTAAAAACAGAATTTAGTTCAATACTTATAAATACATCTGCCAGATCAATAAGCTAAGACAAACTCCCCTTCCATTATGGTTTTTCCTACAGGACCAGGCTGAGGGCTGGAGATCCTGAGATGCAGAAATGTTTTTCATTATGACTGTTTGAGAAAGGTAATGTTTATCTTCCCTGAGCTTGGAATAGTAATCTTTATCTTCTCTGAGCAGCAGAAATCCTTATGCAAGCCAATTCAGAAGGCACTTTTGTTCAGCTTTTGAGGAGTTTTACAAAATTTTGTCTCTTTGTTCTTGACTAGACCAGGATTTATTTTTAAATTTAATCATTACCATGATACCAATAATGACAGTGTGGCAGACCTCTTAACTTACCTGGGTACTAATGGATTAAACTTGTATCATGTCTCTCAGGCTTTGAGATCCCTTCCTCAAGAAACAATTGCTAGCCTTAAACTCCAAAATTGTTTCTTTTTGACAAAACAGTTTATCAGAATTGCATTAGGCATAGAGAGGCTTGACTGCTCTGGGAAGGAAGGCAAGCCAGGAGCCAAGTGTGACAGCAAGTCAGCTGGGAGCAGTGGCCTCACTGACAAAACCACGGGGTTCAGAACTAAGGTCAAGAGCTGATGATCCCAGTCAGACACAGCCCAGAGATGCCCTGGGAAGGCCCATGGTGCTAAGGAAGTGTGAGGCTGAGCTGGGCAGTTCATCCCAAGGGTCCAGCTCTGGGCCAAACAGGGGAAGGTCCAGGACTGTGCCCAGATCAGTTGTTGCACAGCTGTGGCAGCAGTGGTAAAGCCACAGCTGGAAATGGCCCCCGGGGGAACAAGGGGGGCAAGTTCTTCCCTCCAGCTTTTCTCACTGCACTGGTGGGAGAGCCCACTGTGGACTCTGACAGCTCTTCACCCTTCACTTCAACTTCTTCACTCCATCAACTAAGTATCAGAAGATGTTCACACTCACAGACCTGACAAATTTGACTTTGTTCCAAAATTTGGAGACATAACACACATACATAGACACACATGCTGTACTTCAGTCAGCCTCAGAAAATAATGACAGAATTACTTCAGCTACCCTGGGCTTTGGTATTGAAAAAAATTTATAATTATATTCTGGTAAGCACAAGTTAACCACTTTGGAACAGTTGTTAGGGTTTCCACTTAAGCTGGCTCGCTTACTATAAATGGCCAACATACAGACTTTTGAAACTAGTGGCTGAAACATTTTGCTATATATTTATAAACTAATCCCAGAATCTCCTTCTTTTTTTTTTTGGCTGGCAAACCAAATCAATCACTGACAGTTTTCATTTCTCTCAGTGTGCCTACAGGATGCAGTGTCATTATTTTACTCTGGTTACAGTATCACACTGACACACCCAAACATTTGGAAAAGGGGAGCAGTCTTGCCCGGCTACAGGCTCCTATTTCACCCATTTTTGTTGGATCTTTCGTGACTAGTTTTAAAGGGTGTTGCATGCCTAGGATGTAGCAAGTTCGAAGCAACAGCTGTAACTGCTATAGTAGATGAAGAAGAGGCCTAAAAGCAATTAGTTGTCTTTTAACACTCTTTTGTTTAGGACAGAAAAAGTTGGCTGCTTCTGTTTAAAAATACTGTAATTTAGGAAGGAGGGATAGGGAGAGATTTCCACAACCATAAGGGAGCCTTTGATGTATCGTGCAAAGGCCTTCTGCATCTCTTTGAGTGCTTTCCCAATGAAGAACATTTTCCTGACTAAAGCCCTTTGAATTGTAATCCTAATGTGTGCTGTCTTGATGGATAAACAGGAAGTATATTTGTATATCGATTAAGAGAGCCTCAGATCTATAACTTGTAGAGTACCTGTTTGTGTATCAACTTTTTGTGGAATTTTGGGGGATTTTGTGGGGGGTGTTTTGTTGGGTTTTTAATACAGACCTGTTTGCTAGGGTCCATTCTTTGATTCAACATATCACTGCCAAATGAATTGAATTAATCAGACACCTTGGTAGAAATTCAAATTATAAAGAGCTTTTATTTAGAAAGTACTTTGAGAGGCAGAGAGATTGCATGCAGTAATTTTTTCATACTTAATAGCCTGTGTGTATCCTGATATATTATTATGAGATACAAATATATGTAAACTATTTTGTCTCTTTAATGAAACTTTACTTTGTTATGGTTGCCTTGGGAATTTTTTATTAGTTAGTATTTCATTTACTAGTCTGAGTTATACTGCAGGGCTCAGGTTTTGCTAAACCCTATCAACATGTACTTTAGGAAGTCTGGATTATAAGAACATGGGTCTGTTCCGATGACTCCAATCCATAGTATAGAGGTGATGTAAATTCCCATCTTGTGTAACAGAGGAACAGGCTTCCTGGAGAGGTGGTCAATGGCCCAAGCTGGTCAGTGTTTAACAGGCATTTGTGCAATGCCCCTCATCACACACTTGACCTGTTGGTCACACCTGAAGTGGTCAGGCAATTGGACTGGATGATCATTTTATGTCACTTACAACTGAATATTCTACTTCTATTCTATTGTATTCTATTCTATGTAAATGCAGTATAAAACATACATTTATTATCCCATTAGTAATTGCTATGAGTAACAACGACATCTTACCAATAAAACAGTCATTTAAATATTGTTATTCTTTCACACTTGGTTTAAATATCCAGCACAAAAGAGGACTGTCAGAGCAATATTTTATATCTTATAGCTGTGTTTTAGCATCCAAGTAGCTTATTTAGATAATGTGACCTAGAATAAAATCATATTTCATTTCTTAGATTTTTGTTTTGCTTTGTTTTTGGATGTGTAAAAGGGTCTGAAACAGTAGATAGATTGTTTAGAAGCTCAATAGGCTGAGTCCTAGTGCCATGCAAAGGAAGTGATTTTAGCTGTAAGAAAGAGAAATCATTTTAATTAAGCTAGTTTGGATTTTTTTTTTATTTGAAGGACTATTTAATTGATTTTAATACAGAAAGTAATGTTTTGTTACATAGAAATTGCCATACTGAATGAAGAAAAAACTTAAATCTTGTTAAGTGTTTGCTAGAGTGGCAGGAATAAAAGGACCTTAGGGAAGTACTCTGAAGTACAAGGGTAGGAAATAATCCAGCCATGCAGAAAATGTCTTCTTAATCAATTAAAAATACTTTGAAATCTAAAATTCTGGACATAGATTTATAATAATTCTTTCCATAATTGCTGGTATGCCTTTGTTATTTATACTGTTGTAAACCTAGATCTTGACATTATCTGTATAATTTGCAAAGTACATGTTATATTCTCCTAGACACTTGTTCTTAATGATAGTTTTAAATAATACAATTTTTAAGTAATGTTTCCTTGCAGAAATACCTCTTGGCTCATTTTACAATGTGTCAGCAAAATTATTTTAACCAGTTTAAAATTTTCTACCTTCATTTTATTAAATTGAATGTTTCCTTGTTCTTGAGTCGCATGGGACTATATTAACATTATCTATGTTTTAAACTGGAACACAACATGCTTGCCTAAACTTACAGCAATCTGAATTTTCTGGAGACTATTTCATTTGCAGTTGTGTTTGTTACTGGTGTTTTTACAGCTTCTTGTGCTGTAATTTCCGAGCTTGGGGGATGCCTCTGAGTAACTGTATTTGAATAAATCACTTCTATTGTGTATATACAATAATTCTCATGCTTCTAAGAAGTATTTGCTCTGCTACGAAGTACACATATCTCATTTGCTCTTAAATATCCTGAAATAACCAATTGTACAACATTCCTAACACACAACAGCAACTCCAATTGAAGCTGCTATTCATGCACATTGTAGGAATACCAAGAACCTGGGAAAAAAAAAAAAAGAAAAAGAAAAAGAAAATTCACGAAAACTACTGGGCAAAATTTCTGCAAAGAAAATGGGACACATCAAGAAGGCACATAGGCATGACAGTTTATCGTTTATAATAGAGTTTTTTTACAGGAATCATATTTTCATGTCTGCCTTTCAGTACTCTCTCATAGTTTTCTTTGAAATCCTCTGTGAGGGAGGATGAACTTGATCATCAAAGATTTTTTCTCTCATTATAAAGCATAATAATCTAGGGTTGGAAAAAGAGGTGGTACTTCTTGATATAGTGATCTTGATACAGTATTCTGTATGCTCTTTCTGGGTGCAGCGTCTGTATGAGAAGATACAGTTTGGTTTCCTGAGGAAAAAAACACATGGTCTGAATACTGGAAGATTTTAAAAGTTATGAAATACTAAATGCTTACATGCACAGATCTATTTATGTGTTTATTTAGTCCTTTGAATACAACATGAATGATAGCATGGATGCATCGGTTGCATCAGAGGGTTCTTATGCAACCATTAAAAATTCATTAAAAAAACTTCATGGACTATTGTATTTCATTTTTACTGGAGTATAACCATCCATCAGCAAAGCAAGTCTTCAGGAAGAATTTCCACCTGCTCCTCAGCTAAAGATACAGATAAAGATTAAGCAAGATGTTTGCACAGTAACAATATTCCTCTATTTAGACTGACATTTTCAGCCAAAACTTCTTGTATTGCCATGGAGTGATGAGTTGATGCACCATTATGAGTATTCACAGAAGGTAATTTTAACCTTTAGTACCTAATTTCTCCTGTTTCTTTTCATGCCAGTCTGTGGGTATGGGGTGTAGATTCCTTAAGAGGAGGATTTTCAATATAAGCCTAAATTGAAAAGCTGTATCCTCTGCTGCTGAGGGACTTAGGCTCTAGTAATAGCAGAGGTAGTCTACAAACACTAGCCCATCTTGATCTTTTTGAATAACTCACATCATTGCCTCAAGTATCTGAGTTTGGCTTGTCTTTTCATGAGTCTGTCTGCATAAATGCCTGCAAGTGCCCCTTGCTAATGGTTTTGAACCACCAGCTGTTTCTAACAAAAGTAATTTTAGAAAAAAGGAACCCTGGAATAGAATAGAATAGAATAGAATAGAATAGAATAGAATAGAATAGAATAGAATAGAATAGAATAGAATAGAATAGAATAGAATAGAATAGAATAGACCTCACCAACAGTGAGTACAGCAGGACAATCCCCTCTGTTGGCTGTTGGGCTGTGCTGTGTCTGATGATGGGGTTTCCCCTACTACTGACTGAGGTGGAGCCTGCTGTCGACCAGCACCCCCAGATCCCTTTCTGCAGAGCTGCTCTCCAGCCAATCCTCTCCCAGTTCAGGTTTGTGCCTGGTGTTACTTGACCCCACAGTCTCAGTTTAGTATCATCACCAAATCTGTCAATTCCTGCATCCAGATTATGGATAAATATATGGAACAGAACTGGTTCTAGAACTGAGCCCTGAAGAACAGCATCAGCAGCCAGCTAGCCACATTCACAACAACCCTTTGATCCCTGTCCTTCATCCAGTACAGCTTGTACCTGCTCATTGCACAGTTGAACAACTTTTCCAGAAGGATGTTGTGAAGGACAGAGTAAAAAGCCTTATTAAAATCCCAGAAAACCAACATGCACTTTGCATGAAGCCTTCCCTTCATCCTCTGGGCAGGTGACCTTATCTCAGAAGGATGAAAATTAGTTAAACAGGACTTTCCCTTTTTGAATCCATGTTGACTGTGTCTGAAGATTGCATTGTTCTTTGAATGTCTTTCAGTGGTACCCAGTATGATCTTCCCCATAATTTTCCCAGGTCCTGAGGTTAGACTCAAAGGTCTGTCATTCCCCGAGTCCTTCCTCACACTCTTTTGGGTAAATTGGAAAAATACAGCTGACTTCCAGTCAGTGGGAATCTCCCTGGTCTCCCAAGAATTTTAGACGATCAAGAGGGGTCATGTCATAACATCCACCAGTTCCATCAGTACCCTGTGATGAATCCCATCAGACTCCATGGCCTTGTGACCATTCACCTGATACAGGTGGTCCCTTACACTTTTAGTGTCCAGGAATGGAATGTGACTGTTCCCACAGTGGTAGTACTGACTCAGGGAACCAGGCTGCACAAGGCCTGTCAGTTTACTAAAGACTGAAGAGAAAAAAAAAAGAAAAAAAAAAAAAAAAATCATTGCATGCCTCTGCTTCTTCATCCCTATTAGTCAGGTGGCCATCTTCAACACACTTAGATTTTTGTAAGTTCTGCAAAAAAATTAGCAGCTATGTACAGGAGAAAGAAAACTAAGTCAGGATTCCTGTGGAGCATGAACTCCGCAGCTAGTCATTTATGAGGCTTCCTGGCTGGCAGCTGGCAGTGCACATACTGGCCAAGGTACTAGAACACTAGAAATTAGCTGCAGTTCATCCGGTCACTTCTCTTGCTTAAATTGGAGTGACATGAAAAATAATGACAAAAAACACAGAAGACCAAAATGACTAAAAATGAGAACTGAACTGATAATGTAAGTGAGGAAGAGTGGAGTCTGATTCTTGGACTCTTTTTGCTGAATGGCAGCACAAATATGGGCTACATTAATAGAAATCACATTTCATTAGTCCCAGTGTTCACCTGTTTTCTTCTTTGGGTATGAAATTTGTTGCCTTTCACGGCTGTCATGTTTCAATAGGTAGATACTGGTGTTCATAAATTATTCGTTCCTAGGCATTGAGAGTGTACCCAACATGGCAATACTGAAGAGCCAAAAAAACTTTTGCTGTAGATGGAAGCAGGTTAGGGTGCCATCATATAATACTTTTTTTCTTTTTCTATTTTCCAAGAACTGACTCTGTTTTTTATCAGAACAGAGTGTAGGAATACTTGTGCTGATGAGAGTGTCAAACAATGTAAGCTTTATCCTAGTTGAAATACTCCACACAAAGTTGACATTGAGAGATTTCCTGAAGAACAACTAATATTAATAAAAATCAGTAGTCAAGTCTGTGCTGGTTTTGACTGGGGTTCAGGTAGTTTCCTTCACAGTGTCTAGGCTGTCTATAAGGCTGTGTTTTGGATTTGTGCTGAACACAGAGTTGATAACACAAAGATGTTTTTGTTATTGCTGAGCAGGGATTGCACTGAGCCAAGGCCTTTTCTGCTTTCCACATGGCCACGCTGGTGAGGAGGCTGAGGGGTGCGTGGGAGGCTGGGAGGGGACACTGCTGGAACAGGTGACCCCAAACTGACCAAAGGGATATTCCAGACCCTGTGACATCAGGCTCAGTGTGTAACGTGGGGAGAAGAAGGAGGAAGGAGGGGATGTTTGGACTGATGGGGTTTGACCTCCCAAGTCACCAAGTCATTAGTGTAATGGGGCCTTGTTTTGCTGGAGATGGCGGAACAGCTGCATAACCATGGAAAGCACTGAATTAATTTCTTGTGTTGCTCTACTTGTGGGCGTGGCTTTTGCTTTCCCCATTGTAAACTGTCTACATCTCAACCCCTAAGTTCTGTAGTTTTCACCCTTTCAGTTCCCTCCCCAGTCCTGCTGGTGGAGGAGTGAGGGGCTGGGCTGCCTGGGGCTGGGCTGCTGGCGGGGTTAAAGCACCCCAGCCCCTCGGAGGCAGACGTTCAGGGGGCCGAGCCACCGTCCCGGAGCGCTCCCGGCGCAGCATCGCCCTCACGGCCCCCGGCCCCGCCCCCAGCCGGGATTGGCCGCTGCCCTCCGCCCTGGCTCGTGATTGGCCGGCGCGGGCGCTGCGGGCGGCGGGATTGGCCACGGCGTCGGCGGCTGGCGGGAGGCGGCCGGCGGGAGCGGGCGGGGTGAGTGTGGCCCCGGCCCGGCTCCGCGGGGCGCCCATAAAGGGGGCGGGCGGGGCCGGGGGCACTGGGCAGTGTTGCCGGGAGTGCTGCCGGCTGTGCTGGGGACGCTCGTTTGTGTTGTGGAGCAGCGGCCTTGCTCCTTCCCCCCGGAACGGGCCTGCGGCCGAGGGCGGGGGCCTCAGCCGGTGGGTCGAGAGGGCACCGCGGGCGGGCCGAGGTGGCCCCGCGAGAGCCCGTCCGTGAGGGGCCGGGGCCGTTGGTGCGTGCGGGAGAGCCGGCGGGCGCGCAGCGACAGCGCGGACACGGGCAGGCCTTCGGGGGCAAAGTGCTTGCAATTAATTTCCTTTTTTCTGTTGTTGTTTTGGTTTGGTTTGTTCTTGTTTTGTGGGGGTTTTTTGTTGCGTTTTGTAGTTTTTCTCGCACCGCACCGTGGCAGTGACTCAGTACCGCGGGGAAAGGGGAGGTCCCTGCTTGGGGTCTGCCTTGTGTCAGCCAAGCACCCGCAGGTGTGAGCGGGGTCACGGGCGAAGTGACATCGCTTGACATCGCTTCAGCGAGATTGTGGAACACTCACATTTCTCTCTTTGCTCGAGGAGAGGAGGTCCGAGCCAGCAGAGCAGCCCCCAAACACAGGGTCAGAAGGAACGTGCTTTGGGCCCAGAATCCAGGGGAGACTTGTCAGTGCTTGTAGCTGATGCGCCTTTTCTTCCACACGAGTGAAATTAACTAACATGTAGTTACACTGCACGGGATGAGTTTTGTACCTGGAAGAGAGTAGCACTTCCTGTTCCCCCTTTAGCAGCTCTCTTGAAGTGCTTGTCTGGAGCAGTGTTGGCTGTGGTGGAGCTGAGCGTTCTCAGGACGCCCTGCACATGGACTTTACTGGGTACTGCTGGTGAATTAACACTGTGAAACATAGGAGTTATACACTATGTGAATCTCCGTGGTGCATGAGAACTTAGTTTATTTAGAGGCTTTATAGGATGCGTTTGAAAGCTTAGAAACTGTGTTTAGGTCCTTTTTTTGTACTGTGACATATTCAGCACTTCTTTTTTTCCGTGTAGTTCTTGATTTGCATTTGTCTGTGCACACAGTTAAGCAGTTTAGAAGAATGACTTTTGATTGGATTTTTGCCACGCTATCTAGAAAAAATATGTACTGTAGCAATGAAGAGCGGTGTCAGACTGCTAGTGTTCTCTTTAATGCAAAAATGAAGAATACATATTTTATGGATTAAAGTTTCATTTGGGAGAAGCATGCTTATTTAAAATTGTGTAAGCAAATGTATGTAATAAAATAAATTTATTTGTAGCTGAGTCAGACTCTCACAGAATTGGTTTCCTGCTCTTTTTCACGTACTAAAGAAGGGAAGAAGTCTGGAAAAAGTTGTTCGCAAAAGTCTTGATTTTGAAGTTGCATTAAAGTGCAGGATCAGGAAACTTCTATGAAGTAGGTGCGTTTTTTAAATTTCCTTTGCTGATAGAGTGAATTGCAGTGCAGTCTAGTAAGATGCAAAGAGTTCTTGAAAGATCAAAGCCTCATCAAAATAAGCAATACTTATGAATTGTTACCTTGTTAAGCTAGCTGATCCCATGAAGATGTGTACTTTTGCAAAAGCAGTTTAGCATAACAAGTGACAAACACTGATAGGATGTATTGGATGAGTTCCACAAACACTGTTATGGGTACTAGTTGCAAAAATTGAGCTGGCATTACTGCCATTTTTACACAGTAATCTCCCTGGTGGCCCATAGTACTTGTTGTGCTGTGTTTGTTTTGATTCTTGTACTCTGAGGAAGGCTTGAATAAAACCAAAAGTATTATTGTGCCGTACAGCAGCAGAGGCTGTTTTTGGGGCAGACAGTCCCCAGCTTGTGGTTTGCAGGGTGAGTCATGTTCGTTTGGCATCTGAGGTAATTGGAGGTGTGGATGTCATTTGAAGCTGTGACCATAAGATTTACCATACTGTTAAGGCTTGTCCTAATACTTCTGAATAGTATTTTGAACGAAGTATGGAGAGCAAATTTGTTCTAATTAATTTATTCATGATACAGTAGTAACGCCCCTGCATTTTAGTGGATAGGTCTAGAAGTCTGTAGAGCCCACTGCAGTTACAATACTGCTCCAGCAGTCTTGTATTTGTATGTTTAGTAGTGTATTTTGAAAGGTTCTAAAGGGCTACTTTGTATTTATTTCAGTTGAAAAGTGTATTTAAAGACTTCAGTTAATGCTGTTAAATGATGCTCAAGTTGCAGAAACAACTTCGAATATGGACTAGGCAGAGATAAACCCAGACTACTGGAGAAGGCCAATGAGCTCACCTTGGCCTTCTGTTCAAAACATCCATGGACAGGGGCTATTGTGATTGTCCCTAAAGGACATTGACTTGAGCCAGTGTCTGCAACTTCAGCTTCTGTGGTTTCGATAGCCTGGACTCAAACAAAACACACCATGCAGTTTATCAGGGGAGTGTCCTGAAGCACTTGTAGTGGTGCTGTGCACATTTAATATGGGGGCAGTTGTTTGAATTGTGCAAGGGTGCAAAAATGCAGTAATTCTCACAAGAGCCTTGGTTGTCATACAGGCCGCCCCTGGCTGTCTGTTTATGTGGAGCAGGGCTGTGACTTATTTATATGGGAAATTGAGGTAATTATTGATGAGCTTGTAGTAATGAGTGCAATACTCTGCAAGGATGACAGAGTGGATGGTCATGTAAATTGCTAAATGCTCATGTGTCATGGTGGGAAAAAATATTTATAAATTCTGCTGCCAATGACATTAATCATTCTGAGTAGTTTTAAAACAGCTTTTCAAATTTGATTAATTTCAAGTGTGATGTTTTTATACTAAATCCTTATGCAGCATTTCAGGTAACTAAATATGTGACTGTGGAAGCAGAGAATTCCAGCTGGCACGTGTGTGTGTCCTTAACAGTTATTGAAACTGGACCTGAAAAGTTTGTGGTTGTTGAGATTCTGAAGTTCCCTGTGATTTTTCTGTATTGCTGTAACATCGTCAGTATCTCTCTTTTGGAAGCAAAGCAGGGGAAAGAAAATCCAAAGTGATAACAAATTTCAGATTTAAATGATGCCACTAGTTGATACTATAGAAAAGTATAGTACAGAGAAATGGTTCTGATCCTGAGGGTAGATTGTGGATTACTGCTCAGGAGATTAGTGATAATTGGTTATACCAAAGGGTCCTATCATGTCAGCTTAGTGTCAGAATGTTCCAAAACATTCAAGAGCCCTAACCCAGATGATTTTAAACAATAGCAAAATCTGCTTTCTGTTTTAGTGGTGCTATAGTCAACTTCATATCTTAACTAGGTGTTTATTCATTATGCGTTTGGTGAACCAGCTATTTGTAGTTTGGCAGCTTAAAAAAAATTGTAGTGTAAGGTTCTGAGAGTACTGTCAGGAACCTGCAGCAGTATTTTTGAGGCCTAAAAATTAGCTTCTAGTTAATGGATCTGTAATACATTTCCATGATTCTAATAAGGTGCTTTAAGTGAAAAGTAGTGGTTTTTAAAAGATGACCAAAAAAATATCAAGTACTTGTACCATACGGAGTAAACCCAGTGCAATTTTGTACAGCATATTCATTGTGTAAGCTTTCAAAAATTTAAAAAAAGAAAAAAAAAATTGACTGTGATTTATTTTCTGTGTGAAAACAAGCGAATAGTGATAGGCAGTCATGTTGTAGCACCAGCAGTTTGGAGGAAAAAACCCACAGATTTTGCACTCCACCCAAAGTAGATGTGTAGGACTGTGATTCTAGCCTGGGGACAGAATAAATATCTGAAATTCTGGAACATTTGTTTAGGGAAATGACTGTGGAGCTGGTAAGGACCTCAAACAGTTAGCTTGTCAGGCTTATCCTCTCTCCCAGCCCTTCCTCCCAGTGATTCTTCTCTGGATGTTTGTTTGAATACCTTTCTTTGGGCTGTATTTCTGATGGGTATTCTTCGGTCTCCCCAGGTGATCTGTTGGAGAGATACCATGTCCCTACTGGTAGAACCATTTCCCTTATGTCATTTCCATGTGTTGTTTCCATGTGTCAGGGAAAACAGTGATCATTTTTGAAGCAAGGTATTTTAAAACTACATGCAGAGCATACGAGCTGATTTACATTGTTGGTCAGGACACAAGGGTTACTTTTCCTGTCTTGTAGTCTTCACGCTAATGCAGCTATGTTGCTATTTGCCAAAACACAGGGGGAAACATTGACTTGACTTTTGTGTATTGTGGTCCTCTATAATAATCCTCCACTGCCCTTCTGCTTAGATGGACATTGCCAGTTGTTCCCCCTTTAGTAATTCCCTCAGTTGTGTATTCCTACCTGACAATAATATCCCATGCTTCTCTTTTTGAGAATGATCTTACTTCTTCCCCAGCATATTGGAATCACCTCAGATTCTGTTTCATGACACTTCAGGTAAGCTCTCCTGTCTGTTGATTGGATCAGAGGCTTTTGTTACTCTTGTATCCAAGATACAGAATTAAGTTTATGAAAGGAGAGGAGCTTGAAATGCTGAGACTTCACTGTTTTTCATGAAAAAACCAAAACCAACAGCAAAACAAAAAACCTCCAAACTTGGAAAAAAAAATTAAAAATTACTTTCGCTGCTTCTGATAGTGCAGGTTTGATTACATGTTTTGGGTTAAGTTTGCTTTAATAAAGACGGTTATATAAGATGATAGGCAGCAATGCAAAAATATGTCTTTAGGTCTTCTAGTTGATGAATTATGTCTCTCCATCATGTAAGAATTTCCAGGGCCTGCACTTCCACTTTGGGATTCTTTTGTTATTTCTAGTTGCTGTGTTTATCAGGGGGAAAGGAAGTGATTGTTCTGGTTTCTTAAAGTGTTTTGGGGTCATCTGCACTGACAAAAGTAGAAATGTACCTTTTCTGCTTAAAGTGTAGAAAAGTCTTGTCATTTTGTTGATTATTGGCTTCTATTTGAAGTCTTTCAGCTCCAGAGAGATGCGAAAGTCATAAGAAGAGAGGACAGATGTGGGGGTGGGGGTTGGTGACTGAATTTCTGTACATCTCCTGACAAACTAGGTAAAAATTGTTACTTCTGTGCCCTTAGTTTAATACACCTATTTAGAATACAAAAACTTGTGATATTGGGAAGGAGAGAGATAAGAAAGTTTGCCTGATGATTAGCAGCACATAGTAGTGTTATGCATTAACAGAATAGACTGCTACAGGGACTACTGGCAAAGTTGGGCTTTTTATTCTTGAAGTTAAAATGCTAGCTTTCTAAGAGAGGAGGAGGCTTGCTTTTCTTTGGTTAGTACACTGCATACACACTGTCCTTGTCTTTAAAAGCTTTTAGTACTGCAGTTGCTTAATCTTCCCTCTTGAGATTTAGTGCGTAATTTCTGCTGAATTATTAGTTAGGGTAAAAGCTGTAAAACTGATTACTACAGTGGTAAGGCAGAGCTGTCAGTTTATCAGATCAAACAGGATTGAGGATTTTCATCAGGGGAGATGAAAATGATGCATTCAATCTATTTACAGTTTTGTGCAAAAAGTAAAGAGGACTGGGCTAAAGTCAGAGCAAGTCAGTGAAAAAGCCCTGGAAATAATGCAGGAGTTGTGTATAGCATTGAAGCAGATAGACTGTCAGAGGACAGTGTAAAATATGTACTGGAATGGCTCAGTTCTACCACCTCAGCTGTGCTAATGCAAGAGCCTGCAGAGCTTCTTAAATATGAAGACAGACTTAGACCCTTGGAGAAGGAAATCTGGCAGAGCTGAGTAAGTTCACGCAGGCTGCTTTACAGCTTGACAGCCAACCATTGTAGCCGCACCTGAAGCTGCATCAGAGCAAGCCACCCTGACTGGCTCCTTGGCTGAAGTGACCAGGTGGCAGACATCAGTGTAGGGAGACTCGTGTTGGAGACTCGTGCCCTCGTGTTGGTCAGAAGAGCCTGGATGACAGAATGGGAGCTGTGCAGGACCCTCAACTCTAGGAAGATGTCTAAGGACAGAAAGGAACTGCCTCAAGATGGTCGTTCGTAGCAACTCGCCCATTCAGACATCTCTGTGTGGAAGGTGATGACTGGGCTTCACTTATTAAGGGAGCTCTGGACTTGAAGAAATTTTGTCTGCCTCATGACTTGTCCTGGGAATATATCTAATGCATTTCTTTTAGAGCAACCATTGGCAAATCCAAACGGGATGGGGAGCCAGAAGAGATGCTCCAGGAGCCTTTTTATTACTTTACCAGTCCCACATTCAGAGTTGAGATGCAGGAGATGATACAAGCTCGTGCTGTTGCAGGCATCCAGAGACTTCCTGGTTACAGAGTATTCGTAAAAGCTTCTCAGCCAGTAGCGTACTTTCAAAAGTTACAACTGTCTTAACCAATTTTCAAAAGCACACGTACATCTGTTATACACAATATTTACTTGTTTATACCTTATATAACAATGCACAGTACTTTCCATTATTAAACTTAACGTTATTTATCTTGCTAAGCATATTTTTTGCAACTCTAAAAGCTATCTCAGCCAAACCTAGAAACTCTAACCATTGTTTTAATGTCCTTGCTTGTTGTATAATTCCATCTTCTTCAAGTTTTCGCAGCCAAAGCTAATCCGTAAGCTCTTCTGCTTTATTTCTGAAACTTGCTTTTATTTCTCACACTTAAGAGCCTTTCTACCTTTTTTTGTGTTTCCCACAAGCAACCACTGACATTTTCATGCATATACTTTAATTCACTTTTGTTTGTATAGTGGCAGCATTTGCTCCATTTCATGTCTGGCAAAAATTTTTCATAATTTGTCTAGAGTTGTGAATTGTCTATGATGATTATAAGAGGTCATTAATTGAGATTTGGAGTTTACAGACAATGTTCAAAATACAGATCAACTTATTTCTTTTAGCCTGCATGTCGACTAATGCTTTGGTAAATGCAGAAATGTAATTATTTGTAAAATTAATTGTTATAGGTGTAATATTAATAGACTGTAATATTTCAGAACTTCAGTTTTGCATTTATGGCACAAATTGCATACAAAATGGCAAGCTTTTGGGGAAATGCAAAACAGAAACCATTTAGTATTTAAGTGGAAGGAAGCTGCTATTAGTTTGCTGGTGATCATTTGCCTCTTTTGGGAAGAGTCTCAGATCAGTATCAGAATATTTTTATATGATCATGGCTGTTGGGGGATTTTTGCATTAAAACTGAAATCTGAAAGGTAAAAAAAACCACAAGTAAGCAATTTTATTTTAATTTAAAATCAAATCAGTAGTGGGCCAGCCTGTGGGATAAGTGGGACAGCTTATTTAATTTGGACCACAGGCTACTTCCAGCCTCGGGCAAAGAAAAGGAACTATACTGAGTAAAAACATTGACTTAATGGAACGCGTAGCTCAGAGGGGAGTTCAAAATGACCTGCAAGGTTGATGAAAAGACAATGCCTGGAAAATAAGTCCCTGAAGCATATTCCATTTGTCAATGTACTTGTAGCTGAGCTGATACTGCTTATGGAAATAATCACTACTGTGTTCTCAAATATCCTAGTGAGGAGCCTAAAGTCACTTCAGACACAGAGAGCTTGAGAAGGAACTTTTCTTGAATGGATTGGATCCATAAGAAAATGGTTGGATTTTTGCTTATCATCGAGTGTGCTGTTTTCAGCTGGGATAGAGCTACATTTCTTCACGGGAGTTTGCATGGGACTGTGTTCTGTATTTTTTGCTGGAAACAGCGTTGATAACACAGGGATGTTTTTGTTATTGCTGGGCAGAGGTTGCACAGAGCCCAGGCATTTTCTGTTCCTCCAGTGAGCAGCCTGGGGGTGCACAAGGAATGGGGAGGGGACACAGCTGGGACAGTTGACCCCAGCTCACAATAGGGGTATTCCAGACTGTGTGGCATCATGCATAGCTGATAGGGGGAAGGAGGTTGGGTAGGTTGCTGTGACTTTGGAACTGTCGGAGCATTGCTGGGTTGCTGGTGAGCAATTAGGGGTTTTTTTGCATTACTCATTTTCCTTACTTTTATTTCCTTGTCTCCTTTTTTCTTTTTTTTTTTTCCTTAAAAACCCCAAAATTCCAAAACTGTCTTTATCACAGCCCATGGGTTTTTTCGCTTTTACCCTTCTTATTCTCTCTCCTTTTCTACTGGGAGAGTGAGTGAGCACCTGTTTGGTGCTTAGCTGCCTACAAGGATTAGACCCTAGCATAAGGTTTTCTGACGTTTAGATGAATCCCAGACAGTGAAAGTGAATTTTAACTGAATATTGATTGCTTTGAGTATTAATTTGCTAGTGTATGTAGTTTGAAGCTTGAAAGCATAGTAAGAAAATTAAATCATTTCACTGTTAATCTGCTCATAGAGGCAAGAGAAGGAAATTGTGTAGGATGTTGTTTCAATTTTTCAAATTGAAATATTCCTCTCCTTTTTTGGGATTATTGTGTGCTTTTTTTCTGTTAACTGAAATGAAGTAATCTCTTTTCAGTCCTGAGCAGTGGTGCTTAGCAAACTGAAAATTCTCCATTCTAATTCAATTTTTTTTTTAATTCATCTGCTCTTGGAAAATTTCAATACCTGCAGGAAAGAAAGAGATGTAGAATACTGGTTCCAGGTAAAGAATATTAGATAATACCTTTTAAAAGACAATGTGAATACTTTAACTGCAACATATATTTGAGTTGATCAGGGGTGTGGTTTCATTATGATTCAGAAATAGTCAATTAAAGGAGAGGATGTGAAGAATATGAGTTGGTTTTAAGTTTTGCCCATTTGACAGCCAAATGAATTAATATACTTCTGGGAACAAATGCAGATTTATTTTTTTAAGATGGTAACCTAGAAAACAGTAATTGTGTCAGTATTACATGCATTCCCTTTTCAAACATTGAATGTGAGATCCTGTTGTCTTGTAAAAGAAAATGTTTTCTGTAATTCATAGATGTCAGAGAAAAAAGAGCAGTTGAGTAGGATAAGGGATTTATTTTTACTTCTGTGTCGTGTTGAGATTGGGTCCAGAATATGCATACAAGCTTTTTATGAATGCTAGGAAAACCTGAGGAAGAACATAAAAATATATTAGTTATTAAAAGAGTGAAAAAAACTTCCTAGAGAAGGCTATTTTTGTATTTCTTAATGAGAGGCTATTTTTGTGTTTCTTAAAAAAAAAAAAAAAGAGCTAGTTAAATACTTCCTGCAGCAGGATATGATGACAACCCTTCCTCTCTTTGGGATGAAAACCCAAGTTCCACTTGGAACTGTTTCCCCCCCACTCCATGCCCACTCCCCTTCTGGGCGCCCCAGCCATACTCTCCTAAGCTTTTTCCTCTGGTGTAGGCCTACACACTCTGTAAAGAATCCCTCTTCAGCTCTCTTGTAGCCCCACTTTAAGTACTGGAAGGTTGCTGTAAGGTCTTCTGGAGTCTTTTTTCCAGGCAGAGCAGTCCCAGCTCTCTCAACCTGCCTTCATAGGAGAGGTGCTCCATCCTCAGATCACCTTCGTGGCTCTCAGTCATGCACTTCTTGACCCAAGAAAGCTGCTGCTCTTGTCACTAGCGCACAGGGTGTGAGGGAGTTGAGGAGATAGGAGAGAGCAAAAGGTAATGGAGAGGAGAGTAAAGGGAGGTGGCTGGGTTTCATTGGATGAGGGCTGGGTCCTGCCAGCATGTGTCAGAGCAGGAAATTCCAGTTGCCCTACATAAAGGCTCTGTAAACTGGTTGGAGATTTTTTTTTTATGTTGTATTGTGGTCAAGAGCATGGATGATTTCTGAACACCAGGTTACAGTGCTAGGTTGTGAACACATGTAGGCATGCATCTACTCTTGAACGCTTACTTCTAGAAAAACAGGGATTTTTTTTTTCCTCTTTAAATCCGTGTGGAAGGGGACAAGTTGGTTAGGTAAATCAGATGGATTTGGTCTGGATTCTGAGGCTTTCTGTGCTATAGCCTGTAATTTGCTGTCTCTAGGGAGCAGTGTCCTTAGTGCAGTATTGGTAGAAGTAAAGAGGAGGCACACCACTCTGTGTCAGTGATTAAGGCAGTGCCTGTTAAAGGCTGGACTTACCTGTTTGAGAACTGTATTTTAGGAGACAGTCTCTCCCATTTTTTATTAATCCAGCTCTGGTAATCCAAAATGCTTTCCTTCTCAGGATCCTTTTGAGGAATTCCGGTGACCGTAATAATGTTTTGGAAGTATGGAGGTGTGTGTATAAGCATCTTCAGCCAGAGAGGCGAATAAGTAGCCCGTATGCCCTGCCTTAGTTATTTATTCACTGGTGTGTTGCTTCTCTAAGACTGGTCAGTTTTGCAGAAATGCATCTTGTCAGTGAATATTGTGTGTGCTTTGAACAGGTCTACTAAACTGAGCTTCTGAAGCAATACATACTTCTTAGGCTGAGCTGGCCTGGAAGAAATACCTGAGAGAGGATATTGTGTCTCACAGCTTCATTGCCTGAAGGGTTTCTTGTAAATTGGTCTCTGCATTCATGTGCCTAAATGCTGCGCATTTTAGGCATGTAGGTAAATAAATGCATGCCTTCTTCTCTTACTTTTGAGATATTTTGTATCTAGGTAGAAGTAGCCTCTCCTAAACACCAAATGTGACGTCAGTACTTCCAGTAAGTGATGAAAGCTTTCACTATGTTGATCCAGTAAGTCTTCCCCAGAACAGAAGAATAATAACTGCTTGCACTATCTTCTACGAACAGTTGACTACATGATGAGATACTCTGTATGCAAGAGCATTATTTGGAACAAAAAATGCAGTGCATTAAACAGATTTTGCACATTGTGAACATCAGTTTTTTTAAAAATGAAACATTTGCATTCAGAGAACTTGACTCTGTTGAGTGGACATCTGTTTTTGAACAATACTGATGTTTTAGAGAACAAAATGAAATTAAGAGGCAATTTTGTTGTATTTTTCTCTTATTTGTTTCAACCACTTGTTTGAGGACAGAGTTCTGCATTGCTGTTTTGATTTACTAATCTAACTGTTGGATTTTGCTCTGCAGATTTGGATGTGGCTGCTAATTATCAGCTCCCTCTGGCAGTCTGCTGACCAGTCATGTTGTAATCAAGGGAAATTTCAGGATTGTCAGAGCTTGGTTGAATAAAAATAACTTGCTGGTTGACTTAATTAGCGTATTAACTACTGGCTGACTAGCTGGGAAAATTAATTGTCAGTCCTTTTTTTCTTGCATTAGTTGCCAGGATTTTTGTTTTGCAAAGACACCAGAGAGTTTTTACCTTTCTAACGATTTCAGGAGTGATATAGTTAATGAAAAAACAAGCATTTTAGTTTCTGGTTTTTAATGTAGGATGGGCAGGTCTGGACAAATACCCAAAAATATTTCCAGGGCAAATTATGTGTAATCAAACTACATAGAGCTTCATAGATATATGAGGAAAAAAAGCCTCAGATACCTGCTAATTTTCTTCTGCAAAGGTTCAATATCTTTCATATGTCCCTGCTCATAGATAATCTCTTTTTAAGTGTAATGAAGAGATTAGTTGCACAGTCGGGAAATAAAAAAGCTGTCATATTTTTCTGAAGTTCATAATACTCTATATTAATGGTTGCAAACTTTATCTTCCTTGTGTTTAAGGTTAACTTTTTAATTTGGTGAGTTTAAAGAACAGAAACTTTGTAATTCCATATCTAGTAAAGATTAAAAGTGACTTAGAGGGACACAAAGAAGTCACTGTATGTCTGAAATAGTGAACTTTTGATTGTATTTGTACAAGCAACAGCCTCAGGGCATGAACCTGTGTGTTAGATTAATACCTGATAATAGTGCTGTATTAAAATATCTCATTATTACAATATCAGCAGCCTTTCTCCATTGTTTCTCAAGTTCCTTTGTACTCCTTATGCCGTATTTTCTTGGTGAAAGCTGTAAGTGTCATTAATATGAAAAACTGCTCTAAGAAGAAGCAGTGTGTGGGCAATGCTTTGTATGGCCATGCCTGAACATACTACCTTTAGCAGTAAGAACAAAGCCTTCTCCCCACGACTTTTGCTTTAGAAGGTGTGATTTGATTAATTATACTGTTCCAGTCACAAAGATAAGCTAGCTAGGGCTGCCTGAATTGTGCTGTATTACCTGAAGGATTTTCCTTTATAGTGCTTTCAAATCTTTTCTGCAAGCTGATATATGTGTTTTGTCAGATTTATGAGCAGAGTGAAAAAACCAAAAAAGCTATGACATATGGGCTTGATTTTTAAAATTTTTATAAAGTCTCTGTTATTTACTAAAAACATGTTAAAATGGGGGCACAATCAGTGTTTGCCAATATTATTTATTGTAGATGAAAACTCAGTTACATGCTTTCATAACATATGGGCCCAGAGCACTTCATGTGCTTAATAATCACATTATTAATGAAGCTTAAGAAAAGTACTTTCTACTTAGAGAAGTAGAAAGTTCCTTGCTAAAAAAAGGATATCAAAGTGTTAGGGAAGAGGGACACTGCAAAGACATATTGTTGTCTAACAAGTGTCTCTGACTTTTTCTTTCCTCCATATTCTCATGTAGCAATGGGGCAAGGACTTGGCAAAACTGCCTGGCCCAAACCTGCAGGAGCATATCAGACTGTTACAGGTGGAATATATGGAAGAAGACATTCCTGTGCTGGGTTTAGACCATTTTTGAGTAACCAAGACAGAGATGGACATCAACAGAATGAAGACTGCAAACAATTAGAACTGGAAGATGTTCAGAAAGAGAATACTTTATGTATGTATATATCTTTATGTATTTGCCATTTAGGTGCAAACTGGGATGCTTGGGGGTAAAGGAGGAAGGTGCATTGAGAGCCACATAAGTGGCATATGTTATTGAGCCACTTAAATAGCATGTAAAGTGCATTTTGTGTGTCTTTATACTAAATTTATTTTTCTAAAGTATAGATAACCTAATCTAATAAATCTATATTTGGCTGTGCAGTTTTGCCTGAAGAACATTCATAATGGCTTAATGCATTCTAACAAACTAGATAACAATAACATTGTATAATTCAAATTATTTTGTCTTCAAATTAAAATTCACATTTGGAAGAGAATACCTATTTTAACCTTCTGTTTGGAACTAGGCTGTGAAATATTTGATGCATCATGAACCAGGTTGTTCTGTCTTTGTCAGCCATTGTGAAAATTAGTTTAAACCTATAAAACATCTCTGAAAGTCCATTTTTTATTTGTTTGTACCATTTAGACCACTTCCCTTTTTTGTTTAATGAATTTTGGATGTCAGTATTTATCAGAATGCCTTCTGTGACGCTAACATCTGAATAATAATTTAATAGAGGAATACAAAATGGCTTCTTGGATTAGAAATATGGTCCCATTTCTTTGGCTGAGGTTTTCAGCTTAAAAAACCCCATTTGATACAGCCTTAGATTTTCCAAAGTGCCTGGGGGGGAAGGACTTGGGGGTACTGATCAACACTGGCTGAATATGAGCCATCAGTGTGTCCAGGTGGCCAAGGGAACCTGGCCTGTGTCAGCAATAGTGTGGCACCAGGGCAGTGACTGTCCCCCCCTGTGCTGGGCACCAGTGAAGCCACACCTTGAATTCTGTGTCCAGTTCTGGGCCCCTCAGTTCAGGAAGGACACCGAGGGGATGGAGCTTGTCCAAAGGAGGGAGCAGAGCTGGGGATGGGTCTGGAGCACAAGTCTGGTGAGGAGTAACTGAGGGAGCTAGGGGTGCTCAGCCTGGAGAAAAGGAGGGGGGACCTTCTTGCTCTGTAAAATTGCTGAGAGGAGGCTGTGAGGGTCTTTCTTCCCAATAACAAGGGATAGGACAAGAGAAAATGGCCTCAGATTGCACCAGGGGAGGTTTAATTGGCTGTTAGGGAAAATATGTTCACCAGAGGGGTTGTCAGTCATTGGAACAGGCTCCCCAGAAAAGTGGTGGAGTCGCCAGTTCTTGGAGGCCCTCTAAATGCGTATCCATGGTCTAAAGGTGGACTTGGCAGTGTTAGATTTATGGTTGCACTTAGTATCTTAGAGGTCTTTTTCAACATAAGTGATTCTGTGGTTCTACAAAGTAGCTTTTTTTTCTCCTTCCCTTACAGACTATTTTGAAACTGCTTTCTTATTCTAATTTTGTTTTTCTTTTTAAATGATAATGGCTTAGTGCTTTGTTCTTGTAATCTGTTATGATGTAGATAATATTCAGGTGGTTTTTAATTTTTTCTCATTGAAGTATGTTTACTGTTGTCCGTGCTTAATACATTTTCTATGCTTTCATCTAGTTAAAGGTTTTATTTCCTGTAAGGCAGTGTTGATGTGTGCGGAGATCTTCCTACTGTCTCTCTATAACGCTACCACATTTCTTGTTTCAGTTACATGGACAGCAGCATGCAGTTATTTTATGGGTCTTTAGATACATTCAGTTTAAGGGTGTATTATCTCCCTGTTTTTAATACAGTTGCTTTGTATGTAAATTAGTCTGACAAAATGCCTTTCCTTTACATTTGTTCCTGTGTTTATTACCGAACAGATGAAGTCACCTCAGCCACTCCTTGTGTGGCTTCTCCCTGTTGGTTCTTCACCATCTTCATGGCCCTCCTCTAGACACTCTCTAGTATCTTTGTATCTTACATGGTGGTACCCAAAACTGCCCCGAGCACTCAGGGTGATGCCACCCCAGCCCAGAGCACAGTGGGAGAATCCCCTCCCTTTCCCAGCTGGTGATGCTGTGCCTGATGCCCCCCAGGACATGGTTGGCCCTCCTGGCTGCCAGGGCACTGCTGACTCATGTCCAACTTGCCATCAGCCAGGACTTCCAGGTCCCTTTCCCTGGTGGTGCTCTCCAGCAGCTCATCAACATCTTCCATTTTAGTGTCATCAGCAAACTTAGTGTACCTTTGAGTCCTGTGTCTGGGTTGTTTATGAAGATGTTGAAGAGCACAGGGTCAAGGATGGAGCCCTGTAGAACCCCACTAGTGACAGGTCACCAGAGTGATGTCACCCCATTCACTGTCACCCTTGGTGCCTGACCCATGAGCCAGCTGCTCACCCATCACAGGACCTGTTTATCCAGCTGTGGGCAGTTTTGTCCAGAAAGATCCTATGAGAGGCAGTATCAAAAGCTTTGCTAAAATCCATGAAGATTACTTGAACTGGTTCCCTTGATCCAATAGGTGGGATACCTTGTTGTGAAAGGAAATTAGGTTTGACAAGCAGGACTTTCCTCTCATGAAGCCATGCTGGCTGTGACCAATGGCTGTGTTGTCCTTCAGGTTTTTCACTACACCAGAATAGTCATCTCTGTAATTTTACCAGTAACTGAAGTGGACTGACAGGCCTGCATTTCCAGGGTCATCCTTGCACTCCTTGAAAACTGGGACAGCCAGCGTCCAGTCAGCTGGGATCTCTACGGATTCCCAGGATTTTTCAAAAATCATTGAGACAGGCCCTGCTGTGACATCAGCTGGCTTGTTGACTACTCTTGGATGAATCCCATCAGGGCCCTTAAACTTACAGGGAGTCAGCAGGAGCAGCAGATCTCATACAAGTTCAGGGCTGGCTGAGAGTTGATCATTCTGATGGTCATCATCGTCCAGCTCAGGGCACTGGGACCTCCCTGGAGATCAACTCTCTCTTCATCAGTCTTGAAGATGGGCAAAGAAATCATTTAACATCTCTGCCTTGTCTCTTTCCCTGTCTGTGAGGTGACCATCCTTATCCTGTAATGGGCCGATGTTATTTCTGCACTGCCTTTGCCACTGACATACTTGAAAAAGCTCTTTTTATTGTCCCCCATGTTTCTGGCCTGCTTCAACCCCAACTGAGTTTTGGCCACATGAATTTTCTCCCTACAGTGACAGCAGCATGTCTGTATTCCTGCCATGTCACCTGACTTTGCTTCCACAGGCCTTACACCTTCTTTACTTGCTTTAGCTCCAAAAGAAGATCCTTGATCATTCAAACTGACCTTCTGCCTCACTCGTTGGCTTCCAACATTTTTGGAATTGCCTGTTCCTGTGCCCTTGGGACATGGTTCTTAAAAAGTGCCCAGCACTGATCCCAGCACCTTTCAAAGCATTTTCCCAGGATCTCACTAGTGCCCTAAGCAGCCTGAAGTCTGCTCTTCTCATGTCCAGAGTGGAAGTTTTTACTTTGCCTTCTGTCACCAGAGACTTTAAACTTGATCACTTCATGTTCACTGTGACCATGACTGTCACCAGTCTCCACTTGGCTCATGAGACCCTCTGTTATCAAGCAATAAATCAAGGAGGGCACCTTTCCTAGTTGGCCCCTTTTAGTACTTCTACCATGAAGTTATCATCCACGTGCTTTAGGAATCTAAGAAACTGTGGAAGGTGGGTAGAAGGAGGTATTATTGGGAATATTAAAAATATGACTGGATTTGTTCCTTGGTAACTTACTATATATGACTGCTTGAGCAAGAGGAGTGAACTGGATGATCTCCAGAGGGGCCTGCCAGCCAGCCTCTGCTCTTAGAAATTTTGTGGAGGAGCTTCAATATTCTAATTAGACAGTCTTTTTTCCTGGAAGCCAGACTCCTGGTGCTGATGGGCATAGCTCTCATAGGATTCCAGTGCCAGGAATTCACCAGCCTAGTCATGGAGTAACAATTTAGATGAGATTTTGGACAAAATAGTCTGGATTATTGCCTTGGTTAGGAGTTTAAAAATTACTTGAACAAAAGATTGATTTTGTAGTAGCAGCAGTATACATGTTTTTACCTTCTTCAGCTCTTTCTGCTGGGTTTGATGTTCATTGTCCCTTTATGCAAGAGGTGTTCAAGTGTAATATAACTAAAATGCATTTGTGATGAAGTAACTATTAACTGGAATACTACATTCAACCCTGCTATTTTCTTCTTATAAGGAGTTGCACTCAAAGGTGCATGTACAAAATACAGTTCTCTTAGTATGTAATTTTTAGTAGCAATAAGTGGTTTTATCTGAGTGTGACAGAAGACACAATTTAGCCAGTTAATGAATGGATAGTCCAATATGGAGAGAGATGTTCTTTCAGTTTTCCTGTTATCTTGTAATTCCCTTTTATATAAACATTGTAAAAATTCTGCTTGTGTACGTGTTCCTTTAATCCTTTTTCCTTTATCACATCTGTAGCTGGAATTGTATAATTTAGATCTATTTCTATAGGCTTAGTTTGTATAAATGAGAAAGTAAATACATTATTGAAGAATGACTGCATCTCTGATAAATGTTTCTATCACTTTGCTCTGCAGTCCTAGTAAATTATCCCTTGTTTTTAATGAGCCATTGTTGTAGATGAGAATATTTCTGTTGGTTTTGATTATTCCAGTGCATTCTTTCTTAAAACTTTCTCTGAAGGTTCCAGTCCATGGGTTCAAGTTTCTGCTGATTTATTAGATGAGCCTTTGTCAAAAGATGCTAGCACTAGAGAACCTGTTTGCCAAAGTGCATCAAGCCAAACTTCGGAAGTGACTGCATCACCATTTTCTGTGTTCTGTTATGGTCTAGAAGGCAACCAAATCTCACGGGACTTTATGAATCCTTATGAAAAATCTGAGGACCTTGCAGAATACATGTCTGGAGGGTGTAATGATTTGAATGGTAAAAATGGAATTGCTTTTGTAACCATTGACTCCTATGAGCCAGATAGCAGTGATGGAGAGGAAGAGGATGCTCAATACAGATATTCTTGGATAAGAGAAGCAGCAGGTCTAATTCAGGGAAGACTAGATAACATACTTTCCCAGTGTGAAAAAGAGGTGGAGTCTCTTAGTGACTTACAGTCCCAACTGTCTGCTTTCAACCACAGTGTTTATAGAGAAAATTGTGAAGAAGCAGGACCAATGCCTTTGGCATGTCCAAACAATAGGACACTTAAATCTGCTGAAGATGAACCTATACCAAAAATTAGTCTGAGTGGTGATAAACATCGGATAAAACATACACTGGATGTTGGAATTGGAACCCCCATACCAGTTGCTGATGTATTAAACATCGGTGGAGAGACTGACCAAGAAGATTCACCTGAGCTAGCAGTTAGACCTAAAATTAGAAAACAAAATACTGCGAAACAGCTGGAGAGTGAAAATAATCTCCCTAGTGATGATGAAGAGGAAAATGATTCCTGGAGGAGAACTGGAATTGCTGATGTCCAGCAATGCCATCCTGAGTGTCCCTTGAGGGATGGCAAAGAAGAGATGAGTTCTGGTTTGTTCTTTCTCTCAAGAATGTGCAGTGATCAAAAGAACAGAGAAACAGACTTAAGAAGAAAGGCAGTAGCTCGAGAACAAAACAATGTTCTAAGTGACAGTGCTTTTTGGAATGAGTTTGAAGACCGCAACATACATTACTTAATGTCACACAAAGATGAAGACAGGTAAAATTTCATTTTTATATCTGTTTTAGTATTGAATCTTTTGTGTAAATAATGTGCAAAACTGAACATTATGTTAGCCAATGAGACATAAAAACTTGAAGCATTTCAGAATATGATCAGAGAACAAGATGCCAACTTTTGCTTTCAGTTCTCCTTCATTCTTTTGGTAATGTAATAAGCCTTTCCTTATGTCTGCAGTCAGAGCATCTTATCACTTAGGAATATTACTTGTTTATTTTTATTTCATTTTTACTGAGCAGATGGAGGGTAAAGACTGAAAGCCTTGTTCTGCTTTGAAAGTTTCCTTCTTGGCTTTTTCTTCAGAATTTGATTTTTTGCTACCAAATCTCAGTTTTCTGTGTGGCAGCCTATTTATGTTGTCTCCAGCCTTTTGAAAGAAATTGTTCTTCCTTGTAATATTTGAAGAATAACTTGGTAGGGTTGCTTATAATCTCTTTTTTAATGGAAATTCTTCAGACTAATAGGAATTTCCAAAGTAACTATTAATTATTGCAGTTTTAGATTTACAAATCGCTCCAACCTTGACTCAAGGAGCAATATTCAGTTTTCTCCTGTTTTGAGATCTTCACCCAAAAGACAGACTAATTTGGATAAACTTTACACATTGATTAATTTCTATTCATAAAATGTCAGTTGAGAACTTTTCACTATGAATTGAAATTATATAACTGAGCTATTTGAGGGTAAAAACATTGCTAGCCTTCTGATCATTTATGGAAGATGCAGTAATGTTTGTGGTGGCTTTTTCCCGTTTTTCTTCCAATTTGCTTTCATCTTGATTCTGTTCCCACAGCATTCTTTACAAGACATGTCTTCTGAATGTTGATATGGCTGTTTTGTGCATGTGCTTGCCATTCATAAGCTAACCTGCTATAGATTGTTTCCTGTGTTTTTGTAGAGAGAAAAACACGAAAATTAACTTGCATAAAATCTTGTCCTTAAAATATTGCAGAGTTGCAACTGTGGGAGAATAAAGTGCATTTTAAAATGGGATAGTAGACATAGGGGCTTTTTTTCTTCAAGGTGTAGGTATAGGGTCCTGCACTTGGGGAGGGATAACCCCCATTACCAGCCACAGACTGGGTGCTGACCTACTGGAGAGCAGCTCTGCTGGGAAGGACCTGGGGGTGCTGGTGGGTGACAAGTTCACCATGAGCCATATTCTGCATCTCTGCAGAATTGAGAACAGTTAAATCTTGAGTTCTGAAATATTTAATGTTCTTCAGTTGTTTAGTATTAGTGGCTTTAGGCATGTCCTTTTCTGGATTGAATTAGTTTTTGTGTATAAACCTTAAAGAGAACAAATTGGACTAAAACCAAAGGAGTATTATTTTAAAGTGTGTTGGAAGTCATTCTCGGATTGTAAAATAGAACAACTAAAACAAGGAATTTGAGTATTTCAGGTAGTTTTAGAGTATCTAAGATAAAATTGTAAAATATATATTAAAAAACTTGGTCAAACAACATAAAAAACAAACAACATTCCAAACTAAACAAAACTCCCAACTCAAAACCAAAGAACCGAACAGAACAAAAGGTTAAAAATGTCAGTATGTAGGTTTAGTTGGTGTAATATGAGATGCATTAAACTACATGTCAGCATTTCTTAATAGATATGATTTCTAAATTAATCCATTAAAATAGCCCAAAATAAATGAATATTCTCATTTCCATGAGTTTTCTTAGTCATCAAAATAGTGATAGAAAAATATATTCCTGCCTCAGATTAAAATCCTTATATATAATTTGCATCTTGAACTTACTTATTCTTGTAAAACTTGCAGCGTATACTATGCAGTATTTCAAAAGCACATAAAATTCATTAAATTGGAAGTTCAATTGACATGCATTTGCAATATTTGATAAAGGGAGGAAATCAGTGAGTTTGTAGGTGGGGAGGTAACAACACACCTAAACATACTGGGTTTAGCAGATTTGAAAGTAATACTGTGGGTGTTGCGGATTGCTTTATAAAATGAGCCCTATTAAGCATGTTGGCTGTTTGCATATATGTTTTCTCTAACCTTTTGAAATGACATAGCTAGTTGACTATATTTTGAATTTCAGTAACTGCCACTGTAGTGAGTGAATCATCTAAGTGCCATTACCAATGGTAGCAGTAGTTCATTCTTCCTAAGATTGTGCTGGCACTATTATTTTGTTTAAGCTGCTCAAAGCTTACTTGCTGCCCTTTTCTATGTGGTGGCTGAGCAAATTGTCTTTGAAAAACTCCTTGCCAGTCATCTTGTTTGGGCTAGTGAATCAAATAGTTTGCAGTAAGTCATCCATTATATCTTTCTACGTTAAAAAAGGTCATTCTATATGGCTTATATGTTCTGAGAGCTTTTACTTTAGATTTGTTTGGCTGAGAGGTAAGGCTGACATTGATTATTATTTGTTAATCAAGCAGTGCCACTGCTCTTGTTTTTGTAATCTGGGAGAAAGATGTGTATGGTGAGTCTGGTTTCTGTTCTTGAGTTGTTTCATGTGCTCTAGATATGTGGCAAGGGAAGAACAGAACCTTTTTGCAGAGTAGGATGGGCAGAATTCTTGAATACTTTCTTACAGACTGACTTATTTTTTTAAAGTAACTCTATGTACACTTGATTTGTAATGCATCTTACATAGACAGCACAAGATTCATGTCTCTTAGAAAAAAAATTGCCTATATTGAGAGCAATGTTGATAGAAAAGTAGGAAATGGCAGAGTATTTGTTTGCTTTCTTTCCTCTAAAGCAGTGTTTAAATTCATACTCCATTACCTTGTTTAAATAGCAGCTCAGAGTGCAGTGATGGAGAATGGTCTACGTCTGCGCCTTCCTATTTTACTGCTATGGAAAAAGAGCAGTCCTCAAGTGATGAAAGCTGGGAGACTGTCCCATGCAGGGAAGAACGTGACCCTGAGGTGCAGAGGAGCAGCAGTGGTGTGAAAGAGGAGAACACAGACTTCTGTCTCCAAGAAGGGTATGCCTTTGTTTTGTTGGCTAACTTCCTATACTTTCTGGCTTCAGCAGTAGTAGGGTATTTACACAGAATAACATCTATTCTAAAAGCAGTTACCATGCTAGCAACAATCATTTGCCTACATCACAATAATCTGAGTAGTTTGTATGTATTTCAAATCAGTGAAAATATGGCATTTCATGCAGACAGTTCTATCTAATGAAAAATACAGAAACAATGAGAATGCATTGACAATGTAGTGTCAATATGGTTAACAGACTTAATATATTGACTTTAAAAAGCCAGTTAGGCAAGTTAATTGTAGATGTACATGTTACATAAACTTCTCTTGACACTGCTTAGGACTCTTTGAAAATAACTTGTTTATCTCTCTGCTTTATTGCTTCTCCTATTCCACTGCTGCTCCTTATTTTCTGCAGCCCTGTCAGTAATTAAAGTAAACTTGAATTACTTGCTTGCTCTAGTAACTTTAAACTTCCTTAATTCTCCAGTCATTCAGTACTTTATAAACTGCAGCTACCTTTGCTATAAGGCAAAATTTGTAGTTATATCTAGCTAAGAAGAGTGTGCTTGGCTTTTTTCTAAGCATCTAATATTGACTCTAGTTTGGGTCTTTATAAAGCAAAAGCCACACCTAAGTGTTCTTTCAGCTTCTTCCACTCTTAGGTTCACTCGCTTGCTGGCAAGCAGTGCAGTTTGTTGTTAATGTTTTTTTTAGTATTTTCCACATTCTTGGGTCTTGGAGAACTAGTGTGACTTCATGAAAACTTTATGAAAACTCATCTCTTTCAGAACAACAATAATGGACCTCTGTGCTTTTTAAATTTCTTTGATATGAGCAGCATGAAAATGTATGAATCTTAACATAATTAAGATTATGCTTAACATAATATAATCTTTAACATAATTCCTGCTTATTTTCCCTTTTATAGGGAAAGTGGGACTCACAGCCGTGTGACTCTCAGCATCCAGGTGACTTGTGCTCCTCTAGAGTATCCAAGAATGAGAGGAGTCTTTCTCTTGCAAGACAGCTTCTCTTGCAAGTAGTAGCTCTTTGCATTACATTCAGGCCAAACTTTGCCATGGAGGCTGCTCCAGGGTGTCAAGACAATCTTTCTCCTTAATGCCTTTAGGAACTTGTAGATAAATAATAAAATGTTTAGTACCAAATTTATTAACCCTGGCAGGGATGCTGGCTGTACTAGGGAAAATGCAAAGCAAACTGCTTACTATACTGCTGGCCTTGAGCATTAGGCAGATAACTAATAACTTCACCACGGAATCATGAGTGTCACTAGATTCTGAGTCTGGAGCTGATACCACTGGGGATTTCTTGAATTTTTATAGCAAATGCTAAATTTCTAATCTGTGACTCTGCAGTCTGGGAAACATGCCTGTTTAGTCTTTGTGTTATGCTTAGCTTTTGTTGTTTACATGTGTTTGTAAATTCTCTTAGCTTTTTAGTTTTAGCTTTTCATTTATTTATATAAAGGGAGCAGACGTTTTTGGAGGAAGGTGAAATTCCTTGGTTACAGTACCGAGATGATGTAGAAAGTAGCAGTGACGAGGAAAACGATCCATTTAGTGAATTTGTGCATCTTGGAGTTTTCTTGTTGGATGGAAATAACAACCTTGAGGATGACTCCAGTGTGAGTGAAGACCTGGATGTGGAGTGGAGGTATGCATTTGATAGTTGTCTGCTTTAATTTTAGAGGTTTTGTAGTTACTATTTTGTTCTTTTAAGTAAGGTATCAAAAGTACTCAGGGTTATCATTATGCAGTTTCTTCGAGGACTGATAATCTCGGTCTTAAGGTTTAAAGTACTTCAAGGGCCATGTGTCCTGTAATGAGAGAAAAGTGAATAGATTTGCTAAATCAGGCTGGGATTTGACAAAATTTTGGTTCCCTAAATATGCAAGGGATGGGTGTATTTTTTCATTTAATTTTCAAGTGGAAGTATATCAAAAGTAAGGCAGAATAAATGTAATCAGCATTCAAGTCATTCCTGTTTTATAATTGGTCTTTTCCTCCTTTGAAACTGGTGTAAGTTAGCTATTATAAACCTACTTTATTTCTCTTTGAAATGCCATGCACTTACCTAATATTATCATAATTTTGAATGCTTCACTCGATTTTCTGTCATTAGATTACTGAAGGATATTGCAATAAATTTATTTTTAAAATGCTGCATATACCAGGAATAAAGTGATTGGAGTCACATTCAGAATTGTATAATGTATAATAGTATAATGTGTTTGTTTTAGAATGAGATAGAAGGCTTTCCAGTGAGAGAGGTAACACTTGCTTTCTTCTGCTTATTAAAATATACACTACTGTGCAGACATATCAACACTGGTATTTTCTCCATGTGAAATTATATTGTGGAAAAGCATAAAAGGAGCTAATGCATGAGAGTCCAAACTAGAAGTAAGGCATGTCTTACACTGTCAGGCAGTATGCTAGCAATGGAATTACGTGATAGGGACAGAAGCTGTGTTTTAAGTGTTGGAGGTTAGCCTAGGTAAGCTTCCTAGTTACTAAAAACAGGAACAAAGATGTTGATGGTCTGGTAAGTTTTGTCTGCTAACCATATGCAGACCTGTCCATGATTTTACTTGTGCCTGTTTTAAGATTTGATTTCTGAATTTCTAAAACACAACTCAAAGGAGTTGCCAAGCCATGAATTGTGACACATGATGTAATCAAAATCTGATTGTTAGTTGTAGAACAACCCTAACAGCATACATATGAGGCATATTAGCTGAACTTATGCCCTTGCACACTAAAAACTCCCATCAGGGTGTTCTGAAGTAAATACTGTGGGGAATGTGGTACCACTGTACTGGGAGCAGGGGTAGGGAGCTGCAAAGCTGCCTCTAAGAGGCTGGGCCTGCCCCACGTGGGACGCAGCTGGCTCCAGTGGACCCACCACAGGGTGGGGTCTCTGGGAGCATATTTAAGAAAGGATAAAAAATGCTGGACAGCAAGCAGTGTGTGAGAAAAGAAATTAGGATGATGTGAGAGGAGCAACCCTGCAAGATACCAAGGTCAGAAAAGAAAGGAGAGGAAGTGCTCTACGTGTTGGATAAGAGATTCCCCTGCAGCCCCTGGAGAATACCATGGTGGAACAGGTAGGGATTTGCTAAAGGAACTGTGTGTATGGACAGCCCATGCTGAAGCAGTTAGGGAAGGACTGCAGATTGTGGGAAAGACCCATGCAGGAGCAGAGAAACAGTGTGAGGAAGTAATTGCAGAGAGAAACTGCCATGGACTGACCACACCCCCTGTTCCTTTCCCTCTGCCCTGCTTGGGATAGTGGAACTTGGAGGAGTCAATGATGGAGTGAAATTGAGCCTGGAAATAAAGGGGAGGGCTAAGGGAAAGGTGTTTTAGTTTTTGTCTTTGTTTCTCACCATTCAAATCCATTTTTATTGGCAATAAATTCATTTAGAATCATAGAGCAGCCTAACTTGAAAGGAACCTCAAAAGATCATCTGGTTCAACCTTTCGGTTAAATTAAGGCTTTTCCTAAATTAAGTCTGTGTTGCCTGTGATGGTGATTGATAACTCATCTTCTTGTCTTGACCCATCAGCTTTTAATCTTATTGACATGTCTAGTTGAGGCAGGGGAGGGAGAGATCAGCTGATTGGGTATCTGGCTGTTATTAACAGGTGATGTGGAGTAATTTGATATACCCAGACTTTGTGTTGCAACTATTTATTTTGAAAATAAGACCGTGTCTCCTAACCCATGTTTTTCAGACTACTTGATGAGTTTGGTGATGGCCTAGGACTTCCTCAAGCTATTCCTTACATGGAACCTCAACTTCTCACATTTACACTAGAGGGACATTTAGAAGCTGTGGAGGTATTAAAATATTTTTGATGGGTTTACATCAGTGACATTGTGACACAAATGTTTATAGTTGAATTATTTTTCAACTTAATCAGAAAATCAGGAGAATAAGGGCAAAAATACTTTCCGGTGTTAGTTTGAACTTTCTGGTCTGCAAACATGAAAATATGTCTTGGGAGTTCTTTTAAAGGATGTACTACAAAAAGTCATTGATCAGTACCTACTCCTTTTAGCATATGTATTTATTTCCTCATAAGGGAAAGAAAGTTACTGATTTCTACCAGTATAAACATATGCCATTTAATCTATTCTAAAGAATTTTGCCTAATTCTCTACATAATAAAGGAAAGCTTATACTTGAATCTGTGCCTGTGAATTTCCCAGGTTGTTTTTTTTTTTTTTGCAAGAGTACATTTGGATTTCTCGAATTTTTATTTATCAATAGAAGACTTTTCAGTTTGACTGTCTTGACTCTGTGTATTATAAATTAAAAAAAAAAGTTTAAAAAGCCCCCACCCAATAACAAACAAACAAAAAAACCCCAATCAGGAATAGAAACCATGCAGAAGAAAAAACACCCTTTATCTTTACCTTGTTCTAATCCCATTTCACCTGTCTAATTTTGGATAGACCAAAGCATTTATTATCAAGAGCCAGCATGGTTATGATCTTTGTCTTTTGTTTGTTACTATAGGTTGGTCAATGTCAGAGTGAATATAGAGTTAGCTGAAATCCAGTTTGATGCAATGCAACAATTCTTGCATCACCAGAAATCTCCCCTGCAGGGTATTAGGCCAAATAAGTATTAAATGATATGTAGACATATAATATGGTGTTACAACAGCTGAACTGAATGTTTTGTGGGTGACAAGTTTAGGGCAGCAAGGGGCAGTGTGTATGCTAGCATTTACTTTAAAGGGGTGAACAGGGCAGGCTGTCGTAGTGTGCTTGCAGACAAAATACCAAGGGCACTTTGAAATGCTTTCTAAAGCTGGCAGACAGTGGAACAGTCATAGATAATGGGGTTTTTTCCCATGGATATGTGCAAAGTCAATGATTTTCTGAATAAGCTTCAGAAGTCTTTTCCAAGGCAGTGGAAGGGCTGTTCCCATAAGTTGTCAGTCATTGTACATCCCCCAAGGTATATGGGAGGTCATTGTTCATGATCAAGTATCAGAGGGTTTTCTCCACTTGTGTAGGATCTTGTTAGCATTACTTCTTTAATGGGGAGAAGGTATGTTGATATCCTTATTATAAATGCAGGATTTTGCAGCTGTATATTCTTGTCTCTTTCCTATCCGCTGGTTCTCACTACATCAAAAAAAACAGAACTACAGAAACAGTTGACCTCTTCCTTTGCACCAAATGCAAAAGGAGCTGTGTAGAGAGGGGAAACTAATCCCATCTTTTTTTTTTTTTAATCTGCACAGTAACACTTGAAGAGGAGACTTGAGTTTATTATGACTCAAGTTTTTCTTTCTCATTCGTGTGTAACAACATTTGCCTAATTACTCTGTCAGAAGAAATTTATGCAGTCTTGTCAGAGTGACCTGTAAAAGTAATCCTAGGTGATTATGTGCATGGCTGGCTGAGGAGGTGCTGTAATTGCATTTATGTCACCAGGAACAGAGTGTTACTGAGCACCATTAGATGACTACAGAGGTACCCGTGGCACTGTGAATGTGGGAAAGCCAATTCTCTTACATAGCATTTGTGCTTGAAAGTAGCACTTAATGGTGTGAAACTTTATGGTGGGTGTAGAAGTCTGGCATGTTTGGAATTAGTCAGCAGAAAGTGGTAACTGAGTACTAAAAGGAAGAATTGTACTGACTGTGACCACATGGACAACACAGGTTTTGAGTAAGAATTCCAAATATTCCCTTCAAATCTCAAGCAGAAATATAGAGCACATACTTTTCCAGTATGAAGTTGGTTACTAAAATTGTTCAGAAAATATAAGCAAAATAATTCACTCTTGCTTTGAAATACTTGAAAGGGATGTGACACAATAAAGCATCCAAAATTCAAGTGTATCTTAATTGGAGGGGAGGGAGTGGGAGAGATCTGTCCCAAATAATTGTGACATTTGGAGGGGAGAAGTAATGAAAATATTAGATACTTGTTTTGAAAAGCTATGTTCTATAAGGCTCTGGGTTCCTAAAAAGTACTAAAATGTATGTGTGATTTTAATTTTTTTTCTTTCATCTGTTACAAAGAAACTACATAGCTGGGAGTGTCTGGTTCACTTCATTAGCAGTACAGAACACGCTGGTTGTCTGCGCTGCATCAGTGACTTTATAAGTATTTCCTCTGCCAATTCACAGATGTGAGGAGCTCAAAGCCCTGTAGGCTGTAATGCTCTTGATTTTAACAGAACGTCCAGCATTTTGTTTATGATATGTGGAGAAGTAAGCAATGACATAAGTAATTAGAGGAATGAAGTACAGGTGTTTTGAAGATACAGCTTAGAAGAGTTATCAAATAGACACTGCTTTGCTTTGGGTTTGAAAATGTGGCTTTAAGCATCAGAGTCACGGTAAGGCTTTATGTCTATGATTTTTCTTATGTGTAGGTTTCAAAAGCAAGCAAGCAATAAAATGTTTTCCATTTGAGAATATTCATGCTGGGTGTAAACAGAGAAGTTTGACACATAAGTACTGTCGTAACCTTATGTGTGCCTAGGATCTTCTCTGTGACCTAGGATCTTACCAAGTTTTTCCAGGTGTAGTAGTTAACTCTGATTAGGCATAGTATTTTTACCTATAGTTTATTCTCAGACCATTGCAGTTGTAGCAAAATCCAATTACAAATACTAAAATCATCTTAATGTTAGTAAGGTAGTATTTTCTGCTGTAGCAGAATTTGATGGGTATTAGCTGTAAAATTGGAGCAGTGTACCTGTTTTGCAGGGGGACTTGCACAGTGCGCTAGGGATAAGCCCAGGTTTTCTCTTAAACTGATAGATTTCAAGATGAAAATACATGTGGCAGTAGGAGCTCTAAATATTTGTTAGCTCATGCTGATCTCTCTGCCACAAAGGTTTGACTGTGAATATAAACCTGCTAGGTTAGATCTGGTTGCTTAAGCTACCTTGTCACTGTGATCTAAGTGCAGGCATGTTTTCAGATTGCAGCTCTAGTAACTTTTGGGAAAGTTTAAGAGGAAAGACTACTGAAGAGGTTTCTGTATCATCCAGTGTTTCTCTAGTATATTGAGCTTTTTGGTAAAGTGTATTCCCAGCATTACAAAAATGCCACACTATCTTATACCTCTTACTAAGAGAGTTTTGTGACCAATAGAGTAAATAATTTTCAAGCTGGTTTGAACAGTAAGTAGCTGTACTTAAGGGATGTGACTGATTCATTCAGCGTGTGAACTCAGTGCTTCTCTGTTTTTGGTTTTTCAGTTTCAGTTTTTTGCTGTTCAAACAGGTATAGCTAGTACATTTTGTAGCAAATATAACCAAATATTATGAGTACTGTGATTTTGTCTACTAGATATCCTTTCAGTGTCTTACATGGTTGAGTGTATGATGTACACAGCAAATATGTGTAGCAAATATGCTGTAGCCTTGGGGTCTTAAAGATTTTGTATGGTGAAAAATTTGAGTTTAAAACAAAGTTACTTCAGAGCATTTTGTCTGTCTTAAGATTAGAAGCATCTACATGGATCTTGGATTTTTTATTTCTGGAAGTTTACACCGTTATTGTAGCCAAGGTACTTAATATTTTTTGTTTGTGCCTGGCTAATTCAATAGTTGAAGCCAGGACACACATTAATGAGGCATTTGTTTTCAGAAGCAAAATGCAAGGACAGTTTTAGATTGGCAAGCTTTATTACATTTTCAACTTGCTGCCTTTTCTGTAACTTTATGAAATTAACAAATGTTCATTGTAGATTAAGTTGTGATTCTGTCCTCATACTCTAAGAATGCTTAAAAAACAAGGCATTGCTGTTTTGACTGTTAAGTTTCATCTTGTTCATTACAAAAATAAGAATGATGTAATGGTTAGTCTGACAGACATATCTTCCATTTTAAAAAGTAATACTTCTAGAATTGGATTCCTTTTCTTGCTTGTTTTTTTTTTTGTATGAAATGTTACTTTTGAGTAAGAGAACTTGTTCTCTCCTTACCCTTTCAGACTGCTCTGGCACAGCTGGAGTCTCTTGATATTGAACAGACTCATCCACCAGCTACGAAAGAAACCATAGATTGTTTGCCACAGATTATCATCACAGGTGACTACAATGGTATGGAAAAATAATGAAAAAGTAATTTCCACAAAGTTTGTAAGAACAAGTTCACCCTTCTGTAATACCATAGATGCAATATTTAAGCATACTTACTGCATAAGGCTGTTCTAAGATCTTTTGAATCTAATTTTTACCCATCTGGAAGACTAATCTTTACTGGAGTTACTGTGGCTGTATTTTGTAACCCTTAGTGATACTGTTGATAATATATGTATTTTAGTTTGAGCTCATTTTAGATGTAAAACAAGGCATTAATTCTTTTTCTTCATCCTGCGTTTAGGTCAAGAGCAGTGTTGTATTATCTGTTGCAGTGAATATGTGGCAGGTGAAATCATAACAGAGCTACCCTGTCGTCATTTGTTTCACAAACCTTGTGTAACTCTTTGGTTACAGAGAGTAAGTACTACAGGACTGGTGGAGGGTTTGTGGGGGGTTGTGTATTTTGTATATTCCTCGGGGAAGAACAGCTTTTAACTCTTCGAAAATGTGGGATGAAATACCAAGAGATAACTGGCTGTTGAATTTATGCATTATGGAACCAAATTCTACTGCAAGTGAGGAAATAAATTTGTATTTTTACTCACCTGAAGGGCAATTTCTTTAATTGAGGGAGTATTTCTGTAAGGGAAAACATGTTTGCCTTTACTAAGAATGAGAGACATGAATGAGTTATAACTTGTTTTGGTACAAGAAAAGCTTTCTTTACTGTATTCCTACCTTGAAGTAAAGTTGATTGATTAATTTTCTCTGAGAACAGCAAAGGGTCTGCTCTGTCTTACCACAATGTCAGGCCCATTTACGGTGACAGCTAAGGCTGGTAGAAGAAATACTGAAATGCTTGTAGGTTAATTTTTTTAAAATTACCTTTAATAATTCTATATGATACTAGATTTAATTTTCATAACCTGTAATCAGTTTCCTTCCAAATGTCTTTAAAAGGCTTGCATCATGTTGAAGCTAGACTAAAACAACTGTAATTAATGAACTGGAATGTTTTTTTTACTTGCACTCTCCTTTATGTGCAGTGCAAGCCTGGGCTTGGTAGTTCTCAGTGAGCCTACAGTGTAACACAATTTCCTCAAGAGTATAAGGGAGATTAATTGATTGTACTATGGGGGTCATAGCAGAACACCTCTAGCATGGAGGGTTGATGGATTTAGTTGGTGGGTTTATAATTTTTTTTTTACCTTGATAATGTTGATTACCACATTCATTTTTTGTGTTTTACACATCCTGCCTTTTTTTTTTTTCTGTTGTCATAGTAAACTGCTATTGCAGAAAACTAGGACAAAATACTTCATCTTAGATTTGGGCTGCGTCTAGCTTACTTTTAATCCTTGCCTCAAAAAAAAAAAAGTTCCACCTGTAAAATCAATGCTTTGAAGGAGAACTTGGAGAGAACCTGATGCATTTGCTGTGTAGCTGGTTTAAAAGCAAAACAAGTTTTTATTCTGAGTGTGTGTTAGCTGTCAGCTCCAGGTAGCTCTGCAGTCAAATTTGAGTTTGAAGTGGTGCTGTTGTGAAGACACTAAATACTTTATAAATAATTTTTAGCTTTCTGGTAGAATTGCAAACTGTGCAAATGACCTGGTTTTTTTTTCTCTTTTTCTAGTCAGGAACATGCCCTGTTTGTCGTCATGTGCTTGCACCTGTACATCCCGAAGCAGCTGATTGACCCTGTTTTCTTTATTTGATTGATGACTCAGCATCTTCTGTTAACATTGCTACAGGACCCTGAGACTAGGGTCAGAAATAAAATCTGTCACCAAAATAAAAGTGTAAATTTTGCCTGGTTTAATTATAATGTGAAAACAAGTCAGTATAAAATATTAATATGTAGTCATGGATTGGCTTGGGTTGGTAGGGACTCTAATGATCATCTAGCTCCAACTCCCCTTGCTGGGGGCAGGGACACCTTCCTCTAAACCAGGTTGCTCCAAGCCCCATCCAAGCTGGCCTTGAACACTCCCAGGGATGGGCCACCCACAGCTTCCCTGGGCAACCTATACCAGGGTCTCACCGCCCTCACAGCAAAGAACTTCCTCCTAATATGTAATCCAAACCTACTTTCTTTTAGTTTGAAACCGCTCCCCCTTGTCCTGGCACTCCATGCCATTGTGAATAGTCCCTCTCCATCCTTCTTGTGGGCTCCCTTCAGGTACTGGAAGTCCACAATTAGGTGACCCCAAAGCCTTCTCTGAACAATCCCAATTCTCTCAGCCTTTCCTCATAGCAGAGCTGCTCCATCCCTCTGATCACCTTGGTGGCCTCCTCTGGACTCTCCAACAGCTCCATGTCCTTCCTGTGCTGGGACCCCAGAGCTGGAGGCAGCTCTGCAGGTGGGGTCTCACCCGAGTGGGGCAGAGGGGCAGAATCCCCTCCCTCCCCTGCTGCCCATGGCTTGGGATGCAGCCCAGGACACACTTGGCTTTCTGGGCTGGGAGTGCCCATGGCTGGCTCATGTCCAGCTCTCACCCCCAGCACCCCCAAGTCCTTCTGGGCAGAGCTGCTCTCAATCTGTTCATCCCCAGCCTGGGTTGGCACTGGGGGTTGTCCTGACCCAGGTACAGCACCAGCACCTGGCCTTGTTAAACCTCATGAGATTCCCATGGGCCACTTCTTGAGCCTGTCCAGGGCCCTCTGCATGCCTCAGGAGTGTAAACTGCACCACTCAGCTTAGTGTCATCTGTAGATCTGCTAAGGGGACACTTTGTCCCTTCATCTGTGTCATTAATGAAGACATTAAACAGTAGTGGTCCCAGTAGGGCTCCTGCAGGGACAGCACTGCTTGCTGTTGTCTATCAGGACTGTGAGCCATTGACCACCACCTTCTAACAGCCTACCCATCAAATCCATTTCCAGTTTAGAGAGAAGCATGCTGTGGGGGATGCTGCCAAAGGCTTCGCAGAAGACCAGATAAATGACACCTGTAACCCTTTCTTTATCCACTGCTGTACTCAGTCTATCATAGAAGGCCACCAGGTGGGAAAGAATGAGAAAGCAAATGGGAAAAATTGGCTTGTTTCTGTTCAAGGTTCATGTTATCTATACCTGCACTAATACATTGGAAGCATTCAGATTCTGGCAGGTGTTGATAAGTTAATTTGTTTTGGCCATTAGACAAAGAGGTAACAATTTTTTCTGAACTAGCCATAGCAACGCTAATTAATATAGTACGAAACAACTTCTCTCAAGTCAGAGGGAAAGTTCTTAGGATTTTGGATAAGGTTACATGGTAAGCTTCCTCTTAAGTCAAAACTCTGTAGAATCCTTCCTTGCTTTACAAGGCAAAAAGCTTCTGTTTCCCCCTTCTTTCCTTATTCTGTGCTTGATTGAACACCTGAGGAAAACAAACTTTATATATATATATATATAAAGTAAAGCTGCGAAATGCAATTATTCTCTAGCTCTGAAAAATAACTCCCTACAAACCACATAAGCTGCTTATGTAAGCTGTGAAAAGTGTTTGGATCAGAGTATTTGAGTTGAAAGGGCCCTTACACATCACCTAGGTCTAACCCTGCCTACTGTGGGAGATAGGTTGTTCCAAGCCCTATCCAGCCTGGCCTTGAACACTTCTAGGGGTGGGACAGCCACAGCATATCCAGACAGCCTGTTCCAGTGCCTCACCACCCTCACAGTAAACAATTTGTTTCTAATATCTAGTCTAAACCTTCTCTCAGTTTAAAACCCTTAGCCCTCTTATTATCACTGGCCTCCCTGGTAAAAAGTTTCTCTTCAGCTATTCTGTAGCCCCCCTAGAAGGCTGCTCTAAGGTCTCCCTGGAGCCTTCTCTTCTCCAGGCTCAACAACATTAGCTCTCTTAGCTTAGGGGAGGTGCTCCAGCTCCCTGGATGTTTTTGCAGCCCTCCTCAGGGTCTGCTTGAGTACATTCATGTCTTTTTTATGCTAGGACTCCAGGGCTGGACACAGCACTCCAGGTGAGGGGAGAATGCTTCATGGGAGTGTAACATGGAGGCAGAATCATCTCCCTTGACCTGCTGCCCAGAATCTTTTAATACAGACCAGGACACATTTGGCTTTCACGTCTGCCAGTGCACATTGCTAGACCATATCAAGCTTTTTATCATCCAGCATCCCAAGTCCTTCTCAGTACCGCTCTTGATCCATTCTCTCGATCCATTCTCTGCCCAGCCTGTGTTTATGTTGTGCTTGGAATCACCCTGACCCAGGTGCAGGACCTTGCACTTGGCCCTGTTGAACTCTGTGAGGTTCACACAGGCCCCTCTCAAGCCCGTCAAGGTCCTTCTGGGTGACATCCCCTCCTGCCAGTGTGTCCACCACCCCACACAGCTTGGTGTTGTCAGCAAATTTGCTGAGGCTGCTCTGATCCCACTGTCCATGTCACTGACAAAGATGTTTAACAGGGCCAATTCCAACAATAATGCTGGAGGAATCTTCTTTTCTCTGGTCTCCACATGGGACCATCAAGCCATTGGCCACAACCGTTTGAATGTGACCGTCCTGTCTGTCAAATCTGTGTCTCTCCCATTCTGAGAGAAGGATATCGTGTGGCACAGAAGTCAAGAACTCTCAGAGCAGTGGGGTCCTGGATCCCAGGCTATGCTTCTATTCCCACTGTCAGCACATCTCTGGGTTTGAGTGCACTGTCCAGCCAGGTTGAAGTCCTGTGGCCCGTTTGTCTTTACTTTCCCTTTAACTGCCTTCTGTCATCTTGTAACTCCTCTGTAATCTTACCTGCAGAGCTCTGCAACCCCTCTCCCTCCTTGGACTAGAATAGAAACAGATCACCTTGAAGTAACTCCTCAGGCGAAAAATCCCGTTCAAAACCACCCCTTTCTTTTTGAAATCTCTACAGGTTTTCTGCAGTTTACCTCTGAGATAGATCCCTAAATTGTCTGTGCACCATCACTTCCTATTTTCTTTTGTAACCTTCTTCCTTCCTTTCTTCCTTTGCATCCTGTCCAAGCCATTCCCATTTCTTCCTCGTGTTTCCTGCCACCTGTATCTTGCTATCTTCTCCTCTTCTTTCAAACTGCATTGTATGCCATATTTGGTTTAGGGTGCACATTCTACTTGTTATCAGACCTGTATGCCTCAATATTGAAAATTCCTCCAGGGCCTAATAGCTGCAGTCCAGACTACCTTCAGTCTTGGTTTCTCTCATAAATTCTGTATTAGTGAGAAACAAGTCAAGAAACGTTTCTCCTCTGGTCTGTCTCCATCATCTGGGCTAGAAACTTACCCTCAATACTCTCCTGCATTTACCTGGACTGCTTGCAGTCGGCTGTGCTGTTTTCCTAGCAAATATCCATGTGGCTGAAGTCTTCTGTCGGGATCATGGCCTGCAAATGTGATTTTTCCTGCAGCTGAAGAAAGAGCTCTTTGTTAACCTTCAGTTGTTAATCAGGTAACATGTAATAGACACCAAGCACAAGGTTTCTGTTATTGGCTTAGTCTCTAATTTCCATCCATAAGCTCTTGACTTGCATGTTGCTGTTTTTCAAAGACAGTTTTGTGCAATCAATCTCATTTTTTGGCATGGAGGAAAATTCCCCCAACTCTTTTTTTGCCTGTCTCTTTTGAATAGTTTGTAGCCATCAGTCATAGCAGTCCAGTTTGCAATTCATCCCAGCAGGTTTCTGTGGTGGCAATCAAGTCATGGTTATGTTTCATCTTCTGTAAAGAGATTGGTATCAGCTGGATTCTCCTCTGGATTTTTAATCTCTTGCATGAGTTCAATGCAAGGTCACAAATATGTGAGCCTTTGGAGGCTGTTACAACAACATTCAACTAATGGTACCTTTGTGTTTGCTTTAAGAAGTTACTCCATTTCTCTGTTGGATCTGTCAAGGCTGTGGGATCTGAAGTAGCATAAGTTAATTCCTCATTTTCATTCTTTTATGTCTTTATTTAAATTCCTCAAATTTATTTCCTTGTTATATTTCTTTCTTTTATTTTCTGCTTCATCAATTGTCTCTGGTCTTGCTTTGGAGTGGAAGTGTTCAGTTGAAACTTTCGCTATGGGTAGTTTTTCATCTGCCTGAGCTCACCAGTTGCGGCTATTTCAGAGTTGTGCACCCCTGGTTCCACTTTCAGCTTGGCACTTAGTGTAATGCTTATTTGACAGGCTCGGAGCCCCAGGACGTGGTGTTCCTTTGGCCCTAGGGCTTCCCTTGAATTTTTATAACCTACATCTAAAATGATTTGCCACTGGCTTTTTGTGTGGTATCATTTCCCCTCAGAATAAGTTTCTGGTGCATCACTGTTCTAACTCACCTTTCCAGGCTTGAATTCACTGGTCATCAGATTGATTTTTTACATTGTGGGAAATTGTGTGCTCAATATCTGATACCAGAGACTCAATCGTTATCACACGCAAAAAAAAAAAAAAAAAAAAAAAAAGAAGAAAAAGAAAAAAGAGAGGAGAAAACAAAACACAAGAAACCCCTTTCAATCTAGTAACTGCAGTGTGCAAAAAGCTAACAATTTTCCATTTTGAACAAACAGTCCAGTTCTGCTCCAAGCACACTGAACGTATTTTCTTTCTGTTGCTTTTAACGTCTTCTCTTGAATTTAATAGAAAGGTAGATGATCAAACTTATAGGGACAGCATTTAGGATCAGTTATTAAATGTTTAGCTATTTCCAAGATGGTACCTTCTCGTATTTTTAAAGATGTAAAAAGTCTTGAATTCTTCACTTTGTTTAAAGGATTGCAAGGTTGTATTGCACAAAAACTAAGTGTTTCAACAACATAATTCTTCTGAACATGAAGAAAAATGTTGTAGTTTTTGATCTTTTTCCTCCAGAGATAGTTTACCCTTTTAAAATTAAAATAATGATAATGAAATACTTTCTCATAGGAGAAGGGAACTGGCTATAACTTGTTGACATGATGATACGATTTGATATTTGTGCCCTATTTTGCAAAGCACTGAATTTTCCGAACTTTGGGGGGTTTTGTTTTTTGCTGGCACTAGCAAGGCCTACTAAGTGATCCTTGTTCTTTTTTCTGGAGCTGCTGTTTTTTTTAAAAACCTCCTCTGGTTGGGAATTACTGCTTTACAGTTTGAATCCTGAACACTGTATTAATACTGTAGTGATGCTGCTTGGCTTTCTGCATAAACACTTTGGTGTATTCTCACTAAATTTCATTTGTTCTTACTTGATCAGAATAGGAATGAAAGTGGGGCTTGCTGGGGCTGACAGAATTTGTCCAATACAGGGCTTCCTTGAGTAGATTTTTTGTTGTTAAAGATCAAGAAAATGTATTAATATTGTAACCTTCCAATAAGATACAGCTATTGTCACTGAACAAAATATACTGCTGTTGTTGGTAGGCTCATTCTTGCTCAGAAAGCCAAGGCAAAGACTAAAACAAAATCAAGTTTCCTCTTTGATTGCCCAGCTGCTCTTCTGCCTTGAAAATCTATCATTTTCTTTCCAGTTGCTTTTTGTTGAAACAAATGTAATGAGGTTTTGTGGGACACTGAGGGTATACAAAGAGAGCCTTCTTTACTCTGAGGCTTGATTGATTGTGGAGTAGGGCTCAATTAGTGAATTGTAAAACAGCTGGCAAGGACTAGTGGATAAGGCTCCTTGTCTTGTGTTACAAGGAGACAAGTGGGCTGACAGTCATCTGTGTGTAGCCTTTGGATGTACAGACCTGGTATCAAAGGTTTAAACCAGTGCTCACGAACCTCGAAGTGTCCCTGAGTTTTGCTATCATGTCATTGAAATCTAGTGCAAACTAACCCAAACAAAGTCTGGCACTAGTCAGAACCAAAGGTTCCTCATAAGCTCATGCCACATTCCTCACAATGCTGTGTAAAAATAATTGAAAATTAAAGTTCTCTTCCCTAGGTTTGAAGCAAACTCTGTCAGATGACTTTGGGTGAAGAGAGAGAAGCATATTTTGTTGAGAATATTATGTATTTGGCATGGATGTAATTCACTCCCAAAGTATATTTCCAGATACCTTATCTTTCTCTGAACTTGCAATAGCATCATTCCTGAAAAGGCCCATTGTGTTATAGTAAATATAAGACTATTGCCTAAAGGGGCGCATTTGAAAGCAGCAACACCAAGGTTGTTTATTTCATAAAATGAATATATGCAGCCATAAGAATCCTGTTCCACATTTTCCTTTTAATAGGACAATCTCTCCATGGTGATGCACTAACGTGAGCACATCTGAATTGATTCTGTGAATGCAGTAGGTATCCTGTTCTGAAAAAAGCCAAAGATGGGAAAGGAAAAACAACCCTGGCTGAGTAATTTCAGTTTTATTTTATCTGCATGTTTTTACAATCCATGCTCTTTCCCCTGTTTTTTTCTCTTTTTTCTTTTATGTCACTGAATGCTTTAGGATATTCACAATAGAAAACAGGAAAATATGTTAGTTATGTGCGGTCCTTTGGTCAAGGTGGTACACAGCTAAGATGCATAATTATTTAGGCAAGAGAAGTAATATCACTATGTGGAGAATAAGTCTTCACTCTTTATAGGCTAATATGCAAAATACGTATTTACCGATCTTTATGGTCCTAAAATTCCACATAATTGTAATTTTTTCCAGTCTTAAGCCTCTCTGTAGATAGACAATTACCTTGCTCTGAGTCTTGTATCATAAATAATTATAGACAAAACAACTAATGATGGTTATTAATGAGTAAGTATGAGGATTTAATGATGTCTTGAGGCCAAAATATAAAGGGCATGATTTTCATTTATACTGGAGTTGCTTTGCCCTCCCGAGGCAAAAGAAAAGGCTCTCAAGAAGACATAAAGGAGAATTAGGTAAGAAATAGGAGGGAGGATTACAGACTAGCTAGTTTCTTCAGCTACCTTTAAATCACAGTAAAAACAAGTCCTTTCTTCACTTGTGAAGCACAATTGTCTTCAGTTTACCAGACAGCAGCCCTTGAAAATATGTCAAGGAAGTCAATGAAATGTAATGTGATGGTGAGAATTACATTTTCAAGGCAGGTTAGGCATTTTATATCATATTTTCTAATTGACAAGAACCAAGGGCTACAATTTTCGTGTTGTAAGTGGTACTGATAAGTGATAGTTAGGACCTGGTGGTTCTTTTATAGCTCTGTGTTAGGAAAACCTAAAGAGGAAATAAATTTCCTAATAGGGAATAAAAATCATTGGTCAAAGTATTTCTTTATTGTATATTGAGTACTATGACCTGCTAATTTGGAAGATCATCTCTGTCAATGAGTAGAAGAGTTTCCCTGTGGATGAGTGGAATTCCCTGCTCTTACTAAAAACAAATCCAAAAAATGCTTTTCTAACACTGCTTTAATGCTGCAGTAGGAGGATGTCAGCTGCAGAAGCACTGACACAGATTTGCAAATGCTTTTTGCATATTCCAGACATCCTTTTTTAAGGTGGTAACTTGCTTTGCTAGTCAAGAAAGATGTTCTTGTCAACAATACTGTAAATAATTTCCCATTAAGCTATTTTAGTGAAATGAAATGGAGCCTGCATAGAACCTGTTCTGTATGTGCCTTTGTTGTCTTTATTGTTTTAACTCCCTGAATCACAATTCCTGTAAGCAAGAAGAAAGTTTTGCTACAGAGATTAAGAATGGGACTTAGTCCTCATTATTTACATTAAAGCTCCGTGAGTCTGTGAGACTTTTCTTCTTACAGTATGAAAGATGACTGAACAGACCAACCCAAAGCAACTCAAAAATCACACAAAAAGCCAGCAGAGCCTGACTAAAGAGTTTGACCCTGAATGGTGAGTTTTTGGGGCATGAATAAATAGCACCATTTAAACAGAAGTGATGCAAGAGTACAGGGGATCCTCAGCAGTGTTTGTCACCTGCAGACAGCCACAGTTATCTTTTTCCCTGTGAGACAGGAAGTATCTTCCTTGGAGCTTTTGAAACAGATGTTCACCAGTGGTTTTGGTGAAGAAATGCCCTTCAGGTCCTTTCACTTCATGCAGTTTTCTTCTGAACGTGGCCAGCAGGAAGGGGGGAAATGGGAGCAGAAAAAGTGTGGCCTCTCTAGTGAATCTGAGCAACCTACAGTATCAACCAAAACCAAATTCAATTGTGAGTAGAGGGAAGGAAGCAAAAAAAAACGGAGTATGTGGCACAAAAATGCTTCTGGCAGCTCTGTCCCACAAAATGCTGTCATGAAAGCATGGAAGCTCCTGAGGCACTGCTGTCTGGCCCACTGCACTCCTCTAGCTCTTCAGGAAATGTGGAGCCTGATCGTAGAGCCTGATCACTACAACACATTCAGAATCTCTTGGTCTAAATCTTACATGTCCTGTGAAACCGTTACTTTCTGACTGAGAGGAATAGTTTGCATTTATTTGGTGTCAGGGACACAGAAAGGATGCCTGTGTGCCCTGCAGGTTATTAAGGGTCTATTCCTGAGACACCTGTGACCTTGCAGAAGGGTCTTTACCTTAAATTATCACTTCAGACTGTGTCACTGTACACTCTCCGCTCTGAATCAGTTATCATATCTAATGGAAAAAAAAGAAGCATCAGTTAATTTGTTGAAAAATTAATTTCTGTTCTGTAACTGAAAATGGTTTCATGAATGACAGTAATCAGAGGCATATTATTTCTGGTACAGTCCATGTGTGTTAGTGGGGAAGTATCTGAAGGTAGCATTTTCTCCTTCTGTACATTACAGAGGGAAGGTATCTCTCTGTGTGCATAATTCAAGCACAGAGCACCAAGAGCAACCTCTGGGTATTTAATTTTCAGAATAAGTACATATCCAAATTGTAACTTATGTTCAGAACAATTATAGATTATTTTGACTACCATTTAGGGTTTGTACTTGGGATGCCAGTGCTTCTACCAAGTGTTCATCTTCTGTCCTTTGTTACACATGACATCATGCATCTGAGGGAGATGGCTAAATTTTTTCCCATCCACCTGCTGAGTTTTGAAGTTACCAACAAGACAGTATAATTAGCTAACTTGCATTAACCTACTGGTTATGTTGCGAATTAGAGCACAATGGAGAGTGCACAGTAGCCTCAACTCCTCTATAGTACCAGAAGAATGGATGCACTCAGGGAATGTACTGCAATGCAGGGTAGCAGCTTGTCAGAAAGACTTTAGACAATATTGCCTTAAAAAAAAAGAAAATAAAAAAAAAGGGGGAGGGGAGATGTCAGGGCTGATCCAGTTTTTTATAGGTTTTTTGCATAGTTTCAGCATTCACTGGATAATCATCTGAATACTAAGAGATGATACCACAGGGCTAGATTGAAGTACAGTATCTGAATAAAGTGTTTGGGGGGGGGTTTTACATAATTACCTGCCTTCAAAACTGAGATCACAGCTATGTACAACATACAGTAGAATTTCCAGTTCACTTTAAAGCTCAGGAGATCAGTTAGAAATTCTTTCAGGCTTTTCATTATCCAAGTAGAAAATACATCAAATATTGATGAACTTCTTGAAACATTGTGATCTGTCATTACATCATTTTAATGAAAAAAAAACCCTACTCTAAAAATAAATCTATATATTTATATTGGCTACAGTTAAAACTGTTCTCATGCAGCTTTTTGCTATCATTCTTATTTACAAATACTATTTATGTCTTCCTGTATCACATAAATTAAGCTCTGATGAAGGTCTAATTTTTCAAAATTCTTGCTGCTCTTTCCATGCATAAAATTCAAATATATTTGCAGTTCCCAAATGCAAAACTCCATTGCTGTTACATGACACACATCCTCATTCAGAGGCAAATTACTTTTTTTCTTTCCTGAAGTGAAAAAGGAGTGAGAGAGCAAAAAAGTAGCTGAGCCTTTGTCTGTTTCCTTAAGTAAGTGAGTCTCTTGTCCTCTCTATGTGTGACAATTTGATGTATGAGGTGATGACTAATTTTGCAAAACTTCAAGAGTATGACTTAGAATGGCAGAACTGGCTGAAAGATGTTGTGAAAGTTCAGTTTGAAATTCTAAAATACATATTCATTGCAAAGACGCTTACATGCCTGCAAGCATTTGAATTCCTTTCTCTGCTACTTAAAAAGCTAATGGAGAATAGATAGTACTAGATGTTCAAGTGTTAACCTTTCAGCCTTTAAATGTCTTCGTCATAAGCTTGTTATATTTTCTTAACTGTGGCCACTATCCCTTTTTTTTTTTTTTCTGAGCGTCTGTCTAATACAACTGGGCAGTGATTTATAGTTCAAAGTAGGGAAGCAGAAGAAGGTTGTAGGCTATCCCTCAGTAACTAAATACAGACTGCAGTGAGCAAGAGAAAATTAAAAACTTGGTTATTTTCCAGAAACTGTAATAACAACATCCTTTTCAGGCAATATTCCCACTGAAATCAGTGTACTAAATTCATATTAAATAGATTTAAATTTTTCTTCACAACTGTATTATTCAATGCAGAAGCATATAAGTTCTTCTAAGAACTTTTATTTGCTACTACGTCAAGGCGTATGCCATTTCTTTTCTTTAGCTATTCATAAAACTTTAGTTTGTGGCTTTTATAATTTTGACCCAGTATATTCTAGAGCACTTGATAAAGCAATAGGGATCATTGTAAGAAATGAAAAAAAAAAAAAAAAAGAAATAAAAGAAAAACATTACATTTCCTAAATGCTTGTATAAAATAGTGTGGGATTACACAAAGCACTAGGTAAGAACTGTGCAGCAGGGGTGTATGGTCTATGAGAGACTGAAATTCTAGCAAAATTAACATATTATAGATACAAATGGGCAGTCTTTGCTTGCCAGCTGTCTCAGCATGATCAGATTACAGAGTGGTAAAGTGACCTCTGCAGAGCTTTCATGAGGGTTGCGAAGGAGGACGAAGCAGAGTCTTTATGGAGTTTGACAGGTAGCATTGCAGTGACACTTTTCTCCAAGAAGGCATCTTGGTGCTGGGGACAGGAGGTTCTCTGGCACTTCACACTGTTGCGCTGTGCATATATTTGCTGCATGTTTTATGGCAAACTATTGGATTTCAGAAGTTGTACTGTAGCCATAAGTGTGTTGTTACGTGTGCTAAGTCCTGCAGAGAGCCTTCAACAAATTGGAGAGATGAGCAATCACCAGCCATATGGAGCTCAACAAAGGAAAGTGCTGGACTCTCACCTGGGATGGGGCAACCCTGGATGTATGGACAGACTGGGGAATGAGAGGCTGGAGAGCAGCACCAGGGAAAGGGACCTGGAGGTCCTGGCTGATGGCAAGTTGGACATGAGTCAGCAGTGCCCTGGCAGCCAGGAGGGCCAACCATGTCCTGGGGGGCATCAGGCACAGCATCACCAGCTGGGAAAGGAAAAGTCTTGCTCTGCTCTGGGCTGGGGAGGTGTCACCTCAAGTCCTGGAGGCAGTTTGGGTACCACAGTATAACAAAGACGTAAAGCTGTCAGAGAGTGTCCAAAGGAGGCCATGAAGATGGTGAAGGGCCTCGAGGTGAAGCCATAGAGGAGTGGCTGAGGGCACTTGTTCTGTTCAGGCTGGAGAAGAGGAGACTGAGGGGAGACCTCACTGCAGTTACAACTTCCTCATGAGGGGAAGAGGAGGGGCAGGCACTGATGTCTGCTCTGTGGTGACCAGTGACAGCGCTCAAGTAAATGGCCTAAAGTTGAGTCAGGGGAGGTTTGGGCTAACTATCAGGAAAATAATTAACCCAAACCTCCCCGGGGTGGGGAGGCATAGAGGGTGTTTGGGCACTGGAACAGGCTCCTCAGGGCAGTGGTCACAGCACCCGCCTGGCAGAGTGCAAGAAGCGTTTGGACAATGCTCTCATTGTGTGACTCTTGGGGATGGTGCTGTGCAGGGCCAGGAGTTGGATTTCATGATCCTTGTGGGTCCCTTCAGCTCAGCATATTCTGTGATTCTGTGAGTCAATGACTTTATTATTCTCCTTTAAGCCTGTTTTAGGGCATACTTTTTCAAGGCGAGTTGCCTGAGTTCTGACTCCTGGTTTAGTGCCCCTTTTAGTGCCTCTTTTCTTTGGTATCTGGAAGCAGGTGGTTTGTGCCAGGGTGTCCTCAAAGGTGGCATTTATTGCTGCATGTAGCCAGCAGGAACTTAGTGTGCACCATTGTGGGACAACACACTCATAACAGGTAATCACAATATACCACTCCTATACTGTCCAAAAATTGTGTCCCAAATGTGTTTGAGAATCACTGAACTAACACTGATTGGAGAAGATAAGGAAGGATTTATAGAGCACAGTGTGGGAGACCATATGCTTCTGAGTGCAGCCACAGGATCATGATCCATGAGCAGGACATCCACCAGGGCCTTTGCAGGCCTTCTGTCTATGCTGCTGCTCTGCCAAGTGCTGCCTGTGCTACAGTGCTCTCCAGGTTCATTTGGAGGTGGCTCATGTGGAGCAACAAGGCTTTGCATTGTTCCCAAATGGACAGAAGGAAGAAGACTTTGCTTCCTGATGCTCAAGAAGGAATTTGGGCCAACAGACCCTTGTAGAACTTCCCATCAAGAAAACTGGCACCCTACCAAGAGTTTCAAAAGTCAAAAAAAAGTATTTTTTATCTCAGTGCTATGTTGTAATAGCTGGAAGGATGCAAAACCCATCTTGCTTCAGAAGTCATTAAATAGATAGTTTAGTGTTTATCATGTATTTAAAAATGAGTACAATTCTGTAATTTCCGCAATGTGATTTCAGGGTAACTAAATGTAATCTAGGATGTTTTTACATCTCTCCATGTGTATACACAGGAGAGAGCAGTAAAACATTGACATTAAGATGAGAGGGTGGAAACTGGTGGTTCATTCACTTAAATACATACTTTTTAGGGAGATGGGTAAAGTGATGTCCTCCAGCTGTGCATTTGTCAGGTCTGACAGGAGTGGCTACGGTTTGGGTGTTCTCTCGACTTTGTTTTTGTGAAGGGATTTTGTTATGTTTTACTGCTGCTGCCAGTAGTATCATATATCCAGTAAGTACCATATATGGAGATAATGTAACATCGGAACAAAACCTGAAAGCTGAAGAAAGTGTTGCTGTCAGTTGTGCACTTAAAATATCTTTGGAACCAAAATATTTTTCTGTTTGGGCCTAAGTCTGTTTTCACGCATTTCTTTCAGAAAAGGAAATTTGACATTAAAAGTTGTGATGCAGTTTTGACCAGAGCTGGACATAGTTATGCGTTGCTTTAGTCCAGGTTCATGCAGGTGTCCTTTTTTTATTTTTCAGTGCCAAAATTCAACAGTTCATTTAAAAGTTGGTTGTCCTTTCTGCATCCATGGATTTTTAGCTCCACCATTCACCTTATTCTAACATCCCAGAGAAATGTAAAAGGCTGTGACAGTGCTTGCTAGGCAGAAATACCAAGAAGGTTAGGGGGAAAAGAAATCTCCTAATAAACAGTAGCACAATTTCTCTTTGGCATGAGGCAATTTAGAAATAATTCATGGAATTGGAAAGCATGATTGGATACAAGGGTATCACATGCATTGGTATGAATTATTATTTTTCATGTGACTGTAATGTTCTGTTCATTCCATCTATGCCCATTTCTGCATATTTGGAAGTGCTTTCCCACAAAAAGTGAAATAATTTGTTTGAAATAGAATGCAGATGAAAATACAAAATTTCATTGTTTGGTTACTGGAACTTTATTGTTGACATTGGTCTGGTTTGTCTTAAAAGAAGAATTTAGATAGATTGTTCTTATTTTTTTAATGGAATTTCAAAAATTTGAACCATATTTATGCATGTTTTAACTGCATTGATTTCAGTCTGCTTTACCACAGTTTGCTTTGGCATATTAAGTGCAGGCAGTGCACTGGGTTTTCGTACACTAGACAAATAGGACTCTGCAGGTGTAGGAGAGAAATCATACTGTCCTTATCAGAAACAGTCCTGTGGTGAGCATCATCAAGAAAAGGAAGAAGCCACTGTGCTAAAACCTGGAAAATGTTTTTGCTGCAAGCAATGAAAATGAAAGATAGAGAGCACATACCTATTACATCTCTTGTAAAAGTGGCAGAAAGTTAAATGCTTTCTAATAACCTTTTGGTCATTATCATGTTTCTGAGCACTCAGACGTGTATGAGGTGAAAACCTTTCTTTTTTGAGAGCAGGAAAAATGAAACACACAAGAGAGGAGGAACATGGGTATACTATTTGTCTTTCACCATCCTCTAACCTTCCCTTATTTCCACTATACTGTACAGCGCATCAATTGTCAATATTGGATATCCTTAAAAGGTTGTTGAAAATGCATTCTGGATTTGAAAAGTAGGTTGTATTAGCTTTGGATGGATCTATTATTTTTTTTTTCAGAAATGGTAAGGAGGAGAAAAATATAATCTGCCTGTTAATCATCATGTGAAATATATTATCCTCAGTTGTGGATAAGTGGGCAGTCATCAGCCCAGTGCTGCCAAAAAGGCAGAGAGGAATGCATTGATTTAATCTGTTGGTCTGGAACTACTATTTTGGATTTTTCCATCTCTTTTGCTCTTTATTATTTTTGATTTTTCTCCAGTCAAGAACTGATTTCTTCCTCCATTATTCCTGTGTTGTATCCAGTCATGAGATTTTTCAGAGGCTTCATATTTTCTCAACTTTTCCTCTATCCCCACTAGCTACCTCCACTCTTATCTCTTACACTGCCTGTTGTTCTTTCTCAGCAGCTGCTTTCCCACAACACCACATTTCTGTCCGAACAGCTCTTGGAAGAGCTGCCCCTTTAGCCTGTTCCTGGGGGAAAGAGGAGAGGAGGAGTTGAGTGCAGCTGCCAGGGAGTGCTGCAGCACCCCGTGCCCATCTGTTCCCCTCTATTCTGCTCCATTCTGCTCCTGTAAAGCAGAAGGGAGAGGCACAGGCAATGCTACCTGCACCAGCGGCAACTCTGGGTTTTCTGCCCAAAAAATAGACACCCTCAGATCTTGTTAAATTTCTGGGGATGGGTTGGTTGGGCAGGTGACTCTTTAAATTTTTCTTACTCTGAAAATTATGTTGTAACTATGGTGTTTCAGTGGAGTGTTAAATCACTTCGCAGTAAGAGATTTCTGCATTTCAATGTTAAATCAAATGTCTCAATCCACTGAATGGCAGATGTATTTTAGTCAGCAGTGCTTTTATGAAAAAACACTTTTAAGATTGCTGTTCCTGTCAAAGCTCCCAGCCTGGATGTGGAGGAGGGAACCAGATCCCCTTGGCTTGGAAAAGGACTTCCATGAGGCTGCAGGAGCAAGGGTGGCCCAGGCCAGGTGTGGGTGAGCCCCTCACTACCTCCCCTAGCCGGAGAGCCAGTGAGCAGTGAACAACAAAAACTCCCCTTCAGGGCTAAAGAAAGGATGACATTCATTGTGCCACAAGCAGCAGCTTAATCCTTGACAGGGGACCTTGTGGATGTGTGAGCTGCAGCATGTGGCCCAACTTCTGCCTGCCATTAATCAGCCTCTTGGTGTTTCCTCGCCTTGTCAGATGCTTTTTGTACTTCCCCTCTGGGATGCTGGGCTGCCCACAGGGTGGAGAGCAGCAGCTTCCAGAGAGCACCCAGCATCCAGCTGTTGGGACCCTGGGTGCCTGCCAGTCTGGCAGTTCTTTTGGCTCTTATGTGGAGGAAATCAAAGAGGGAAGGGAAGGGAAGGGAAGGGAAGGGAAGGGAAGGGAAGGGAAGGGAAGGGAAGGGAAGGGAAGGGAAGGGAAGGGAAGGGAAGGGAAGGGAAGGGAAGGGAAGGGAAGGGAAGGGAAGGGAAGGGAAGGAAGGGAAGGGAAGGGAAGGGAAGGGAAGGGAAGGGAAGGGAAGGGAAGGGAAGGGAAGGGAAGGGAAGGGAAGGGAGGGAAGGGAAGGGAAGGGAAGGGAAGGGAAGGGAAGGGAAGGGAAGGGAAGGGAAGGGAAGGGAAGGGAAGGGAAGGGAAGGGAAGGGAAGGGAAGGGAAGGGAAGGGAAGGGAAGGGAAGGGAAGGGAAGGGAAGGTAAGGGAAGGGAAGGGAAGGGAAGGGAAGGGAAGGGAAGGGAAGGGAAGGGAAGGGAAGGGAAGGGAAGGGAAGAGAAGAGAAGAGAAGAGAAGAGAAGAGAAGAGAAGAGAAGAGAAGAGAAGAGAAGAGAAGAGAAGAGAAGAGAAGACCCAGCAAAACCAAACATAAATACTTCAGGGAAAAAAACATACAGAGAGATGTCTAAGATGAAAATCCAGGCAGCTTTAATTATCATGGTGGTTATTTATTTATTTATTTATTTATTTATTTATTTATTTATGGGTTTGCTCATTACAGCACTGATCCATCACAACTCCTGTCTCAGCATCATGCACTGACAGGGGTTGTTGGTGGGGGGCTGCAGGTTAAGGGGTGAGAGCTGGTCTGCACCAACCCCCCATGACAAACCAGGGGAAGGGACCTGCTGAGGTGCCTCAGCACCTCTGTTTGGTGAAACCCTTCAGAAACATACTCAGGGTTTATGTTATAAATGTTTTCAATATTGAAAAGTGTTGCACAAGGCATTTTTTTTCCTCTGTGGGAAAAAAATGAATTTATTCCAGTTTTCTATGCTTTTGTGCATCTTTCTTATTAGATGCTCCTAGAAAAATTAACATGAATTAGCTTGTAGTAAAACTATAATTTGCATATTTGTAAGATGTACATAAAGTGCTGACTGGCAATAAGGAATGCCTTTTAAGCAACAGCATTTTGGAAGGCGAGGGAACAACTGTAACCCATCTTTTCTTCCTCATGGTGGTGGTCATGACATGGGGGTTGGCCTTTCTGATTTGGCAACAACTCTGAGGTAGATGGACCATCATCCATATTATCAGCTGACAGACCTGCCACATCCAGAGCCTCACACCTGTTGTATAGAGGCACCTGAGGAGGTGAGGCAGATACCTAGAGAAGGTTCACTCGCCACCCTGAGCATAGACTTGACTCCATTGTCTCCTTTACTGTAAGTTACTGCCTTCTCTCTGGTTGAGGGTGGGCCTGCAGGGGGTGGAATACAGGGTCTGGATGTTTTTTTCTCACAGATACTCCTATTTCTGTCTCAGGAAGGAAAGAGCATGGTTCCAGCAGCTCTTTCTCAGACTCCCTAATGTTCCTCAACCTGTCCACTTTCCCTCAAAGCTCTGCCATCATCTACTTGGTCACACACCTCACAGAGATGTCCTTGCTCTGCCAGCTCCTGCGGACTAGGAGTGCATTACATCAGCAACAACAAAACCAGCCATGCCTGAAAACAGTGACAAAGGACAGCTTCTCACTGCTGAGGTCATCCTGCTCTGAACTCAACACTCAGTACTGTGTCTCACCAGCTTTATTAATAGAAAATTATTGGCAGAGGAGGTTTCATAAAGCGTATTCCAGCACAAACCACCATAATAAAGATTTTGAACAATATCAATGGGCCACGAATAAAAACCCTGAAATGGGTTCCTTCCCTAACACATGCACATAAACATGCTAAACACATCTCAGTGTTAGTGGGCCTTGTATTGAAATGACAGAATGCTGTGGTATTTCTGCTTTAAGATTCAATACAGGTCAAGTGACTTGCTGAATACAGGCAGTTTCAGGTTTCCACATAACTGTAAACCATCCTGCTTTTAAAACCAAAATTAATCTAGGAACCTTGGGGTGCTTTTTTTCCTGGTTTTTTTTTTCTCTTCTGTTTTTTCAATACAGTTTCATAACAAGGGCTGGAAAATAAACACTTGCCCCCTTTCAAAACTGAAGCTGATGCTTAATGCTGCTGTCTAACAATAATTCAACCTTAAAAAATCATCAAAACTTTCTGCCGTAATTTCAGAGACTTTAACATGATCATCTGATCTCCAAGGACAGAAAGAATGATTACTATTCAAGGAAAAAAAGTACATTCCTATTTTCATTAAAAAGATGTTATGTTTGTGCTGGAAATGACTTCAAAGTTTGAATTAAAGATAAAATTATTTCCTTTAATCAAAACTGTAAAACATGTATGTTATTAGTTTGAATACCTAAAAGGGACAAAATTTTTTTTTTTTGCTTATTTCAAAACATTGCTGAGGACTGCAGTGTGTTTTGTTTCCCTTGTGACTTTTGGTTATTTACAGTATGTAACCCACAGATGCTGTAACATGAGTTCTGCTTTAATGACACCTCTTAATCTCATGCCACCATCAGCTGGGATTTTCTACTTATTTTGTTTTTTAAACTTAATTTTGCAGAGGACTTCAGCTCTTGTCATCATTTTTTCCTTTCAAGGAGACACTTTGACACAATATGTGACATAACATGGAGGTTTTGAGATCCTGAATATTTAGAGGTTCTATCCAGGCCAGAGGGTCTAGAGATGGTTTGGTGGCAGGTGCTGCAGGGGCAGCCCCACCAGGCCTCCAAGGAGCCTCAGGAGTGACGGCTCTTTTGCCTCGTCTATCAAGCTCCTTAGCAGCTACTTCAGTTCATTTTTCTCCACATGAGAGTGTTCAGTCGGAAGCTGCTCTGTGCAATGGCACGAGCTGTCACACAAACCTGGGCTCTGACTCAGATGGTGTCTGTGTCCCTGCAGTGATGAGTCAGGCGTGTGTCACCTCAGCTCTTCCCTTGTCTGCCGCCTTCATTGCTCTTGCCAATGACCTACCCCAGCCCTGAGCTTTTGGCAGCTCCCACTATTCCACTGGACACCTGCAAATTCCAGAGAAGCATCCTCTGAGCAGGAGGGAGTGAGGTAGGTGCTGCACATACCACAGGTCCAGCACAGCATGGGAAATACTACATTTCTTACCGTGATCTTGAAAACTACAGGCAGTAATACCCTTACCTAGCAATTGCAAGCCTGGTAGAAGGGTTCAAATGCTTTTCTTTTAGCAGTGGTTTGCACGCTGTGGAAAGGTCAGAGGAAAACACTTCGGAGAAACTGTCATTCCAGTTTTAAACAGAGGAGGACTGAGTCATGGGAGAAACCATTCCTCCAAGTCTATACACTGAATTGTGACAGAATCAGAATTAAAATATCCTGCTTTTATTCTTCTCAAGTGTTGCTGCTGCCTTTCATCTGCATCTTTTCTACTTTCTGCACTGTTGCAGATTTTCTTGGCTTTGTGTTTCTTGGTGTTTTTTAGACCAAAGATGCAAAACTGTGTCATCCCTTCACTTATTACCTCCACTTCTTTCAGGTTCCTTATCTCCCACCTCCTACTAATTGACTCATTCCCTTCTCCAGAGTTTACCACTATCAAAACTCATTATTATTGTACAGCTCAAATAATAATTGTACAGCCCAATGTTTTGGGCTGAAATTGTGACTTACTAATAATTGCATATCTATACTGATGAGAAAACTAAAATACTTGAAAAGCTGAAGTAAGGTGATTAACTTTTAAATAGATCTCCATTTCATCCTACCCAGATTTTTGAAGAAACCATGAAGTCTCGCTAGATTCTATTTTTTTCAGGCTGCTCAGAGAACTTGTGAGTAAGGATGCCTGTAAAAATGCTTTTGAGGCTGCTGGAGTCTGATGGTCACTTTGTAAGCACCACCTCCTAAAGGCACAGGAATGGGCAATTCCAAATAGAAGCCAAGCAGGTGAGGCAGAAGGTTGGCTTGGCTGAGTAGGGATCTTCTTTTGGAGCTAAAGCAGGAAAAAGGAAATGTGTGGCCAAAGTAAGTGGCATGGGAGGGAAACAGAGAAGGGAGAAAATTCATGCAGCCAAAACTTGGCTGGAGTTGATGCTGGCCAGAACTGTGGGGGACAATGAAAAAAGTTTACTTAGATCATTAATAGTAAAAGGCAGTGCAGAGATAACAGGGACAGAGACAAGGCAGAGGTGTTTAATGCTTTCATTGCCTCTGTCTTCAACACTGCCGATGGCTAAGGGGGTCCCAGTGCCCTGATCTGGAGGACCATGACTGTGAGAGTGATAAACTCCCAGCTGACCCTGAGCCTGTGCAGGTTCTGTTGCTCCAGCTGGATCCCAGCAAATCTATGGGGCATGATGGGATTCATCTGAGAATCCTCAAAGAGCTGCTGATGTCATCATGAGCCTCTCTCAATGATTTTTGAACTTTCTTGGGAATCCACAGAAGTCTCAGCTGACTGGAAGCTGGTGAACATTGTCCCAGTTTTCAAAAAGGGCAAGAAGGATGACTTGGGAAATTGCAGGCTTGTCAGTTTAGTGGTGTCACTGGTAAAATTATGGAGAAAATTATTCTTAAAGGTATTGAAAAACACCTGAAGGACAACACAGCCATTGGCCACAGCCAGCACGGCTTCATGAGGGGAAAGTTCTGCTTGTCAAACCTAATTTTGTTTGGAGACAAGTTATCCCACCTGCTGGATCAAGGGAACCAGTCAATGTAGCTTTTGGGATTTCAGCAAAGGCTTCAATACTATCTCTTACAGGATCCTTCTGGACAAAACTGCCCACAGCTGGATAAACAGGTCCTGTGATGGGTGAGCAGCTGGCTCACGGGTCAGGCACCAAGGGTGACAGTGAATGGGGTGACATCACTCTGGTGACCTGTCACTAGTGGGGTTCTACAGGGCTCCATCCTTGACCCTGTGCTCTTAAGCATCTTCATAAACAACCCAGACACAGGACTCAAAGGTACACTAAGCAAATTTGCTGATTACACTAAATTGGGAGATGCTGAAAAGAGGTGGGAAAACAGCACCAGGGAAAGGGACCTGGAGGTTCTGGCTGATGGCAAGTTGGACATGAGTCAGCAGTGCCCTGGCAGCCAGGAGGGCCAACCCTCTCCTGGGGGGCATCAGGCCCAGCATCACCAGCTGGGAAAGGGAGGGGATTGTCTTGCTCTGCTCTGCACTAGGGCAGCCTCACCTCAAGTCCTGGGGGCAGTTTGGGTGCCTCAACATAAAAAAAGCATAAAGCTGTCAGAGAGTGTCCAAAGGAGGCCATGAAGATGGTGAAGGGCCTCGAGGTGAAGCCATAGAGGAGTGGCTGAGGGCACTTGTTCTGTTCAGGCTGGAGAAGAGGAGACTGAGGGGAGACCTCACTGCAGTTACAACTTCCTCATGAGGGGAAGAGGAGGGGCAGGCACTGATGTCTGCTCTGTGGTGACCAGTGACAGCGCTCAAGTAAATGGCCTAAAGTTGAGTCAGGGGAGGTTTGGGCTAACTATCAGGAAAATAATTAACCCAAACCTCCCCGGGGTGGGGAGGCATAGAGGGTGTTTGGGCACTGGAACAGGCTCCTCAGGGCAGTGGTCACAGCACCAGCCTGGCAGAGTGCAAGAAGCGTTTGGACAATGCTCTCATTGCGTGCTATGCAGGGCCAGGAGTTGGATTTAATGATCCTTGTGGGTCTCTTCCAGCTCAGCATATTTTATGATTGCGTGAATTTTTTTTCTACATTTTCTTTTCCAAGCTAGAGGTGCTCTTGTTCAAATGCTTTTGGGCTGCTTTGTAGCTTTTTTTTTTTTAATAACATACTTTTAAATTATTTTAAAGAAACAAAAATCCAGGGGTACTGCTTAAAGGGTAGTTTGGATCTCTTGACCAGGTAATGAAATTTTGTAAGGCATAATGCTGGCTTTTACACTGCTAATATAGGACACCACATCCTCTCTAAAGCTTTCTGCTCGTGTCAGTCCTAGGTGGCACAGACGAAAATTGCAGGCCCAGAAACACATTACCCAAGGACTTTTAAATTCAGAGCAGTGCAGTCGTTGAAATATTGAGAGGTAATGTAATGTGTCTTGTGTTCAAAACTCGTGACTTATCAGCCTCTGTATGCCTTGTTCCACTAATGTTCTTGTCTAAAGTCACACAGTGCTCTAAATGACCCTGGTGGGCATGGCAGTGAGTGCTAAAGCTGTACCCCATGGTGCTTGCTAGTTCACAGTTTGATCAAATGTGGGGAATATGTGACCTACAACTAACTAAACATATTGTTTCTCACAGGTCCAGCTGAGTCAGTGAAAAGTGTCTGCATGTCTCAGCATACCAAACTTGTGACTTGTGTCTTGGTTTGAAAGACAGATGTCTGCTAAGGAAGGCAGAAGCCTCCCTTGGAATGGAAAATGTAACCCCCTTCCCTCCGAATTATTATAATTTTGAAATTAAGGGTCTTTTAGGCAAAGATGTGAGGGATAGGAATAAAAATTCTTTACTAGTATAAATAACAAGGCAATAATACAGAAACACTGGCTTAACCTGACAGTCAGGATATGACCTGACACCCTGCTGAGCAGGGAGGTGGTAGCAGTCCAATTAAGTGGTGGCTGCAGTCTTCTTGAGGTGATAGATGTGGTTCTGTCAAAGTGGTGATCCTGTAGAAGGGTCTGGGCTTCCTCTGAAGGTCCCTTGGTGGTTACGTAGCTCTTGTCCTCTGGGAATCCAGTAGGTAAGGCTGGATGTGGTGTTCCGAACCTCAGATTATATCCAGGTGGGAATGCTTGGTTCCTCCTCCTGGGCGGAGCATCTCACAATGGGATGATGTAATTTTATGGGTCATGCAGTGAGGCTGGATGGCCCATTAACAGAAGATATCCCCGGAAGGAGTTACCAGGGATGTGTCATGGAAGAGATAAAGAACACTGCCCCACCTGGTTTTAACAGATGGTGATAGAATACATACTTTTGGTTACATCTTACATTGTAACCTAAGACACTTGGAATACAAGTTATTGATTATTTCTTTGGGAAAAGTAGCCAGAGTGGATTAATGAGACATCATATAACTTCTAAACTAAATGGTGGGTGTATAAATGACAATTTTCAGCTGAGATGTTGGCAGCTTACTAGAAATAGCTTTGAGATAAGATAAAGTGTGTAGAAGTTACATATCTAAATTTGTTTCTAATGCTGTCCTTCGGCCTAAGAACAACATACTGGTTCCAGGAAGAAAGGCTTATTTTATCAGAAGTAAAACAGTAAATTCATCTTGCATTTTGTTTTGGAGGTGGCTTCGAGGTCTTTTTGACAATATGGATCCTCTTGTCCAAGCTCTGTAATATCCTTGCCTTGAACAATGCATGAGCCATCTGCCCCAGTGACAGTGTCCCTTTATTTTTCAGGTAGTCATGATGAGATTGGTGCTGGTACTGAACAAGGAAATCTGTGGGTTTTTTAATTCTTTGGTTTTGTGTAAGGAATGGAAGATGGTCCTTGCATATATAACAAGAATGATGGAATCCTACAGTGGCAGTGAACAATCCTGCTATCTTTGTCTGATTTCCTCTTCTCCACCTCAAACAAAACCAAAACCGAAACTAAACATAGCTTTCACCAAAGCTGACCTAAACTTAGGCCCTGGTGACAAGTATTATTGTCCTCTACTTTATGCAGTTCAAAATGCTTTTCTTTTTATACACTGACTGGCACACTCACTGCATAGTTTTAAATCCTGGAATATGTATACAGAGGTTGTTTTCCATGGCAAAACAGCACTAATCCCTTCATATAGTGGAATTTCGTATTTTCCCCAGCATTCCAGTCAGCATCAAAATTTTATCAAAAAGCTTGTTCATTGAAGTTAAACTATACCCAGGCAGCTGTGATGCTGTTAGTTATTGCAGGCTCCCTGGGGGTGATGTTTAGCACAGAAATCCTTCTGTACAGCTTCCCTGTGCACTGATCTCCAACAGACCCCCTGTTTGCTCTGACGAATGTCAGACTAGCCTTCATTTGAAGACAAGTTGATAAAAGCAATTTTTAAGAGGCAAAAATGAAGAGCTTCTGAGTTATCTGATACAACAAATTCCTAAACTGATGTAGCAAACCCTAGACTACAGTGCTTGAAATCCTAATTCAACACTTCAGGCCTGTTGTTGGATGATGCAAATGCAGGAAAGAGGCTGTTTTACTATTCCTTTACAACCTAGGATCAATGGAAAACAAAAGCAGAGGACATCCATCCCAGTCACAGAAACCAGTACTACTTTTGGAGAAGGAGGGAAAATTGTGCATTAATTTTTCTCTAAACACCCTGTGCAGCACATTTGTCATATATATGGATCAAAGAATGGTATAAAGAGACAATGCAGGAGAGCATGCCTATTCACTAACCAGTCCTGCCCTCAGAAAAATGGTTGGTTATATACTCCTGTCTTAGCCATATCTCCTAAAAATGCAATTACAACTCTTGAAACAGGATATCACCTCTAGCATGATTAAAACTTGCTGCCCTTCCTTAATACTTTTGTCCTGCTGTAACAGTAGCAGTGCTGATGTGGCTAAAGCAAGAGACAGCAAAGACACAGGACAGCAAAACTTCACAGAAACAGACAGTGCTACATATCCTTGCAAGGTACAGCTCTGCTTCAGAGAGGTACTATGGACAACGTAGTATCACTGAATTAAAGGTAGTATCACTGTATTAAACACAGATAATGTTATAAAAATAGGATAGTTTCGGATGTTAAATCAAATAAAACCGGTTTATTTAACAATTAAAAAACTGGAACCTAAAAAACCCCGAAAATTTAGATAAAAATTGAAGTCCGAGATCCCTTCGAGCAGAGACTCTTTTTCAGCCGTTTAGGCTATTAAAAACCCAAGCATAGCTTTTTCTCGGCGCGGAGCTGCCTGGAAAAAAGGCAGAAAGAGTTATTCTGTGGCCTGATGTCTTCTCCGGCCGAGGCTCTCTGTGGCTTGTCCAGACGAAAAAGAGGAAGAGCTGGAACTTTCGGCTTGGGATAAAGGGGAGTCTCCGCCCCCTTTCACTCCCAGGTCTGCTTCCTTGTCCCACGGTGATTGGTTGTTCACTCTCCAAGCAGTTCTCAGCCAATGGCTCGTGAGTTTCTAGGGTTGCTGACAGCCCCATTGTCTGCCGCGGGGAATTGATTTTATCTGGAAACATGCTCTCACAAAACCGGCTGCAAAAACTAGGATCTTGTGCTTATTTAGAGTATAAAACAGATAACACTAAACTACCGCTCTTAAAACTACTTAAACACTCTTAAAACATTTTCATAACTACCTAAAATAAAGGAGTTTGTTGATTCTATATTTTAGTTAGAATAATATTTCATAAAAATATAGCAGCTTTGATACTTGATGAAAGGTGATGCGAAAGTCTTAAAAGGGTTTATGCATAACAGATAATATTTATTATTTGATACAGTTAAGAGGCTGTGCTTCTGGGCCTGCAGTTTACCTCTTCTCCAACTTCCCCTGTCTCCTCTTGGTTTAGTCCTTTGCCATATCCAAAACAGGAAGTTCTTCCAAGTGATCAAGTGGTATATTATGCTTTCTGATCTTCCTTCTTATTTTGCTCTTTAAAATCTTAGTGTTCCTTAATCCTCCACAGGATTGCTCATTTTGCTGCAGAGCGAAAATTTAAGCTGGCTGCAAGCATAGTTGGAATGCTGCTTCTTACACAGGAAACAACTGGCAGAGAAATTCAGTTTAAGTCAGAACTTGAGCTGCAGTTGGGAGCACATGTGCTCCTTGATTAACTTTGTAAGAAAGGCAGTTGGTTTTTCCAGAGTGCTCCTGTGTATTTCTGAGGAAGAATTGCTACCTTTGTCTGCAGTTTACAGCAGAGTGAGGGATGAATGTTGTTTTTGGAACACTGTGGAGGTTACCAAGGACTGCACCTCTGGTTGTTTGGTTTGGTTTTCAAGCAAGCAGCATTTTACTTTAGAGATACTTCTGTGTATACTACAGAGCAATCTGTTCCACCCTGGTGGAAGGTGGAAATGTGGAAAGGGCAGGAAAGAGAACATTGAGGGATAACTGGCAAATATCTTTGTCAACCAGAATGGAAACAGCTTGATGCACAAAGTATTATTGATGATTTTCAAAAGCAAGGACATGAGAACCAAAATGTTCTGGGTTGGCAGAGTTGCCCTAAGGATGCTGCAGGAGCAGGGAGAGGTGAAATATGCTCTGAAAATGTGTAGTGGGCTGCAGAAAACAGCCGGGAATGATTCAGAAATAGCAGGGAATGTTTTTTTCTTTGTTCAAATATAGAGAGAAAAAAATCAACTGCTCTGTTCCTTCTTCACATAAAACAGACCTTTAGTAGGTCAGTTAGACTTTTTACTGTAACATTGATTTCCAGCCTTTGCTTCCTGGAATTACCATCTCATGTTCTTGAAATGATCATCCCAAAAAACTAACCAAGATGGCATGAAATTTATTTCAGCCTACTTATGCTAGGAATTAGAAAACTTCTAATGTGTGCAGCTTTCCTTTTTTTTTTTTTTTTTTTTTTTAATGTGTGGAATATTGTTTTTTTCCTATTTCAACACCCAGTGCTAATGCTTCACTGTTCTGGACATTGTTTGCACGTAGCTGGAGCCTTCTTGGTGAGGATATAAGTAGTGCTGGAGCAAACAAGGTGTTGAGGGTCCCAGGCAGAACACTGACGTGGGAGAAATTAATGTAAAAACAGTGTTAAAAGCACACAAATTCAATGTCTTTTCTATAACCTGGGCAGCCCTACCATTCACTTTTAAGTGTATCACTGCTGTTTACCAGGGGCACAGAACATCTGACAGCCACCTTATTTCACATGTGAAAATGAACCTTAACAATTCAAGTGTGTTTTTATTTGGTTTGTTTTTCTCCTTTTGAATTTCATCTACCATTGTGCAGTGTTTGTTGATCCTTCTCCTTGGTTACTCAAGCTTTTCTCTAAGACTCACTGGCTTGAAATGTTCTTTGCTCCCTCACTGCCTGAAAGTGTCTCACAGTCTTTCCTGGAAATATGTTAGCGATAAAGCTGTTTAATTCAACGGTTCCTAAAGGCTTTGGGCCCCTGTGTCAGGCACTGGATACATTTAAATTTCAATGGGGATATTTATTTCACTTCAATATTAACTAGCTTTGCTCCATGCTACAGTAGTTGGACTGCAAATTTTGCCTGCAATATACCTGCATAACAGTGACTACAGTGAAGTTTTTCTTCCCTCTTTCCCCACCTGAATTTGGCTGGTTATTTCCTCCTCCTGTTTTTTTCCCCAGCTCGTTGAACTTTCCTTTTTTATTTCTGCCCTCCATATTTTACGTGCTCTGCCTTCAGTTTCCCCTTTGTTTTCTCCTTGATTAGACTTAGTCTCTGTTGTGAGGCTCACTTCTCTTCTCTGAGAAAGTGGGGAAGAGGATTTGGGACTGTAGAAAGGGGGTACATTGGTTTGCCTGGTTCTGCACAGGCAGTATTCCCCTTTTCCCAGCAGTGGTGAGCAAATCCAGAGCTGTAGTAGTTCCTCTCCCTGTTGTGTGGCCATAGACTGGCTGATACGGGGATCTGTCTTCTGCAATTCCCAAATCATACAGAAACACTTCCTTCAGTGTGCCCAGAAAAAGCTGTAAGAACGGGAATGTGGCTTGAATTAGAGAGAGAAGTGACAGATCTCTTAGGGCAGGCTTTTATTTGGTTTCTGCTTTCTTTTCCCTCCCAACACAAATGCAGAAATTCTAGGGTTTTTAACCCAAAGAGAAAAAAAGCAATTAAAAGGTGTGAATCTAATTATTGCCTTGGCTTAGAGTGAGTTTCTACAGGGAATGGAACTAACCTGGCAGGAATTGGGATTATATGATTTGCATAGGACAAAACCATTGCTGCTTTGATTTTTGGAGGAGCTGACAGCATGCTTTTCTAGAGTACATGTGCTTCTCCCATTTTGCATATTGACCTTTCAGATTAGTCAACAGTGACTCATGATACTTTGCACCTTGAAGGGTGGCATTTTGTGCAGAACACTTTTTATTTTTTTTTTCCTGAATTGCTTGTCAATTATGGCCACAGACTGAGCAGAGGTTGGGTGAATACAGTAATTTAATACATTCCAGACCATTTATATTTTACAATGTAAGAAACTAGAATTTCCATGTTCCTTCCCCTCTCTTTCTTGCTTGTTTTGGCTCTTAATTTGCCTCTTGCATGCTACAGCAAATGTCCAAGTAAAACCAGAGCTCCATATTTGTTAGCCAGACATATCTGTTAGCCAGATGCTGCTTTACAGGCAGTGTTGCAGAAGGACCTTTAGGTTTAGCTTGGGAAGGGTGGTTGTGCAGCTCCCTGGAGTTCAGAAGAGGTTTCCTTTCTCTCAAGGCTTTTGAAGTGTGGCATGCGATGATAGCAAACATTCTCGAGGCTTTTGCATATTTCATCATGTTCTTCCTTCAAAACTTAAATGCTCTTTCAAAAACTGGACAGTAGATGTTACCAAGTATGCATACTGCAGTAACGTAGTACCCTAAAATACCATTCCCTTTTGCTGTAAGCGGTGTGTCATGAGGAAGAAGATTGGTTGGTAAGGGAGAAACATGGCAGAAAACCCCACTTTTTCTACCTTTATTGCTCCAATCTTTGCACTGGACAATATTTGACCCTGGAAAGTAATAGGGGTCTTGCCCTGAACCTTCAAAAACTCAATTTCAAAGTGTCTGAAAAGGCTTTTACTATGTAATATCTGTTTTAACCTGTTGTTACATGAGGTGTCTGCAGTAACATAAAATAATACTTTTTTCAGAAAAAATATATAATGTAAAAGGAAAAAGGTTAGTTGATAAAACACAAAAGAATTAAGCAGGAGTGCTGACTCACCATCTTGCTCTTCTGTGTCCATTTAACCTGTGGAAGGGGGAGTGGTTGGATGCTCAGCTGGGCTCTCAGGAGGAGGCACCTCAGGCTCCCTGTGAAGCACAGCAGGGAAGGGCCTGCTCTCCATCCTGTCCATCGCTGCAGCTCAGCAGACTTGGCACAGCTTTCAGGAAGCAGATGTTCAAGATACCCGGAGACATTTACTCCCACAGCCTGCACTATGTGTATACTGCAGAAATGTATTACCTATGTGGGAGCTTCAACTACTGTTAAAGGACTTTAAACTACTGTTTAGCTACTGTTCTCTGCTGTTCTTGATTGGTGGTTTAATGATGCTGCATCAAACCCTGAAGGGAAACTGGCCAGGTTGGAGGAAAGAGACTTTATGACTTGAAAGACAATACCAGCACAAAAAAATGAGAGGATGAATAGGGGAATATGTAGGAAGCACCTTCTAATCTGCACAGAAGGCTCAAAAACAAGTTTCCAAGATGAATAGTGGGGTGTTTAAGAGCATTTATTTTTTAAGACAGATCTTGAGCAGTTTATGACTCAAAGTGATGTTTCATGTATGTGGGTGCTGAAAGTCAGAATACTTTTTCTTCTTTTCTCTTCCAGTGCAAAGGTTTTAAGACTTACATGTCCTTTTAAAATTTCCAAACTGTGCACATAATATTTTGTTGGAGAGGATTGTTGGAGTTTATATTAGACTTGATTATAGTGCAGGTGTATGTTGTGCATTTTACAATGTTGTCGATGGATGTGTCCTAATTGTGCAGGACGGGAAGCCATGAACATAAGGACATGACAATTTTCATAATGAATGACTAGACACTATAAGAAGTGCTTGAAGAAATACTCAAAAAGAATTTTAATACCTCATCCATGTTTGCAGAAGCATCAGAAGAGGGAGAAAAGAGAGAACATACTGTGGTTTGGGTGCTGTTTTGTATTTTAACACGGTTTTTTCAGTAGATTCTCTTTAGTTTCAGAGGAGTAGGTTTGATTTTTCAATTTGGTTATGGGCCATCTGAGAACTTTTAAATGGTGCTGAAACAAGGGACAGTTGTGAAAATTGACACTTGCTGATAGGATCCATATACCTTTAAAAAAATGCATTTAAAATTTGTGTGTCTTTTGGGTACTTGTCTAAGCACATGGATGTAGAAAGGAAGGGGTGCCCTGTTTGAAAGGAAAATGCTTTCTGGTAACTGGTAGGTGCAAGGGATTCAGATGTGTCCTGTAGGGAGTTACAAAGGGTAGCGACAAATCCACAGCCTTGAAAGGTCCTTGACAAATCAGAGCCATGGCTTGACTGGGATCTAAGAGAAACCTGAAATGTTCTTTGCAGTCTTGAAACCTGAGTCCAAAGGCTACAGAAGCCTTGAAATAAATTTCCATCAACAGCCAGGCAAATTCCAGTTACAGCAAGGGGCAGTCAGAGGAACCCAGAGATGGAAGGCCACTCAATTACCAAGTACCCGTTTGAATGCTCTGCCTGATACAAAGCAGATTTGTGGTGTAAATGAGGCTTCCATGACCTTCCTGACCTCAGAAGCTTCATCAGCACCAGCAGCAGTGAGAGACTCTGACAGAGGCAGCCTGGCTGGGATCCCTGCTAAGGGCACTGCTTTCCCCTGAGCCAGCTTGGTGACAGCATCACTGGAGGGCTCACCCAAAACCTCCTAAAGTCCTGAATGCTACCATATTTGAAGGTGAATTCCCTAAATTCAGAAGCAATTAAACCTTAACAGCACCTTTTGTGGAAGAGTTGTGTCTTTGGCTTGCAGCATCAGAGGATGAATGCTGTTTTCATAAGGGAATCTAGTCCATATTTGAAATACTCCATGTGGATTTAATGGTGCCATAGAAGTGATGGAAGAATCACACCTTCTCTCCCCTCCTCCTGACTCTTCTGTAACACATCTCTGAAGCAAAGCTTACTGAGAAAAAAAATGAAGTGCTTAACTTTGATCTTCATGAACAAGAAATTAGAAAAAGACAAGACACATAGGACACTTACAGTAAAACTTCTTCCTGGTTAAGTTTGCTTTTCTGCAAGTGTTTTACTGTTCTTTGAAGCCCCATTTTACTTCACCTGACATTGGATTTCTGTAAATCCATACCCACAGTTTTACGCATGAGTGAGGGGTGTGCGATGAAGGGTGAGGGACGAAGCCAGGGGCCATCTGGAGAGCAGCTGCCACCTCCCTGCTCTGAGCCAGGGTGGCTCTGTTGGCCAGACCTGGCTGCCCACTGCACCCACCTGCCCTGAGGGCTGGCCTCGCCTCCACAGGCCCTGGGTAGCCCCCAGACAGGGGGCTGAATACTGGATGGCTGAGACCCCTTCCCAGGACAGCCCTGCCTGGATTTGGTGTGTGCTGCTTGCCCAGTGGCATCACCATTTCACTGGAGAGTGACACTAACAGCTCCTTTCATGCCTGGTTTATTTAAGGCAAAACCTACACATTTACATGGAAGATAACATTTTTTTATTTTTCTCAATCTATATTGTTGCACTCTCTTTTCCCCATCTGTGCTCAGTTTCACTGAAGCATAGTCTTGTCATCTGAACTTGACTTAAAATGTTAGTCTTTGGACAGGAAAGTATTAGAGAAGCTCTGCCTCCTCCTGCTCACCTCTATTAATAATTTGCTCTATGACTTTTTTTTAAACTGGATATGTAGTAAGATGACAGCTGTGCTTTGTGTGAATGGACTTCTCTCAAACAGAAATAATCAACTGTCACGTGGCTCAAGCACTGTAGCAGGGACTGAAAGAAGAATTTCAGGAGAAAAATACATATAAAATAAACAAATTGAGAGATTGAAGCAAAATCTCATTCTGTGAGAAACAGTGCCCATGTTTTGGAAAAGAAAAATAGACAGAAATAGTTGCACCTGGAGGTTTGAGCAATCTTTTCTACTGAACTTTCATGTATTTTTTGTGACACCGCAACAAGCAAGGAGTCAGCGGAGATGGGGAGGATTTATGGAAGCAGGTGGGACATCACTGCAATGTTGCATGGGTGCTTCCAGACTTGTTCTGTTGCAGGCTTTGAGTGGGGGTGATCTTCATGGGCGTTGTGCTCTGGTGCTGGTAACCCCACCCCATCTCCCCTCAGCAAACTTAATTGCCTTCCTTTCCTGCTGCAGCAGTGACAGGCTCGCACCCAGCGATGAAATGCCTTCGGTACGTCGCCTGCTGTGTAATCAATAGCAAGGAAATTCAATGTGCTTGCAGTGACAAGGGGCAAAGTAATAGTTATGGGAAGGGAAGGAAAGGCAACAGCTGTAACACCCCTGGCCTCTTCTCCCCCTGGCTGTGCTTGCCTACAGGATGCCCACAGAAGAAAAATGCCTGATTGAATAATGTTTGCACAGAAACCAGCTGTAAATCCCGTGGGCAGCACAGTTAGGATGCAGTTTGTCAAGTGTGTCTTTTGTGATTGTGGCTTTAACAAGAGCTCTGCTGATGTGTTTTTCATCTAGCAAAAACTACATTGCCTTTTTTCGCCCTCTGTTCGAAGACTGGCTGTGAGGATTGCACTGAATTGTTATATAATCTCTGCTAATGTATAAGCAATATGTGCTGACTTACTTCAGGATTGGTCCTATTTCTTACTGAAAAACATTTCATATTTATTAGGTAAAGTTAAAAAAACCTATTAGTAAAGACTACAACTCAATACAGGGCTTCACTTTCATTTTACTGCTCTATTTCCTCTCATAATCATGTAAGTTGGTGACTACCTTCTTTAAAAAAAAAAGTAAAAACCAAAAACCCAACACAAAGGATGTGCACAATATCCCACCAGAAACCTCTCACAAAAGATTAACTTCTACTTGCAGCACAGATCTCCTGCTGATTAAGCAGGAAAAGATTTGGTGGTGCATACAGGAAGACCTCTGGGGAAAAGACCTAAATATTAACACAAGCATCAAGATGCCATCTTGAAGAGGTGAGATCAGGGTCCTTATTGCAATACTCATGTTTTCTCATGTTGCTGGAATATCTTCCTCTAGCTTTTAAGACAAACATTTCCTACAGAGCCATCTAAATCCTCAGACACAGGTGGACATACCTCCGATCAAATGTAGTAGAGTACAGCTGACCTCCTGCAGGCAGGGTAATGAGGAAGTTTGGGTGCTTAATTATGAGTTTCTTAATGCAATTGGTGCAAAATGGGTCTGCTACCTTGGAAGGCAAGGTGCCACAGGTGGGTTTTCCACCTATCTGCCCTGCCCTCCCCTCCCTCCAACACAGACCCAGTTTTGTGTGGGTGAAAACTGGGTTTGAGAAGTAGCTCTTATCCTGTGTCTCATAGTCCTGTGCTCCTGTGTGGCACTCAGCTTGCCCGTGCACTGTAGGTTACTTACCCTATTAGCCGTTTTTCTTTATAGTGTATTTGTACCCAAGCTGCCTGGCTATAGCTTGCTTTATTTACTTATAAAAATAAAATTGTATTTTAAAACTATTTGAACCTTAGAAAGTTGGTGTCTCTTTTTGCTCCTCAGAATTTGCATAGATGGGCAAATAAACAGCCATAGGCATGCAAAGAGTTCTTGTTCAAAGCAACCAAAAGCCCTAAATATCTCAAATATCTGAAAATTTAACATCTTTTCAGCTTTTTTTTTTTCTTTTTTTCTTTGGTGTGAGTACTAATATTTAAATAATCAAAGAAGAATCTGGTGACTACAAAGTCTCCTTCATGACATCAACTGCTGTCAGAGAGAATGATGAAAGAGCAGATTTTTAAGATTTTACTGAGGAGGTAAGACTGGTGTTCCTTTTCAGGTCCTGCATGATGCTTCTTACTAGCTTGCACTGATTTCCCCCCAAATAAGAATTGAGGACTAGTGCCAACTATCCAGAATTCTTGCTAAGGAGAGGAGTAAGAACCATGCAGGAAAACACTGTTCAGAAGGACTAGCTTGTCCCTGTATTGAACATTTCTGTCCTTTCCTCTGAGGACTTAATTTCCTCCCTCCGGCTCACAAAGTCCCAGATTTTCTGGAGAGCCATTCCCTTTGGCAGTCCTGCCACAGCCGAGTCTCTGTGACATGGCCTGATCCGAATGGCACACAACGTCAATCTCCTGTCATTTTTCCACTTGGCATGCTGCAGTGCCCTGTCTATACTCAAAAACTACAGCAAAATAAGAAGACTTTGAAATGTGTTTTCTGACACAAAAATTGGTCTGCCTTGGGAAAACAACCTTACTGTCGAAAGGGAGGGTGCAGATGGCTTGCTGCATGTGGAGTGTCAGTGCCACTTAAGTACCATGCCCTCCTCAGTCCTAGATTATGGAGCATTTCTCCAGAGGCTCAGCAGAAAACACAGAAAGAGATGGCTCATTCCTAGTGAGGCTGTGGTAGTATTTTTGAGGCAAAGCAAGCTTCCCATACAAAGAAAAATTTTCAAGGTTTAGCAACAGATTGGTTCTTGTCTACAGCTCCCTTTGAAAATTTATTTTAAGACTAATTACTTAGTAGTCATGTAATGAACTTGTTTAGTAAAAGAAAGTGCTTAGTGACATTTTTGTGAATTCTTGATGTTAAAAAATTGGTAGTTGATCTGAGAACAAAAGAAAAGCACAACTGAATACTCAAGAAGCAGAATGCAAAAGTGAAGGGACTACCTGGCTGCTCACAGTTTGAGGCAAACAAGATCCAAGCATTTCCTTGGATGTGCAGAACTGCGCTCTGGCCTTCTGAGAAGAGCAGCTGGCAAAATCCATGTTTGGATCCCTGCTCCTTGTCTTCACACCTAGAACAGCAAGAGGAAGAGGAGGGATGCTCAGAGCTAAAAAGCAGGCCTTTTCATCCATGCTCGGCCTGGCCACCTGGGGTGCTGCCAGCTGGAGGGCAGTGTTGCAGCAGAAGTCATTGCCAGTTTGGGAGCTGCCACTAGGACAGCTGCTGTGCTTGCTTAAGACTGCAGCTGTTGGTGTGTCAGTAGCATAAAGCTCTGTTTCCCAGCACAGCCTTGCCAGCTTTTGGCAACAGCCAGGAGCCTTAATCACACTCCCAGATGGTTGCTCAAATGTTGGGAAACCACACAGTTGTGTGTTATTCTGTACAGTGTTTCCATCTATGGCCTTTGTATTGGAAAGAGAACTTAGGCGCCAAGGTCTCTGCATGGTCTTCTTGGCTTATATAAAGATGGGATGCTTCAGCTCTTGACTGAGTTTATTGTATCCTAGGAGGTGGAAAGAGGGAAGTCACCATATGAGCAGTGATAAAATGGGACCGTTGGATGCTGCAATTAATTTTGCATCTCTCTAGCATCAGAAATAAAGTTGTTGTGCGTTAAAATCTGAGCAGAGAGAATTATTGGTGTTTTGCTCAAGTCATTAAAAAGTGAGGGGGCAGAGCAGGCCCACAGCACCGTCACGGGGCCTGGTGCTGTGTGCTGAATTCCTGCAGCACACACGGAACATGAAGCCTTGCACTATTTCTACATGCTCCCACAGGTGTACTTTTTCCCCTGGCTTCTGCTGTTGCTGAATATAGTCTGCACAGACTCCATCACTCTTGCCACAACTCTCTCTTAAAACATACCAACACGATCAGAGAAAAAAAAACAACCCACAGATGTCTTGGAGCCAGCTCTTAGCAGTGACGACAGTCTTGTTCCCTTCTTGCTGTCTTACAAGAATGTCTGGGAATAAAAAATCAAAATGTAAATGCCAGTGAAATCTCACCAGGCACACCTAGGAATCTCAGGAAAGGCTTGGTGTTGAAAGGACAACATTTCCTAGGGGCTGGAGTAGGGCAGCTGAAGTCAGATTTATTCAGAGGCTGTCTTGTCAGGAAAAAAATGTACATCTAAGTATGAGCGTGCCCCTGTAAAGATGGTGGGTGCTCTGTTTCTTACTTTCCACATTCTGTTGCTTTCCTTCCTGCTTGCTTTCTGTGTTTCGTGAGGAGCAGCAGGCCTGTCATGCCTGCCCATTTGAGGCATTACAGTAGCCTATCTGACCTCAAAAGACCTGTCACGGTGCAGCTTTTGCTGGAGGCTATATAATGGATGGGTTACTCTCAATGGGAATATGAGAGTCACAAATCATTTCCACACAGAGGCCCAAGAAATCACATTACAGACTTAAAGGCCAGTGGAAAGTCAAAAAAATGCCCTTGGGCCTGAAAAAACTTTTGTCCTTCATCACAGAGATCACTAAGTTTGAGAGAAATAGATGTGGGATTGGAAATGGTTTTTCTGCTTCTGCAACGAAGTATTTTTGTTCAATATAAAAATAAATACTTGCCATTTAGCTAAGATTATCAATTTGTTGGGCCAGCCAAAGATAATGTCCAAGGCTGGAGCCTCAGGCTTACTGATGGCTGTCTCCAGTGAAAGATACACAGGGTCTGGGCAGACTGACATTCATGAGCTGCTGACCTGGGTGCCTGCCCATGGCCCATGTCTGGGAGCCTCCTCCCAGCACCTGCTGTCTCTGGTGGTGTTGGCCATGGCCACCACATAGAAAAGTTGGGTACACTAAGCAACAGCCAGGCATTAGTTTATCTTTCAACAAGTGAAAAAAACAAGACTTAGTCATAACAGTTTCTAAGAGGAAAGCCAATCTTCTTAATGCAGAGTATATGCAATTCATTATTCATTTTGGTGAAACGCAGAGTGCACCTTGCTGTGCAGGCCAGCTGCTCATTTATAAAATTGATTATGCATTCTCTAAAGCCATCTCTAGGGAGCAGCTAAATTGCATCCATTGCCACCAAAGTCTTTGATATCCCTGTGGCTGAGGAATATTATAATAACAAGGAATAAAAGAAAGATGGGCTATGTTCCGATTTTTGATGTTTGACAGATTTTTCTTGCCTCATAAAGTTTCAGGAGAATGTGTTTCTGGTATATAAGATGCCCTTAACCTCACAGCACCCCAAGATGTCTTGGAAATTGAAGTCTGCTTTTATTGTAAAAAAAGTTAAGAATTTATCTGCTTTAAAATTTTCCCCCCATAATAATCAGGTGCTTGGTTCAAACAATAGCATATTGACTCTTTGATTCTGTTGCTTTAATCTTTCACCATCAGCTCTGTGAAGAGCAAAACAGAGAGAGGAAGGAGCATTGGTGATGATAACACTGTATGAAAATATCTAGCAGTCTAGTATTCACTCTATATATCAAATAGCTGGGCATAAAACATGCCTGAACTTCGACTTTTCTGGCACAAATTTTTTCCTGAAACTTATCATTAATGAACTGCCCACCCTTCCCTCAATTAAAACTCCCTTATACCAATGTAGGTGAACATCAGAATGTAAGGCAGATACTGCTTACAAGTGGATCTTGAAGAAACTGCAAAAAAATTAAAAGTCTGCATGGGTTTTCCCATTTCCTAGTTTTAAATTCACTTAAACTGTGTACTTCACAGTGATTTTGTAATTAGAGGAGTTATAGCTATAAACCTAATAATCCCTGAGTGACAGACTGTGGCATATGTTGTTTATGCTTTTCAAAGTCATCTATAGTCTCTGGCTTTCAGGAACTGCTTTAGGTGATATTTTCAGCTCAAAGGAGAGAGGGACAGGCCTGTGGAAGGATGCAGGATGCTGGAGCTGCCAAGGACGAAGATGGCTGTTGGCACAGACACTGGTTTTGAAGGGGCAGATTGAGACCTTTGTGGGGAAGGTCTGGCACCACCTCCATGCTTAGCCAAGTGTCTCCCACACATTCTGGATTAAGCATGTCTGTGAACCCCAAAATGGATTTTTCCCCAATTCAGTAGCCAGAGCTGGAACTGGGTCTGCAGGGCGGCAGATTTACTTGTTCCAAGGCCTTCCCCTGCAGCCCTAAAAGCCAAGGTCACAGCTGCTGGGCAAGGGCTTTTCTCCCTGCTCCTCCCTATTGTGAAAATACAAACACTGGAGGAGGTGCTCCAGTGACTGATGTAAACACCTACAGGGTGCTTACACTGCTTATATTTTTTATCCCTCCACCCTGCCTGAGGAACAGCCCTGACCACCTGCTTCCTTCAACCGGCACATCTGCAGCTCTTTGAAAGGGACAGTTTCAGACTCGTGGGGGTGGAGTGTGGAAGCGTGACTGCTGCTCTCACCTGCACCCTGAGAAGATGCATGAGCACCCCCTCATAACTAAAATTTCTCTGTGTGCTCTCTTGCGCTGGTTTTGACTGGGATGGAGATAATTTTCTTCACAGTAGCTGTGTTTTGCATTTGTGGTGAAAAGAGTGTTGATAACACAAATATGTTTTTGTTACTGCTGAGCAGGGCTTGCACTGAGCCAAGAGCTTTCCTGCCTCTCACGCCACTCCATCAGAGATCAGAATGGGGGTGCACAAGGACTTGGGAGGGTTTTTTTCATAGTTTTCCTGCTCAAATGCTGTTGCTGTATAGAAAAAAAAAAAAGCATCCTAAGCTTGACAGAGCTTGATAAACCCCCTGGGCCCAGTCCACCTGAAGTCTCGGGAAGGACAGAAAGTCAAGGTATCTGTATATCAGATGCATAGCACAAAATTGACCCCTGTTCAGGCCCAGACTTTAGAGACCCGACCCTCTGGGTCCATGACTGTGAGTGAAATGGAGCTGTCTAGCTCCATCATATTTGAAGGTTCTCTAATTATATTTAGCTAAATCTAGGTCACTGCATTCTTTTCATTTCAGACTCAGGGCAACTGAGTAGTAGAAAGGATTTTTCAATGCACAGGACTGTAGGTTTAGTTGAGTGAAGGTCTTCAGGACCCTTGGGGGTAAGGGCTTAGTACGTGTTTGTCTGAATTTATAGGGGCTGTGACTTCCATGTCTTAATGTTAACAGGATGGGCTTTTATAGCTACTGGCTGCAGACTAAATTTTAGCAACTGGATTATCCTACTAACCCTTCTCTGTACCTTCTCTTTAGTGGATTGCATTTGGCAGTGCAAGCTTTTAAGATAGAAAGTAGAAAAATATTTCAATATACTCCAGGTGTTGCTAATGCAATCTCATTTTTCTTTCAGCTGTCAGAGAACTAATCCATCCTGAGTTGGAAATGTCTCTTGAAGATGCATGCTTCTTTCCATTACAGCGTGGTCAAATGCCGGCCTGTTCCTTTGAGGATTCTTTTGAAGATTCTAAGCTAGCTGGTAGTTTGATTTTACTCTTCCCCAACTTCTTTTTGCAGCAGATTAGGTCATTGAAACCTATGGGAACTAAGTTATTAGAAAAATAGAGCACAGTGTCTCATAATTCTGTCTTCTCAAGACAGAGCTATTTCTTCAGTCCTGATGCATTTCTGCACACTGTTTAGCAGGAGTGCTTTTAGTGTAGCAAGGAACAGAGAGGGTGATGGAGGAAGAGATGAATACTGATGAAATTGCATCCAAGAAGAACTCTGTGCATTGCAGTGTTAGTGGTGTGTGCATGTCATTGACTTGTGCATTTTCTGTGGTTATCTGTACCATGTCCTTAGAGGTGTAAAGTGTACAGCTGTAATCCAGACCATATCAGTGATGTTATTTCATTTTTTGCATTTTTTTATGGCTGGAACACGAGTTCAAAGAGGACTGAAGGGTAGCTTCAGAGTGTGATGGAGACAGTCCTTCAAACCGTTTTCATATCAGAAGCTTACCAGAAAATTCTGGCACTGGTGAACGTCCATACTCAATCATCTGTAATGGCCCTTGTGCTCCACACTGAGCAAGTGTGCCTTCTTGCAGATTTCCTCAGACCTACTTGGTTTTAGGCGGTGAACCTACCAAAAATCTTAAATATGGGAATACTTGGCTTTTGATCCCTCTATGGTCCTTGGCCAAGTTAAGCTTCTAGAATGTGGAGCTGTTGGAAACACAGGGACCCAGCAGAACATTTATGGAAATCAGCAGACCCAGTGTGCCTCTAAATTGAGTATGTTGAAAAAGAAAACCCTCACTCCCCAAAACAACTCTCTCCCTCCCTGCTTTTCCACAAATTTCCCACATCACCAGGCTGAAGGTCTCTGCTCTGAGTCCTCTGCTTGGAGTCCTCAGATGTGAGCCTCCTCTGTGTCTCTGAGAAGATAGTCTCTCCCTCATTTAACAAAAATGGTATTTCTGCCAAACGTCAAGAGAAGATTTGTACCCAGGTATCAAAACATCTTTGCACGCACAGTATTTGGATCTAAAATGGTGGGAGGCGTGTCTGCCATTTGCAGAGAAAAAGAAGTGATCCAGCTTTGACATGCAAATGCTGGCTGTCTAGAAAAAACAAACAAACAAGCACTGCTATCCAGATTAAAAATTTCTGTGCACAAATGTTTTCTGTGAGGAGTTTTGCCAGCTGTACAGTACCTGCAAGGTTAGGGCTCACAAGCAAGGCATGGAAGTCCCAAGTGAAGGGTCCCGAGCTGAAATACGAAATGAGGTGTTAGGTCACCTGGGAATTGGGGAGTATCTAACTTGGAGCATTTTGTTATTGCAGGCCATGAGATTTGTTAGGGTAAGGTGTGCCTGCATGGCTAAACTGGGCATCTCAAGAATATGGAAATGCAGTGATCTGCCATTTAAAGTGGCCCTTGTGCACCAGTGTCCTTTGGGATCTTGCGAGATGTCTTAATCAACTAAATCCTTTCAACAGCAAGTCTTTTAACTTCTTTACAAGTCCTTAACTTTTAACTTCTAAACAAGTCTTTTGTACTTCTAAACTGTAGAAAATGTAGGACTGTACTAAGGCCCTGATCTCCTTCAAGGTTCCTTTCTGTAGCCTCATTCCTACTTCACTGCTGTGACACTTCAAATGAGGAAATCTGATGACCCTGTGCTGCTCAGTGTTGGGCAGATGCAGGTTTTCAAACAACATATTTGTATTATTTGGAGGCCAGGCATCACTGAGTGGAACAGATTCAGCTGCAGTAACCTTTTCTAAAATTATCCTGTTAGTCTCAGCAGAATTGTACCAGACCTGTGTGCAATCCCCCATTGTGCTGTCTTCTGTTCCAACACACACTGGGGAAATTCAGGGGACGAGCTTTGGATTTACACCTCATCCATTCATGATTATTGGGAGACGGTGGGGAAAAACGCCTCAGTTTGTAAAAGGAAACAACTGTATTCTGCTAGGAAAAAATCGACACAAACCCCAGGTACCTCAGTCCCACTTAGGAACCAGAGCTGTAAATTGCTTTCTTTGCTATAAACTCCTTCTTCAGTCAGGCACTAAGTCTTGCAAATCACAGTGCTGTGCCAGTGTGCAGAGTGCTTAAAAACACCATGTAAGGTGCAGGTACCCAAAACCCCGTCTTTCTACCTGGTTTTGGGTCTTCAAACAAGGTGCATCTGCAGAGAGTGCTAGGTAGTGGAAGTTCTTCAAATAGCAGTATTCATACTTTATGTTACCCACAAGATCTCAAAACGTATATTTTTTAAGGCATAATAATGTTCTCATAACAAAGTTCTCAGCCTGTTTCAAAATCTCCTTTCCCTTCTGTCCAAGGTTACTCGATTCAATATCTTCTGATATGCAAAGGATAAACAAAAATAATGCAAAACTGTGAAGATCATACAGATATTATCTCTAGAAATTTCCCAAAGAATCAAATAAAATTTGGGATCCCCCCACTGTGTGAAACAGAGTATTTTGGATTGTGTCTATTCCCAAAAGCAATGTTACTAGAGTTGGTCTTCCACTTGATTACAGAAGCAAATGAAGAAAAGTAACTTGTAAATATCAAATAAAATGAGACAGCTTGATACAAATATTTTACATTTATTGGAAGAGTACAGTAAAAAGGGGACTGCAGACTCATTAGTGGTAACTGGTCCAAAGGAGAAGACAAAGGACTATTCAAAAAAGGTCTGCAGTTTATGAGAATACTGAAAATCTGTTATATAACAGCCTAGGAAAAAAAAAAGTTAGCTTGAGTTCTGAAGTGTAACTTTAAAAGATATAAAAAATTGGCAAATAAATAAAGGTAAAATGCAGATCTATTTAAAATTATAAAGGACCGACAACTGGCAACTGTATAACATAGTTATCATTTTCAGACTTGATTAAAAGCCAGATAAACTCACAAATGTTGTCTTTTCTTTTTTATTTTATTTTACATGTGTACTTAGGGAAGAAGCACCCATTTCCAGTGTTTTGTATTATCGATCTGTTTCACAAATATATTATTTTTAAACAACAAAGAGCATAAAAGGTGCTTTACCTGATAGTAGACTTGCTGGTGCATATTTTGGCACAAAATTGAGAATTGAGTAGATACCTAAAGACATCTGCAAATGGTATCTGTGCCCACTCAAGGCAACTGGTATCAAAAGTCTTGCTTGTGACAGCAGGTCAGTGATGCGAATTTCCCTCCTTCCCCAACACCCCTGCTCCGTCTCCAGCTGCCAATAGTTACACATAGGAAAAGCAACATATGCTATTTTAAAAACAGCAGTCCTACAACCCCAGCCCAAATTTCATCCCCGAAAGTCATTTAAACAGATGTAACTATTCAGTCCATTAACAGAAGGTACAAGACAGGTGTTTAATGTTGGCTTTCATGCCCCAACATTTCTCTGTAGGACCCTGCCTGCTTTTTGTGTCCTGTGTGATAAGCCTATATCATGGAGTTTTCCCTATCACATGTTCTCAGCATTTTAGTGAAAATTAGGTGGGAAGCTTGATGGAAAAACAAGTTAGCTTGTGATTTACAGGTAATGGTACAATTAACTGTGGAAACAGACACGTTAAGCCATATCAACCGAGACGCAGTGCAAGATTGGTTCCCTGTACGTAACAATAATGCATACCTTCTGGAATTGCAGGTCTCAGCACTCCATAGTGAGGGATGGTGTGTATAATTATCACTATAAGTAAATGTTGCATGACACAGTGAGTTCAAATTTTTGAAAGCAAAATGATGAAAATTAACACTATCTGAAAAGCTCTCTTAAGAAGAAGGAAGTCCACACCAAGGCTTAGGTGGAATTAAGTTACTGCTGTTGATTTAGAAGACACTGTTCCAATTTGGCCTGACAGCAAAATGTCAAGGAGCGTATTTAGTTTTAAAATTCGCCCTGTGTGGAGCAGGATGTTCTGTATTGTACAATCATGAATGTTGTTCCTCTGATGTATTTTATGATGTGGTCAATTCATGATATAGCTAGGACCTGAAACTTCATTAAAAATGTGATTTGAACTGTGTGCTTCACCTTGATTCATGGTTACTTCCATTTTCATACCAACACATTGCCCTAGGTATCAAAGTAAAACATCACCACAGTATTTCTGAGTTGAACAAAAGCAGGACAGTATTTGGACTTTTCTGTCACCAGAATAACTTTTCTTGGTAAGTGAAAGGGCACCATCTGTGGTACATGGAGCCTTCAGAATTAGGAAATATTTGGGAGATGCAACAGTACAGATTATCACAGCAGAGCTCAGCTGGAAGTGTAAGCTTATTGCAGCCCTCTTTAAAGAGCAGAAAGATTCTTTGAGAATTGAGGCAACAGCTCCGTGTCAAATCACTAATATATCAGTAATCCAAGAATTTTGCATTACTACTTGCATTTAAAAATTAGGGAATTCTTCGTATGTTGAGAAAGACTGAGCAGACTGAAAAGAGTACTGTGCATTTTTTTTTTAGTAATGGGAAATTGTGGCTTATACTTTCAACATCTGTAATATAGAAGGAATCACTGATCTGATTTTTCTTTTAAAAAGCCTAATTGCCTTATATTGACAAAAAGTTTCAATGGCTGGCTTGCCTACTGTATTCACAAAACTTAATTTAAGTACTTATCTACAAACACTTGTATTTCTAAAACTAGATGACAGTTCCAAATAGTAGCAATTCAGGATTTTTTCCAAGCATTCTCTGCTCAATGTGAATCCTAGGTTATCATACTGGTTCAGAGGATGTATTTATCTATAAACACAAAACCAATTAACTCAAGTTGTATTTACAAAGCATTCCATTCTGGGAGATAGAGGAATAAAGAACCTAGTTCATAGCTCTCCTATGTTTTCAATTTATGACCTCGGTCAACTCTATTTGAAGGTTTTATTTATCCGTATTTGTAAGTATGCCTAACAGTTTTTCATTTGGAGAAGGCATGCAGATCTGAGCTCTCTAAATGAACCACCCTCCCATAGCTACAATCTCAAACAGCTGCAAAACAACAATGCTTGTAGCTAGCGACCTGATTAGTCTTTTATCTCACAAACTTTCCCCAACTAAACCATCTGAAAATTCTAATATAAGTCCTGCCTAGATGATGCCTGAGAAAATGGTGCTCTGAAACCATAATATAGCCAATAATATACAGCTGCCTGAAAAAGAAACAACTCTTGAGTTAACATCCAAATTCTATACCTGGACATAGATTCCAGTTGAAATTTTATATCCAAGAGAAGGGGACATAATAGTAACTAAGGGTTGTTGGTGGAGGTAGCATTCCCTGGGAGAGAACAGTAAATACACCTTTCTGTTTCACAGAGCAGTTGTAAGGCTGAAATAACGAAATTGCTTTTGCTTATTTGACAGAGAAGCAAAATGAAGTTGGATTCTAGGGTTAAAGCTGTGAACATTTAAAGTCAGGAGCTTCTAGCTCCTGTTCTATTTGGTACTTATTATAATGAACACAATGAATCTGATAACTGAATGTGAAAATACACAAGAGTGTTGGAGCTACCAGGCAGATCTCGCTGGACTTTTCAATGAGAGAATTTTCCCTTCTTTGATCAAAAAGTAAAGTTGGGTATTAATAACACACTAATAGGCAATTCTGCAATGCATGTACGAGCTGGAAATGACAATTCAGTATCACTTTGAGAAAAAAAATGGTAGCAATACTTGACTGTTCATAATGCGACAAGTGAAAGGATTCTTCCATTTCAACTTGGAGCTTTCCACCTTTAAACTTTATTTATTTATAATGGGAAGCAACCTCAGGGAAGAGGTACTCTTAAAAAATCTTGATAGGCTCCTCAATTTGGTTCACTTTCCCAGTAAGTTGTTACTGATGATTAAGGACTGCTTTTTTGTTTGTTTTATTTTTTCCATAAATCTGCAGAAGGAAACTGGAAGAAAGCATTTTTAATTGAGCTGATATTTCAAATTTACCACGTCTCTTAAAAACTCATGGTTGTTTGGAACTTCAGGAATACCAGACTTGCCCTGTACCTTCTAATTACTAATTAAAGTAATTGCTGGAAGTTAAGAACTGCATGAAAACCATTCTAAGAAGAAAAAAATGCATAACTTGGTTGGTAGCAGGGGTATTGTTCCCTGACCTGCCTAGGAAGAATGCTTCCAAAAATACCTGAAGTCCTTTTGTGCTTTAGGGGAAAAAAAATTAATTGGTAAACTCTACATTTAATAGCAAACTACTTTATGCTTAGCCATAAAAATGTTACAAATCCAAGTGCACTGGCATAACAAATATTTCTACTGCCTACAAACAGGACAGCTCTTACAGAAAGTGGACTTTCTCAGCTTCTTCCTCTTTATTTAATGTTTATAATGAGTTATTATTTGTGACAATCAATTATTTTCAGAACTGTTGCTCTTGAATACCATGTTTGATGACACTATTTACACACTAGCTTAGGTCTTAAAATATTGCACTCTTTCAAGTCTGTGAGTAGCACTGACATTTAGAGGATATGACAGCAAGAATACTGGAAACAGGGCTAGTATTTAATCACTGTTAATATTTGTGCAGCAGCACGTCTGGGAAAATTGGAGGGGAGACATTTTCAAATGCTTCTGAGACTTGGTTACTCCATAACCTCACAAAAATGTGGGGTTTTCTTTTCTTTTTTATTACTTTTACAATGGCTGCAAAAAGGGAAACAAAACAGTTATAAAGAGATAAAAAATGGGTAACTTCATAATCAGTTTTAATGATGTGCTTGTAGGATTTAAGTAAGCATAACAGGTGGTCAAAGACATGGATGAAAAAGTACTTAAGTATGAATAACCTAATATTTCCTTAACCAGTTTTGTCTTCCCTGTCAGTAAGAATGGGCTTTACCAGCTGCAGCTCTTACTGATGGCCTTCTGGTGATGCACTCCCCAATAATAATTTCCAAAAAAGTTTTAGGCAACTCTGCAAAAAGGCATATTTTTGTTAAGAAGAAATGCAATATAACTGTAGTTGATAAAGGAGAAGCTAATTCATTGGTTTTCACAGAAACTAATGAAAATGCACATTTCAAAGATAATGCCTTAGTGGGATGCTAACTCTACAACACCACCCTTTGCTGAAGCAAGGTTTGCTTTCAGGTAAGATACTTTTCACTATTTTACATTCCATAAAATAAAGAAGCTTAGGAAACCTTATGATTTCACTGATGACTGGACTTGGAAGCTAGTATGTGCTTATTTTCTACTAAAAACAAACTAAGGATGCACTTCTTCCTGTCAAAGCAATTTTCTTAAAATAATGAATACAATTCCTAGGAAAAACATGAAAATAAGAGATAACCTGTTGAATTCCCTCTCGTGTCATAAGCTGAGGATAACAGTATTCAGTTTCCTAGGTTTACCTGTAAAATAAATCAGGATTCCCTCAGGGTCCCTCAGGTTGTGACAGTGCCAGTGTAACAACCTAACCTGAAATCCATACTTGAAAAAGAGACATAATTTTAACTTCTTTGTAAGTTCTCTATGGTAAACATGGTACATCAGCCAAATGACCAGGATCTGGCTAACCTGGTAAGATTAACCTGACAAGATTAAGTCATCAATGGATGACTTCATTCTCTCTTCATAATGGAGAGAAGATATTGCAGCTTTGCTTCTTGAGTGCCATGTCTTTCTTTCAAATTTCATGGCATGGCAGGCTTGGTTGTAAATGCTCCTGTCAGAAGCCTACAGGATCTATACGTATGGATTCCACTTCCTAAATTGAATAGTTTCAGCAATTGCAAGTCAGACATGATGAACAAGTTCTGCCACAAACTGTTAAATTAATGACATAAAAAGTTTAAATAATTTAAAAGACAGGTACCTGTGTTGACATTTATTCTATACCTATAAAGCCATTCTGGTATTCTCCCAAAGTATTACTAGTTTTGAACAGAACTGATGCCTACTTCAGGAATAGTAACAGATTTTCCTAATGCTGTAGAAATCCCCTGTTTTAAAAAGACTTTAAATAGAAGTGTGATACATATCTGTGGAGGTTAACTATTTCAGAATAAAATGTTAGTACTGTTTTTATCCTTCTGCGAGAGTCTGGATGGTGACTGGTTAATTTATGACAAATAAAACAGCATTTTATTTTATCAGAATAAAGCAGTATTTCTTTACTGTCAAGAGGGCATATGGCAAAGAAACAGTCCACCTCTCTAACAGAAGAATATTAACTCTCCAGAAAAGCTATGAATGCTGACACTGTTATCCTTACTTGCAGACTTTAGGGATGCATACATAAGGAAATGCAGTTGGATGGATCTTGGATTTTTCCCAAATGACTGTGAAACATTCCTTAAATCTTAGTACACTTGCACTTGTATTAGCATACTAGCAAATTAAGGCACAGACTCTGTGTGCTACTTAGAAGCATACAAACTAACAAGAATGTTTCCTATTGCTCTTGAAAAATATCTCTGGGCTACTTGAAGTACAGAACTAAGTAAATATATCCAGTACACTTATAATGAAGTTTTAATTTATGTCACCAAGTTTTCCAAGCACTACATTTTCATGGGTATGTGTATATATATGCTTCCTTATCTCCAAGAAAAAAATCACTTAACAAAACGCAAGAAGCACTCAGCATTCCTTATACCTGGATACTGACAGTACCACCCCAAATACAGGTGATGTGCCCCCACACAGCCATTCACTGTTGTAGTTGGACACTAATTCCTATGTAACAGACAAATTCTTCTAGACTACACTTATTTTGGTCACACATAGCCCTAAACCACCACTCAGCACTACAGCAAATATACTTTAGAGAGCAAAAGATGCTGTGGACAATAGAAAAGCCACTCTAACAGAAATAAAAATGTAATGTAGCCACTGACTTCACTACATCTCAATCCCACTGTAACACTAAAATATAAGGCTAATTAACATTCCAGATGCTGTGTTACTTACAATCCCTGTTTCTTACTTGCATTAGCAGCAACTGGTATCCCTTGATCTGAACATTTTAGTAAATTGCTAGAAATATTTTAAGCACCTTAATGCTGGAACTCAGACAGGGATACTGTAACTTGTTCCTATTTCTATGTAGAGCCCTAGAAAACAATTCCAGCTGCAAAGAGTCAAAGTAACAAATGGTGCATTTCCTCCCTTCCCTATCTAGTAAGTTTTTATTCTTTCTGGCTTTTTTTTTTAATATATATTTATATGTATATATATACAAACACAAGGTTTATATTCTTGGTGCATTTAAACCTTGTTTATCCCCAGTCTTTTGATATTTGATTGCAATTATCTAAGAAAAATAGAAGGTTAGTATTTCTACTCTGCTGTTCCCTGTCAGAGGCTTTAAACATACTTCTTTCCTTTTGGTTGCTTGAACAACATCCTCATGCCACACAGAAGTAGTATTTTCCTTTGGACACTACACATGGAATGTTCTTTTGTTCAGAATAAACTTTTGCATGCCCCAGCTGCATTCTGAGAATTTTTACCAATTCAGAAAAAAATCAGGCTCAAAAGCAAATCTAGCAATACATCCTTTAGCTCCTCTAAGATCAGTGATATTTGTTATCCACTGCTATCATTAATAAACCTCTTTTTCTTGACCTACTACTTTTACGTATTCTTTGGAAGGCAGATAGTTTGCAGTATTTCTCAGCATGTGCAGTCAAGACTTTATATTGGTCTTTTTTTCTAAAATAAACATAGGTCACTGTAAAAGAAACTATTACTGAATTCTGATGGCATTGTAGGTAAAAAAAAGGCATGATTTAAGTAGATCACATAAAAAATCAGAAGTATTCTATTGTATGGTAATAAATGTACAAGTAATTCAACTACAAAAAAATTTCTGGATTTTTCCATTAAGTAAGCATGTTTGCATCCAGAATCTAACTGACATGCTTAAAACAAAGTATCACCTAAATATATCAGTTGCAGAAAGAATTAAAAAAATAAAAAGAACTTCTAGTTGAAATACTTGTCAAAACTGTCTTCAGTTTTAAGGCCAACATGTATGACAATCCCCATATTAATTTAGTATGTTGACATACAGAACAGGGATAGCAGAGTGAGAGCACAGCTTAAAGTAGAATACCTCTGAAAAATGTCACTAGCAGTTATTTGCTGTAAAACAGATAGAAGCCACAGTCCCTTAAATTTATAGTATGTGCTTTCCTATGTACATGTAACCTAAATTACAGTACTACTGTGACTGGATATATAGCATTTCGCAGTATGTATCTTTAATGCAGGTGTAGACACGGTTCAAGATGGTACACCAGTTAATTTCAAAGTAATCCTAGAAGAATATTGCAAATAATGCTGTATAAATGCATAGTGTTTGAGGGAAAAAATTACTTCACTGGAAAATAAAGTCCCAGATACTGAGTTTGGCACTTCTTCATCACTATGTCACTTTCTTTTTGATTGAAGACAGCTCCTTCTGAATCTCACTGAATTTTGGCCGGTTTTCTGGCTTGTAGTCCCAGCATCTCTGCATAATTTTATATATTTCTTCTGGACATTTTTGTGGTGCAGACATTCGGTAGCCTGATACACAGAAAAAGTAGGGAAAACTTTCAGTACTGAAAACTAATGCATATTGACAAATCTAAAAAGATAAGAGCAAAGTTAAAGACCATTTCATTAAAAAAGACCTTCAAGGCAATATGAGGAACATCTTCAATACATAACCTATAGATGAGAGATAATTATGAAACTAATTAAAGCTCAGGTACCACTGACATTTAAGTTGGGCATGCTAAATAGTTAGTTTGCTCCTTGTCCTTAATAGCAGCAACATGCACTGATTTGTTTCCCGTATCTTAAGAAGTTGCTACCCTCTGGTTTTCAGTTGTGTTTCCTTTCCTTCCTGCAGTAAGAAAATTTGTAAGAAAAATTAAGATGGGAGTACATTTCTTTGCTCTTTTTGAAGATGTATCAACTTTTATTCTCACGTTTCCTCCCTTTTCTGGCTCCTTAAGGAAGTCCCTCCCCATGTGCACTCAGTAATTTTTCCTTCCTCTGTTTTCTTAACTTTTGTATCTTTCCATCTTATCTCAACTCTCCTTCTCTTCTGGTTTGCTTAGATAGGCAGTGACTTCCACACCTCTGCTGCCATCAGCCAAAGGAGTTCTCTGACTTGGCAATGAGCAGGAGAATGGACAATCAGTTAAGTAAATTAGCAGCTAATCATTCAAAAGTCACAGGTAAGTGGCTATTCAGGCATATCATCAATATCCTGGACGACAGAGGTGTACTCACAGGAATGAAGACAATTTCCCAATGAGTAGAAGTTGGGAAAAATGCCAGGAGGATTCTACGTATGAACAAGGAGCTCCTGGACAAAATCAAACACAAAATCAGGTAATGGGAGGAATACAGAAACACTGTCTGAGCCTTCAGGGACAAAGTTAAGAAGGACAAAGCCCAGATGAGTTTGAATCTGATCAGGGGTGTCACAGACAAAAAGCAGGGATTCTCTAGGTGTGCAGGGGACAAAAGGCAGGCTTGAAAAAGTGTATGCCCACTGCTGAATGAGGCACTGAGCAACTCAGCAACACAGGACATGGAGAAGGCTGAGACACTGAATGCTTTCTCCATCTCAGCCTCTACTAGCAAGACCAGCCTTCAGGAATGCCAGGCTCCAGGGACCAGTGGGAAAGGCTGGAATGAGGAAGATGTACCCTTGGTGGAAGAGGACCTGGTCACAGAATACTTAAGCACACTGGAATTATTTAAGTTCATGGGCCCTGATGCACCCGTGAGTGCTGAGAGAACAGCCTGATGTCACTGCCACACCATTCCCAATTATCTTTCATACGTCATTGTGACTACTGGGAGAAGTACCTGAGGACAGGAGTAAAGCAAATGTCACTCCTATCTTCAAGTCAGAGCACCCAGGGAACTGCAAGCTGGTCAACATCACCTTGATCCCTCAAGGTGATGGAGCAACTGATGCTGGAAAAAATTTCCAGGCACCTAAAGGACAAGAAAGTCATTGGGAACAAACACATAGAAAGTCAGCATGGATTCACTAAGAGCAAGTCATGCTATAGCCATGTGAGAAACTTCTTCAATGAGGTGAGTGGCCTGGTACATGAGGGGATTTCACTATAAAATCCTCACAAAGACACCTTTGAATTATGGGGTAGATGAACAGACAGGGAGGTGGATTGAAAATTGGCCCAACAGTGAGCCCTGAAGGGAGGTGATGAGTGGTACAAAGTCTGAGTGGAGCTCCAGGGTCGGTACTGGGTCCAATCCTGCATTACACCTTCATTAACGCTCTGGATGACGGGGCAGCTGCACCCTCAGCAGATCTGCTGATGGCACCGAGCTGTGAGCAGGGGCTGACACACCACAGGGTCGTGGTGCCGTCCAGAGGGACTCGGACAGGCTGGAGAAAGGGGCTGACAGGAACCTCAAGCAGTTCAGCATGGGAAGAGCCAAGTCCTGCAGTTGGGGAGGAACAACCCCAGGCACCAGCAGGGAATGCACAGCTGGGAAGCAGCTTGTCCGGAAAGGCCCTGTGGCTCCTGGTGAGCACCAAGGGTTGAACATGCATTAGCAATGAGCTCTTCCAGCAAAGAATGCTAATGGCAGATTGGGCTGCACTAGAAGGAGGGTTGCAGCAGTCTGAGGGAGATCATCTGCCCCCTCTGTTCAGTACTGGTTGAGGCACATCTGGAAGTGCTGGGTCCAGTTCTGGGCTCCCCAGCACAAGACTCTCTCCATTGTACTCCAGCACAACAGAGAGAGTCTCATGAAGGGTCACCAAGATGATGGAGACACTGAAGCATCTCTCCTATCAGGAAATGCTGAGTTAGCTGGAGCAGCTCATCCTCGAGAGGAGAAACATCAGGAGGACCTCAGCAATGTATATAAACACCTGCAAGGAGGGTGCAAAGAGGATGGGGTCCAGGCTCTTTCCATGCCTAGTGCCAGGACACACAGATGATGAGCACACACTGAAACACTGGAAATTCCTCCCGAGCATCAGGAAACACCTTTTCCTTGTGAGGGTGACTGAGCACAGGGTGCCCAGAGAGGTGGTGCCATCTTCATTCACAGAGATACGCAAAAGCCATCTGGGTGTGACTCTGCTTGAGCTGGGTGGCTGGATGAGATGACATTCAGAGGCCCCTGAGCACCTCAGCCATTCTTTGACTCTGTGATTCCATGAATTGTTTACCACATGTAGCTCTGAGCAAATGACAGGCAGTGCACAGTGAGTGATGTGCATTGGCACACAGGACTCTACAGCTGAATGCAGCTCTGTGACTCCAGACCTACTGCACAGGTCTCTGTATCTCTCTTTCTAAAGAGTAATGCAATGACACTGACCTCTTAAAACAGGTAAATCTGAGAAATATTTTTGCTTTTTTTATATGCAGCATGCACCTGCTCTAGGTACTGGATAAATGCACGTAACTTCAAACAAGAATGGCTTGGGCTCTAGGATTTGATTTGGCCTTTAAGGAGAAACTTTAATATCACCTACAGTGCTTATAAAACTATAACAAACACTGACAATGTGTGTAAATCAGCAAACCAGGGTTTTTTTGTTTGTTGTTTGTTTTGTTTTAAATAATTTAGAAGTTTTACTAGCTTAGAACCTATGTATAAATTATACACTACTACTATGTAGGGAAGGAACAGTTCTGAAATGCCACTAAAGATGATGAAAATAAATCAAAGTCCTGGAATCCTGCTTACAGTTATCTGCTATTTTAAGTAAAAGCCTTTCGATTATTTTGTAAAAGAGAAATGCAGCTTGCAATGCTCACCTAGCTTACCATTCTCCACTATAATTGCTAAATCCTTCTATGAAATGATTTAATAAAGAAGATGGAATGATACAGATTTTTTTCTGGCAGTTTAGAATATTTATACCTGCATTAGCATAATCTTAAATAATTCATTCCATTCAAACTTCTGCTTTGCACAGCAGTAAATTCCTCCTTTCCATCTCACCTGTTAGTTCTGCAACAATGAAAGTCAGCATGCTGTTTTCCAACCTTTAAGTTACCGGTCAGTGTACTCCTTTTTTTTCAAAAGGCCTATATACCACCCTACTCCTCCCAGAGAGCTAAATTCAGCAATTTAGAAAACCTTGTATTATTTTTTGTCAAAGGTGCTACAAAGCTCATATATTATTTCTTTGCTATTTAAAACGATATCCTTACAATTTATCCAGTATTTCTTTCACTCCCTATGAATAATTACCTTTCTCAACTTGCTCTCGTGCTTGTTGGTTGGTCATTCCAGGGTATGGGCATACTCCTAAACTGAAGGTCTCCCACAAAAGGATTCCAAAGCTCCATACATCACTCTCAGATGTGTATCTCCCTAAGAAAAGGAAAGCAAACCCTCAGCTTAACATAAACAGAAATTGTTATTTCAGATAATTATGGCCCGAGATTTCCTGTAAAGGTAAAAGTGTTACATAGGCAAGCTTCAAGCAAAACAAAGCTGCAGCTTAATACATTCTACAGATTTCACAGTCTCCAGTATTTCAAAGAGTGAACAAATTATATTAAAGCCAATACTTCGGAACAACAGAAGCTAACTTTAGGTGTTACTATTATACACAGACCATACCACGTCAGTCATGCAAGTTAAGAATTTCTTTCCTTCTTAACGTACAAAAATATTTTTGTTTCAGTATAAAAGGACAGAAGAATGTCAGGACTTCCCCCATCATTTACAAGCACTATCAATTTAAAATATTCTTAAAAAAATCACCTTTCCCAATTCACTATCTTAAGCATGGCAATGTTTATTCTGAGAGGAGCTACCACCAACACTGTTTGTAAGTGTCAAGCAGGCTGGGTTCTCATGCTTTGAGAAACTGATCTCTGAAAATCAAAGTGTGGCTGGACCCTGAAGAACTGATGCACCTAATCAGTTTAAGAGAAAAAAAATCAGGCCTGTTGGTTCCATTGCCTTGAACTATGCTTCAGAGACAGCAAAATAGATAATTGATAGATAATTGAATTCTAAGCCTCTTTGTGGAATGATAGCTTTCTATTACAGGAAAAGGAGACATTTTGGAGCAGATATTTCTATTGTCCCTAATGGATTCACATCAGAAAGTTAAGACTCCTAGCCTTTTGCAGCAGAATCAGTGAAAATGTTACCTTAAAAATCCATTTTCAACATTACCTTCAATGTTTCTCATGACTGTTCTTCTTTGTTCCATACTATTACTCTGTATTTATGTCTTTATTCTTTAAAAACGTCACTTGTGAATGTATTGTTTGTTTATCTCTAATCATCAAACAAACCAAACTAAGCCACTTCTGACTACGAAAAAAAGGAAAATATATGTAAATTATAGTGACAGTTGATGACAGTGGCAACTGTTCTGACGTCAGAAAATTCAGTTTACTCTTAGACTAAATATTACTTCCAGCTGTGCTGTGTTAGCTTGTGTGCCTCATAGTTGGTAATTATGGATATTCACTATGCTCTTTGGAGTAAGATTAGTTTTCTTGTCTGTATATCAACTCCTCACAGTTTGGCATCCAGTAATTTAACACTTTTCACTGCTAGCATTCAGCAGATACAAGATAGGTGATTAGCTGTTTGTTTTTAAGAAAGTACAGTTCTGTACAGTTAATTATATTTTCTGCTATTATATTATCTGAGGGGAGAAAAAGAAGATCTGTTTAGGAAAAAGACCCTTAAGTCCTCCCCACGTTACTATTAACTTCACAAATAACTCAAAATATTGTAGGGATAAAATACATGTACTAGATGTGTTTTAATTTTGAAAGATTGGGAAGTAAAAATACCCTATACTTCTAATATATGCTGGTTTTGGTGGGGTGGAATTAATTTTATTCAGTGGCAGGTACAGTGCTGTGTTTTGGATTTGTGCTGAACACAGAGTTGATAACACAAAGATGTTTTTTTTATTGCTGAGCAGGGATTGCACTGAGCCAAGGCCTTTTCTGCTTTCCACATGGCCACGCTGGTGAGGAGGCTGAGGGGTGTGTGGGAGGCTGGGAGGGGACACTGCTGGAACAGGTGACCCCAAACTGACCAAAGGGATATTCCAGACCCTGTGACATCAGGCTCAGTGTGTAACGTGGGGAGAAGAAGGAGGAAGGAGGGGACATTTGGAGTGATGGGGTTTGACCTCCCAAGTCACCATAATGGTGTGGAATGGCACTGAACAGCACCTGCAGAACCAAAGGTTCCATTGCTCAAAAACCCCAGTGCCATCTGAATTTTGCTTATGACTTCTGACACCATGTCCTAACCACTCCACTTGCTCTAATCTGGTTTATAGCCTTCACAACTTGTGTTTTTTCTTAATTTAAAATACTTTAGTGACTGCTCTTAATTTGTTTTACACGGTGACTTTAGCAGAGACTAAACCAGAATTTCTTTGTAGCTTCTTCAGCACATTAGCATTCATGTAATGGCCAAATGATCCTATCCCTCATTTTCCTCCAACCTTCGAATCTTGATATTGAAGACTGACAGGGCCAGTGGTCACCAGCTTGTTTCGGAATACTGTAGGTTTAGTTTTATTTCATTTTGATATCTTAAATACCTCCAGTCTTACCCACACAAATCAATGCAATTCTTACAACTTTATTATTAGAATGGAAAACAATAACACATAATCCAGTTAGTTTGACTCATCTCTTTCAAGGGCGTGGAAAAAATACCCTTCAAAAATACACAGAAACCTTTTATAACATTTTGAAAGTTGAATATTAAGACTGCCGAACAAATTAACAGATGTTTGAGAGAGCTTATTTCCCAAACACTACAGAAAATGACTTATAGCTCCTTGAATATGCATGTGCTTTAGGAAACACAAAATAAGTGGATGTTAATCAACAATCCCCTCCTCTTCTGTACTGTGCAGAAAAAAAAGACTCAGCAAAGTGAAGGTGTTGTCACAAGAGCCTGCTTCTTGCTAAATGTAGCCAACTAGCCCACATAGGGGTGGATAGGTTTTCATAATATATCAAAAACACTGTATGCATTTCCAAAATAACCACAATAAAAACCCAAAAAACCTGTTATACTGGATCAAACACCCAAAAGGGCAAAGCTGTGAATGCTGGCAACACTAATGCCTCTTAGAATAATTGGTAATACAGGATTAATCACTGCAACTAAATTTACTGTCAGCCTTTTAAAGGGAAGATCTGCTTTACTGTGTCATGTCATTAGCTGCTGCAAAAGTGCTAATGAGAGGAAGCATTCTGCTATCAATCATAACTCACAAACTTATGATTTCCAATGCATGATATCCAAAAAAAGGCTTTAAGAGATGGCAGAAATATTTATAGACACTCCAAATGAAGAATTTTAAAATATTTTATTCTATGTACTCAACTAAAGAACTGGTTGAGAGAAGTACATTCAAAACATGCCATCATTTATTAAATACGTGCTGCTTCCTCACAGCCCATTTTACCTAGAAGAACTTACTTTTCTAGTTTCATATAAGCAAAAAAACTAAGTACAGCAGCTTCTGTTTCTATTCTGGAACTATTATTCATGTAGTGTGGACCACCTCCCTCAGTGATATATAATGAATTTTTATCCCCAGTATAACAGCCTAGTGATACACAAAAACGGAGGTAAAAGAAAAAAGAAAATAAAAACTGCAGTTAAAAAAATAAAATCAGTGACTATATTTTTCACCAATGCAATGGGTTATCTAACACAGTGTTCTAGTACATTAACATTTTCTACTGTTTTCAGTGAGGGGCCATAAATATGCAGAACTTGCCATTCATTTTGCTAACGATCATAATTTAGATGACTGACGAGGCTGTCTACAAGAATGAGTCAGCAACAGAACCAAAGCACTGCTATTCCTGCAAAATAGCAATTCTGATGTTGCTGCCTTATTCATTTTCAAAGGCAAAACTGTGGTTTTTACATAAATCAGACTGAAATATTAAAAGTATTTTAAACATAATTATTTTGAACAGGGGAAAAGGAATATTGTATGTATATAGACTTGAATATTGTGGATCTGAGGCTTTTTACTGTACTTTGGATTGTTTTTTTTTTTTTTTTGCAAGAAATTCCAGTTATGTCCTTACCATAGTTCAGAGCTTCTGGAGCAGTCCACTTGATAGGAATCTGCTTTAGGCCTGATGATGAGTACACGCCATCATCCTCTTGCCGGGACATCCCAAAATCGCTTATTTTCAAAATGTTGCTTTCACCTACCAAGCAGTTCCTTGCAGCCAGGTCTCTAATTTAGAAAAAGAAATAAACACCCACATTTTTACAGGTTTGAAAGCACTTGGAAGTCATTCAAAGTGACTGAGCCCCTCAGTCAAGACGGTGGTGCCTCTTAGACGCTTATTTACAAAAGGCTAAAAAACACTTCACAGTAGTTGCGGGGACACAGAAGTGAGGGAAGGGGAAAAAAAGTCAGAAATAATCCCATGAATAAGTTAGGGCAGGATATGATGGAGATGCTCCAAGTGCCTGAGCAGAGATTCCCCTGCAGACCACAGAGAGGAGCCACAGTGGAGCAGGCGAAGAGTGTGAGGTGGAAGGAGAAGCACAGAGGAACTGTTACGGACTGACCAGAACCTCCATTCCCACTCACACCTCAGGGCAGGAGGTGAAAGATTCCAGAGTGAAGGAGTGCCTCAGAAGAAGGGAAGGGGAAAAGCGTTTCAGTTTTATTTCTCACCATCCAACTCTATTTTAGTTTGCAATACATTACATTCATGTTAAAAACAAGTCCCGTCTGTTTTGCTATGATGGCAATTGGTAGGTGATTTCCTTGTCTTTATCTTGACCTACAAGTTCTTCTGTCTTACTTCCCTGTCCTGTTGAGGGGGGAGTGAGAAAGCATCTGCATGGGTGTCTAGCAGCCAGGCAAAGTTAACTCATCACAGCTGCCCTCAGTGGTCACAGAAATAAACACCAGATTAATGAATCAGATCCTATGTAAAATGAAACAGAATTTGAAGAAATGTCCTGAAATGTGTTCAGGATGTGTTTCAGTGAGAAACCCAAGAAATGGCTTAATCTTCTCTCTGCCCGTTAGAGTTTCTATTAAAAGTTAAAAGTTACTCAGCACAGAAAAGGAATTTTGGTTCAGTGATAGATGAGAAGCTCAGAAAGTAAACTCCCTCCCTTCAATTCAAACTTTTTGTTTTTTCGATATAGTAACACCTTATAGAAGACCTACTGTGGCTTCTCTACATGCTAAAAATATATTATAAACATACTATATGTATATTATACGTGAGTGTTCCACAGCTTATTAAAATACAACATAATAAAATATATGGTATTATTCCCACCATTATAAAATATAAGAAATTTTTAAAGGGAGAGATATGTTAAGCAAGAGGATTAATTCCATACCATTAGGAACATCATGGGCAAAGTATTTTTAAACTAAATTTACTGTGTTTTTGTTTAGCTTAAATAGCTAACATGCTCACAAATGGCTTGCCTTACATGAATATTCCAGAAAAACTACATTAACTTTGATGTTTTGAATTGGAGCTGTAGCATAGTTTTGAAGTGAATCCTCTGAGCACTTAATGCACATTCATTGGTTCTTGAAGAATGAATTTGGTGCATGCAAACTACATTGCTCTTGGAAAAAACTAACTTAGAATTCTGCCCATGATGTGAACGAAATTTATTTCTACAGCTACAGAATTTTGTTTCTATGGAATTTGTTTCTACAGCTAATACAGAAAGAAAGGTCTGAACCACCGGCAAACAGCTTCTAACATTAATCATAGTGGGGTTGTTAATGACAACTTGGGTATATTTAACCCAAAGCAGAAGTCTTGAGCCATATTTAAGGATGCTGAAGCTCATACATCCACTTTGATCAGCTCATCCATATTGATAGTGGGCTATGTTATTTGATATGTAGATAGAGCCTAGGTATCACCCTAAATATTACAACTTGACTGAAGAATTTTAACATATTTGACTCACACAGCTTTTCTGCCACTAAGGACATCTGTAGTTCTAGAGCTTGAGTGATATAAATGAAGGTATTCTTGAGGTTTGAGAAGATGAACCACTAAAAAACAAATCTGAACTCACAGGCACCAGCTGAAGATGTGCACAAATGCATAAAACAGCTCAGTGTGCACTGTTTTACGAAGTTTGATGTTAGCATGTGGTATTATTATATACAGCTATATTGGTTAAAGCAAGTGAGCTGCAAAACAAAATCAAATTGTTATTGCTTATACTCAAGTGTGCAAAAAGTATCACCACAGAACCTCAAGAATTTATGGCTTAGGTTCCAATCATACTTCAGTAATTAGCTTTTTATTGTTTTACTCAATATAGTCTAGTCTAGATTTTGCAACTGATGCACATAAAGAGTGGAAAAAGTAATGAGGTTGTATCTCAAAGAAAATGTACAGTTAACTGAAATCACAGGCATCTCCCTGCCTGAAGTCTGACATAGTATTTAAACATCTTGAGTCAGTTTAAGAAAAACCTATATACTGAGCTGCCTTAGGTTTATTCCTCATATGTAGGTCTGATTATTAGGGAAAGCAGATTGTAAATAATATGCACAGTATGGCGCTCATAAACAAAGACTACACTCAGTTTGCATAATTTTTGTCAGTTTTGTATTTATGAGTTTTCTTTTTTATTCAGAATCATCTAGAGAAAAAGCTTTTCATCCCCACTGAAAATTGACTAAAACACTTCCATGAAAATCAACTGGTATTTGTGAAGTTGGTAAAGACTGTGACACTCTGTTTAGGACATACGTAAATTAATGCTACAAAGAGCAAATTATATGTTTGCACATGAGTATGAGTCTCACAGTATTAACACCTTTTTCTGTTTTTAGCTAAAACTCCATTTTTGATGCTGTATGACTCTGTACTACTTCCAATACATCATTTGTGTTTAATAAAGTCTTGTGAGCATTTGATGTATTTACTTCTGACACAAATGTGCCTTTTTCCATCTTATTGTGTATTATAGGCACTTTCTCTCACTTATTTAGAAAACACTTTAGATGTGATACTTTCATTCCCCAGGCATACAAGTGTCCCAAAGTTAGATTATCTTGTAAATATTTCTACTGTCAGTGTACATCTGTTTCATACCCTGATTTGTTGCTTAATTCTACCGATAATTTTTATACACATTTGCATGCTTAAAAGCATTTTTAAAAACAGTTACACAGAAAGCTATAGGTATCTCAACTTCATGGGTTTTTTTTACTACTATTCTGAGGGTTTGGTTAAGATTTTTCTGTATTTTTCAAATAAATTCTTCACTGTTTCTCATTATGTCTGACAGCTTCCATTAAAAGGATGTTCCTATTTTTCAGTCTAGACACAAGAGAAAACACTGAAGATGCTTTTGGGTCAATGTGATTTATTATAGAATTTATAGCCAGAATCTGGAAACAAAATGGCATCAGCAACTATTACTTCCATTGCTTTAAAATAATAAATTATGACATTAATTTTCTTCCAGTTTCCATTATTCTAATTAATTTCTATTTTCTACAGAGAGGAGTTCTAGTATAATAGTGTTAAGGGGCTTACAAAGACCCTTTACTCCCTAAAGTTTCATATAAAATACACACAATGGAGTTTCACCCCATATGTAAGATAAACAACATGAGTTAGGGGAAACATGAAAATGTAAATACAGAGGTCTGATGACCAAAATTAACTGCGAGAAGTCAATATTAAAGGTAACATCAGTGTTAAATATTTTTAGTAAATCATGACTCTTTCTACATAGACATTAAAAAAACAAACCAAATCAAACAATAAACAACAAAGCCCCAGAAAACAATGATGACAAAACCCCCCCCACACCAACCCCTAAACAAAAAACTGCACCAAAATCAACTACATTCTATTTGTCTTCTTCCCCCTAAAAAACCAGCATGGTCTAGTTAGTTTCTCTTCCTTCTCCCTAATGTTCCCTAAAGCCAACATCCTGAAGAAAGAGGGAGACAATTGCATGAAATCAGGTGTATCTGTTTGGGATTTTCTTTTTTTCTCATAAAGCATTTGCTACTTAAAGCAATAATTCCATAAAATCAGTATTTATCCTTAACACAGTAAGCAAGAAAATATTCTGTATTTACATTGTGGAAGATCTACAAACTGGGCACAAATTACACTGAGGTGCTACAGAGTAAGTGCCTTAGTAAAAGAAAAACTGACTCTCACCATTTAATACCAAGATTATGTAAGTTCCTAGTACTGCTGGGAACAAAGTGCCTTCCCCTCAGCTACTAACAAGTAAAAACTACTAAGTAATTTGGAAATTTCCTTCTTAAGCACTGCTCTGCAGTCCCTATAAATACGAACAGGACATCTCCCAGGGATCTCTAATATGGTTTGAATCTGCTGAAACTGTAAGAGAGAGTTCGTAGGACTTTTGCTAAAAATTCAACAGCCAGTTAAAGGAGGAAGTAGAGGCACTTTCTCTGTGCTGGGAGTTATTACCACCTGGATTCACGTCTGCCAGTCAGGATGTACACCTACTAAACCTTTCTCTAAGGACATTCTTACACTCCCTCCACACCCCAAAGGAACTACAGAGCAACTACTACCTAGCATTGCAATGGAATTCCGTGAGTCAAAGCAAATCAAAATAAGAGTGTAAACTCCTCATTACTGAACCTGCAGCACAAACTGCCTCACTGAACTAATTAGGTATTTTATATTCCTTCCCTGGATTGTGCGGTTAAAATACTCTTAGGTGATAAAACCAAGTAATTAATTGGTGAACAGGATCATTTTATCTCCTCTGCACATTAAATTAAATGAAAATAGTCTACTACCGAAACACAACAAAAAGGGGAGAGAAGTGAAACTACAAGATAAATTACTGGGGTTTTTGTGGACTGTAAGATACTACCTAACCTTCAAACACCTGATGTAATTTTCAATAGTGTCTAAATCAAAACACACACATTTCAGAACTTTCTTGATATGTGCATGCAAACTTTGCTGTATGTGGAGAATACAACAAATAATATGTGCCTATGGGAAAATATTAGAGGGTCCAGAAGAACACCCTTTCATGTGTTCTGTGTTTTCTTTCCCCTTTTTACTTTAATTGTTTCTTCACATTATTTTAGCCATTATGAACACCAGTGGAGCCATATTAACTACAATGCCAATAACTTCTCTCAGTTCTTCATATTATGGCAAACCCATCTTCATCTCCATAGTGATGGCAAACCAGAGAAACTCCAAGTTGGATGCAGTAGTGATTTCTCAATAACGTCAGGTGCTCTGCTTGCTATCCACAGTTTTGGATATTGCTCAGTTCTTCTCAACTATAAAATAAGCAACTTTTCCCAGCCCACAGCATTAGTGACATTCAATTACTCTTTCTAAAGCACTTTTAAGTTTTCAGATGAAGGACTTAAAAATTTTGCAAAAGGAACTCAAAAGATAGAAAAGTAACAAAACAACCCCCACAAAATTGTATTCAGTAGCTGAACACAACTGCCAACTTATTGTCTGCCACCCTGCTATGACTCAAGGGACTCTACAGGTCTACTGACACATTAGGAAACTTATTATCGTGATGTTTATTTTGGTAGGCTACTGTGTTCCCTCCATTTTCCTAGCAGGGCAAGTCTTCTTTACCAGCAGTTTTGAAAGAGATAAAGAAGGTGATAGTAGACAATGAGCATTTTCTGAGAAGAATCAAAGCAGTAGACTATGAAGATGGAAATGAAGCAATAAATTGCTGCATCATCTATTCCTCCCTCTTTTTCCTATTTCTGAGGTTGTCTTCACAATGCCTGCTCCTGGAACAGAAACATTCCTATCAGCAGCATCTAAATGGTTTTTATCTGCATTGTTTCTCAACTGTTTTAGAACTTAATAGTTATTGCCTGTATTCTTCTGAACAGTTATTTTGATGAAAATGGCATCATAGTAATTTTAGTCTATAATAGTCCTCTATGCATTGATATCCCTGTAGATTTTTATAACCCATTTCTCCTGTGCTCTGCTGATTACATGTAATATGCTGAACAAAATGTCTAATTCTTTTTTTGTTTTTTTCCCCTTGTGCTGTATCTTGAAACAAAGGTTTGCAATCCAATTTCTTCTGTGTGCCCATTTTAATGAAAAACTAAGGGTCTGGACAGTCACTGGAGTGGGAAGATAGGCAACTTCATGACAATCCTACAATATTAGAGCAACTAGAAAATGAAAAATACCTTCTGAAATCCTTAATGACAGGATAGACAGAGGAATAACACCTCCACTGGGTTCCATGCAACCATTCCTAAGCTCTTGGGTTTTGGCAGAAACATTACAGGACATACACACAAACATGTGTAAATTTAAGAAACGTAATATTCTTAACAGTCCTGAAAAACCTCTTTGATAGTAACGGAATTATAGGGGAAATTAAGTGTCCAAAAAATAATTATCCAATATGTACCAGAACACAAGTTTACATTTTGTGCTTCATAAAATTACAGTGGACTGAAATCACAATCACTACGTCTTCCATTTCCATAATGAGGCATACAAGTAGACTGCCATTATTCACAGGAAGAAAAATACCATTTTCATGAAAAAATTTTCACTGTATCATTCACAGAAGCAACTAAAATGAAATACAACATTAGAGCACACAATTGTGCTAACAAGTGCATTTTTATTGTAATATCATGGCTTTATTCAACCTGTGTGGTAACATAAGACTTGTTAGGAATATCCTTGCCTTTTTTAGACCAGGAGGATGCCTCAATTTAGTCCTTAATTCTGAATTTAGCTTTGAATTAATCTCTTCCTTATTATATTCCACAGTATAATGTCAAAATGTAATAGATTTCTCTGTACAGAAGCTTTAAATATTGGTTTAACTTGTTTACAAAACTGGAAACATCTGAAGAGGCAGATCAGATATAGTCAAAGACCATATTCCCTTGTCCATTATTTACCACTAACAGAAAAGCCTGCATGCTGGATTTAAAGAAAATGTCTAAAGCAGAGTTGCTTCTATTGCGGACTTCCCAATGACTAAGGGTTTTAGAAAATAAACTTTTCCTTCTATTAAACTAAGCATTTCTTAGTGTTAATATCACAATGTATTAAGTTCAAATACCTAATAATGCAAAGCAGAGCATAAGAAATTGAAAACCACTCTAAGTGCCCAAGAAACCAAGAAATTCAAAAGCGCAATTATAATATGGGTCACTTTTCCCCCCACCTTTTTCACTAGAATTAAATAAAATAGCACACTAACACAGTATTTGCAGGGTTTTAAAGTCCTCCTAGTGAAAAAGGAAGAATTTCAAAGTCTTTCTGTCTTCTCAGGCTAGATTTAAGTACTTGCCACAGGTGAATATCAAAGTTCATCTGAGGCAGGTAGCAACTCTACTGCTTTTTCAACAGCCAGCACCAATAATGTGGTATTCAGTAGCTGTAATTCAAGTTATCTCTACACGCATTTCAATCACTTAAATTTACTTTTGCTCCTACAGCAGACAGGCATGGATTAAGATTTTAGAAGTAACAGATAAGCATGGACTGACATTCATGACTTTTCAGTATATAAAGTATTTTATAGGAACTAGACACTGAAATTTTATTAATGAAGGTAAAAAAAAAAGGTAAAGGTAATAATCAGGCCACAAAGAAATGAACCATCCAGCATAATAAAGGTAAAAGACACTACATATTCATGAAAATAATACACAAGGAGTAAGAGAAAAAGCAAATAAATTGTCTGACTAGAAATCAGGAGGAAAAGACAGCAGAGAAGTAGCAGAACCAAGCAGTGCTAGACAAGAGGATAGTTCGCAGTCCTAAGCTGAGTGGCTAGAAAGTGGAAAAAAAAGAAACCACCTGAATTTTTAAGAGACAGTCACAAAGAAAGCCAAGAGCAGAGAGAGAAAAGGCAGCCACATTTTAAGATAATTACTTCTCCAGGGATGTTTCTTATTTGGGGAGGAAAGAATTTGAATGGATAGCCCAGGTAGCATATGCCAGCTAAGCATTCTTAGCAATGGAAACCATTGACAAAGATATACAGTAATAGTCCACTAATTCGTAATTTTCCAATCAGAGAAAAAAAATTCTAATTTGTACCTGACAATGTCTCTCTACCTTTCATCAAGGATTACCAACAAATGCTTAGTGGCATCTTGACGATTTAAAATGACTATTTTTAAAACAGTCTGTTTTGTAACTATAATAAAATAATCTTAAGATGAATGAAAATGAAGATGAGTAATCATTTACTAATTGTCCTAGACAGCTACGTAAGATTTGCAGTTAGCTTACAGAAATACAAAGAAATTTCTTGTGACTAATACATTGTAGAGGATTATATATAAAAATGTAGAGGAATAAAATTACCTGTTAATTTCCTGTAAATTAACAAGATAGGAAATAAACGGAACCTCTGTCCTGGTTTTTGTTGCTATTAATTAAAATCCAAAATACTTTTCCTACTCAAAAATAAAACTTACATCTAGAAGGAAATATTTTGCACATTTTTCATCACAAGAAAAAGAAGAAAGTGATGGAATTGTGATGGAGTTATGGTGAGACACCCAAAGTACGAGATGTTGAAGAAAAAAAAGATGACAGTGCTGATTAAACATCATGATTACACCTCACATTGATAGCAGAAGATGGGACAGAACTTCCACAGCTTTTGGGAACTGGATAAAATCATATGTTAAATGCATGTTCACCATGGTAAAATTTCACAGCTGGGATGAGTCAAGGAACAGATGTTAATAAGGCCAGGGGCGCCAAGTTCATCACCTACTGAACTCTATCCTTTTTCTTCTGTTAAAACCTTACACTATCCCATGAAGTCATCTGTTACAAGAATGTCCTTCCCCTGGAAAATCCAGACTTCTATATTTAGAAACAGCCCCTCTGCCTCTGGTTGCTCTCTGCTGAAGCATGTTCACTCAGGTAGGGTGTTGACTCCCTATGGATCTGGAGTGTTCTGTGTCCTACAGGGATTCAAAGTTTGTTGGAGGTGCAGGAAACACTTTCCTGTGCTTAATTTGTGCTAAAAAAGACAGGAAAAAAATTAACCATTAGAAAACTACTGCAAAGCTACGGATTTACTGCACCTGGTCATTATTCTGAAATATTTTCACACGAAAAACTATTCTGCCGTTACACTGTAGGAAGACAGGATTCTCTTTGCCATTTAATGTTACATTCATTTTAGCATCTAGCATTTAGGCAAAGGTTATAAAATAACTGAAGTTCAGCTAGTCATCTGCTAAATGTTTAAAGAATTCTTCCTGCTTATAGAATTATGGGTAAGAAATTTCTTAGAAGGTGATATAATATAGGGCAACAAAGTGGAGTTGCCTGTTTTCATTTAACAGCTTTGTTAATGATCTGAGGGAAAAGTCAAACAGGAATTTAATTAAATTTCCAGGTATTATCAAATTAAGAGCAGCTGCAAGCAACAGCAAGGGCAAATAAATAAAAAGAAGGAGAGGAGAGAAAGAGAAAGTGAGGGGAAGGAGGGAGAGGGGAGAACAGAGAGAACGGGGAAAGGGGGAGGAGATGTATCTGTTGGAAAAAAGGTTAGACTTAGCCTGTAAAACAGGAATTATTATATTTTGAAAAATTAAGCCTAAATACAAACATTCAGTAAAATACAAATACTGCTAGGCAATGATACAGAAAGAAAAGAAAACCAAAAGAGATACGGATTACAACTAAATACAAGCAATGGAATTTAACTGAGTATCAGAAAATGAAAGCTCATTATCTTATAGATGGTGAGAAATCTAAGAAAATTAAGACATTCTATTTAATTATTGCAGTTACTTAATAAACTAAAACCAGTTCAACAGGTATACAGACCAATGTCTGTTTCAAAGGGATGGGCTGATTAAGTAAACTAATCCAACTTTTTATTGAATTAAAGTAAACATTAGAATTGTCAGATGCCCTGGAATCTATTCTTATACTATCAGGCATACAGTACACAACAAACTGGTAGTGGTCAATGAGGGAAAGACCCAAAGAATTATTAATTTCCTGGATTAGTGGATTTCTTCATTTTATCATATATGAAAGGGTGACTTTTTCAAGCAATCACATATTTGGGGAAACGACAAAATTTCAAATGCAGTTGACACGAACGGCTAATTTCTGTACAGAAAATGCTACAAATGTTGCCAGCTGGGTACCAGTAGAGTCCCACAAAGCAGAATGAAATAGCTGCTGCTTAGTCTCCTCAGATTTCCACTACATGCAGCTAGAGGCATTTATTTGTGATTAGAGGTAGTCTGGTTTCACATGTCAAATGTGGCCCCACACTGCATGTAGCAAAGCTATCACACAAATTTTGGCCTCCTCAACTGCAGGCTTCTTTAGGGAGCATCAATTTGACCTTTGCCCTAAGCCAGGTTGGTGTCAGCAGCACGTCAGTGGCACTTCAGAGCACAGCTCCAGGTTCGGACAACATCTCCTGCCAAGGGCTTGAAACATCAGCAGAGGGGAACTGTGCAGTTCTAAAGAACAGATTAAAACCATCAGAGAAGAATACTGGTCCACTGTCAAATCAAAAAGATTACCAAGCTCTGTATAAGTTACTATAAAATACTCCCCAAAAGGAAACTGAAACACTTCAATTTAATAGCTCCATGATAGTTAAAAGAAGCAGAAACTGCCTGCTTAAGGAAAAAATGTGTCTTTATGTTTGACATAGAAAAATCTTCCATAACTTTTACATGCATCTAAGAGTTCTGTCTGCCTGACTCTCACTGAAGGTTATAATGCTCTCCTGTGGTTACGGAGATGCTTATTGACTTACAAACTTAAAAACAACTGGTTTCAATTTACAACTGAAGTCCAGCTGTGTTACAGAAGATCAATAATGCATACAGAAGTTTAATAACCCCTTCGAACATAAATGTATTAATAACTAACCAGGATAGATAAATATATTTGGGACCACAATGCTAATATTTCATACTTGAGTTTTGTCAAAAAAAGACAACAGCAGATGACCCTGTCATCTCAGTTTTGCTCTCTGTTAACGATACTCAGAATTTTTATGATGAGGGAGTGGGGTTTCATGAATCCATGCACAACCCTGAAAGGAGATTAAGAAACTAGTCCAGATAATCTCATACAAGAGAGCATGGTCCGCACAAGCAATAATGGGCAGGAAGGGTGGCTTCCCAGAAGCAGATGAGAAGTCAGAGAGGTCTAAGATACCAAGCAGGAAGGACAGTCAATTAATGTGTCAGTGGATAGGCCTGGAGGTTTTTATAACCAGCTAACTACTAAGATGCAATATTCAGAGCGGTGAAGTTTAAACCCTTCCTTTTGAGCATATGTAGGCTTATTCATCTAACTGATCTCCAAAATCAAAATTATTCCAAAGCAGAAGCCTTTCAAGTCGAGTATATTTACTTATAGCATCCCAACTCCTATAAATAGTTTGTTTTTTTTTTAAATTAGGGCTTGGCTCTTATTTTACCCATCTATTTCTATTTCCCAGAAGCCAGGACACTTGATGAAGTATCTGACATCCAGCATTGCCAGGATATCAAGCATATGTCAGGCTTAAATGACTCAGCTGAAATCTGTGAACATTTAAATAGTGTAACATTGATTCAATAATGATCTCCATCTATCTTCCAAACCAGTTAACATGCCAATATGGCCTTCCTTGCTGTTTACTGCCTTGTATAAGGGACTTTGAAATAGCCTTTGACAAACAGCAACTCCTTATTTGACGCAAATCTCCCAGAGACATAAAAACATTTCATGAAAGCGTATCCATGCACTCCAGTTCTGCTAAACAATGAGCAAAGAGGCTGAGAACAACAGAGCAATGACAAAAAGAGAACAAAATATGCACTTAGCTTTACTCATCCTCAGCAAGAGTGATTCCTTTCAGTCAGCTTAAATTTGATCCCAATATTTTTTGTGAGCAGTACCTATTGGAACTGAATTTACCTTTCAACTGAGCTGAAGAGGCATAACTTCTCCTAAGTTTCTCTTAGCTTTATGAGAAACATGTCCTGATTTTCCAAAAAGAGCTGGAAAACAGCCTTTTCTTTATTATTTGATATGTAGAACTATATGCCATAACGTTTTTGAGTTCCAGAAACTTTAAAACCATGTTATTTCATGAATACACACTAAAACCCATCACACATCCTTCTTTCATCTGTTTTTCACTATGCACACAGCCATAGCACAATGCTGAATATGATACATCAGTGATAAAACTACAGCACTGTAAAGCTTGAAGGCACTTCTGAAAAACTTCCTGAGGCAGTGGTAAAATACGTAAGGTGTATAATCATTAGTGCTATTTGAAAAAATAGTGGATCAACATTTTGTCAAACCTACCAAATAGGTGTAACCCAGTAAGCATACATATATATGTATTTATATGTGTGTGTACGTCTGTGTATAAAACTCAGAAAAGGGAAATAAGTTTCTTTTCTTCAGGAAATCAATTCGGGAATTTATTATTTGTTACCATGTACAGCCTAAAGTTTCTTTATTAAATTAAAATTGTTTCCTGTCTGACATAATTGTGGTACATTCCTCTTTGGAATGTCAAGAATTAGTATCAGGAGGCCAGTAAAATATTAAACCAATACATTATATCTTAGATATACACTACATCTTTTTCCTTTTCAAAAACACTGATTAGAATTTTCTCCTGTAAGAAAGAAACCAGGAAAAGTTCTACACCCTAAAGAAAAGAAATCAGTGCATGAAAATATGTTTTAGCTTCCCTAACCAAACATTGACACACCCTGTGGTCAATGATTTGTGCTCAAAGAGCCACCTTAAATCTCACTTCTGAAGCAACTGCTGTAGTTGACTGCATTCTCCCCCTTCTCCTCCTCCCTTATTCTCCTGCTTTTGTCTTATCCTATCATCTAATTCGTTGTTCATCATCTACTAATACCTCCTTTGCCCACTGCACAAATGGAATCCTGTAGCCCATCTTTCTTAGAAAGAAATTATATTTCACCCACTATTCTCCACTGTTACAGGGCTATGAGAGTAGAGAAAATGTTATTTACACTATCCAGACTTTATGGTCAGCACAATAGCTTCCACAAACACTAACTGCATGTTGTTTTTATGTTAGTTTCAATATCATGTACTTTCATTTTTTACTTCTTGCTTCTTAATTAGAGAGAGCCTGTTGCTCCCATGCAGTGAGTAGACTGATTATTCTAAAAATGTTGTTCAAATTATTTTACTGAATAATGCTTGTAAATTCCTAATATGTATCAACAAGAAAGTGACATTGCAGTAAATAAAAACAAATACAGTACAATAATTTTACACTTAAAATGCTACTGTTTGTTAAACAGAATGAGAGAATCTAAGAAAATTTGCTTCAATTTCTTTCAGCCTTATTTCCTTTATTCCTAGCAAAGCTTACTAATTTTTTAGGAGCGAGCATTCTGTATCACAGATATCTCATGAAGAAAAAGACAAACGAATTCAATGCCACAATGGCAAGAAATGAGTATTTTTCATACTATGCAACTTCAATGACAAGAAAAAAAATCTAAATCTCCTCCTCTGAAATTTCTTACTAATTGTTTACAACCTAAGACTTTATTCTGATATAAGCCTTTTTATAATTAGCTTTTGATACTTAATGTTTCTCCATCTATAAAATACCCAGTTTTCTAGTAATTTTAATTTTATATAGAACAACTGCCCCATAAGAATAAAACAGACACACTTCTAAAAGAAGAGACCATGTAACTATATGCATCATATACAACATTTTGTTACAGTATCTCACAATATTCTGAACTCTGTTCTTTTGGATTTTCTGATGATTTCTGGAACCCAAACAGGAATTCAGCATGGCAGAAAGACCAGACCATTATCTGAGATTTCAGGGGAGAGTCTCATTGCTATTTATTTAAACATGTTAAAGCAGCAACATCAGATAGCATGTAATACAACCATACTTTACCTATGTGTAACAAGAACAAAAATATTTCCTTCTTAAAAATTTTTTCTTTTGCTTATTTTTTTCCCTCACTGTTGGGGTTTTAGGAGTCATCCTGTTTTCTTTTTCTCTTAAAGAATTTTTCCCATATATGTCACCAGGGCAACTAAAAACAAAAGAGCTGGCCACAAAGGGAGCGATCCAAGGGACTACTCTCTTTCACCTGGGGGTTGGGTACACCTCGGGCTGGCTGGGGTTCTCGGCGTTCAGACAGAGCTGCCATCGTGGTGGAAGGTCAGCACTGCAAAGCTTCTGGTTTTCCGGCTGCTTGCTTTCTACGGGAGAACCCCGGGACCCCCGGCCCGCCTTTCCCTGCCCCGCTGGGAGCCGGGCTGCAGCCACCCTGCCCCTGTCCTTGCTCGGAGCCTTTGCTCCATCGTAGCCCACAGGCCCTGCCGGCCGAGACCTCCCGAGGGTCCTGCTGCAGCACCGGAGTTTGATACATCTCGCTGCCACCCGGGATCCGTGCTCATCTCTGCTGCTCCAGCCTGCTGTTCCCCAGGATCCGGCCGGGCACCGGGATCAGCTGCCCAGGAGTTTGTGAGGCTTTCTGTCCGTCCCTGCTGGGCCCCCGAGCTGCCATTGCCGCGCTCCCCGCGCTCGCTCCGGAGCGCCCCCTGCAGCCGCGGGGGAACCATCGCACCCGCCCTGCTCACCGGGAGCCGCCAGCGCCCCTGCCGGCCGTGAGCGGAACTGCACCCAGGGGAAAGGGCCCGGCAGCCGAGAGAGGGCTGTCACTGGGTTTGGGCTGCTGCTTGCTGTCACTGCCACAGCTATTGCTGCTTGCTTGCCTTGTCATGCATATATATATCTTAGTAAAGAACTGTTATTCCTGTCCCTCAGATCTTTGCCTGAAAGCCCCTTAATTTCAAATTTATAATCATTCAGAGGGAAGGGAGTTGCATTTTCCATTTCAGGAGAGGCTCCTGCCTTCCTTGACACACACCTGTCCTTCAAACCAGGACACTCACTCATGTCTTACCCAGTTGTGCAGTAAAATCTGTAAGGGCAGGGACAAAGCAACGGAAAGGTGTGAAATCTCTGAATGAGAAGCCCCAGACTAGCAGAAGGCAAAGGAACTTTAAAAAGTGGGTTTAGGGTAATTTTCTTACAAAATTTTAACCTTAAAATGGCATATTCTGTCCCTTTGTATTCAACATATGCTCCTTAGCAAGGATTTTTCATGTTCTTCCTTGTGAGACTGAGACCTCAGGTCACATATAAGTTAAACATAAACACAAACACTCAAGGTTCCTTAAAAATACAAGAGTCAGCTGACCAGAATGAATAATCTACCTCCTAATGGTAAATATCCAACCTCTAATTGCAAACTGACAGATGAGATGTACAAAACAGAAAGCAAAAACAGAACCCATTATACATTTCTAGCTATTGCAAAAAGTAATGGATTTTCAGCTTCCCTTGTGTTAGCAGTTATCAGTGAATTCTATAACCACATATATCTGCATTAATATAGCTTACTGACAATATTGACACCGCATTTTTTTGAATACCTAGGTCTACAAAATAATTCTGCATTAACGTGCCAACCAATTTAACTACTACTATCTTTAGTTTAACTCTACATGACATTTTTAAAGCACCATCCCAGAAAAACTGAAATACTGAAAGCTCAGATGTCTGAAATAATTGGATATTCTCTCCATTTTATGAACAACACATAAAAGATGATATTTAGGCACATACTGAATAGGGACCACTAGGGAAACTTTGCAATAAAATGAAAATATCAACCTTATTGAAGCTTTTAACAGACACTTCGAAACATTAATATAAAGAACTATGTTTGACTGATCATACTGGATTATCTCTGATGCCATTCAGCTGATATACAGGCTGTGTTCTCTTTAGACATAAAATGGAACCTGAAGGAAATGTCAATTAGGCAAAAATAAAGATGAAACATTGTAACTGCCTTTTCAAAAGAAAATACAAACATGGAAAGAAAAAGGTAATTTCCCTTTATTTATTTTATATGAATAAACTTCGATTTGCCATTCTAAGCCAAGGAACAGCATAATCTAATATCCTATACTAAACTGGCCTCTGGGAACATTAATTATTAATATTAGCCTCAGAACAACCACAGTTGAATTGAACTTTCTTTTCCACTAGTATGAATAGATGCCTTATAATTTAATATTTTAAAAGAAGAATAGTAAGTGATAGAGATAATTAGTACTGGAAAATCCCCATGGCAAACAAAACCTGTCCTAATAGCAGCTGAATAAAGTACTATGTTATTCCTAAAGAGGAAAAAAAAACCAAACAAAAAACCACCAGAACTTTCAGTTCTATCATTAATGTAATAATCATACATTTGTGCAGTCCATTGTATGTTTGTTTAATACAGTAACATGAAAACAGCCACAATTCAAATATGTATTTCCTACACACTGTGACCACTAACTCCTCTGGTAACAGGACTACCTCGACCACAAATCAGGAATACATAAAAGGCAGCACGGTCTTATGGAGATAGAACGACACATGGAGATTTAGAGTAAACAAAAATGTATTCAGACCTTCCTTCTATCACACTCTGGCCATCCAAACCCACACATCTATTACTCTAATTACAAGCCTTACACAGCCATGGCAAAGCTCAATCTGTGATGCCTAGTTTGCTTTTAATATAGCCTGGGGTGAATTTCAAATAAAGCACACAAGGGGAAGCAGTATCAACCAGTACAACAAATGCACAGCATCCACAAGGAAAGAACTGTATTTCTCTTCCTTTTAAATTCTTTGTTACCAGCCATGTCAAAATTCAACAGCTTAGGGAAACAGATAAAAGATTAGAAGAAAGTTCAATTTTTATTCAAAAGCAACTCGTCACCATAGTTCACAGCCACTGCCATTACAGCATACTTCAAATCAATATTCACTCTAATTTATTATAATGCATTTAAAGTATACAATATTCATGGGCTTGCATATTCATGTTTCCTGGGGTTTTTTTCCTTAATACTTTCAGATCAGATTCATACAAACACACTAAAGAAAAAAATAATCATGCTGCTCAAATAAGATCTTAGACAACCAGAAATATGGATTCAGAACTGATCCAACTTTAATTGCAAACATACTTCTCTGGGATCAAACCACACTCACTAATGTGACAGCATAAAAAAAAAGGATGGAGGGAATCTCTTGGAAATCTATTCTTAAAAGGTAAAACCTGGTATATCATACTCTATAATCTATTCCTACATGGCAAGCTGAGTGAAATGTAGCACCGTTCACCTGCCTCTCCTGGATGACAGCAGCTGGAGTGCACCATATTAGTTATTCTAGGGTTGGAAACATCTCATTTTGAAGAAACAAGGTAGTGTGAAAATGATGATGAATAATTTCCTGGAGCATTTGAAAGCAGTAATACATTTGTTTTGATCAGTACTATGGCCTGAAATGCAGTTTTAATAGCCACTGATGAAATAAGGATCATGGCAGACCAAGTACCCCAGCAGCACCCATGCAATGCTGGCATTAGTGTGACGAAAGGGGAACAGCACCACTGCTTTGGAAACAATCAGTGCTTCCTTTGTTTAGCAACAGCTGGGAGTCCCAAGAGCAGCTCTCTGAACTCAGGTTTCTTTGGAAAGAATTGGCAAGCAGATCCTCACCCACAACAGAACAGGGAGAAGGAGTGTTTTTGCAAATTCTTCCATTAGTACCACTCATGACCAACAGAACAAATAAAAAATAATAATGTGTATAAAACTGGTAATGCTGTAATTACACAGTATCTTTATAATCTAATAAAGTCAGTGGAAATACTTGTTTTGGTGGAAAAAACCTTTCCAGTTAAGAGGCAACAGAGAAGGTTGTATCAGGCATGTCCATATTAAGAAATAAAAGCTCAACACACGGTAATGTGCCAATCAAATTCAAAGTTTGACTAAAAATTATTTTACAGATGTGGCAAGAGTAAATTTTGGTGGCTTTTTATTGAAACTAACAATGTATCTATACAAAGTGTCCTGCAGAAAGTAATAGTTCTTCATCTAAGTTTCCATTTGTGTTTTTGTCTTTAAACAGAATGAAGTATTTCTAACATTCATATGGGAAAAAAAATGTTTTGAAACATCATTTTATATAAAGCAGAGACATCACCTTATAAAAAAGGATCAAAACTATGATTATTCACTACATTTATGAGGTGTTTCAACTGCACCACTGACAATAATATTCTGAAAGACGTATTTATTGAAGCACGATCAACAGATACTATCAATAAAAAAGTACATATTTTCTCATTCAGTCATAAATAAATTTTCTGTGAAAGAAAGCTATAGAAGTGGAATCTCACATCATCACTTCATTTTATACACGTAATTCTGAAGGAATTGTAAAAAGATAATTAACGGCAAATTAATCCTTGCTCTAAATCTTGGAAAGTTCAGGTGATTTACCACCAAAATGTAGTCTTTCTTCCTAAGTCATACACTAGAGGAGAAAATTAGAGAGACTGCAATAAAGGCCTCAGGCATTGCAGCTGGCCAGGAGGAAAAGCAATAACCAGAGAAACATGTTGTGCTCTAGAGTCCAAGCTACTGCATAACAGAACCAAACCAGTCATTCCACAGAGCACAGGGTCATGTAGAGCCTCCCAGGGACACACAGACAAGTATTTGGCTACTGTCTTCCATGGGATTTAGGTCGACAGATCAAGCAGACAGGTTGTTTCCCCTTCTTAGGAAGGAGACCTGTTCCATTTTGGAGCTAAAGCATCACTCTCCTGCTTCCAGGAGACTTGAATCACTCCTCAAACGCACAGAACTGAGTAGCACCTATGCTAAATTGAAAAGGATTGCTTTTCATCTTTTTTGTGGTAGCTGAACAATTGTTCCAAGTAGAAATGAAGATTCACAGGAAATGAAAGACTTACTAAACTATTTAGTATAGTTCTTAAGTTCATGGTAATAAAAGGGTTCGGACACTTTTTTTCCAAAACTCTATAGACGAGCAGTTACCAGCCTTGAGAGGGAAAAAAGCTCTGACAGCAGAGCAGATCAGCTAAACTAGATTAGTAGCAGGGAAGCAAGTATTTTCCTAGCAATTTATATGTAATTAAATTAAATGATACATATCTAATGAAAACTGTAGAAATTCTGAATTAATATCCACAGAGTCAGGATTTCATAACATGAAAGTAAACCAGATTTAACACAACACATGGTTTTTAACAGCTACAAAACTAAGGCAAAAAGAAGCAGTGGCAGTGACTAAAAATGGAAGAACTAGACCAGAGAACATGGTCATCTTGCCAACCAACACATTCTTATTCTGGAATACTGGAGACTTCCAGAAGATAAATTCATTGACTGAGAGGAAAATTTGGCCTGGAATGCAGGGACCTTGGTCCCTGTTTTCTCACACTCACAGTGCATCTTTTGCAAATAAGTCAACCGGGTCCTGTAGAAGACATCCCTACACATCCAACAGAGTCCAACAGAAGCTGCAGCCTCTCTCCCACAGCCTCCCAACATTGCTTTGAAAATTAAACATAAATTATGGACAAATGAATTCACCACATGCAAATCAAATACTGGAAAAGAAGGCCACTCACAAATGCTTATTAAACCAACTCAAATTATCTCATCTCCGTCCTTACCTTCTGTTTCTAATTAACAGAAAAATGGAACTATCTAAACAATAGCATATAGCAAAAATGAAAAGCAAGAAACAATTCTTCAACCTCATGTTAATTAAATGGAGATGAAATGACTACATTCTTCCGTGCATGTTCAACCACTCCTTTTATTTTTTTATAACATCTTTTCGTGCAGGTTTTTTTTCCCTGTAAGTGCAGTCATTTCTAACCTTTAAAGAGAAACAGAGAGCAAAGAACAAGCGATATCTGCATGCTAGAGGTGATGGAAATGTAGATCAAATAATCACTCAATAATCACATGCCAATGTAAGCATTTTCACCTACTGAAATAGCTAACACATAAAAAAATAGAATACAAACAGCACATTGGTTGTGGCACTGTCCCAACTACTGAAAGGGTAAGTTAAATTCAGACAATAATTTCCAAAATCCAATACAAATTTGGGTAGAATTTTAAAATATAAAGGTTAAGTGTAACTAGTGCAGTTACAACTAAAGAGCAGCATTAAAAATAATATTAATAAACTGATTAGTAGCCCTTAGTTACCCTTAGTAGGTAGCCAAATATGTATGATATTAAATCAGACACCTAAACTACTAAAAAAAAAAATACAAGGGATTTTGAAAAATACTTAAATCAGCAAATTGAATACTGTAGAAAGACAACAGCATGAAGCAAACCAATTTCACTTTACTGCTATCTACATAATAGAAACTATTTCTAATGATACATTACTGATCTTTAACCAATAGTAATCAAAGCCTACAGACCTTTAAACAAATTAAAACACTTGGGTTTTTTTAACCATTGCTTAGTCCATTGTCTCTAGTTGATTTTCTCACCTCTTTTTTATCTGAGAACCACTTTCAGTAGATGAAGTTTCTGACAAAAAAAGAACAAGTTTAATGTTCTTTCAGAAGACCACCACTCTTTTTACAGACTGCTAAAGCTTCTTCCTACTATGAATTAAATTGTTCCATTCCCATTTATCTGCCATCAACATTAAATTTACACATGCCTAACCTGTCTTACCTCACCTAAAAACAAGGGAGCAAAGGCTCCCAAATTCCTTTTACAGACCATGCAGCCACATGGCTGTACTTTCAGTGCTTGGGTAAGGAAATTCCAGTGGGGTTCTGAGTCAGAGCACCCAAGAACTTGCTCACAGAGCACAAGACAGCTGGACTTTTCCATGCTTTTCTGGGCTTCTGTGGCAGACAGGGGTTCTAGATTGATGTACCTCCAGCCATGCCCAGGGTGTCCAGAAATTCTGGATCAGTGCTCAAATTCCTCAAACAGGGAACAGACCTAGCAAAATTTTATGTATGCTAAGCCTATTTAATTGCAGTTTAGCCTTTGGTCAAACACATTTTAAAACTTCATTAAATACTTTCCTATAGTAAGCATTTGTTAATCAAACTATATTAGTAACTAAAAACAAAATCAATCAATCAAGGAAACGACCCATAAATTCCTTTATCATTACTGCAAAAATCACTAAACTTCATTGGTTGTTCTCCTGATTCTGAGATTTTCACTATGTTTACCTATCAAATTTAGAAAAATTAGCTCATAAATAAAGTAAGCACATGCTATGGCTAACCACACTAAAAAAACCAATGTTGTATACCGAAGAAAATAAGGTTGGTAAACTAATACTGGAAATGCGTATTTTGATTTATTAACCTGTTTGTTTCATAAAAGTAAGCAGTTTTCCTATGCACATGGTTTGCTCGCTGGGTTGCACTTTAAAGCCCTGTTTTTATTCACAATAGGTTTCCTAAAAATTCTGGCTCTTCCTTTAAAGAAAGTGCTAGCTCTCTCTGATAACCTTCTGTGACAATCTGTGATAAAAAATAAATTTCATTAATATTTTGAAAGTTAAAAAGTAAACAAGGGGAAAGAAATTCTTCTCTCTTTGTACTACAGTATGTGTAACCCAGGCTGTGTGCATTGGCAAGTCTGTGGCCCTAACAAAAGAGATTTCAGCTCTTTTTCCTGACTTGGGAGCTACATGACACACTTGTACTCAAGATTTCTAACTGAAAACACAAAACAATGAAATCTTCATATGGTAAGGCAATACTCCACATATCTTCTCTCTGAAACACATTCTCTAGATCACTATTAGCGTTGTAAACACATCTTAGGAATAGGAGTTCCTGTTCAACAACCAGCAGCACACATTTCAGAGATACAGTAAGGCTACACTGTCATCTATAGCAACTGTTCTGTTCCATAGAGCTGTGTAAGGATACCCTTTTCCAAGCGTTCAAAAAAAATTATAAAACTATTCATATTCACTATCATTTAATGACTAAATATTGAATTTTTTTTTCAGTAACTGCGACTACGAACTTCAGTTATCCAGCTACTGTTTTTATCTTTGGTTTAATTTTCTAAGGACACAAGAGCTTAAACAGGCACTTAAGATTCAACACTGATCTGACCGTTACAGGAATTATTAAGCACTTAGAGCATTTATGAGGCAAGTGTAAATCACTAATGCTGTTTCTTGGTCTGATTTTTATGCTATTATATCCTTGACAAACAGAGCCAGGCTGAAACACATTCTATCATGACAGAATGCTTACAAGCCTTTTCTTGGATTTCCCTAAGGAAATATTACATCATTTCAGATCATGAGTTAGGGTTTTTTTTTCTCTCAGTGTTCCTTATACATCATGATCTTACAGAATTGTTTTGATTAACTTGACGTGCAGGACTGCAACTGACCCATTCACTGCTGATAAAAATCTAAGAGAAATGCCACTCAGGTCTATGATAACAGCATGCACCAGAAAGGTGTTAAATTCCAAATGGAGTGATTATGTAAGTGAGGGGTCACATAGTTCACCTAGACATGTTCTACAAAGTGGAAGACATCTACATCAGAAATGAAAACATGTTCACCACAATTTTTCTGTGAAATGGATCATCATTATGTTTACATCTCATATTTCAGGCACAGAACTAAGCAGGGTATATATCGTGCTATTCTAAGAGAACAAAACAGGTGAAAACTAATTCCATTTGCTTCAATACAAACGGAGTGTAAGCACAGCAATGGCAGAGTCAAACTGCAGAAGAGACAAGAAAGAGGAATGGTAGGAACAGAAATAAGAAACTCCAACAGCATAATGCTTGATAATGTTCCGTATTTCAGAGAAAGCAGCCCAGGCAATTAATATTTTAACATACAGAACTTTAGCTCTTCCCTATTATCTGAGAAACCAGTGAATTTTCCCGAAGTGTGCTTTCCTGAAGCACACTTCAAACATACCTTAGCTTCTCTGTTAGCCCGACAAGTATTTGTAAATTTCAGACATGACATAAGCCTCACAGACTGCTTCTTGCTATGATTCATTGTCACTGTATGAATCAGGCTCCTCAAAATGCATATCATTATGGTGAAAAATAATTTTTAACTTCTATTAATAACACCAAACTATAGATATCCAAGAGTGTAGCATTTTTTACCCAAATGAGTATTTTTGAATTAGACAAGCAATAATGACCAACTTTCAGAAAAAGTATATATTTTTTCAAATCACAGGGTTCACTCCTGTGATAATAAACACCACACACCTTTAAACACCTTGCATTTCCACTGAGCAAAGGTACAATAATGAGAAAAAAAAATCTTCCTTACCTATGTATACAATTCTTAGATTCAAGATATGCCATACCAGAGGCAGCATCTAATGAAAATTTCACCAACTGTTTGGTTTTCAGCTCATCCTTCTTTTTTCTTAGGAATGACAGGAAATCACCTCCTAGAAAACAGACAGATAGACAGTGTGACACAACTGACAGGATATTCACATTTATCTCTCATGAGGGGTGCAAGACCAAACACAATGCAGGTTATTAGCTGCTCTCCTCATCCCATCAGTTTAAGGCTAGCCCAAGAAAAAGAAAGGAACTCGCCTTTCAAAAATACATTTTCCATTAAATATTAGGTGCTTAAAAGTGAAAACTGTACAGCATGCTTCTGATATACCCAGTCTTTACCAGTGTACATTAGATACAGACTCACTTAAAAACTGTTGACAAAAAAACCTGATAATCTGTCATACATATTCTTCTCTAATCACAGAATTATTAATTGTGAATACAGAGGTTAGGTCCTATTAGCTACATAAAAGTAATTAATTTTTAATTGATCATTTGCAGCAATGCTTCTTAAATTCTACACTGATGTGTTTGGAGGGGTAACAAAGTGTCTTCTTCTTGGGCAACGTTAGCTGGACCTTTGACCAAGCAGTAGAAGGTGAACAGTCATTAGTGTGCCTTCAGAGTCTCCTGCCTAGGAGGAGCAAAGCCATCGTCCTCTTGTCTGAGAAGTGGGAGGGGTAAGCATGGAGGATTTCCAAAAAGCAAATTGTGTTAGCAAAAAAAATCTTCTCAAAGACTGATTTAATTTAGGACAAAGGTAAGTGGGAGGATTATTACTGTAAAGCCATGCTCTGATTGATATAAATGTATTAAAGATTTTTCTAAAATACATTTTATTATTCCAGGCAAAGACAAAAAAATCACAGCAGAGCTTTTCGAATCACACAATTATTTGCTAGTGAGTAGCCAGTCGTTGCTCCAGTACTTGTTTCTTTTCATTTAGGACTGAACTGACTGTGAGGATTCTTTCTTGCAAACTGTTACAAAATTTTATACACTGCCTTTTCTTAGCAATAGGAAATGATGGTATATATTGAAAGTTTCACATGTGACTCTTTTTTAGGAAGCCATTTATATTCATATTTCATAGTGTAAGAAATAAAGTAAGACAATATTAAAGGAAAAAGTCAGATGTTATGAAATGTAACTGTAATACCTTCAGACATTACGTTGGAGCTGCCCTTCACTCCCAGACTGGATAACACAAAGATGGGAGAGCAAGAGGTGACTGGATTGCCTTGACTGTAAAGCCAATTTGAAATACCCTCTGTTTTGCAAAATAGGATTACACACATTACATCTCCAAAGTCTGACAAGAGTGAATCTTGTGATACTGTATTGTAAACTCCAGTGAAAAAGGACAGATTACTACTGCAAACCGGACTGGGTAATAATCACCTTTTCTTTAATCTGAGAGATTACTGACATAGTCTGGTAACTGGTAAAAAGTGGGTATTGCCAGTGGGAAGTAAGATAAACACTCCAATTAAATACATGTAATTTCTTGCACATGTAAACAGAATTATTCTAGTTACAGCAGACAGCTAAAAATAACTTCTAAGCAATATCCCCCTCCAACACACTCAATAAGCTGACGAAAATTTTGTTATTTATATGCTGAGACCTCACTGCTCTCATTTTTTAATGAGTAAGTATGACTATATGACTTTATGAATGTGAAGTCTTCCCATCTTGACAAACCGTGGCATTACTTGAATGAGAGCAGTAAATCAAGGCAGCTTATAAAAATACATATAAGACCATCTTAAAAACCTCTCTTCTCAATCAACCAATATTTCAGTATTGAAGACTAAGAATTGCTAACAGCTTCCTGTAGGAAGAACTAAAAAGACAGATAAGCTCAGTTTGATATTCTGGGAGAACAAAATAAATAAACAAACAAATAAAAAAGGAAAAAAACTACAAACAAGCAAAAAGCCTGCAGAAACAAATCTCAAAAAAAATCTCACAAAAATTCTCTATTTAAAAAAACCTGCTATAACAACATCAGTGTAAATTGTAATCCTCACAATTCATATAAATTCTTTGTATAAATAAGTTAATGCTGTCCAAAATCAATAGTAAAACCATCTCCACAATCAACAGTAAAACCATCTGTTCTTAAGTAAAAAGGTATTAAAGACAATAAGGAAACTTAAGACAAACTTTAAACAAAAGAAAACCCAACCATATCCATTAAGACTTTTAAAAATAATACATGTTTTAAATTTGTTTCCAATATGCTCAGGCTATCAGATTAACATCCTAATTTTCAACCATTTGTTTCTGAATGATATTAAAAGCTGCTCAGTTCCTTACATCAGCATATGTCGAACTCACAAAGCACAAGCCTGTTACTTTCCAACGCAATTCAATACCATCAGGAAGTGATTTAGACTTGCTGATTTTCAGAGAAATTCTAGGGCTTTCAGCAAAACCAACACCATACATCGAGCTGTATACAGTGTATTTGATGCCTATCGGAGTTTTAATTACATTGCTTTAATCTGTCTCAAGAGTTTTCACTATTTGTTCTGTTTTCTTGTGTCTGTCCTTGCATAGAAATGGCAAAAACATCTTCTAAATATTCTGTTTAACAAAATTAAAAGCAGTGTTAGTAGCAGAAAAAATAGAACAGCTAAGTGATATGCATCTTACTTTGTACAAGATATGTAATGTTTAGGCTTAATCTGATTATCCTCATTACTGCAATACTAACATAGGCTTAAGTGTCTGTCCTTTAAGTAACAGAATTAGTCCTCAGTAAATTCTGGCTTTTACTGTGGTCAATGTTCCAGCTATTCATCTTCACAGCAAAGCAAACACATGAATATTTTCAAGGATGAATTAAGAGTATTTCACTACAAACTCTTCAGTGCAGAACTGTGGTTAGGTAATATCTTTATGTACTTTTTATAATAAGTTTTAATATAAAAAGCCCTAATTCACTATTTGCAGCACACAGTGTCATTCTTTGCAATGTAATAGCTGTTGATAAAAATGAAATAACCAGACCAATTAGGCTGTGAAACAACTGATACAAAACTAGATGACTACATAATAGTAAGCAATGCTTTCTATGTGGAATTTGCATAGTCTTCTGCATGGCTACATGTTATTCCAGTTAATGGCCCACACCACCACCAGAATGACATTTACTCCAACATCCTTAAGAAAACAGAAAAAATTAGACCACTATATATATATATATATATATACACACATACATATATATATATATATATATATATATATAAATAAAATCACCTATCAGAGACTGCTTGCCTGTTTTGGGTTTACAGGAGGATAAATAACAGTACTGGAGTGCCTTCCTAGTACAACAGAATTATTTTACTAAGTAGAGGATAAAACGTAGCTCATAAGCAGAAGCTCCATGAGAGCAGCCTGTTGTAACTGCATTCCTGAACACAGCCCTTCATGTATTTTGCTGTGAATGGGAACTATTTCTCATTACATGCAGAAATTCTGAGACTGTGAAAATACCACATATCAGCAATTCCTAGTGTTGTCTTTGCTTTACAGCATAAACTTCTTGTTGTACAGTAAGCAGCATATCATGGCAATAAAACAGTTCACTCCTTGGCACACAAAAAAGCAAGCTAATGCTTTGAAAGAGAAAAAAATGTGATCAATGAGAAGAAGCCAAAAATGCAAGAAACAACAATGAAAAATGTTACATAGGTTTACAAAGTATTTACTTATGGCACTCTCTGACTTGATTGGCATTTATAATAAACTTCGACCGCATATTTCAGTTCTCCTGAGCTGGTGTCCATAATGACACCTACCTACTTGCTCTAGGCACTCTTGGCATCATTCTGATAACCAGTATTGACATTGAACACAACTAAAATACGCTTTGAAATTATGATGGGAAATCTTCCACTTAACTGGCACACAGACACACATTGTTTACATACTGTATCTCTATATAGCATCCTAGTAATATTATAAATAATTATACAAATATTAATAAATGTCTTAATACAATACCAATTAATAAGAATGATATGGAGTTATACATATCATTATTCACATGTAAGTTTTAATAAAGTGGAAGAATTTCCTTTGTTAAACAGCCTTTTTAACTAGGTTTGTTTAAAGAGGTCACTTAATCCTTATATTTATACACACATTCATCATGCAGATGCATCTTGCTTGTGGCCACACCTCCTAATGGTCACCTAACCCAGGGGAGCTCTAGAATTCAATACTCCTAACTGTTTTACAGGCCAGTGCAGTATTACTGAAATTACCTTTATCTGCATCTCTAAGTATTTACAGATTTGAGAATTTAAATGGTCAGTATTCTGAGTAGCCTTGAAGCAATTTAGAATTTCCTTATTTCCCAGTATCTTAATCTCATAAACATCGGATCTAAAACACAAACTCAAATACAGTTACTTAAAACTATGAATTTAAAACAGCAAATATGCATCTCTCAGGAATTCTAGGAGATAATTTTTTTAAGAAGCTGTTTGACAAACTATTAAAAATACAAGGGTGTAAGGGACAGGCGGACGGAAGAGACACGCGTTGTGACGGAAAGCAGGGACAGCATGGAATCTCCCTCCCCCTTCATCCCACTGATAAGCATCACCTTAGGAATGTAGTCCTCCTAACTCCAGTAGTTTTCCACTCACTGCTAACCCTGGCCATCCCACAATCCCCCTTTCCTGACTAGAGAAGCCCCTAGACTATATAACCTCATGAGATAAGATAATAAAGGCCATTTGACCATCCACCACATTGGTGTCTGTGTGTCCTGGCCCGAGTGGCACCGGATAGGCCGTGCTGCCGTGCTGATACTTTGAACCAGGTCACCATGCCTTCATAGCAGAGGGCAACACAAGGGTTTAAAAATGCTAAACCACTGATTTTCATTAAAATTCTGTGCCTTCACGTTTCAACTACTGCATCATTTGTGTGCAATGCAGTGCTTTCACTTTTTTTTTGTTCTTTTATTATGTATTATTATGCAGTAACAGAAACTGTAACTAAACCCAAGGTTTATTTTTCTAACTGCCTACAGAGTACTATTGTGAAATCCAGTTAAAACTTTATTTTCCCATTAAGCAAAGGAAATAAAAGTAGTTATAACCATGCAAAGTGCTGCCAATATAGTATTAACAATAGCAGTAATGAAGTACGAGTAGAAATACCTGTATGTGAAAACAAAAGATGAAGAAAGTAAAAAAAAAATTAAATTAATAGTGTGCATTGAGAGCTAAGGACATGAGCAGCAGCAGCAAAGAAGTAAACACAGAGGAAATGTGGCTTGTACCATAACTGACCTGTGGATGACTTTTTAGCAGACAACCTGTGATGAGACCAGAACAGAGATGACTCACAAGCACAAAATAACTGCACTGAGATGAAATGAAGATGAGAAGAAGGCTACAACACAGTTATACATGCTATTTCCCTTCCTTTTAACAGGATGGCAGACCACAGACACATGATAATCAAAAAAAGGGAAATATTGACAATGCTCAGCAGTCTTGCTTTACATTTCAGGTGGATCAAATAAGCTAGAGCATGAAGCCAATATCCAAAGTGACATTAAGTGCCTGTCCAAAAAAGAGTCTGTAATCATCTGTCAAGAAGAAACCAGAAATCATAGTGAGACATCAACAGCTAGCATCCATTGTCTTCTCTGCTGCCAAAATAACACTGCCCGGACTACTTATGTTTTTGTATAGTGGCTATAAGGATACCCACTGTGAGTGCACAGATAAAACTTTCTTCAGAAACTAACTGAAAAGAAAATCATCTTTCCCCAGGAGGTCTTCCATTCTTGAATAAATAATTCCTGTAATTGTACTATGCTCAATAATCCATAATCGAAGGCCTTGAAAAGGATTCCAGCTTAGAGAGACATGACAGCTGATGTGAAACAGAATGTACCTGAAGAACAGAGGGTTTTTTTAATCTAAAGAAAAACAATGACATTTTTTTAAACACACAATAAATAGCTACTACAGCAAAAACTGTTTTAGGCAAAGTAAAAAAGTAGTATGAATAACAATGAATAAAAAGAAGTAAGTTGAATGCAGAAGTTTTTACAACTACCAAAACACTTTGCTAATTTTTTATGTTTGGTTGTTTTTATTCAGTTTTAAAATGGATTTTCTAGTTTCGTCTACTTGCTGATTTGATTTTGTACAATACTGATACAAAATATGGTAACATCAAAGCCTAGGACATTTGAAGAGATAAAAATCCAACTGTAGTCTGAAATGTTACCACAAAAGGTGACAGTAGAGCAGAGCTTTGGTCCTGTTTTACTAAACATTAGCGCTAAGCCAAACAGAATTTTTAATCACCTACACCCCAGCAAAGGAATCTGACTTTTCCTTTTCTTAATAATCTTGCAGCTGGAATCTATGAAGCAAAGAGGGAAGAAGAGACCCATACACAGTAAAGGGCTAAGAGTAAGGCAAGGAAGAAGAAACAGGGTCTGTACATTTGTGTGTGTACTACAAGAGGGCTGGTGAGGAGAGGGAAAAGTTGGACACATGGAGAGAAGGAATCCATGGGAGGTGTCTGGTTCTTTGGGTGAAATGCCCGACAAGAAGAGATGGTAGAGGCAGAAGCACAGCAAGTTGCAGAGATGTAGAGACAAATCAAAATGGAAGCTGGATACTTAAGAGGATAAAGTAAGAGAGATAAAAACTAGAGAGGAAGACAGGGGTCCGTGTGAAGAGAAACTGTAGGGTAGACAGAAGGTGGCTTCACTAACCAGTAATAATAAGAAGATAATTTATTTGACTAGAGAAAAAAAGAGAACAGAACAGAAAACAAAGCCAGACAGTCACTATCACTGCATCTTATCTCTAACTGGACTTCGACTGACCCTTTTTTTTCTGTTGTATTGATTTTAGACAGCACATAGTAAAGACTCAGGATCTGACTGCAAGATAGGACTCAGATCTGAAATCTGCTCACAAAAGACAGCTACTGAGGATGCACAATACAACCACTGGGGCAGATCATGCAAAGCTTTAATAAAGTTTTAAGGGCTCTCTAAAGAGAAGCAATTAGAAAAAAACATGAATGATCTCTACAGAGATCTCACTGTCTCCAGAAGCAGAAAAGAGAAAAAAACCCCACACAAAAGTAGAAAACGCAGCAGCTGAGTTGCACAATGGGAAACTAAAAGTTCAGATATTTCCCAGCATCAATCAGCATTCCAGGCCTGTGTATGAAATCAGTGGCACCTCAGAGACAGCACGTCTCATCTAAGGCTCAAGCATGCCATGATATACACATACTTCAGCTGCTCTTAGCATCTGCTCTCCTTTATCCAAGAACATAATTAATTTAGCAGAAAAGCTCAAGATAATATGGATATTGTACTTCATATTAATAAATAAATTCTACTTAGCCTCAGAACTGAGTTTTTAGTTATAAATGGGTCTATTGGGTCCAGTGCAAATAACAAGAAAAATGCCCAAAGTCAGTTGTGATTTGGTGCTATACCCTGAAGTATCACTACTAGCAGAAAATAAGAGCAATTCCACAAAAGTCATTTAAGATTTAGTAAGTTGTACCAGCTCCTCAGAACCACCTACAGTGGATCTGTAGGTATTTCTACGCTTTATGCCCTGAAGCCCTCTTTTCCAAGAAAAGCCAAAAAGTGAAGCCTGGTAGGTCAGGCAAGACACTGGGCTTTATTTGCACATGTTTTTGACATCACACACCCCGTGGAAGCATGGAGTGCTGTAACATACAGGAAGTAGCTATGGAGTCACACTTCAGAAGAAAGGGAGTGAATAAACCAAGCCAGACCAAAGCCAACTGCGGCTAGGACAGCATGAACAGGGTGCAGAGGTAACCCCAGAGCTCAGGTTAAGAATTGTAGAATCCCTTGGATTGGAAAAGACCTCCAATATAATCAAGTTCAACCTTCGACCAAACATCACCATGCCCACTAGGCTGTATTTCAAGGTGCCAGGTTTACTCATTTTATGAGCACTTCCAGGGGTGGTGACTGTGGGTACAGGCACTACAGAAATGGCCATGCTTATTCCGGGTGTGCCTGGGAGTCAGGGAACTTCACATCAAGCACTGCTGCACCTGAGCTAATAAAACCTGTCACCTCTGATTTGTTTCTGCATCAGTGGCACAGGCAATTTGCATCCCAAATGATTCATAACAAACCTCTACAGGTTACCGTATCCAGCTGCAAAGATAGAAGTTACGACCTTGCTGAACTCCCCCTTGGAAGCTGGCTACACATGTCTAGATATAAGCTGAACATAGCTGAAACCTAATTCTGACAACCTTCCCACGCTATTAGATTACTAGGTATTTCCAGAGCTGTTTACATGTATAGACACAGCTCTACTTGTTTCCAGCTGCCAGCATTCAGAATGTATCAACACAAGTTAGATAAAACAAGGAACATGAACTCACTGTTAGGTTAAAAAGGAAGTTGCTTTATTTTTTCAGCATGTATCTATTATCAAAAAGGAATTCTATGTTGGTATCAGGAAGGCACACTGGTACTCCAAAGAAATGTCTAGAATGCATTAGTATGAGAATGAACAATGTCCATAAATACACTCTGGGGAGAGGGGGTGAGAATCACACTCAGGGCAGATCACGGATAGAACAGACTAAATATGGTCTACAGGCACAGAATGGATCAGGAGACAAGAGACAACTCCTGGGAAACTGTTTAGAAAGTCTGAGGCAAGGATCTGGTATAGGAAGATCATCTAGGTTTTATAATATCATAATATATAATATCCTCATCATGTATCATATTAGCATAATGCATATGCTAGAGAAAGCTAAATTAAGACTCAACAGACAAGACAGACACTTCAATTGGCTATATTTGAATGCCTGACATAGCAGAAATAAAATTATTCCAAAATATTTTTGGGGTTTTAATTTTAACCATGTTGGTTATAAAAATGTTTAAATATACAGACACCTGAAACAGAAAGTAGGCTACCAACTTGTGATTAAACAGGCCAGCTTCTAAAAGGAGCGGGTCATGAAACATGTGACTTCAAGCCTCCTTCTACTACCCTGAATCAAGCATTGGAACATACAAAGACGTTTGCATCGACTTCCAATTAGACAAATCTTTCCAGAGAGAGCTGGTGCCAGCATGATGATGGTGCTTATCTTGCAGACTCTTTGCTGGAGGGACAGAGGCACCCTGGAAGATTCTACAAGATAAGCTGCTGAAACAGTTGCATAAAGTGGTAACTGCACCACAGGATTCCACATCTATCTTCAAAACAGCCCATTCTAGAACACACATTTCAGGGGCATGCCAAGTTCTTACCTCTAAATTAAATTCTCCTTTCATGACTAGCCAAGATTCAAGTAAATTGAAATGAACATAAAGAAGGAGAAGAAAGAATGTTGTGGCTTAGGATTGCTTTTTGCATCTTACAGATTACATCTGATCTTGATTTCTTCTTCCCCTAAAGGAAGAGGAAAAAACATTCAAATTTTTAATGGGACTCCTGCAGTTCCTTTTTGATTACATGGGAGATTGCATGATAAATTATAAGCAAATGAAAATGCAGTTAAATGATCCTGAGTACTGCAATGTATTAAAACCCACTTTGTCATCCATGATCACTAAAAGTGAAGTTGGGGCCAGAAGGATAATAGAAAGGGTAAAGGAGGAGGGGATTTTAGTTTCTTTTTTTCCTGTCTTTTTTCATGAAAAGATGCTGAGTTCACTCTGAAAAGAAAAAAACAGGAAGCAGACTCTGTAGCCCCTTCAGCATTTTCCAGATAATCTTCTCCACACCCCAACAAAATTCAGCATCTATTTGTTTCAGGTTGTCAGTCTGGACTCTGGCAGTATTCAGGCATTCTTTTTGATCATCATATAAACTTGCTAAAAATGAGCTGCTATGAAAACTCCTTATGCCCCGTGTGGCCTTAAGAGACAATGGCAAATAGTTCTTTTGCTGTTCTGAATACCAAAGCAGCTCCTCATGATTATTTCTCTCCAGTTTTAAGATCAACAATGAAAGATAAAGGACAAAAATCCCACTGGGACAACAGACACAGTGAAAAGACAAATGAACAAATTAACACAAAAAATATGAGTAAAATTCTCAGTTTTTTGGATTGACTTGGCATTACAGAAAAGTTACACTCTTTCTTACACAGAGCTATAAACTCCTACAAAAAGTTCTGCTGTTTCTCATGTGAGAAACCATCCCTGACAACGGTTTATCTATCCTAGAAAATTCCAGTGGTTGCAAATATGCAGCAATTCTCCCTGAACAGCTTTAAGACTCATGTTGTACATTTACTACGTTACTTTTCAGTCAGGTCAGTCAAGTCCATAGGACAATACAAACTCATGGCCCTATACTAACACCAAGCATTTGGCAAGTCTCAACATACAGGGTTTCTTTCCCCAAAATTCATTAGCATTACAAGATGTTCCTTCCCACTTGTAGAGGCACCTGCAGAAAGACCTGTAGGACAAGACTAAGGAGAGAAGAGACCTGGCCCTCTAAAACCCCAGCCAATGGCAGGGAAACTGGATGCATTTTCCTGTATATGCATCCCTTTAAGACAGGTAACATACATATACATTATATGAAGACCTTTTCCTCATTTCTTCATAGGTGAATTGCAAAAACGACCAAGTATTTTCCTTCTGTACTGAAGTAATCTGTGATGGATTGACACTGGGACGACATGTACAGTGAGATAAGCATGACCAACAGCAAGTGAATAGTAAGTAAATGATGTTTTTTTCTCACTAATACGTAGTTGGTTGTGTTCAAGGCCAGGTGGGGTGGGCTTTGACCAACCTGTTGTAGTAGAAGGTGTTCCTGCCCATGGCAGGGGCACTGTAACTGGATGATCTCCAAAGCCTCCTCCAACCCAAGCCATTTATGGTTCTATGTATCCATGATATGCTACATTAGTTACTACACCCATCTTGACACTTCTTTATCACTATGGCTCTTACTGTACTACCCATGTCACTCATATTAACAGCCCCCATACCACCCACCAAGAAAAAGGTCTACTGCAAAGTATAATCATCTTTGACAACTTTGTTCCTCTGTCATTTGCTGGCAACATCTGGGCTATTTTTGCATGTAATAGAGAATGGGCACATGCTTCAATATGCATCTGCAACCTTTCTTTACTGTTTTCACTGATGCCTCTATCCATACATGTAGTTTTTAATCCTATTTACACTTGCAACAAAGATATCTCTGCAGAGCCAGTTTATGACAGAATCACTAACAGAGTAGTAGTACCTCTCTGCACAAAGTGATAAGCTGCAATATACATTTCTAATACCTGAGTAAATTAAGACCCTGAATTGAAATCAGAATCTGGAATGCAAAGCAGAATTAGCTGCTATGGAACCACACACAGGAGTCTCAAAAGACACAGTAGGTGTGTAGCCTACATGTACCTGGGACACAAAAATGGCAGAAAATTTGCAAGCATTAAGCAGAAGTCAGAAAACACAGGAGAAATCCTTTGTTCTATGGAGATGCTTCTAATTTTATCCTCAGGGTAAAAACTGTCAGACATTTATAAATTACATGTGTTCTCAACCATACATTCACAGAATATAATTCTAAGATAAAACTTGCCATTTTTAGTTATTAAACAGAATGTCAGAGTTAAACTGCTTAAACACCTTCAAGCATGAATTAAGACAAAACAATGAAGATACTCTGAAAGTTTAGTGTCAAGTGGACGACAAGTTTACCACCATAATGTTCCTCAAAGAGCAGCATTAAATACCAAGTCAGAGAAGGATTAACTATCATTTTTTGTAATCCCATCCAAACCTGTCATTAGAGAAAAACAGTAACATCAGAATCACTGCTTCTCTACTGATCTAAGTGATTTGACTTTTTTCTGTCAACTTCTTCAGAGCTGGCATCCTTCTGTTTTCTGCTGATTTGGTCAGTCTCTTGGCGTGCCACCATGTAAGAGCATGGGGCAAAGTGTGATGGCTTGAAGGTAGCACTGTGTTTACGTGAGCATGTAGGCAGAGCAGCCAGCCCAGAGGGATTACAGACCATCAAAACAGGGCAACAATTCTCTTTGCAAGAAGCTTCTTTCTGAAGCAAATTCAAACCCATGAATGTTTCGATAGACCTGAACTGCAAAAGAGGCATGAGAATCAGAGGAAAGTTCTCACTAATTCCTCCTCAACTGCATTAGCATGTTTCAACAACTTCTACAAGGCTCTGAAAAACCTGAACCAGAATGATAAAGATGTTAAAAGATCAGGATTTAGTTTTATCTTCAGAGATGTCTGGAGAAGCTGATTACTAAAGCATCCCTTAAAACTGAGGACACTGCTTTCAGTCTCCATTTTAATAAAGTTAATCATGCATACAAATATAATAATCTAATATAATCAAATTTAATAAAGGCAGAAAACTCCACAAGGTCAAATATTGCATCAGTGGCCATACTATGGCCAGTATTCAAGAATTATAAGCAATCTAAGTCTTCCTGAATAAAACAGTTCTTAAAACAGCTTGCTGTATAATTTTGAAGACAAATCCAGTGATATATAAAACAAATACAGTGTTGTGCACTGAACAGTACTAGAGGCTACCAAACCAACATATTTTCCAGCTGCTGAGAAAATCAACAAAGAGGTAAAATTGCCCAAAAGATGTTATCATCCCAACAATCAGAAATTCACTCCAGCCATTGCAGAATAAAATGAACTAGATTCCAAAAATAAATCAAGAGCAACCCAAAAACCAACCAATATATTCTGGTAAAGAAAAGATTGTATACTAGTAAAGGTGACCCAAACATGAGTGATTAAAATTGAAACATTACCCAGACATGAAGTTTTTTAAAATACTTCTTAACATTCACTACCTAGCTCTATTGTTAAAGGAAATACCATTTAATATCTCATCAGGAGAAGCATGAAGCTTCTGTAGTCTTCAAAGGCTACAGTACAATTCTCAACAGATTTGTGGAGCTCAACCACTCCAAAGCTAGCAGAACCCAGTATTTCCAAAGATTTGCTGCACAGGTAACTTTTGAGGTCAGTCACAAGAATGCAGAAGAAGACAAACACAATACATTTCACATTATAGAAACAATGAAACCTGTGGAAATAGGCTGCAAAAAAAAGCGAAAAAAACCAATTACCTGGAACAAGTTCCATAACGATATAAATAGGCTGTCGTTGAGTGCAAACTCCTATTAGTTTTACAATATTAGGATGATCATATTGTTTGAGTATTCTGCAAAACACACAATAAGTTTATTATATTAACAAAATTTATTGTACAAACTGATTAAGTATTACAGGAAAATATCTTAAACCTTTAACATTAATGGAAGATGTCATTATTGTTATCAAAGAAAAAATATCATTACTGATATCAAAATCAATGTAACAGATCAATCATCACTCTGTTTGAAATGAAAGGCATACTGATTCACTAATAAATCAAAAACTACCCTTACTGTAATTTTACCATTTGTGTATGTGACATTTATCTATATAACTGAAAAATGGCCTCACAGGTCTGCAGTTTCTTAAGAACCTTGTAGTCAAACAGCATTTCAGTGGTGGACCAGAAGCAGAGCTACATTGAAACAGTATGCACAGTGCGCCTCTATATTTCCCTGCTGCACTGTTCAAAAGCACACTTTTTCCAATTTTACTTTGAGAGATTAATTAATATAATAAGTTTTAGAAGACTATAAGGACAGCAATTTTGAGAATTAAATGAAAACATTTACATCTTTTGACACAATGCTTTAATAATAACATTTCCAGCCTAAAACAGCATGCTATGATTTTTATGCGAAATGAAGAGCAATTTTACAGAGACCTTGTAACTTAAATGTTCCTTCTGATATTTGCTGACTCAAAGCACCTCCTCTTTTTCCCTTTTTTCCTGGGATCAAGAGTAAAATACTAACCTACCTGATACATACACATTTAGCAATAAATAACACATTCAATTTTTTCAGACCATTTTTTTTCTGTTAGTGTCAAGCTGCTTAACAAATGACACATCTCTGCCGTTGCCAAGTTACAAGCTTTTTAAAATGATCCAATAGATAGGGTGGCTGATCTCCGTTCTATAAATGCAGGTAGTATCTTTTACTTTTCAATACTGATCATGACATAGATTGGGAGTGGAAGTTAAAACATGAAGCTTCATAGAAAGGAGCAAGGTAGTTTAAAAATTATGACAATTATCTCAAGATGCCCCTCTCCCTGGAGTCTCACAACCTACCTATCCACATCAGCTGACACAGAGTACTTTGTATAATGTGTCGTGACTATAATTTGAAAAATAAGCATATAATCTCATGCTGATTGACACAGCATAAGATACCTCTACTAGAGCAAACTCTTCTTAAAAAGAGAAAATTACTAAATGCAGTCTATACCCCACTAAGAAAAGTAACCTGGACACGTTTGATCACCTCTATTAGCATGCATGTAAGGCAGGAGTTAGGCCTGGTATAATCACACTTAAATTAACATTTTCCAGTCTTCTTTTCCCAATCCTCATGGCACATCTTAGAAGTTCTAAATGAAAGCACTTAAGACAACAAAATTTCATTTTACAGGCATGGCTTGCTTTGTCAGAGATAGTTTCAGCAAGTACAGATGCTACTGCACTCACACGTTAAAAATGCCAATGTTTAGTTACCAGGGGCAACAGTGGTAGAATGTACTGAGGGAGAGAAAGGAAGGAAAAGTTTGACTACTGCTTCTTTGAATTTTTCTGAAGGTCAGGTTTTGTAAATGCATCTGGTGATAAAATCTGAAAAAAACACCACAAGCATTTATTTCAAGTAATTTTGCAGAACCTACCTGGCTTCTGACAGAAATTTTATTTTCAGTTCCTGAGGAAGATCTTCTTTGCAAGTTTTTACAGCAACTGGAGTTTTATCCTTTAATGTTCCTTTATACACCTCACCAAAATTACCCTGAAATCAGGGGAAAAAAGATCATTGATGTAAATAAAATCTTAATGAATTGCCAGAAAAAATTATGCAGACAGCTATTGAAACTGGCACAGAACTTCGGAATGTGTTTATGGAGCCAAATGAGATTTTCTTCCAGTACCTGCCCTAACAAAAGCAGTTCACTCTGACATAGTACATCAATTATATGGACACAGCATATGAGTTCTGGTTTGACCTTGCTGGAAAGAGGAAAAAACCATCATTAATTAAGTAATTAGAATTTTCTCATAAAATCTATTAGTAACTTTTAAAATCAACTGACACTGACTGTTGTTCTTATTCTTACTCCCGCACTCTTTCATTTTCACACTATTTTGTGAATAGTTCTTAACTTGCAGCCTGGAAGGGACCAAAAACTGACCTCAATAACAATGACAAAACACACCAAAATAACTTAAACATTCTCATATAAAAGAAAAAAAATACAAAATATGAAGAATGAAAACACTGAATATTAATTTTTATCATGAATAAAGCCTACTGCAAAATGTGTCTGGTGATCCAGAATTTCTTTAAAACCCAAGCTCAGCACTGCTCTATAAAGGCAAATCTGCAAGGCCTCCCATTTGGACAAGACTTTAGAAAGCAGTTCTTTTTATAATCAGACATTTTAGGTAGCGAACAACATACCCCAAGGCAAGTTAATAGCTTTTTTAGCTTTCATAGAAGAAAACTGAAGTAATAAATATCACAAGAGAGTCTCCATCAGATGCAATTTTATTTAATAAAAACAAAAGGAAAATTAATTAGGACACAAACTGAATGAAGCAGGAAACTGTGAGGTATAAAACAAAACACTGGTATCAAGAGACGAAAACAAGAAGAATACTGTAGATCTCATACTTCTAGTTAAACTTTGTATTTGCCAAAAAAAAAAGCACAACTCAATTTTGAAACTACGCATGACTAATTTCCAAATGTATTACATTTCTATGTCCTGGTATCTGGGGCTGTATTTGACTTCCAAAAAGGCTGCTGGAGATGTTTTCCTTCCTTTCCTGAGTGATGAAGATTTCATTACATCATGAAGCTGAATTTAGTGTTGCCAAAGAAAGATGACAGAAAAAGGAAAAAAGAAACTCACAGATGGAAAACTAACTCTCTTACAGTAACAAGCGAAGAAATGTAGGGCTAGACACGTTCCAGAATTTTTTTCTGTACCCTGGGACAAGGAAGATGTAGCTGGCAAGTGAGGCTTAGGATCTCTGACAGCCCTTCTAAAGCACTTCCAGAGGCTAGCACACTACCTCTGATATCCGAAATAGCATCAGGTGCCCAAGGTAAGCAGCTGAGCTGCTCCCAGCTCACTTTTTCTCTACCCTTCTGGTCAGAAGTATTTAACAATGAAATCTAAACCCTACGCTTTATTTAAGTATTGAAAATGCTTTACTTCTTTATTGAAAGTATTGAAGTATTATTAAATACATGACTTTCAGTATAAGAAATTCCTATTACGCAATTTTCATTTTGTGGGGTATTATAGAATTAATACTGAGCAAATAAACTGACCATTCACTCCTGAGGTGAAAGAAAATCTTCATCTTTTCTAAGTTTGCATCTTTTACCCATTAAAACTTCATTATTTCTTCCTCAACTTTTCCAGGCCACTCACGGTTTTGCAGACTCTCAGAATTGTCACTTCTGTGGTGAATGGCTATAGTTCATTTCATATTTTTTCATACAGATGCCGATGTTCATATCGTTCTTATCTTTTTTGTATGATTACATCTTTTCAGAGATGAATGCACAAAAGATTCATACTGCGCTCCAAAAAAGTTTTTAGACTGTTCTGTATTTTTTAAAGAACATCCTTCTACAATCACTTTAAAATTCTGAGTTGTCTTTACTGAATGTTAAAAATACTTTGTGCCAAAAACATGCAATACACATGTAAATTGAATTTACTAAAATGATTTTCAAATTGCTTTAACTGTCTTTACACATCAAAACTTATTCATATTTATTTTTTAGCAAGTCAAAGATTTTTTATGCCTGGAACATCTTTATTTTTCTTCCTTGATACTATCCTGTTTAAGAATGTGAAGATCCTGCAGTACCTGCATTTTGTGCAGACACACCTCAGTATGGTCATGCTTTTTCTCATCTTACACTGCCAAAGAGATTTTATCCCGTATAACAGAAGTTTATGACAGTATTTCATTCCCTCATTTCTTGAATTTCTTATTGATTTTTTTAGTGCGTATCATAGTAAGAAGGCAATTACTGCTTCGATTTGTCTCCTCCTCACTTAATCTTATTTCTCAGTTTTTGGAAAACTTTTTCAAACCCTGTGTCCAGAGCAGCACTCACAATGGTCTTTGCAGGTGCAAAGGTGCCAAAAATGTGAGGAGTTCGCCTGATTTTAAAGACTTGTAGTTCCTAACCAGGATTTGTGAAGTACAAGTTTATAAGCAACACAAGAATTAATTTAATACAAATAAGATTTTGAAATTACCTAACATTCATCAGTGAATGAATGAAAATAATCATGCACAAGCAATTACCATTTGTTTTAAGAAATATTGATTTAGGCATGTCATTATATCAAATTTTATACACAAATACATAAACATACACCTGTTTCTCTACATGTTTGATTTATATTTTGCAACATTTTTCTCAGACTACAGAAAGTGAAACAGCCACATCATGCTTTACAGAAACATAGTTAGCTCCAAACACTCCCAAAAAAGAAAGATATGTAAGCTATTTAAATACTTTCAGCACAACCACAGTGTTTATAGTGTTTACTGGTAAGTGTGATTTACATCTCTTTAAAGCATAAGGCTGTCTTGTGTACTAATGCAAAAAAAAACAATTGATAAAAAAATTGCATACCACAGTAATTTAAAAGAAAAGGTATACAGAAATGGCTTAATGTTTACAATATACTTACTCAAATGTTATTTAGTTCACTTTATTACTTACTTTGCCCAGTAATTCCCCCAGTGTGACATCTTCATGATTGAGAACCCATTTCTTATCCTATGAAAAGAAAAGCAGAATTTTCAGTCTGTGCAAATATGCAAGATACAGTTTCTCTAAGATACATTTCAGTAGAATGAAATGGAGCTGAAGAAGTATTATATTTAGAACACTCAATCACAAGCATACCAAGAAGTTTTAAGGCTAAGCATTTATAATTCAAGAGTTTAGAAAGCTAGCTATACAATAAAATAGTGAGTGATACCATATAGCAAATTTATTAGAAATTAAGCCTACAACATGATGGTATGTAGGTAGATGAACATTCCGCAAAGTTTCACACAAGCTCTGGAAATTTTATTTAGCACCCTGATTTTAACAACTTGTCAAGTGAAAAGGGGATAAGAAAACTTCATTTTAGTACATGAAGTAACTTATTACTAAATCAAAAAAACTCCCACATTTTTATCCTCGGTGCGCATGAAAACGAACTGATCTTTTGACTTCTCAACAAGACTCATATTTGCATCTCTTACAACTTCTCTTGCAACTGGAAATATTACTGCTTGAAAATATAACATGTCACACAAAGCATTTTGTCTAGGCAGTGACCTTCCCCCTGTGCTGGGCACTGGTGCCCAGTTCTGGGCCCCTCAGTTCAGGAAGGGCATTGAGGGGCTGGACCATGCCCAGAGAAGGGCACTGGAGCTGGGGAAGGGTCTGGAGCACAAGTCTGATGGGGAGCAGCTGAGAGAGCTGGGGGCGCTCAGCCTGGAGAAAGGAGGTAGAAGCCAAGTGGGGGTCAGTCTCTTCTGCCACATCCCAAATGAAAGGACGAGAGAAAACGGCCTTAAATAGTGCCAGGGAGGCTCAGATTAGAAATTAGAATAAAATTCTTCACTGATGGAGTGGTTAGGATTTAGAGTAAGCTACCTCCCTCTCTGGAGATTTTTTGTCGAACATGAATTCAGCAAATAAAAAAGGGGTGGGGATCATTGCTAGAGACTCTCTGAATGCCTCCATTAACCCAAACTTCCAGCACACAACACTTCTCAGACCCACCCCAAGAATTCCTGTACTGCACTAGCATGCTGCACAATGGAAACCAACCTTTACCATTTCTCTTCCCTGTGTGGGAAACTGTGAGACTTAAGCATGAATTCCCAACATCCAACAATTTATTTTTCCCCTATAGACAAGACTGTTGCTTAAAACTACAGCCTCATTGACCAAACATCGTAAGAAATGCATTTCCTTCATCTCCTCTTTTGATACTTTTTGCTGAATGAGTATCTCATTGAGAAGCTGTTATACTACAAATAGATAGGAAGTGCCATCAGACTGCACACTTTCCTTTAATAATAATACTCCAGTTTAAGAAAACAATTTCAAAAGAAAGCTGTAAAGAAAAAAAACTGAAAAAATTCCTACTTGGAGGTATTAACATAATGGTTTTTAATACTGAAATATGTGTGACAAAGTCAAAAAGTTAGAGAATTAAAATTTAATGGATTTTTTACTGCTTAATTCCAAGGATTCTGTACTTCAGTGAAAAATTTTTTTAATAAATTGATAATAGGACAATTCAAAAGCTTGTTTATGAAAAGAAAAGAATCTGATAATTCTTCAGAAAGCTAATCAAATAAAATAGCACCATAAACTGGAATCAAATGATCGGTTGAAGGATTTATTATCATTGTATCTGTACATTAATCACTACCTGTACTTTTTATGAAAGCCTTCAGTCATTTCTTATACCACTAACTCATTCATTACTTTACTGTGGTTCTGTCAGATTTTTCACAATCAAAGAATTATTCAAAGTTTGATCGGCTTTGTTTAATATAACTCCTATAAACTGCACAAAAGCAGTTTTTTCAGCAGACAGTAAAAAAAACAATCTAACAGAAGAGACAGTCATGTACATCACGCCAGGGTACAACTCTGGGATTAAAAAAGAAACAAACCCAACTTTCCAATATGCAATGTGTTAGATACTAACTTAAATAGTGGTTCAAAAAAAATTGTCATTGGTTCAGATAATAGCCTTTAATTAATAAACGATAACATGAACAGCACAGTAAGGTGAACAATAATAAGACATTCTACTGCAGGTTTGTTGTCTCATTAAATCTACTTGAATTGCCCTGACTTTAATATGACCGCATTCAATAATTTGAATAGCTGTTGATAATTAAAGACATCAATAACACACACAAATCAATGGGTAAATACTAGCACATCATATAAAAAGGTTATGAAATAAAGTCATGCCTCTTTCTGATCATGAAGTTCATGATCTTCTCTAAGTGCTTAATTTGGACTGTGAATAGAATGTATTTTTCCAGTTGTCAAAAGCCATTACTCTACAGATTACTCATGTGTGCAAAAGATATTGAAAGTTACAAAAGAAATGTGACAGCAAAGTGAGACATAAAAAATATTCTTGAATATAGGTATAGATCAACAGATGCTTTAATGCATATCAGTCCAAGTCACAGAAATTTTCATTTCAACAGAGCTGCTTCTAAACCAAATGGAGCAAATCCAGCACATTTTTGTAACTAATCAAACTGATCTGAATGACAGCGAACAGAACTCCTGAGACTATTAATGCCCATTACAATTTCACCCAGAAGGAAGCTGTTTATGATGCAGTCCTCTTCTTGTGACACCACCATAAATCCCTCTTTACCTTCTGCTTGTTCAGATTTTTCTCTTGTTAATTTTGGACCTCAGAATATAAAAGCACTTGTGACAAAATCAGTCACACAAATTAACACTTGAGCATACTCATTTGTAATCTTAATTATATACCTTATTTCCAAATGGAATTACTTGGGAAATCCACAAGCTTTACCAGATTCTACTTTATTTCTGTCCCAGGAGGAGAAATTACATGAATGCCACACTTCAAGCACAGGTATGTTTGGAATCCTATCAGTGTATCTTACCTTTGGAGGTACTGACACATCTGTTGGCCAAACACTAAGAAACAATCTGTCAACCAGTCAGTTGACAAAGCAGAGAACTTGGTCAGCCTTGACACTGTTACTTTTCCCCAACAGCCAGGTAACTTGGTAACACTCATCACAGTGAAGGTTTTTATATGCAGCAGCTTGCTAGTGACTACCTGTCCAGACTCTGCAACTACCCAGTACACCCAGTTTGATTTCCACAAAGATAAACACTTTCAAAGATAAGAGTTACCTCAAAATTGTAACTGACAAAAAACAAATCTCAAACAAAATAGTAATTAAAGAAATAAAACTTCCAGTTGTGAAAAGGAATACTTAATAAGAGACATTTCATTTTATTCATAAAATAAAGTACTCTGGATATGCAGTATTCTTTTTCTGGATATGTAGCATTCCCTTTATAATATTACTAAGTTTCATGGTTACCTAGACCATGATAGGGTTCAAACCTTGAACAACCAGCAAAGAATCAATTGTTCATCAATCCTTTCTCCAGTGAAGGTACAGTGGAGTTGTGTGCAAGCCACTGAGAACAGTCTGAATGCAGATGGTTGCTGTAGAAAATGCAATCTCATTTTTCCTCTTCTGAGCCATGAGACTGAAATGTTATCACTATTACCCTAAACATCCTCAAAATATGTAAGTGCAGTTTTCCTCCTGCCCTTCTCCCTTCATTAGGAGAAACAACATCAAAGAGATCACAAATTACTATGCCAGGAAGAAGGCTCACAAATTAGCTGCAGTAAATTGTAACAGCTTTCAGTAAAATAGAAAATATAACCCTGAAGTAATACTAAGTGTTCAAATTCCCTTAGCAATATTTTTCTGTAATTCTCTGTAACAATTTCAATCATTAAGAACTCTAAAAGGTACTTTTTCAAATTAAAAACCAGCAGTAAAGCAATTAAATAGTAAACTTTTAAAAACAGATGTTTTGAGAATTAGATATGAATTTATAAGCCTCAGCTTAAACATATGGTTCTAAAAATCTCACCATTTCTAACAGGAGAGAGGAAAGTGAGAAAAAAAAATGCACTTGTGCTTCTATTCCGTTTCAGAGAACCACCAAACAAAAACAAGATTCTTACTCAAACTCCAAAGCAAGATTTTTCAAACAGGAAGGGTGACGAAATCCTGATGAGGTTCCAACACAGTATGAATAAGTAAGACCTTTATGTTATTTACCATTATTTACTTATGTTCTCTGTCACATTATTTACTCTTTCTAGTTCAGAAGGCAGTATCTACAGCAAATGCTGTTTTTTATCTTAATTGTAGATGTACCTAAAGTGAAAAAGGCTAAAAAACTCTAGAGGCTGGAAATTTTAGTTGATTTAGGGAGCTCCAGAAGGAATCAACCAAAACCAAAACTTACTGCTTTAAGAGAACTGAAAACATGTGACTTTCCAGTCTCAGAATCTATACGAGCACAGCACATGGAATTTATGAAAACCTAAATATCCCTCCCCTTCTCCTCATCCCAGTACATGAATCCTCAATATTCTTCGAGAAAACCTCAAAAATAGAGCGATACTGTCGCCATCTCAGGAGTCAAGTGCATAAACACTAGTGATGCCTGCTTCTTCAAGTTTTAAGCAGAAAAAATGCATCAAAAATACTTTGGAAAGTATTAATTGCTCTCCTTCTTCCTAGTTACATAGAAAATATCAGTAGTATGAATTACTACAGCTAAGAGCTATTTTTCCACAACAACAAAAATGGAAAGTTAATCTTTCATTTTCAGTACTAAGGATAATTGGAGTAAAACTCTTTTTATGGCTAAGAAAATCAGAATTGCAGACAATTTTCATCAGATGGGTATTCAAATCTCACTTATCAGAACTTGATGAACCAGACAAAAAAAAAGTAACAGCTGTGTACATGTGGATAGGGCTTATCACTGTGGGAATAAAAAATGGTCTTTCCAGAGAAGTACTGGTTTTGATACCACCTATGCCAGCAGATCTAATGCTCATATCAATTTCATGAATCATAAACTACGTGTTTCAAGTCCTTCAGATTAAGTATAGAAATAGAGGTAGCTGGTGGAAAAGCTTTTTCATAAGAACAAGTGAGTTTTACAAGAGGGGTTTTGAAAAACCTCACTGGCAACTTCTACAAAACTGTTTCAGAATAAAGATTCATGAGCTGTAAAAACTGTTATGGAAGCTGCTTTGCATTATTAACAACACTATTAAGCCACACTGATGAAACTCAAAGTGAGCTGTAAAACAGAATAATAGCACAGACTGGTTTAGCTCCTTGGAAAAAGTACTATTTTATCTGACTTCCTACTGTTACATAAAAGAACTTTGTGAAGTTCAACCTTTCTGCTAATCCAGATTCTAAATGACCATAGAACAATAGGGTAGAAATGAGATTTGGAAAAGTTACTATGCAACGTATAAACTGCCAAAGTGACCTCAGATTACCTGCACAGGTATTCTTTGACCATTCTTTCTTGAAGGTCAGTAGACAAAATGACTGCAATTCAACATACAATATCTGTTTTTTTTCAGGTTTTTTTAAGAAGGTGCAGTACTTTCCTAAGCTCCTATTTTTGTATTTGTGAAAGGGCTAAAATGACGATGAGGATATTTCAGGAAAAAGACAAGAAATAAAGAAAAATAGAGATGGTAAAAAAAATCTGAGAAAGAAAAAGACATAGAATGTGAAATCCTTAAGCACAGGAAAAGGAAAGTCAAGTTCATGTCAAAACCATTATATTTCAAGCACATTAAAACACATACTATTCCTCCCTACTGAATACAGTAAATTCAGCTACCAAAACAAAGACTCTGAATCACTTGTTAACTGAATATATTCAAACAGACAAATTATCAACTCTGGATCAGATATGCCCTACAAAACAGTGACAGTCATCTGCACACTCAAAGGTAAACAAAACCATGTGATAATGTGGCTTTTCATTTAAGCATTCCACATGATTTAAATGGAAAGAAGTGGAAAAGCAGAGTCATACTATACATGCACAACAACCCCCCAAACACTTGAATTATTGAAATAGGCTAAAATATTTTCATGTAAGTGCAAACACATTTTTACTTCCACCCACACATGAAAAGGTATGTCACATGGGGTTGGGGGAACTACAGGTATTTGTAAAAATGTCCACTAGAGTCTCCTTGAGCTAAGCAAGATACTTAGCCACATACTTAGTTCCATCCTGACTTAACTTCAAAGACATCCAGTTGTTTCCAGTTAGATGACTTCTTTACCCCAGGAAGAGAAACACTTCATTCATCCTTCAAAAATAATGCCTAATTTACAGTGGGCAGCAGGCAATACCTTTCAAAGTGCTGCAGTTCCACATTAGAGCTTCCACCGAATTACCATTTTGTTCAAAGCAAAACCCCACGATCCTTCGTCCTATGCTTTTCTAGCCACACCTGCTCATTTTGCAGCACCTTTCATTATCTTCATATAACATGTTAAAACCACTGAAACGGAACAGAAATAACCTGTCAAAATTTCAAATAATCTGCTGTCTTAGCTAATTTGTGACTGTGGAAGAGCAGGAAACAGGCAAAGCCACACAGAAAGGGAACTGCAGCCTTAACTTACGAGATTTCAGTGTACCAGTGAGGTCTGCCAGCACTCCAAGCAAGACAGATGTTGGCTTTGAATCAGAAGTCACACAACATTACACTGATGCCAACAGTTTAAAAGAAGCATTCTGCACTGGTGTTTTTTTTACATCAGATGCATACAGTTCTTCAACAAGATACTGCTAGTTTCTCACATACCACTAACTCATTATTCAGAACAGCAAAACCACTGGAAAATCTCTTAGTGGCAGAGAAAAAAGGCAATCAGTGAAGGACACACAAAGGGAAGTAGTACACATACCAAATAGCTCTGCAAGATATTAGCAGATGCTATTATTACTTGTGTAATCTTCTGAATGCTGTCTTCAGCAATTTTTTTTCTCCTGTATTAGTGACTTTAGCATGACAAGGTTTTCCTGCGTGGTCTATAGCAATTGACTCTTTGTTGCTGTGCTGGTTCTGGCTGAGGTAATTTTGTTCAAAGTAGCTAGTATGGGGCTGTATTTTGTTTTCACATGTTAAATTAGTCTCTTGACAAAGATGATCAACACATGAAGCAATCTTTATGGCATGCATGTGTGCACAATTCTTCTCTAAAAATTAAACAGTGAACATGAATGTTTTGAAGAATTCACCACCTATTCTAGGAGCTGTACAAGGAGTTGGGAGGGGACACAGCCAGGACAACTGACCCCAAACTGACCAAACATCTCATAAAGGAACATCTCATACCACATAGCATCATGCTTAGTATATAAAGCTGGGAAAAAAAGAAGGAAGGGGAAGATGTTTTGAGTGAAGGCATTTTTTTCTGTAAGTCACTGTTACATGGAGCCCTTCCTTCCTGGAAATGGATGAACACCTGACCAGCCATGGGAAGAAGTGAATCCATTCCTTGTTCTGCTTTTCTTCTGTGCACAGCTTTTGTTTTCACCTATTCAGCTGCCTGTATCTCAATCCATGACTTCTGCAGTTTTTGCCCTTCTGATTCTCTCCTTAGTCCCGCCGTGGGGGAAGTGAATGCTCAGCTGTGTTAGGCTTAGTTTCCAGCTGGGATTAAACCACAACAGTTGCACCTTATTGTATCTTTTGCATCTCTTTCTAAAACTCAAACCTCTGAAAATTAATTATGCAGTGTCCTCCTCAATGTGTCAAAAATCTTTTTGAATAAACTGGCCTACAATTAAGCCAACAAATTTACTATTCATACTTTCAATTTAAAATATGAACACAAGAGATAAGGGAAAAACATCTAAGTCTACCATGTGGTGGTGCCTGGGGTTGTGCTTCCGCAGTTGCATGACTTTGCTATTCCCCTTGCTGATCTGCATGAGGTTCCTGCCAAACCCTTTCTCCAGCCTGTTCAGGTCCCTCTGCATGGCAGAAAAACCCTCTAGTGTCTCAGCCTCACCTCAAAGATTGGGCTCATCAGTAAAACTGCTCATGCCACATCATCCAGCTTGTTAATGAAGAAGTGGATGAAGGAAGGATTGGACGAAGTACTGATCCTGGGGGTACAGCAGTAGTTACTGGCCTCCCATTAGACTTTGCACCACTGATCACTGCACTCTGGGGGTGATCTTGATTTTAGTAATCACAGAGTATATACTACGTACCTCATTGGCAACTCTATTAGGAAGAAATCAAAGTGACAGAAAGGACAGAACTGGTAATAGCATTTACTTCATTATGAACTGATGATGAAATCCATGGACTATCCTTGACAGTAGGCTAAATACAGTATGTACCTTACAAATAAGGAACCCTGAACCCCTACCTGATCTCACCCCTGAATTCCTCCTTAATCAACATTTAAATACACAGATCTTGAGAATTCAGACACTGTTACATACATGAGATGCACAGACCTGATTTTAAAAAATGTACCCTGTAGCTCCTTTAGTGTGTATCCTTTGCTCCTCCACAGCTGAAATGTCATTTCACTCCTTTTTAACATTTTGTTCCACTTAAATTGGTGGAGGCTAAAATACTTAAGCAACCACAAGCTACTTCACAGTGCCCCACTGTGCATAACTGTAACTCCACAAAGGAATTTAAGAGCACAGACATTCATTCCTATTCTTAATCTACACTGTGTTTCTTGACCGTGAGAGCCCATGGTCAAGGAAGGTTATGTGCTTGTCAGCCACATACTATGAAAATACTGAAAACTCAAAACATTATCTGCATTAAAGTCATTCTGACTGCACTATTAAAAACAGAAAGAAGAATATAATTAGAGGACTACAAAAAGTTTACAACTCACAACCATATATAAAATAATTATTAGGGAAGGTTTGAATTTCAGATATGGGGAAGATGTCAGAAACCATAAAAAACCCTAGGATGTTAGTTCAGCAGAAAAGCTGCTGCAATCATACAAAATTCTAATACAATTTTTATTGTGCTATATCAACATCTGGTTATAAAGCTTCTCAGAAAGACAATGAAAAGGCAAAGTGCAATGCCCCAGTTTTTACAAGTGCTCCATAAGACACAACTTACACCCAAAAAATTACAGAACACAATCAAACCTTTGATTTTCACATGTATATACAAAACGTCAGCAACAAAATCTAGGAAACCTAAATAATCTTTGATGAAGGATGCTTAAACTGAAATAGTTTATTCTCCTAGTTATCAGTTATCAAAAAACTTCCACTAAAATCTTTCATTTAATAATTTTTACCCCTTCCTAACAACATACTTTTTTTTTTTTGTAAGAATGAATGGCTTGCTTCCATCTCTTGCTTCATAAATTTTAGTTATATTTTCTCCTTCCTACTGTTTCAGCTGTGTTTGAGATAACTCATTTTGTTCAATTTGCACTCCACACAGCAATATGGCATTCTATGATTTTTTTTATATGAAAGCAGCACAGAAAGTAGGAATGCACATGTTGCCAAGGTTTCCATTTAAAATTTCTAGGACAGAGATTTTTGGTTATGAGATTGGTCAAAAATTACATTGTGTTTGTTAAAATGAAATTCATATACTTTATAAAATACATTTTTTCTAGGTTTGAGCATAATGCTTACACCCTTTAGGAGTGTTATCTTTCCATTTTAATCTAAACCTGCCCATGGAAAGAAATACCAGAAAGACAAGACTGAACCAGAAACATTCAACTGAGCAGATGTTTAATGCCATTGCCTCTAGAAAACAAACCTACAGAAAACTTTGATCACTGAAAATTACAACCCTCGTTACTCTTTCCTCAGATAGCCTTATCTGCCTCCATTACTACAACGCATTTGAATAAGATTTTTTGAGAAAATAAATCCTTTCAATTTTGAAAGTAGTCAATATACCTGAAATTACAGATAAATTTAGTTTAGTACTTTGTTAGCACAAAGAGCAAATTACTCTCTTTTCTATCTTTTCTCAACAGGATGACATGCCTTGACAAGTACAGGCCACCATTAAGAATGATGCATTCCTTTTGTTACCTGACAGAAATATTGCAATAATCTCTGCTAGAAAACGTTAAAAGCAAATCCTGTGACACTTCTCCAAATTCTGAAAAAATAAGAGCTGAAATGCACCTCTAACATTAAGATATGAAACTGTTCTCAAATGTCAATAGCTGCAGGCTATTGATTCATTTCATGCATATTCAATAAATACATTCATTTTCTGTAAGTACGTCTTTCACGTATCATAAACACTCACTTCTCATTGTGAATTCAATTTCCTTAAGGAAAATTGAAGATATATTTTGACATTTAAAAATGCATGTATTAGACTTTAATTACACCCATGAGAATTACAGCTTTAGGCCAAAACCCAACATGCAGAGATCACAACCACCAGGTGCTTCTTGGCCAGATGGGTGGGTATCACACAGGTAATTCAGGGTGCCACAGGAATCCTCTCTGGAGTGACAAATCTAGCCAAGGCAGACCTGCAGCAACTGAATCACTCCCTGCTACAGGCTGCTTCTGCCTTTCAGATACCTGCTCCTCAGGAGTTGTCCTCAGGTCAAACAGACACAAGATGATGTTCCCCAGAGACAGCACTATTACTGCTACTGCTTCCCTCTGCAGCATCTTAATTCTCTCCAGCCACAAGATGAGCATCTATAATCATGTGACAGCATTACTTTGTGATAAACCTGGAAGTCTCCTTTGCAAGTATCCTTGTTTCCATCCAGTATCTCCCAGGAGCCATAAGAGGGCTTGCCTGAAACTGAGACTGTTCAGCAGCAATTGTTCTTCAATTCCTCCACGTGTGCTTTGCTGGTCTGAGAGACACACGCTGCCTGTACCCTGCGCACATATGTCGTCTGCAACAGTGAACCTCAGCTTGCTTTGCCAAAATAAAATAAACCCCCCCAAAAACCCACCAGAAAAAATTACGGTCATGTCCGATTTTTACTAACAGATTTTCATGAAAAAAATCTTTCTAACTTAGATTTATAGTTCTTCAGAATTTCTTTCCATGTCTAACTCATCAACATATTCATACCTTGCAAGACAGCGTCACATCTGCAGAGAATTCTCATGTCATTCGCAAACTTACTTATCAGCACGAGAAGGACTACTAAGAAATATCTGTTTTTTTCTTTCAATACTTTTCTTTCATCTCATCATTTACGATCCATCATTTTCCTATGTACACAAAACATCTGAGACCATATCACAGGCTTCTTTGACACATAAAAATAGATTCAAAATTTTTAAATGAAAGGTACGAGTAACAAACATGTGGCCTAAGTCATTTGACAAAGTAGCAGTTAATTTTTTTCCATAAGCTCAGCATTTGAATTAACTACAGAACATCCAAATACCAGGACTACATTAGCAATAATGAAATAGCAGCAGATCTCCAAAGTGAATCAACTGATGCTAAGAATCTGAAACATATATTTGTGGGAAAAGCATTATTTCAGACTAGATCCTTCCTGGCTCTGAAAACTGAACTCCCTCCCATGAGCAGTTGCGCATCCTGGGCAGACTTGCTTCAAAGCCGTATTTCCGATCCAAGTGAAAACTTTAGTTCAGGTACACTTAAATAAAAATGGTATTCCTTATTTTTTTGATGATTCTCTTTTCTAGTAGTCAAACTGAAGCACATTCACAACTTAATACAGATTTTTCAAATATATTAAAAAATGTATTTCAAGAAATCTAAAAACCTCCAAAACAGGAGGTGAGAGATGTCAGAAGGTTAAAATAAATCCAATACAGTTAAAACAGCATTTTTACTAATGAAGTCCTTGGGTGTGCTCTGAAGTTACTCAGGGGCTTGACATACATCAATAACAACCTGAAGAACATAATGTGCACTTTCTCCTAGAAGATTATAAATAAATATGAGACATTTTTCCATTAAAGAAGTTACTTGCAGATATCTTTTTAATGCCCTCAGTTTTTTCTAATTTAAATTCTATTATTACAGAATCATTAAAATTCTAAGCAGGCAGATTCGGTCTGCATGAAATGGGACATGGGACAGGCCTTTTGTGACACAATTAAGCCTGTTCCTTTCAAGGGCAACATCACAGAAGGTGAACACTAATTTTACTAATATGGTAAAGGAGGATAAATGACTGTGGGAAGGAAGGAAAGCAAAAACAAACTAAAAAGCATAACTTTTGTTTTGCTGTGAAGTTCGCCACATTTAACTTTCAACTTCTAAATAGGTTATTACAGGACAGCAATTTGCATAAAAAGATTAAAGATTACATGAAATGACAAAGACTGCTATGCAGCTATAATGTGAACAAAGCAAAAACAGTCTTTGCAGATGTCAAATGAACTTTACGGAAATGATTAAAGACCTCTTGGTAATAGCACATGATGCATAAATTACCCCCAACACTAGGTGTCAGAGTGCATATGCTACTTCTGAAAACGACTTAAAATGTTTCCACTTTCCCATAGGAAAGCCAGAGCTCCATGTAAATTAAAAAGGAGAGCTCACAACACACTTTTGCTTCATTCTGAAGTACTTCTTCAGAACACAGCAAATGGTTTTAGTCAGATGGGAGAACTAAAACCACCATAAAATCATAGCTCAAACCAAAATAATTTTAATATTTTTAAGAACAGCTGCTCTAAACAAATTCAAATCATGTATCTAACACCCTTTTCAACATTGCCTTATTTGGCTCAAACTGCTGGTCATAAAGCACTAAGTATACTATACACTGGTTTTAGTTCACACCAAGTATTAGGAGCTACAGAAGCTGACATCCTATTTCATAAATTCTTGAAACCCTACATGCAATCTATGTAATACGTATATTTAAAAAAACCTATACAATCAGTACTCTCCTGAGTACAAACCTATACACTCAATACTCTTCTAACAGTCACCCTTTCCATTACATCACATAACACAACAGAATGGAAGTTGAAAGGCTTATTAACCCTAAAGGAAATACTCTTGAATATTAAGACTGCTGCATACCAGGACAAGGTAAGTCATATGAAAAAAGAGATGCCGCCTGTGTTTTTATGGATAGATGCCAATTACTTGCATAATTTTTGGGAAACCTGAACTGCTGAAGTAGTTTTGCACTGCAGCTCAGATCAACTACCAACTAGCACAGTCCTAGACAAAATACTAATATTTCCACTAATTTTTAGTTAATACTAAGTTTAATTGATACGAAGACTAACTCAAGTCAGCAAGTCAGAGGAGAGTGGACCCACTTCAACTCCCCCTGAAAAGAAGAAAAACAGAAAGCCTGACTTTATACTCTGTGACAGTAGGAAAGCTAAAAAGACTGTATGGGAAACTGTCCTCCACCACGTTGCAAGGTGGTTATAATAAATCTGAATGTAGCGGAAATGGTATGGATTCAAGTTCTAGAAACACCCACCACAGACAGATATCACCAAGGGATTTAGACTATCTAAAGGTACTGCATTTATACCTCCAAGGCCACAAGGTCAAGTACAGTAATGCTGAAATGACCAGGAATGCTATTTGGGAACATATTTCTTCTACAAGACAGGTACTCGAAAAAATATCTGGCTATTTTTACACAAGAGTATGGATAAATTAAAACTCAACTCTATTAAAAAATGATACAAAATGAAACAAAAGTGTCAGGAAAAAGAAAACCCCCCATCCTCGAAGTAAACAACAGACAATGAAGAGACGGCATTTTACAAATGTTGTGTTCAGTTTAACAGACAATAACTAAGATTATGTAGTAATAAACCATACTATAGTTTTACACTTGCTAAAACAGGGCTGCTATCACAGTATGTACGGTCAGGAAACCGAAAAAGCATTATATATTAAAAACAGACACAGTGTTAAAGAGAGAGAGAAATTTGCAAAAATATTTTAAAACATTTCATTTTGAGCTTCACTACACCTTATTTGTAGCTGAAACCATTTATACCAAAAAGAATTATGAACACATCAAAAATAATGTCCTATGCTTTCTCATGTGACCTACAATGAATGCAAACAGTATCTTATGTTCAGTGAAGCACAGTTTGGTAATCAGCAAGATATTAACATAAAATGTGTATTTATGATGTCGCATTCTCAAAATTTTAAAATTACATAAAATAGTGAAGTGCAGATTAAATGTAATTTTCAGAAAAATAACATGTTTTACTTTCTTATGATTATTAGCAGGAAAGAACTAGGACCCTGGAGTAGGTAACTAATGGTGAAATATAAATTGTCATACTTCCTAAAATTTTGTTGAACACAGGCTTGAAGACAGTCTTAAAAAATTAATATATCAAGAACAAAAGGCTTACCCATAGTTAAGATGCAAAGGTATAAGTACAGTTGGCTTATGAATGAAGCATCAGCTAGATAGATACTAACTGCAAAACTGCTGGAAGAAGTCAAGGAGACTCTTAAAACACTAATATAATTTAATACTCATCCCTTTTTGTTTCCATCCTGAAAGACTTTCTGCAGTAGCTTCCTGATTAAAAAGGGAAATTTTGTTTTAAATTTTCATTGATACTGGAATATCAGTACCTTTTTCTGTGTCTAACTTATTTTTGTGATATAAAACAGAGACAAAATGGACTTGTTGCAAGTCTTCCAAATTTCATGAGACCTTCTCTTTTATATAAAAGATTTTTTTTACTTTATAGAAGGAAGGGTAATGAGCTACTGCCTTGAATTACTTAGTAGGGAAATCCAAATGTGAAAACAAAAAGGAAAGTAAGATGATAACTTGGTAAGAAGTTGAATGTCATTCTTTCAAAATAGCAAAAATTCATTGTAAAAATCAGGATGGAGAGTTGGTTTAAGTGAATGTATTGCAGAGGTGAGAGGTTTGAAAGAGATCAGGAACAGAGTCACAAAATGATCAAAAAAGAAAAATCTTCTGAAATGTTCCATAGGATCTTATTTTAAATAACAACAGAAACCCCCCAAAATTGTTGTTAGTTAAATTAAGGTTCTGGAATGTATACATTACCTTAACAACAGGATTAAGCAGAACCACACCTGACTTCTTTGTAATAACTTGCTTTGTTGTGTAATGATGTTCTATGAGCTGAGGAATAGTTGGAAACCCAGTTCCTTCAAAACGATACTGATTCTGTACAGAGGCAAAAGGAAAAGTTATTTCTCTACAAGCCACAGTTTCAACAAGAAACTGCAAAAGTGCACAACCAAACTTCCTTCACTAATAACAACAAAGAAAAATATGTACACTTTTACAGAGTTACTTTAGATTCCTTTTCTGACCTATTGAATAGCATTTATACTGACTTAACTGGAATGATAATTAGGAAAATGATATGAAATGCAAAATTACTGCATCAGTCATTTAAGGCAATATGATAAAACAACTAAACTCTTAATTTAAATAGATAAGCCAGTTAAACTCAGAACTATTACAGAGTGAAATAAAAATACTCTAAACCAGAAAAAACAACACCAATTTCTGAATTATTTCTAAAAATTACAGCAAGCAAACTAAAACTGCTATATAATAAAATACAAAAAGAGATAAAATAAACAGGATATAAGCAATGTTATCCTAATCTCACCTTCCTTCATTTATTGTTTCCTAAAATTAGTAAATCCCTGGCACAGAGTATAGGATGCATGAGTGTTCTTTAACGAAGAGTATTTACCAGAGAGTCTAAACGAACTAGAGACAAAGGCAGGCCATGCACAGGATTCAAAGAGAAGCTGGGCACGAACCTGCAGCTGATTGTGAAACTTGATAAAGTCTCCTGCTTTCACAAGACTCAGAATCTACATGTAGTTAGAGAGCTTTTCCCACAGGGCAGTAGCTGCCATAAGCCAGCCTGACAATGGCAACAATGAACAAGTACTGCAATTCAAAAAACTCAGAGCACAGATGGTGATTCAAGTTCATTTACACAACTGGGCAATGACCACTTCTACCACTGCCATGCATCCTTTCTAGCCTCCAGGGCTGAATTCCTTGCACAGTGCATTTTAAGTTCATTGTTTCCCTTAAGGGTTAATTTAAGCATTAATTTCCTGAAACGTGTCACTGCTGTTGGTGAAGACAGCTGGGTCAAGTCAGCTGTTTTTAACATTCAGAGATCTTTATCATAAAAATGTTTCCATAGTCTGAATGCTTTGCTATTTATTAAATAGTGACTCAGCTTTGAGTGACCAATAACACTAGTTTCCATTCTTTTCAAATAAGCTCCTTCATACTTCTGTGCTGATGATCCAAAAAACCTGTTGTCCCAAGAGTCTCCTCAGCACAACCACCACTACTGCCTATTATTTCCTCATCTCAGATCCAGCCACACACCCATCTGCTGCCATTTATGTAAAACCTTTCAGGGCAGGCAGTGTCCTTTGATTCTGCGTATTTACACCCGATCCTGACCCTTACTAAGATCACTAACAAACAAAAATTTTAAAATGGCACAGCCTCAAATAAGCAGAACTGAAAATTATGACAGCCCTGAATCACAGCAGTGAATTTTGATGCTTAAAGCTGAATGATGAATTAATTTATCACACTCATAGTTGTATCAAGATCAGCCTCTCAAATAATGGTAACACTTATACAAAAAAAGGATTGCTGTTAAAACAAATGTCCTACTCTGATCTTCAGTATTTGATTCAGAAGAAAATACAGAAACTTGTCAATGATCCAAGAGTGTGGTTTGACCAGAGACCAAATTCCACATTGTTCATACCAATGTAAACAAACAAACAAATCCTTTGTACTAAACTCTCCTCGAACTTGCCTACAAAAATGTTCATTAATATATCCCTCACTGTATGACCCTAACACTCCCAACACCTACTTTCTAGAGCTTAACAGGCTTTTTCTCATTCTCAGAAAATTCACCCCATATGAGTACATATGGAGCACTGAACATCTTTAAGAAAAAAAAAAAGTGTTAACTTCCATGATTGACAAGAAAATCTATCACAAATTAATCCCAAGAGCAGATGAACATAATGCTCTATTAGAAATGTACAACCAGATAGATATCTTGATCTGACGATGCTGGGACTGTCCAAGCTATGCAACATTAAACAGCATCAGTCTCACGTTTCAAATGTAATTGCTAGGAGAAAGTACAAAATTATGGAGATAAAGATAGCTTTTTTGTTTTGTTTCATTTTGCCTTGGTGGAAAACCCCTCAGTATAAAAGAAGAGTCAGCTTAAAGGTAGGCCTTGAAGTAATACTTGGAACTTCAGCTTGAAAGCCCAATCTACCTTTTTTAAGATCTACTTGCCACATACAATGATTTGCACAAAATTATTTCAGTCACACCATGCATATAATGTGTATTTATTTCTGCTGGGTCAGATCAGGGAGCACCAAGCATCTTGTAAGACTCTAGGTACAGGTAATTTTACTGCTTTCATTGTCTCATTCAGCACTCTGACACATCAAAATACTTTAAGATCATAAATAAAATGAAACTGACTGCACTCACTTCTACAAAGAAAATTCTAGGTGAGAACTAATGAACACTGTCCAGCATGACAAGTGTCTATAATCATTAATCCTAGAGAAGCATTCCAACCTCTCTGAAGTTTGAAAAGTATCATTGCCTCTCATTAAAAGGAAATAAACCAGTTACACAATACTGAGTTACCCCAGGCATGCTGCTTCATCTGGGGATTCAGACAATGAAATCCCCTCACTGTAAATATCATTATGCGATTTAATTTGAGAATTTTTCTGTATGTGGGAAACTTTATTACAAGAGACTGAAAAGACAGCACTACTGAATCAAAACTGAGAATGATTTGCTGCAATTTCAAACTTCAAGAAAAATTTCTAGTAATGTTATGGGTACTGTCACATTTTGAATAAGTTTAAAATTCTGCAAGGTAAAAAGAAAAATACATACATTAAAAAACCCAAGCAATGCATTAAGAAGAACAAAAAGAAATACACCGCATAAAGGCAGATAATAACTCATATACTGTTAATTAAGTTATCAATTTTTCCTCAGTCAGAGTAACAGGGGGGTCAGTTCTGGTCCTTAGAAACATATGCACTGTGCAACGTCCGGAAGTGTTTGTGTTATACTGAACAAAACAATAACCATAGGACTAAAAAGAACATAAGCATCTCAAGTGCAACTGGGACTTCAAGTCCCATCTGTACAAAAACCAACAGAGATTATTTTCTTCTCCATGGCTGTTTCCATTTTTCAGGAAGATTCAGTGTGATCTTTACAGTCTGAACTAAAAGTAGCCTAATTTGCACCAACTATGAAAATGGTTTCAAAATAACCAAATGTACATGCATAAATAAAGAGTAACAAGTTCTAGATTTCAAAACATTTACGGAAATATCTTGGCTTTTCAATATAAGATAAAAGAAAGATACTGAATAACCCGATACTTCATATTTTTCCTTTGTATCCCAAAACGACCTTTTCCCCTGATTCCAGCACTGATGAAAATATTTTCAACTGCTTTCATACTTTCACAGAAAGGCTAAATCCATTTGCTATAGCAAACTATGTAGATCCTAAATTGAATATTCAGTACTATATCAGAGACGTACATCAGCATATTGTATGATAAAGTGTCTCCGTTGTCCATCTGAAAACACAGAAAGGACATATTCACCAGGTTTCCCGTGGCTCTCTCGCACCAAGAAGTCTCCTTGCTGTTTTAACAGCTCCTGGGCTTCTATTCTTGGAATTGCACCATGATACCAGTCTTGCTCAGCCAATGGTTTCTCAGTGGTTGAGATTACATCAAAGAACTTGGGAAAAATATTGAAGAAAAATGTTACTATAAGAGTACGTTTTTAAGACTTTACTTGTACATGAAAAGTATCACAAACAACAGTAATTTCTCTTTTATTTATCTAAATTATGTGTTTCTATTAGCCAACAAAATCAAGGCTCTTACTTGCACAAAAGCCTATTGATCACCTTCTTTTCTATTTACCTGAAAAATCAATATATCAAAAGCACAAGTTTAAGGAATCATCCATAAAAACATGTAATATCTTTTATCTGGCCTGCTATTTTTTGTAAGCCATACTGACCAACTCTTTCTCACACATTCCAACATGCTATTAACAACTGAGTATTAATAATTCCTCTATCCAGACAGAAACTTCTCAAACACAAAATTGTAACAAATTGACTTATACAAATCACTTGAATTGGATAAACTATTTTCACAGAATTTATCAATTGCATCCCAACTCAATCAATAATTATGAGACTTTCTTCCTAGCATGTACCCTGGAGTGCAGAATACACACCTGGGTGTAGCGTCCTTATGAACTCTATGATAAGAGCTTCTGAAGACACGAATATTGTAAGGAATTCTTTTCACTACACAGAATTGGCTGCAAATGGAAACTAACAGCGGCAAGTGGAAGGTCATGAGTTTAAACCTATGATTTCACACATTAATTTTAACATGCCTACATTATTTAAGAAAACACTGAAGAAAACTTTGTATTTTGCCAGTGACCACCTCAGATTTACTTGTTATGGGTAGGAAGGCAAGCCCTCATTTAAGCTGTATGTCATTCAAAACCATTGCCAGAACTCATAGAAATTCTCACAGCCAGAGTGGTAAAACACTGAACGATGTAACACAGTGCACACTGTACTGTGAGTAGAACAGGTATGTGAATGTTTCCCAGCCTCCTGAACTGCATTTACAAACAGCATGGAGACCTACACCTCCATGAAGGACAATCAAACAGATGCAAACAAAGCACACCACTCAGAATTAACTCCTCCTATTGCTCTGCCCTGCTAAAAACCCAGCTTGGAGGCCACCCACACATTTAAGGTCTTCCTCAGAAGACACTTAGATTACAACGCCTCACCTAGTCTAAAAAACACTAGGAATGATCTCAGACTCTCAGAGTGGAAATGAGCAGACCCAAGAAAGGGAATCTACTCAGAAATTCTTGCTTCCAAATATCTGCAATTCTTTAGCACTTTGCATAAAGTTTTAGCTATTGAAAAATGTCTTTATTGGCTCCTGGCTGCCCAAATTATACCTCAAAGGACTAGTTTAGTCCAGGATCTTGATGGAAAGCTGGAGAACATATTTAAGAACCTGACAGACCCTTTCGATTTCAGACATCAACAGACAGAGACAATCATCATGGATGAAATTCTCACCAAGGAGAATTTCAGACCTGAGATTTGAAACAAGCACTATAACCAACAGAGATCACTAGAAAGAGTGAGTGTTACAGAGTCAGACATAGGAAGGACTATGAAAGAAACAACTACACCTTGAACACAAATTACACAGAGTTTTTAGAGGCAAAAGCTGTACTCCAAGGTTATGTGTTTATCAGCACAGTGAGCTGCTAAAAAGCAGACATATTGATTGGCCAAGAAGGTACTCATATCTTTCAGTTTCATCAACAGTTAAAAACATCTCAGGTGAAAGCTGTCAGCCACTGTTAAATGACATTATGTCATCTTCTTTCACAAATTCCTAAAATAAAGAGAAAAGCTTCAAAATATTAGACAGTGTTATTTACTTGACATTTATTGTTCAAAGATGCTGAGCTTGACTTGAAAGAAAACCTAGACCTCTGTTATGTTTAGAGCAGCAAACCCTTTAACACAGGAGCAGATTTCTACTTGAGAGGGAATGTTTCTAAGGATAAAAGGCCAGTACAGGGTTACTAATCTACTCCATGGCCTTCACAAAAGAAAGTTATAAAAACCCCAACCTGACATGCAATTTATTTTATAGCTTAAAAAGAAAGCTACCAGATAGTAACACCTGCTTATGTACAAACAGGCTGAGGCACCATTCAGAGAATCAGGACCATTTCACAAAACAAAACATCGTAAGAGCCTTTATGACAGAGAAGGACTTTATGGAAGGAAAACAGAACATTTTAGACATAGATAATTACGGTGTTGTCTATAGCTCTATCATCAATTTTTCCCCTCTTTTAAATTTTATTGAAGTATTATTTATTACTTTAGAAGGAAAATGGAAATTCCACTAAGTTTTCTCTGTTGATTGTCCTTCACTTCACCTTACCTTTACTTTTTATCATATCATGGTGGTTTGTCTGATGAAGTAAGCAGCAATTATTCTTGTCTTGAGTGTTATTTGTATTATTTTTAAATTGCTTTATTTTTATGAACAAGTCTTCGAATTCCAACATATTTTCTCTATGATACAATATTGACCCTGACTGGCTATAGAATAAAACATGGCTGAAAGCCCAGAAAAAAAACAGTATCAATGCAGGAGATATAACCACTTCAATATTGATTTCAACTCAGTTTACCACTATTAGTACTAATATTGCTACTGCATTTTATAGTTAGAATTAAAGTCTTTGAGAAAATTAGAGGGGAAAAAAAAAAAGCTACCCACACAAAATGGAATTACCACCTCTTATCATTAAGCTCTACTTAAATATCAGCCAGGAAGTTAATACGACAAGTTTATATTCTAGGCCTTAATGTTTTACAGTCTCATTTGGGGGATGGATCTCTTTCTCATTTGTATGTACACTTAGAGAGGCACTCAATCATTCAACAGCCTAAAGGAAGAAATACTGTTTCTAGGATTTTTGCTGTTAATTTGGCTTTAAGGTAAAAATAATTAACCAAATCATGCAGAAGGAAAGGAACTCACACTGCAAATTTCTACTCTCCCCTCCTTCCCCCTCTTTTTCTTTTTGCCTGTTCTTTTTCCCTCAAGATTTCAATTTATTGCCATATTTCACTCATGGATTTTTGGATGGAGCTGGGGTGTGTGTCCTTATATATTTAATCACACCTTTTCTTCTACGAGGAGATGGCCTCATGTACTTCATCATGCTCCTCATGGATCTAGTACTGTCCTCTTTACTTACATTGAGCCCCTTTCTCTCTCCCTGTTTAACAATCCATTGAAATATATGCTATTCTCCAACAGTAAAAAGAAGCAGCCCCCAGCTGCTGCCCTTATTTCAAGAGAAAAAACTGAGCAAACAGCAGTGTGTTATTTCTAACTCCAAAAACTTGTATATTATTCCTGCACTTGAACTATCAATTAAATAAAAATAATAATGGGGATGATATTTTATTACACCAATAGCATGCTCAATATTGTATTTTTTGTATATATTCTGAATGCAAATGTTCAGTAATTCCTTCTTTTCCATCTTTGAGCAAACAAAACATTTTCTCAAGATATTTTTTTCTCTCACAGGGTAAAAGACTAGCATGGATGCAAATAAGAATGTAAAGCAATAAATTTAGGTTGGTAATTTTAGACAATACCCTATGGATATTCCATCTCTGTGTACCTGGCTCATTCCCACATGCTAATAATATACCACCTGAAACAAGCATTAATTCCACCTATTACCCTATAAACAATAAAAAAATTGTCCTATAAACAAAAGCAGATGTTTGTGTCAAGCTCAAATATCTTGTACCAAAAAAATATATGCAGAAGGGCAGAAGCTGGCATTCATGATAAGATTTGTTCAGACTCTTCATTCTGATTATTCACAGCATTTCATTACCAGTACATGAAAGTTACCCCACTGTTGTGTTTCCTCTTCTCATTTGATTAAACTTATGTCTCTTGCTGTTATAGAAAATTGGCTTGCATTTTGTCCAAGAAAAACTACCTAAATCCTTTGCTGTGTTGCTTTCTTTTCAAACTACACTTTTTTCCTGTATTACTCCTTACCTTCTCATTCTGAGAGCATATATAGTATTTCAATGTCAACACACAAAAACTCCTGACTCCTTTCAGAATGACACCATTTCCCTATGACTTTTTTCAGATGACATAAAAAATTAGACCTCTCTAATTAATACCAAAGAAATTAAATTATCCTACCAATTAAATATACTGGACAGTGTTTTTAAAGCAGCACCACATTTAAACAAAGATATTGTTCCACTTCTAAAGTTTCAATATATGTAAAACTTAAATACTTAAAAATACTTTAAAAACGTTCAATATTTAAAACAGATAATTTGAAAACAGGTAGGTAAGAACACATTTTAGATTAGACGATATGAGAGGATCAGTACCAGTCCTTTTCCAAATATGCTTTGAGATCCTTTTTTGTACTGGTCTATTTAAAAAAATAACAAATTCTTTATGTATGTGAATGCTACTTTATAATACACATTCAATAATCACTTGGAATACTTTGTTGATGGATAGTAAGTTTTAAGCACCAGTTTATATATTTAGCAATTAAGCATGGCTATGTAATTGTCAGTGGGAAACAGCCAACCACATTTAATAGCTAAGTAGCACTTAATGAAGTAAATTTTAGCTGTATACATATGGTCAGCTTTTCTAACACACACGAAATCACTAAACCAAAACACAAAGCAAAACTGAAAATTGTCTAGTTTATATATTCTAACTCTGAAGTCATTTAGGTGTCATTCAAATGACAGGTAATCAAGACTGCACTTTTTACTCAGATTTTACTTTCTGACCCAAATGAACCAATGCCAATCTTACTTCTTCCAAACATATTCCAAGATTTCACCAATCCTATCTATCATGTATCTACAGCCAGATTTACATCAGGTTCTGTGGAATGAAAATCAGAGTGTGAAACATAGCTTATTTAAAATGACACTTTAAGCCAACTGAAATTTTGACATTGACTTCCCCTGATTTAATCTAAATGTTTTATTTTAATCTTCCTCCTGAGATTTTTTTTCTCTTCCAATTTTTATCTGAAGCAGTTTCAGGTAGGTTTGTTCTGTGGTTTGTGGAAGCTTTTTTGGTTTATTTTGAAGTCATAAGTTTTATAATACGGTGAAATAGAGGTGAATGCTGTTTCTCACGGACACAAAAAAACACAGGTCACAGAAATACACATTTTAATGGGTTTTTACTATGAAATCCTGCATTTTTGAAACAATTAGAAGTTTCATAAAATGAAGATCACAGTAATGTGGAGATTTTGTCTAACATCAAGGATATTTTAGTATTTCAGCAACGTTTTTCCTGTTACTTTTCAAATGTCATAGAACTTTCATGTTTTTCATAGGAAAAGCCTTTCTATCCTAATTTTATCTCATGGTCATATTTATTTCTCCATTCCTTCATTACTATATACAATTTTCCTCTGTATACATGTGTATTTACACATATGTAATTGTTATCTCTTCCACCCATTCTGAATATTGTCTAGCTTAAATATGGTTTGCTGTGTCCTTTAATGGATCCTTGGATGCAAGCCTGCAGCATAAAATAGAAAACCCATTGCTTCTGAAGTTTTCTCAAGAATGCTGTTTTGAGCTTGTATTTTAGGGGACAAGATTACAATTAGAAGGCAATTTTAAACAGTTTTAAAAACTCTGCCCAACTTTCTTGCAGGTTTTTTTTCCCTTTGCTTGGTTTTTGAGTTTTGCTTTGGTTTGATTTTATGTTGGGAGGGTTAGGGTGATCATGTTGCACTTCAAGAAAAAACCAGGAAGAAGGTTTCTAAGTAAATTCTAATGCATCCCTAGATAGGTGCTCAAGGATTCTAACTAATCTTGTAAGCTTCCATATGAAACAAATAAGAGGAAATGCAAAAGTAAAAGAAACAAGGAAGATTTTCCAGCAATTACAGAATTTGAACAAAAGCCAACTATACCTCAGAAATTACCCAGAACCATTTTTAGTGGGGTTTTAAGTGGGGTTAAGATCTATAACACTTAGTTACTTAAAGAGTACCAGGAGCAGTAATAACAATATGCTTTTACACTGGAGCTTTTGTAACAAATACGGTGAATACAATTTTTGCAGCAACTGCTAAAACATGTATGGCCATCTAACCTACTACAGATTATTACAATACAGTACATTTCAGGAAAATCAGCCTCACTGGGAAGAGTATTCTGAACAATACAGCACCACTGTCGAAGCTGCAAAGAACATACATATTGTGATTCTCCTAAAGTGTAGCGAGTTAATCTGACATACTATTATATCATGATATTACCCTGTATCTTGATCAATCAGAACAGTGTTTATATAACATTATTATAATGTAATTTTTGTCCATTCAAATGGAAATGCATGATGTTTCAAGAAAAAAAAAATTATTTAAGCTGTAAAAATAACAGAATATACCACAATACTACAGTATTGGTACTACTTACTGATGATGAGCCCAACATGGATTTTGGAGACCTTATAATTCCAGCTATGGAATGACGTATAGTGTCAAATCTTGAGACTTTATCCTTCTTGTCCTACGAGAAAGGGCAGAATCTTCTGTGAAAACAAGCAAGTCTGTAGGATTTATTGGAAAATGTGCAATATAGATTCCTGAATTTTACTTAAATAAAAGATAGGAACTGAGCTTCTATTGATACAAGCCAGGAAATGGCAACATCAGCAGGATTAAGCTCAGATCAATTTAACCACTTACAAATTCTGTATTTCCTGAAATATTTTGTGCAATTATTTTAAGTATAAAGAAAACTGGAATTCGTTTATATCCTAAAAACATAAGACATAACCCTCAGTTCTCCTGAAATACCTATCATTTTAAAGGTGGGGACACTGATTTAAAGGGACAATGATTCGAAAATATATAATAAAAAAATCCCACATAGTTAGAAGCTGGATTTATGTGCATTATCCTTACTTAATACATGTTCAGGGTTTTTTCCTTTTATTAACAGGTTCTTCTGTAACAACAGACTACCTGTAAATATTAGCACTCGTTGGTGCAAGTAATAGGAGCCATTTCTCTTCTGACATTACTGTAAACCATAAGTGCAGCCACTGTCTGGATTTAAAATTCTGCATGAATAGGGCTCTGACTGGAACACTGAAACAGCCTTTACGCATCTGTAGTTCAGCATAAGTCAATGTAAATTCCAAGGTCTCATAAGCTGACTTAGTCCAAAGATGTATTTTTCTTCATCTCTTACTATCAGCTCTCAAAATTAATAACAATCTTTAAAAAAAAATTACTTTTAACATGGAGAAAACAAGTTCATTGCTTGCAAATCAGCTTTAGAAACAGCAAAGATATTTCAATGAGTACTCACAAAGTAAATAAACTTGAAGCAGAGACACATTAGCAGCCTCGTGCTAATTAGCTTTAGGTAAACTAAACTGTAAAAAACTGATAATTGAGACAGACAACAACTGTTTGCCAGTGTTATAAAAAAAAAAATTGCTTCCAAGTTTCAAATGTACATCTTTGACAGAAGAAACCAAAAATCTCATAATGCAATAAATACAGCTTCAGTTTATTCCAGGACTTCCAAACAAGCAACAAAATGTATACATTCTGTACACCGTGTACACAGTGTTTGAAAATTATTTTCAAATACGGTTTATTTTACAAGATACAGGTTAAACATTATCTTAGCAAAATAAGGCTATTTATTTGGTAGCAGAAGTCCGCAATTTGCCCTAATTTATATGCTATTAAATAAAAGAGTGTAAAAACCAGTCAAATTGTGAAAACTCTGATAGGGAATGCATCCATCACAGAACTACTCATTAACTATGTGCCCACTTACCCATCAATAACACCTTTACCTTTTATCAGACTCAAGTATTGTCATATACCAAATAACTGTGTGCTGAATCCTGATTTATATTCTTACAATGCTGCTGAATTAAACTGCCTTCACAAAAAAAAACCCCAAAAAATCAACAAAAAACCAAACAACAACAAAATCATATTAACAACTAAGACATGAAGTCTGTATTTGCTTGAATGCTGGTTGTGGAATGATCCATTCCGCACATGTCTTCAGAAGCAAGCCATGAGATTTAACACAAATTAAATGTATACTTCTTATGTAACAGGAGAAAAAAAGTTACCAAAAGACGCACAAATTCTACTTCACTTCCCACAACCAAAACTCAAGAGTTTTCTTTCTAGTGGACACTAACACCCGGCTTATCTAGTGACAACATCAAACTATAAGTAAGGTCCTACATTCACCAGTTTCTCCTGGAAAAAAAAAGTATTAACAAGAAGGAACTTTTTTGACTCAAAATACCCATCTCAAGGACTGTGCCAACTTTGATAAGCACCACTGAATGACATACAGAGGCAAACAGTCGCATTAAATAGAGTGAGTACTGAAATGTCAATTTAAGGGATAAACTTTGGTTTTGTTCAAAATGTAGCACGTCCTGTCCCAACTGCAATACATTTATAAACACTATTTAGCATTTCCATAGTTCTTTACCCTGACATACTGAAACTACTCTGTATCTTACAGCAATGAAGATTCAGAATTCGTCTGCACAGCAGGCATGGCCAAACATACGACAAAACACAACTGTAGCCCGCACTGAATTTATTTATTCCATTCAAGTATTTTTAGGGCAACCTAGATAAAACTAAAGAGCTGCAACAGTGGTATTCTACTGATATTTTTTCTGCCATTGACCAGCTGCAGGATACCTTAGAAGGATCCATTAGATCTTGCAGGAAACCTGTTTTTAACTCAGAATAATACATAAATCAGTATAAAGGGATTTTTTTAATGCACATTAAGTATTTTTTTTTCTAAACTAGCGTAAAACTGCAACCTAGACTATCCCATTTCTTTTTACATGTACGTAATTATGTACATGTGTGTGTACAATCTTACTAGTTAAATCAGAGCATTATTTTAAGTCTGATTTACAAAATAAAAGCAAATACACATCAGAGCTATCTTTCAGTAATCTGTTCCTAGCCACATCAAATTTTGAACCTCTCAGTCAAGCCCCTCTCAATCCAACAAAGGATTTAGCAGGTGAAAGGATTATCTCAGGGTATTAGGTCATTTAGAATTTCTGAAGGAACCTACCAGAGAGCAGAGACACTACGTGCTCACGAAGTTCACCATAATTACACACAATGCTCATTCCAACAGACATCGTGTCACCAAACAGAACAAACATGCCAAATATGTAGTCATGACAAAAGTTTTAAAGTTGTAAGGCACGTGACTATCAGACAAACAAACCTGAGCTAGACACTGGAAAGGAATGAGGAATTCTACTTCAGGGATGCTGCAGAGAGCGTTATGGAGTTAAATACTTGCTAGCACACACAAGGCAGCTACTAAAGCATATTAGCTGATTCAGTTTCATTTCAGTTTAAATTAATTACCTGCAAAGATATCAAGAAAATGGTAGTATTGATTTCTCACTTCTTTTGTTTTATACAACATCAATTTCACTAGAAAGCAAACTTATCTGTGGGCCATAATATGCAATAACTAAATTACTACAGAAGAAATTGTACTCTACCATTAAGAAGATAGGTATGTATGAAAACACAAGCTGTCATTAGAGAACATTTTAACCTTGAAGTGTGTTTAAACACACCTGTGTCTCGAGAACAAAATACAAAGAATTATGAAAAATGCATTGACTGATATTTCCCTTTTTAGGACTAGCCATGTTTCTAATGACTCCCCACAATGAATTGAAATTAACTACGTCATAAACTAGATATAACTGAGGAGGGGGATATCATCAGATTTAACAACGATAAGGTGAGGGACAAGATGCCATCCCACCCACACCAGTGAGATCAGCAGAACCTAAAGTAGGAAGGCAGGAGAACACCTGAAAGAACAGCAGGGAATTTCAGCCAGACACAAAGTCAGCTTCACCGGGAGCCCACTGAAATGTCCCTATGCTGATGCAGGTGGAGTAAACAGGAAGAACTAGAGATGTGGTCACACTTGCATGGCTATAACCCTACTGGTGCCACTGAAGCACGGTGGGGCAGCTCCTGTGGAGTGCTGCAACGGAAGGATAGAGGCTGCTCAGTTTTCTCTCCCTTCTGAAAAGGGGAAACAATTACATCAGCATTTTTCAAGAGATGTCGCTACAGAAGACAACCATTCTGACAAGTCTTATTTTCACTTTCCATTCTTGTGTTCTCACAAGAGACAGAAAGGAGAAATAAAGCCCAAGAACCAAAAAAGAAGGGCAGGATTCAGGTCAGTTGAAAAACACAAGTGAAGCACTCGCTATTTTACTTGAGGATTTTTTCAGTTGCATCTTTATATGTGACCAGAACTTGGGCTTCTGTGTTTCCTATGTTCTCTTTGGGGGATCCCGAGCAGTGTGAGGTCCGGTGTGTTACAGTGGATTTTCACTACAATTTATCTTCTATGGTTATGCACTGTAACTGATATGGTCTCGTGGACAACAATCTCCTATTTGCCAAGCACACAGTTCTGTCACTGAACAAAATCACTGCAAATATTAAGAGTGCATGAGAAATAAAACAATACACCCAGCAGTGTGACACAATCAAAAAGACAGGCCAGATGAGTCATAGTCACAACAGTATTTCCAATGAACACAAGCAAGACAAAGCAACAGGAAAAAAGGATTTTGCTTAAATTAAACTGCACGATGTAAAAGACCAGAAGAGCTTTTTAGTTGTATAAATCCAGGATTGGGGCTACATTTTAGCTGTTATTATAATAGAAAAATAGTCTATACTGTTTTTAGAAAAGCAAAGAAGTAAGAGGCTAGAGAGAGATCTAAGATAAAGGTAAAACAGAATTAATGCTTCTGAGGGACAGACACTACCAATCAAAGGTGGAAGATTATCAGTAAGAGACAAAGGACAAGGCAGAATATATTGAATATTCTTAAAACACTTGTCAGCCATGTATGTTCGTTGGGTGATATAAATAAGCCCATACTCTAATATTATTCCATTCAAAGAAAAAAAAAAGCCTCGTGAGTCAGATGTGAACTGTCCACATGAATACAGAAATTAAATGTGGGCTTGCAAATTAAATCACAGAACCTTCACAGGAAATTTAAATGAAATGTGATGAGGACTCTCCAGTTCAAAGAGAAAATGCTCTCAGAAGAGAAGGAGATTTCAATTAGAAGAATATAATCAGTGATATCTAAAAGAAGAGAGTGATATCACTGTTTCTGTGATTTGGCTAGGGAACTGGTCCTCAGAGATTTTGATGAAAACTATTTCGGTACAGTACAAGGGCTCTACGATAAAACCAAACAGGCAAATTCCAGCAGCTACTGCAAATGGTATATTCAATGAATGTACAGATAAAAAAGGCATTCAGACAGCATCTGCCAGAGCAATTAACATAGTTTTCATAGAATGAATGCTACCTTCCTTTCTTGTTTGAACACACAATTTCCTTGATGAAAAAGGTGCCTGAACAACATTAATCTTAAGGCTTCAAATTTAGACAATGGGCAGAACAAGGAATATTTTTGGTTTTTTAGTAATCTATAGAAGTATAGAGAATGAAGTTTAGTGATTTACAAGCAGGAACTCTTCAAAATAGAGAAAATAATTTTCTGAAAACGATTGTCTGCATTAGTCACTTCAGTAGAGGAGATAAAATTATTTAGGAGCAACCCCAAAAGTATGTCATAAACTTAGACTGCGACATTAACTATGGCCTGCCCACTGATGAGTGGATATAGTAACCACAAAATCTTCATGTGTCTGTTTTATAGCTATTAGCACTGACTGAAAGAGATGTAAATGCTGACATATTAAAATGTGAGCATACAGCAGAACATGGCCAATATCCCTAAAGTCTATGATTTTATTTCAGAAATAAGACTAATCTCTACCCTCAAAAGCCTGTTCTTTTTTTTGTCCCACCCATGACAGAACTGGATCTCTCAGAAAGACCACATGTAGAAAACCAGAAAGAATTATGCTATCTTTACCAAAAAACCCAGAGTATTTTAAATTATTAACATGGCACTCACAAACAAAATCAGTTGCTGGCTGAATACAAGCTGATTACTTGAGTTGAGCAGATCATCTTTTTGGAGCCCCTTTCCAGGAATTATAATATGCATTTTCTTAGTTTACTATTGTAGATATCTAGAACTGTGCATAGCCATGTAGACATAATATAGTTATTAAAAATTTAAACATACAAAGCTAATTAAAAATATCTCAAGTACACTGTGAAACCAATTAACTCAGCTATTCAAAAATCATTTTATGATAAGGCAGCATTTTCTGTTTTAAACACAAGTAACACCTTCCAAAGCAGCAGAAATGATGCATAATTGATGTACACATATTGTAAAACGCTGCACTGGATGCAAATTAATGTTCCTCATTCTGAATGGTAGGGGGTAGCCTGAAAAACAAGACTTATTAGTGTGAAACTTAGTAACAGTTGTATTTTCTCAGATCAAAGGCATATCCCAGACCATGCCAGTGGAGTAAGAAAAAAAGAATGACAATTTTTCATGTCTTTGTCCTCTGAAGAGCTGTAGTACAAGATTAGCCTTACTAGTTAAGATGTGATGTTTCTACATGCAACAGTCATGGAAGGATTTTCCTTCCATATTTTTCAGCTGTTTTCTGAATCTATATAACCTATTACAACCCACGGCTGTAGCAACCAGTTGCACAACTTAATTACATGTTTTTCAAGAATATGTTTGTGGGCTTGCTTTGAAACATTTGCCTACTGTGATTATTTAATGGCCCACACATTTTGCCTCTGCAAAGACAGAGAACAGTCATTATTCCTTATTCACTTCCCCATATATCCTCACACCCAACACACGGAACGCATCTTTATTACACTCCTCTTCATTGCGTTTCTCAAGTTGGGAAAGCCCATCTACTTATTCACTAATTCTACAGAAGCTCCTTCACATATCTGAGCATTATTTTGTCTTCCTGAATTCTCCTACATCAGTTTTCTAATTAAGGGAGCTGAAAATATAATTGGTTACATGAAGCCAAACTCTTCTGTGGTACACAGCAAAATGACAATTTGCATTAAGAAAAATTCCAGTTAAGATACTGAAAAAAACCAAAAACCTCACAATGAGGACAGTGATCAAATACTGAAACAGGTTTCCCAGAGGGACTTCCATCACTGGAGTTGTTAGAACGTCAACATGCATAAGGCATTTTGCAGCCTGATACAACATGAAAGACAGCCCTGCTCTGAGCAAGAAGTGGGACCAGATGCACCCCCTGAGATGTTTTCCAGTTTAAATTATAATGCAGTTCTAAGGCATTTGGGAAGCAGGTGCACATCAATTTATACAGTGATGTAATGTTTTCTGCTCTCTTCTTTCTTCTTTTCCTGAAAATTTCTGGCACGTTTTTTTTGTCTTGATCACTTCTAGTGACCCAGTATCTTCAGGAACATTTACATTTTATTTTGAGTGGTAACTCAGAACTCATTATTGGTATATGTGAAATCAGGCAGTGTTACTACAGACTGGCCTGACGGAGTAACACAATACGATGTTAATATTAAAAGTTTTTAAAAGGCTGTTAGAAATAATACGTGTAATTTTTAACAAGTTCAGGAATTTACTCAACTTACTATCAAGAAACATTTGCTTTTCTTTCAAAATGAAGCTTTTTTCTCTTATGATTACTTTTACACATTTCATTTCTTATACACCAGATCTTGAAGTTTGATAACAGAGGCTAGAAAGTAATTTTTTTTTCCAAGAAAAGAGCAGTAACAAAAAGTATTAAGCAAGAGATTGGTGAAATATTTGGAGACAAAAACCTGAAAAATCTTCGGCAGATTTTACTTATGAAAGGTTTGGATGTCAGTAAACACTCTGTGTAAATAGATTCATTTTTAAAAAAGAATTATGAATACTACAGTATGATTGACCCTTTGCTTTTTTTTGTAAATCCCTATCTATCATAACAGAAGGTACGGTTAAGTTGTCTGCTCTGTTTTCTCTCTTAATTAAGACTTTCAGAAGACTAATTTTTCAAGCTACATATGAAATGTCAGGGAAATGTCAACTTCATCTTTTAAATAATTAGCAAATTTTCCAAACACACGAACATGTATTAAAGGTCTTAAAGGAAGTTGAGCACCTCTTAATGGGGGTTAGCAATAATGTTTCCAGAAACATTATTGTACATTTTTACTCTTATACACCTAACAGTTTTTTATTTTTAAAAAGACGATACTTTGATTTCACCAAATTATCATCAAGAATGTCAGCAGTTCTCTAGAGAAAAAGATGACTACATGTACCTCTACAACTAAGCTGAGGCACTGAGATCTTGTATAAAAACTGTTTTTGTGGAAAGAAGAAGTAGCCAGACAGAAGTTTTTGCAGTCCAGATAGGTCCCTGAAATTAAGTGGTCCATCTCTGCTTAATGAATGTATCTCTACACCACTAAATCCTAAGACACCTCCATTCATTGATCACATAATGATGCCAAGTAAATGACATCTGATTTCAATAAAGGCAATTTAACAAACCAATTAAGACTGTGGAAGGCTTACAGACAAATTTAGAACAAATAAATACTTTTCAAAAATTAAGTTTTTTGAAACTTACTTAACTGTGGAAACATGTAACAGGGAAAATTAAGACCTCTATCCTTCAAAAACCTGAGGCTCTTTTGTGTATTTTCAGATATGAACTGTTTCACTGAGTTCAAGAGCACTGTTATTAATCAACAATGCCATTATTAACTGAATGTACAAAAAATTATTAATTCTCAAACTGTCATTTTGTTTCACTTAATAAAAATTAACAAATTTCAGTCTGTACAGCAATTGCTATCTATAAAAGGGAACTACTTTTTCATGGCAGGGTCCTTCTCTTCCTTAGTTGCCAATGCCACATCATAGTAACAGATCTCCAAACATAACCTACAAGTTCTCTCTTGCTAAAATTCTGTGTAAGCTCGTGAAGATGCAATGGGAGAATATAAAACAGACTGCACTGAGTGCTCGTAGCTGTACTGCAGCACCTAATGTTCACAAAAGCTAGAAAGCCAACATCTGACATCCTCTGGCAGCTCATCACTCAAAAAACCAATGGCATGAAAAAAACCAATGGTATGATGAACTGGCTGCTGGTGAAGGTCAGCCTCTGCCAGGACAACATTCAGGCTGTGCTGCTGCTGCTTCAAGAAAACGAAGAATCACAAGTCAAAAAGCAGTGAATAAATGTGCATCCACAATCCATTTCAATTTAAAAATTCTTAGGAGCATTTTTGAATCAAAGAGGCTAATTTTATTCTTTACTTTAATACTGCATATATCCAGTTGAAATAGTTTGAGGTTTTTATGACCCAAATTCTCAAAAAACAGAGAAGTGCAGTAATGCTGGAGATGCGGCCCCAGAGTTTTAACCAAGATCAACACTATAGCTGCCATTTGAAGTGGTAAAGTCTTCAACATGAAGTATTTTTTAGAACTGGTTATATACATGTATGTACACACAGGCTGGTCTTGCCATCCCCTTTTCAAATTTAAAAAAAAAAAAAAAAGCCAAAACCAACAACAACAACAAAAAAACCCAACCAAAACCTGAGCTAGAATGAAAACTGTTGCTAAGGTAATGGAAGAAACGGATTTTTTCTGCATAGACATGTTATGCAGAATTACTCCTATTTGGAAAACTACATCTCTACTTAACTAGATTGTGACAAAACAGCAACTGAAAACATCAGTTTTCCTTCACTGAAGATGGGTATCAGTGTAGAAAATAAATTCCATGTCCTGAAGTTTTCATACACTCATTTATTTACAAAAAAAAAGTATAAAGGTAGGGAGTGGTTTTGGCACTTGTTAACAAATTACAGTATTCGGTAATGGCACTTCCTCAGTGGAACGGTGAAGTTTTAGGTGTACAGTATTAGCTTCAGTTTTAAAAAAGTTTACGTCAAACTTTTCAAACTGGTAAATATTACTTAAGGACTAACAGAACTTCGTACAACCACTGGCCTAGCAAAAAGAACTAGAGTCATCCCTATATGGGCTGATAACAAAAAGCCACAGGTGATGAACATCTAGGCTACATTTCACGAGGCATGAAAAATTTTCCAGTGCAAGTGCCTGAAGAACTAAGCTATGCATACAGTACTTGACACAATGAACTCAGCAGACTAAGCAAATACAAACACAACGTGTACGACATTTTTACAACAGGATTCAGCCTGGTCAGCATAAAGTCTTGCAAAAAAATGTCCAAAACACCTTAATTACTAATGTTCTCTGCAACAGTCAGTAGCTGAAATAAGAAAGTGATGAAGATCACCCACAGCTACCACAAGCATGTTGGCGAATTCCTGAAGAGCAGCGTGCATGCCAAAGAATGCCATCTGGAGCTGAAAATTGTCTTTACTAGCCACAAATTTAAAATACCAATAATAGGCTTGCCAGAAATCCATATATACTTACAGACCCTGCAGACTGAGTAGCACAAACCATTCTCCTTTTCTCATTACTATAAAAACCTGTGTTGGTTATTTTAAAACTATAAAAGCCCCAGACAGGAAGCCAAGACACATTTCAGCAGAGAACAAAACAAAAACTGTTCTCAATCTTTTATTCCAGATCTGCATATGCAAAGCTTCTCTGGTCCCACTGAGTACAATGGCATCAGAATCTTGACAAAATGTGATCTCATAAAGCAAATCTGTATAGCAGTTTGTAGGTGGGGGATTATAAATCAGCTAAGAGGAAAATCAGAGCTATGAGCTACAAGCAGGTGATTTATTTCTGCCACAGAGGTTAGTTAAAAGATGCTTGAGGATAGCACAGGGAATACAGACCTAAGGTAATAGGTCAGTGAGAAGGACAGTTTGGGGGTTTCCTTCCTAGAGATTCTGAAAAAAAAAAATTACCTGACATCAACTCAAGCAAAGGTTTCATCCAAAAAAGGGTTTTCTAAGGAGGACGGCATCTCTTTAGAGTTCAGCATACTGGATCCAAAGAAGACATGGGAAGACAACTGAAGCAACTAACTGGATGCTGTACCAACTGCATAAAGGGAACACGACAGCTATGGGAGCAAGTACTCTGTGCATCAGCCAGTGAAGCAGCTAATGCCTCTTCCAAGCGTGCCATCTGGGGGTTAGTCAGCCCAAAATATATCTAAATGCAGTATTTATAAACATAGCATCAACTGACCATGGCATTTGTTAGTGACTGCACTTAGTACACAGGTCGATTAATTAGAATGCACTACCCACTAACAGGAGGAATGAGAGTCTTTCCAGATCTCATTAAATATATTCAAACACTGTTGGATTTGGTTGTTTTTCAGCCACATTTACACTCAGTAATGCCTGCTCAAGATGAGTGCCTTACAAAGCTAGTGGTGGAGTCCAGATCTTAGGCATCTAAGTCCAAGGAAGTCTGGTTCCTGGAAGGGATTAGACGTATTGAAGCCAGCTGAACCCTGAACAGCTGTTGGGGAATCAGTGGACAAAAGTCAACATGTGAAGAACAGAGAAAAAAACATCACTATATTGCATGGCCTTGAAATCCACAAGTAACCATAAATCTTCCTACAGTTCCCAGGACACCAAGAAGTAAATAATCGACAGCTGTGGGATCCCAGGCTGCAGGCAGGGAGGTGCAACCCAACTTCAGCAGAGGTCCACACCAACCTACAGAAAACACTATTCTCTAAGGTGACAGGGTGGGGAAACTGCCAAATTTCCCCCTAACTTCAAAGGAAGTTCTTACAGGCCTGAGAAGAATCCAGTCTCCCCAGCCAACCACCATGGCATTGCACCAGAGGGGCATTGTCTTTATGTTTGTCATCACGCTGTTCTGTCTGGTATGAGGTAGCATTTCTTCAGTTCTGCCCTCTGCACAGTGGCATGTACTAATCAAGATTTCTCTTGTAATTCATTAACCGGCTTGAGTTGACCAGCTGACTGGCTCTAATGAAGCCACCTGGCAAATGCTAAGTAACAAGAAATAGTACTACATGTTATGTGATCAGGCAGGATGCAAAGCTTTTTTCTTCACCCAATAAACAGTGTTATTAAATATGGACTGGTGATTGTAACCTGTTTGTAAAATCATATTGTGAGAGGATGGAACTGTTTTATCACAATAAAACAAAGTTTCATGGAGTGAACCCTGAAGAGCTTCAGTCAAGTAGGACATGACAGGTTCTTAGGCGGATCCACATTTACATTAGATGTGTTGAACAATAAAACTGAACCTTTCATAACTGGAAATAGTTTGCAGTACGCCTAGATTAAAATTTGATCAGGTATTTCTGTCTGACAGCTGTTTGGCAGGCTAGTCAGAATATGATGTTTGCTTTTGGTTTTCACAGATACTTGTTTATGCACAAAATCAGCCTGCATGTTAATAGATAAAATGAAAGACCAAGTTTGTGACAGCTTGAGCACAACTTGAGCACCATAACTGAGGCAGGCTTAATGAGTAATCTCTGTGGGGTGCCAAAACAACAAATATCTGCCAATTTAAACAACAGAACAACAAAAATGCAAACCCTCAAAATCGTTCAAATTCTACTCCGAGTAAAACCTATGGTCCACTGAACTCATGCATAGATCACAGCTACAAATCATAGACACCAAACAAGACTATTTTGAAAATACAGACATCACGGAGGACAGGCTCAGTGTGCAAGTCTCAGTAATGGTACCAAGTAAAAGATTTCAATCCTATTCAACCTGAGGTTCATAAATTTTATGTAGCATGATGAGCCAAAATAAATAAGGCAGCACTTGTACAGAAATACAAAAAGACTTTATTAGTTCAGTCAACAGATTTTCTTTCTTATTTCAGTCATTACTTATTAAAAAGGGTCTGAACAAGCAAGCAGTGTTCCCTCAAAGTTTGTAAGTTGTACTTATTTAGCATACTCAAGCTGCTTGTTGAAACAAAGACCAGTCTCCTCTGTTACAGAAGAAACTCCTTTTGCACCCAGCCCCCCCCCCAAAATCCCAATAATTTCTACTTTATGGGTATAGTTATACATGATTCAATGCATCAACTTCTTAAAAGGTATGTTGAATAAAATAACTGATGAAATACTTCAGTCATGTTGGTTGAAAATCTTATTATCCTCACTATTTTTTATTACATATTATAAAGGTACATATTTCATTATCCCACAGTTCCTGACAACTTAATGCCAAGATCAAATTGCACATACAACTATCCACATAACCAGTGTTGATTTACATGTTATATATAAAAATCCCTACGGTGTGAACAGATCAAGTACTGAAAAGCAGCAGCACCCGAGGCAGACCAAAAACTTTCAATACACAGTCACAGCTTTGGATACTACTATAAAACAGCCTGAGAAGAAAACAGCTGCATTTTTGTCAAAAAGCTCCTTCACTGGCCTGTACAAAAATTACTCTAAGACAAATCATTCCTCCATTAAAGGTACTTATGTAGTTGTCACACATACTGTGGCCTGGAACTTGAATCAACAATCACTAAGTGAGCACAACCACACTGTAGCAGGATCCTATTAGGTAGGAAATGTTCACAACTCCCACTTGCAGGTTTGTCTTTCCCCCCAACCCTTACAGAGAAAACAACATCCCCTTTTTAGGCTGTAATAGCCAACACATTAACATAAGAAAATTGAATTTAGATCAGCTGCACTTAAACTTTCATTTTCCTTGAGGATGTAGGTTTTTCTTTCAGACTAACAAAATAAGGTGTATCTAAAAGGTTTTGTTTTTTTAAAACCCAGAACTTAATTCTTTAACTTCTCTGGTTTTATAAACCAGAAGTTACTTTTTTGTTGTTGTTGTTCCTAACTTGGCAGTTACTTTTAAACTTTTTGGTTTTTAGAATTCTCTGAATACATCTCCCTTCACTTAAAAACCATACAAAAATCTGCATCCTCTTTCAGTACAATCGCCTATGGCCTGCTCAGTCACATCAGCTCCTTCTGTATTGCAACATCCGCTGTATTACACTGAATTCAGTATAAACAATCACCAAGTTCAACTGGTCTAGAGAGCAGCCAGCACAGAAGACGAAAACTTCAGGTAAATGTGATACAGAAACTGCCAAGACTGTCAAGCACCTCATTTCAGCCCCCCCACCCCCAAACCAACATATTTGTATTTTCATTTTTCTCTCTCCTACCAACAGTTCTTTGTTTTCATTCTTACAGCAGTTGCTGAGTAAATGCCACAGGTTTACAGGATGAGATAATTTCAGTTAGATATTGTGAAAGTCCTCATTGTTACAGTGTTTTGGCAAAACTAGGTAAATTTAATTTAAAGACAGAAGTTCGTATTACATATAAAGCCAAATATTAAGTGATTTTATTTCATCCTAGTATTCAGAGCCAAGATCTGGAAATAAAACAAATAATTCTAAGGCACATCAGAAACAAAAATTTGCAGATATACCTCAGACTATATCACTTCTATACTGTATTTTTCTTATCATACTATTCATGCTTTGATTTAGCACCCAATTTACCACAGTGGCAATATGTGTTGATAAAGTCAGAGCCATAGTCTCACAGAAATACTGTCTCATTAAATTACTACTGACAACTGCTCTGTCTCCAGCCTTTCCCCCTGGATGAGTCCTACATGACTACGTTGTAGGCTTCTCCAATCCTATGTTTGGTCCTGTGTCCTGGACAGACTTTGGACCTACATGATAGTCTTGTCCTCAGCACTGTCTCAGACTGCTTTTCATTTTGCTCCTGACAGGACTCCTAAGTGCACTCTGAACCAGACTAAATGCACTGCTGCCTCTGGAGCTGCCAGAGTCTGGCTCTGCCACTCTATCCTTAATTCAGTTTCTTTTTTCTTTTTTTTTTCTAATTTTACTAATCTGTACTCTAGCTTCTAGACATCACCAACTCTTGCTTTTTGCAGGAACTTGACAAAAAATCAGATTTAAAAAATCATTTTCCTTGCAGAAAGACTTTGCAGTAACTTCCAGAAAACAAACCTGATTTTGATCCACAAAATTCTACAGTGCCCTAAAAGTAAAGACCTTCAATCATTTTCCAAGGAAGAGAAACTTCCATGCATCTTCGCTGTGATACTCCAAGTGTCTGGAGTATCTTTCTTCTCTAGGATGAGGACATTAGTTTCAGAAACTCATGGATATCTCCTATTATCTTCATACAAATGCCACTGCCTTTCTCATAATACCCTAACATGACAGCCAAATAAAAACTAAGTTTCTGATGATCTAAGTTCCTGTATCTCCCTAAAAAGACATTGAGGTAAGTAATCCTGGAATTTTTGACAAGGTCACAGTGACTGCTACTATCTCACACAGAACTTTAATTTTCCCTACCATTAAAGACTATTTTGAACAAGAGCCTCAATGTCTCTGCTGGAAATATTCACCTATTTGAATATTAATATTCAGTACTCTTTATGGCCTAGGTTTTCCCAGACAACTACATGGGACTGGCAGACTTCAGTCACAGCTTCATGCCACAGGCAGGATACCTTAACCAATCTAAAAATGGCATTAGTGCTGATGTTCAGGCAACTGGATCCCAAACTGACCAGAAATGTTTTGCATCTATCCGACTGCTGGATGGTTTTAAAAAAAAAAAAAAAAGTAAAATCTGAAACATGCTATTTCACTTACCCCACTGTTAAAACTCACCAACAGTAAAGAAATAAAAAGGAGAACAAAAAATAGGTCTATAACTTAAAAACAGTGGTCTAAAAATTGGATTACCTTCTGGTTTCTCACGTCTGTAGCAAGCGAGAACTTCCCCACATGGCAGAAAAAAAAGAGAAGCTAAGAATAAAATAATACACTTCAATCTGGCAAAAAACTACACTAGATTAAAACCATAAATCCTAATTCCAAGAATTATTTTATAGCAGATTTTAGGAGTTTTAGAAGCATAATACTTGCCTTTAAGGCCAATGGTATTTTTAATCAGCTACTGAAAAAAGGAAGAGAGAAAAGCGGAGAGGTGATTTAAAGCAGCCAAATTCTATCACATTACTTCCTGTGTGTTGCCTAGAGGCTATGAGAAGTTAGCAATCACACTAATTCAGTGCCATCACTATGAAAAAGGTGCAAGAAGGCAATGATGATGATTCTGGCAGAGAATTACTACTTTCCTCCCAGCACACAGAGAAACATATGCTGGATACCAGTATGCGATTTCTGTTCAAAAGGAAACTTCTGTGTGGAGCTTTTCTAATCCATAGAGAAGATTCTGACTGAAATAACAAATCCCCAGTGGGTATGCAGTTCTGCAACACCACTATGGTGAAGCCTGCTTCCTCAAGGAAGAAATGAAATCTCTTGAAGTATTTTTGGCAGTTCAAGAGAGGTCTATGAACTTATCTCAAGTACTTGTAACTCTCCTTCATACAGAGAGGGTAAATTAATTCTGCACTTCAAATATTCCAAGAGCTCTGTTTCTGTGAATGATCCACCTCTCTCAATTCCTCAAAAATTTTGCTCACACTTCTAATATCACTTTTCCCTGAGACCAGGTTATTTCTCAACATTTTTTGATAGATAATATGCCAACCTTAAGAAATATGTAAGTTCTGAGCCTTAGTGTGTGAACTTAGTCCAGTCTTTTACTTCAGAAGTTTCTAGGCATGTTCACTGGCAAGAGGCTTGACAGCTCAACTGATCACTCATCGTGTAAATTCGGGACCAGTCAGTGGGACAAAGCAAGACTGGTTTTGTCCATCTACTGCCTTAGTATCTCCTTTTGTACTGTTCTTCCTCTGATGTATGTCCATCAGGCAGTTGGGATTCACAAAAGAAGAAACCGAAGCTAGAACATATTCACTATGAGAGAAAGATGAATGGAATTAATCCTCCACACTTCCTAAAAGAATCTGACATTTGGGGCATTTTCGATGCATGTCAAATTCTGGCTGTAAGCCAGAAACACAGGCCCCAGCCAGCAAGTTTGGAAAGTGGCCATAAACAAAGATCAAGATTGGTTAAACAAGATTGGTTAAACTTCAGCTGTCTAGGCAACCACCAAATAAAATTGTTTATTTCCAGGTCTTTTATGAATAAAAAGGCAAAATTTCTACAGCATGACTGCACTGGCAGCATCTCCTCAGCAGAGACTAAAATAAAAGAAAGGATAAGGATACAAATGCTGCACAGACAAACTCTGCCTCTGTTTCTATTGACAAGAAAGTTAAAATCTTGCAATAACACAGTGGAAGTGTATAATATTTATAAATATATAAACCAAACAATTGTGAAGGGCTCCCCTACCATGCCCTAATATAATCTTAGTTGTATATAAATGTCATGAGCCTCAGATCAGTAGAGAATTACTTTCATGGACAGAAAAGGGAGATGTTTGGTGATGCATTACAGAGCATAAGAATGCGTCAATTCTTCTGAATCAGTAAGAAAAATGACAAATTCATCTCTACTGTAACACTTTCTGCTATTGCTGCAGTGGCCTGTCACAGAAGGCAATCACTTCCTTGCATCTATTTCAAAATAAAGAACCTGCGTAGTCTGAGAGTGCATGGGAAAAGGAACCCCCAAGAGTGTGGTAGCTCTCTCAGCAGATTATGTTTCAGGACCTTATGATCCAACATCTAAAATTTATGCAATGAAACACCTTTAATCAAACAGCAAACTCCTGCAAAGCCTCTTTTGTATCTATGCAACTGACAGTAAAAAAATCAAAACATACAAATTGATTAAATTTGTCAATTACTATTTTAGTGAGAGTTTTGAAAACATTCACTTCAAATCTAAACCTGCAGAAGACGACCCCGACTATTTGTTCATCATACCATTTAAAGCATCAAGTCTCAGATTCTAGAAAGCAAGGATGAAAACACAAAACATTCACATTGGGCAGACTAATTTACAAACAATGGAACTAGCACTTTAGCTCTGTTTCATGCATTTAGGTTTTTTTTCTTTCCAGAATGACTGAGGACTAATTTTTTTATTACCACAACTTTCACTAGTAGCTGGCTTATCTTACTTTTAAAGCAATCACTAAGGATAACATCTCTGAAACCTTTTGAAAAGGAATAACAAAGAAAAAAAGCAATTAGATATGAGGTGAACTTCTATATTTTTTTTTCCTTTCAAGTAATTATGCTACAACAGATAAAACCATTTTCTGCTGCGGACAGTTTTAAGCCTGGCACTCTACTGGCACAAAGGCATTACAGCATCTCAATGGCTGTACCATGGTACTTCAGCTTGCTTCTACCCTGTGTATCTCTCATGAGTTCATGCTAACAGATATGGGTTATTCAGTCATAACTAGTCTTCTGGCACTGAGCTCCACCTGCTGACAAGTCTCTCAAGTGTTGCAGAGCTTGCACACCAAGTCTCAGTTTTGTCAACCAGTTCCAGGAAAATGCTGCAGTACACAAAATAAATCTACTTGAAGCACATTTATAGTGGGAACAGCATGTAATTTCAAACACATATTCTCAAAAGTAATGGGTTTATGCCTTTTTAAAATTTGTTTTTACCGTGTAAGGAAAAAGGAGAAGACATACTAAAGTGGCACAGAGATTCCACTATATGATTGCTAAACAAAATTAATTACTATTTTATATTAACTAAATCTATTGCCTGGCTTAAACACTTCCTGAAGATTTCTGTAACAATTTTCAAAGCAGTACTAATGCTGTAAGTTTAATGCTTTACCATGAAATGCAAATCATCACAATTGTACATAATTACCTGAGTACATGTTTAGCTAGAACTGTAATATTCAAAAATCAATGATGTTTTTATTTCTAATCTGATCATCAGACATATAAAAGTTGTCTGAGCAGTTTTGTTGCTGTTGTTTTCTTAATTTTAATTACCATGGACTACTGCCATGCTTTGTTGATCATATTAACAGCAAAAATATACCTTATGTACCTTAAGACAAATGACAGGCCATACATCCACTGACTGAACACCTAAACATTGGAAAGTTAGCTCAAGTCACTTCTAGTTTCTGGTTAAATTTTATAAAGTGTCATAATACAGAACACTTTGGATACTACTATATTTTTGTCAAAATATATCTGTTTACAAGGAATAACAGGCTTTTTTTTTTCCCTAGCTCCACAATTTAAGTACAGAAGAAAATGTGAACTATGAATCTCTTATTAACATAGTGAATAGCATAAATGCATAACTCTAAGGGGCTCAAAACAAGATTTTAAACTTGTAGTACCTTCAGCATTATAATTATTTCTGTCTTGCATGGATAAGTCAGTAAAAAAGTATAACTGCTAGTAATAAAAATATGTTTCATTCTTCCATATACAATGACAAAACTATTATATGTAATGTTCAGAAATAACAAAAAATAGTTTTGTTTCAATCCTTGCTAGGATACGGATTGAAAAAAAGAGAATCGTTCAGCAATTTTCTTTTTTTGCTAAACATGACTACCAATACACAGCTAACATTCTACAAAAAATATATTGACTAAAGCAAACCTGTGTCTTAGTACTGAAGACACTAGCAGAATATGAAACTTTCTACAGTTAATAGAGGCAAAAGGGAACAAGGAAACTAAGTTAAAACACTCACATAACATTACACTGTCTATAAAAACATATCTAACAGCATTTCAGAATTTCACTCCTTGTTAGTATTCTATTATACAGTTATCTAATGTAAGAGAAGGGAAACAAAACAATTTGCAAACTATTCCACCATGAAATTGGCCCTATTTATATGATATAAATACTTAGGAGATACGAAACTTTACAGGATTACTTTGCATATCCTCTTTTAAATTTTAAATTACAAAACAAAATTACTTGTGACTGAGGTCACAAAAATTTGCTTCATATAGACGTTGACAACACAAGCCAACTATGATTTTGTAATTCTTAGGAAAAAAAAAAAGTAAAACGAGCGTTTACAATTAATTTCTGAAGAGGAATAAATAAGCACATTCAGATGTATCACAGCAACATTTAGATGAACTGCTCTCAAATAAAGTGGAGAAACCTAAACGGATTTATAGCTGAAGAAACAGTGATCCTCTTGAACGATACAAGGATGAGAGCCATCAGCAGCAAGAACATTCAGTTTCTGATCTTTTACAGGCCTATACTTTTAAGGAGTTTTACTAAAAAAAAAAATCCCATTTTAAAAATCACCAGGATGGTTTTTTTTACAGAAACAACCCATCAGAATATTACTTTTTCATCTTGAGATACAGTCAAGACTGACAGGTCAGGGCAATGCCAGACATGAGCGTAAACTGAGAAAGAAGAACACATCAAGAGCAGCCCTGCAGAGAAGGACGTGGCAACGGTGGCAGACAAAAAGCTGCACATGAGCCAATACTGTGCACTTGCAGCCCAGAGGGCCAACGACGTCCTGGGCTACACCTATGAAGAGCAGGACGATGGAGGTGACTTGCTCCCTCTACTCCGCCCTTGTGAGATTCCACCTCGAGAACTGCACCCAGGTCTGGGGTCCTTAACACAAAAAAGAGATGGAGCTGCTGGAACACGTCCAGAGGAAAGCCATTAAGTTGATCACAGGGCTGGAGCACCTCTGCTTTGACAACAGGCTGAGAGAGGAGTTGTTCAGCCTGGAGAAAGGAAGGAAGATCTTTTCCAGGAAGACCTCACTGAATCAATTAAGCACTTAAAGCAAGCTCATAAGAAAGAAGGAGGGTGACTCTTTACACTGCCAGATAGTGATATAAGGGGAAACAGTCTTAGTCTAAAAGAAGAGAGGTTCCAGCACCTTAGCAGAATCTTGCTCTGTGGGGAACAAAGCTCTGGCACAAGCTGTGAGAGAGGAGACAGCCCCAGTACTGATAGTGACCACTCTGCAGGGTGGCAGCAGTGGTCCTTTCGTGCACAGAGACAACGGGCCTGACTACTTCTGGCTCACTGGAGTAACCAGCTGGGAAGAGGCTGTTTGAGAGCAAAATGCCCCAGAGTCTAGACCATCTCTCAGCACTTCTACTGTGTGCTGTAGAAGTGCTGAGCAGATAGCCCAGGTGTAAGGGCTTATCCATCATCACAGGCATAGGATCATTTTATGATCACCCCTTCTCAGAAGGCAAGGCCAATACCAACACCATCAGGCATGTTTAGCTCCTGTCTTTTTTCAAGTCCAAAAGCTGGTAGAATTCTTGATTGAGGTGCAGGAGCTCCTGCGGGTCCTAAGGGAAAAAACAGCATGAGCAGCAGGATGAACTGGATCCAGTGCAGGCTGCAGGCTGCAGGATTACGATCATTTCCTTCTGGGGCAGTGTCTGCTGATCCCAAGGCAGCCTCAGTACCAAAGGCCTGCATGTAAATGCTGCATGCTGTACAGCTACGTGAACTTGACTTAGCTGTGGAAATAAAGTTGCCTGCCTTCAGAGTTAACCCTGTTTTCAGTCCCATACAGTCTCCTGTGCAAGGCAAGGACATCCACATCTAGCACTTGCAAAATAAGTCTGCATGTCCAAGCGTGGCTTAGCCCTTCTGGTAAGCTTTGTCTTGAAGAACCAAGGCAAGTGGTAATTCTGCTCAATTTAAATTCTTCAGATGAAACTTAACACATCACACTTCATGACAGATCATCTCTGCAAGGTAGCTTGAATGATCAGCATTATTTTCATTAAAGGTGCGGGCACTCTGAACTCTCAGATAACACAGGCCAGACGGAGCTACATAAACTAGAGCAAGTTACTTAAACTACAAAATCCACGTTACAAAGAATGCTAACATTATCCCTGACATACAAATACATTCCTGATTTACTTCCACAAGCTGCCTTAATAGTAAATTTCACTTACTGGTTTAAAAAACAAAACAACCAAAACCCATATTATCCTCTCTTTCAGCTTACCTAACATCACTTAGTGCTTTAAATATTTCTGCCTCCTTTTGTACCAACTTTCTGTTGCCATTTATCTTTTCCCTGAGAAGGCGACCAGACTAAGCCTCTCATAATTAAACCCCTTTCTAAGTGGTCTGATGGCTTTTCTCTGCAACCTAGCATTGGGTTGAAGTGGCAAGGTTTTGTAAAGGGGTGCATCCTGCTCCAGTGGAAGGTGTGGAACTAGGGGATCCTGAAGGTCCCTTCCAACCCAAACCATTCTATGACTCTATGTTGCCCCTTCCCCTGCCCTCCTGCAGAGGCCACCACGCCCTGAACACAGAACCAGCCACCCTGTGCCATCTGCCCCGGGGCACTGTGGGCACATTGGTGGCTGCACTGGAGGCGATGAGACCTCACTCCTTGCAGGTGACACTGGAGGTGACACGGTGCCGGCAGTGATGGAGCTGCTGCCTCTCTGTCCTGTTGGCCCAGTGTAGGCCTGCACTCAGCACACAGGATTATTTTCTCCTGCTCACTGAAACAGAGGTTTGGACTCCAGAAAGCAGACTTCAGTAATCTTGAACGGAAGGGGAAGAGTACCACTCTTATGACTAGACTCATCATCTCAACTAAACCTAGCAGAAACTAATCACTAGCACTGCTATAGGATATAAAATTAAATAACTAACAAGATAGCCTACCCCAAAAGGATCCCAAGCCTCCTAATCTTTTGTAGTCATTATCCTGATTCTTCTTTTCTCTTTCTTCATCTTTTTGTACTTTTTAAACTCCTTCTAGGTCACGACAAGCATACAAACTTCATAAAATAATGTTTTGTACCAGTGTAAATGACAACCACCTCATAGTGCCTTGTAAATATTAAACAGCAGTGGAAGCAAGAGAATGCTGACAATCAAGTATAATTGTAGAATAGGAATCAAACGGTTCCACAAATAGACAGAGGAAGAAAAAAGCTTTCCTCTCAGAAACAACCATTTAATTATCATTTCACAGAGCTATTGCCCCATGGGCCAAAAAGAATGTCAGGCTAAACCGCAAAGAAAAAAAGTCACAAATATCACCTACATATCAAAACTAATCCACAAAGGCAAACACTACTGTTTGTCCCTTTAGTACACAGGTACTGTTTGTTTGCTTTTTTATGAGGCCTACAAACTCTGCACGTAGCTGAGAAAAAGAAGTCATACAAAATATTAGCCAAGTAAGGTATTTATTAAAATTACATGAGGTCTCATCAGGCCAAAAACATTTCCTTTTAATTATTAAGAGCACATAAACATTTAGAAATAAGCTGCAAAGAAACCAATGTTCATTTCTGCTTAAGAAAAGAGTAATTACTGTACATAAAATTAATTTCCCAATTACATAACACGTACAGCAATTTCAAGAGCTTTTGCTGTTAATGTTCTATCTACAGTTGTAAATGTATTTCTTCAACACAGCCAAGGAAATTATCAACAGCTACTCAGTCAAATTTACTAAATCTATGTAAGGGTTAAGTCTTTTTATCATAAAAAAGTGTAATGAAAATCTAAACATCAAGCGTAGAGAAGAACAGTCCAAGTCCCCAGAAACAGATCGTTATGAGTTGTTGTCACTTAGAAATAAAAAAAAAAAATCATTCAACTGAACTTCTTGTCCAAACAACTCTCCAAAAATGCAAAGTGAAGTCCATTCACTTTAATCACTCCAGTGAGTATCCTGATACTCTGATCCTGGGTCTGAAATAGAATGGCAGGGCTACACAATTCAGTAAAACAGATGTAAAACTTACCATAGAAGTCACAGATCTGGCATCTTCCTCATAATTTACTACAGGTGGTGGCTCTTTCCCATCATTCTCTTGAACCTTTTGTTCCAGTAGTTCTTTCTGGGCTGCAAATTTTGCCTCAGAGCATCTTAATTGTTGGACTGTTTGCTTAAGTTCTTCAAGCGCTTGCTTTTGGCTCAGCAAGAGTACAATACTGCAAAGAATAATAACAATTTAAAAACATACAAGATTCAAAATAGTTTATTTGCTTCATAAAAGCTGGGGCAAAAAAGCGTGACAATTCCTCAACATCATCATTTATTCAAAGGTGAGGCAATTCTAGAAAATTTTCAAAGCAACAAGACAATGCAAGCAAACACTCATTCTCTTCTGTCTATCAGGAAAACACCCATTCTCTTCTCTCTATCACAAAAATCCTGTTGTAAAAAATATAGGTGAAACTCCTGCTTTCACCCACTTTTGACTGAATTTATGAACACTGGAGTTCCTCCTCCTTTAGAGAATAAATAAATTTTAGATAGTGATTTCCAGTGATGAGAAATGCACTCCAATCAGTGTAGTTGTTGCAGTAATAATTTGCAATATTAAACTCACCTCACATCCAGTATAAATTCATTTGGCATCACATTAGAGATACCTGTTTTTTTCCTCTGCTCCGTAAGTTTTTCTGGACTGTGCTATAACTGTCTTCTTACAAAGCTAAATAAATTGATCTTTATGAGGAGCTAAAAGCAACTTTTTATCTTCTGCTTATTTTTATGGTTCTTCCTCTGAATACCACTTATACCCGTAAATACGTGAGATAGTCACAATTAAATCATATTGAAGGATAAGCACTTAAGAGTATCTGCAGATACCCAGATGACTCTATTATCCCAAAGAACTGCCAAAGCCAAAGTGTGACAGAAGCTGCCTGAAAGACAGAATCACCCACAGTATAATACAGACACCCTTAAAAGCACTCAACCAGAGCCCAGTGACATGTGGTCTATAGGAGGTGCAGAGTTCTCACAGCCTACAAAAACAGATGAAGGAGGTAAATGGACCAGAACTATGAAGAATTAGGACAATATGAAGGAAAATCACAGTATCATGTTGCTCTGTATCTTCAGGATAATCCCTGGAAGACAAGACCTCCTGCAAGCCCTACCCTTGCAGAAAAAACCAAAGGCGAATGTGGTTCATACAGGGATTGATCCTTCACAAACTGATGCTCAGCCAAGTAAGTATTTAAATGGGTTTCAAAGTAACAGGGGAACCACCTGTCATAAAATCCACATTGGCAGGAAAACATACAAATCATATCCATACAGGTGAGCATCACACTAAGCCACTAATGAACAAAACTCTGCACCATCAGCCAAATGATCATTCATTCAAAAGGGGTAAGCGTGAGGTATGCAGACACAATGCCCAAATCTGAAACTGAGATTTGGCATAAGCCTGCACAGATTTAAAAGCATCAGAGAAGCAAATGAACAATTATCCTGATGTTATCCTCAAGATAATGTGTTTTCATCTGGTCTCCTTTATGAGAGAAAAAGGACATCATCCTGCAAAAATAATAGGCTTCAACCGTCAGCTAAGCTTTGGTGAATGCTGGCTAGAGTGACATCCCCAAACACAGAATGATTTCAACCTATTAGGACACAGCGATAAAAAGACATACTCTGCTAGCGAAAAGTCAGTCACTAGCTAGTCTCTTTTCTGAAATGTGGCAAGATGGATTACAATCTAATTTGGCTTCCCAAATCCAACTTTCAATGCTTGCCACTCCAGTCATGCATGAGGAATTAGAATCTACAAAATTATTCGCCTGTGGCTTGCATGAGTGAAAAGTCCTTGTTGAAGCAATAGCTGCTAGCAACTTCACAGAGTGAGATCTTGTGTGAAGGATCCCTGCAGATCAGGGCAAAGTATGAGAAGGTGGTAAAAGGGTGAACTAAATTAAAACCCAAATATTCAATATGCTATCATGTTGGGAGGGCAGACATTTTCTGTGTTGAAGGTAATATCATCATTTCAAGATGGAAAGGGATATTAGTGCCAGGATAATAGTACCAAGACACTGCCATAAGGCATGACCTTGTGCAGTCATAATTAAACCCAATGCAACAGCTGGGCAAGACCTTCTGGGGACAGTAACTACAAGCTGAAACATCCGTATCACTCCGCACTGCAGCTAAAAGGTGAAAATGAGGTTTGTTGGAGGTAGGCATGATCAATGACAAATCAGAACAAGGATGATTTCAGGGAAGCCTGCCTTCATCTTACAACTAGATATGGAAGCCCGATTCCCTACCTTTTAGTAAGACAAACAGGTACTGGTGAAATTGGAAATGAAATCATCTCCTCAACACCACAAACATCTCGTAAAGGATCAGTCAGATAAGCCTCCACACAGTAAGAAATACAGGGATGGTCTGAATTACTGGTAACAAAACAATGCTGAGGGGGAAAAAACTAAATAACACCCCATTAAACTCAACTACTTCAAATACAGTTGAACTAGTTGAAATCCTTCAAGTAGCATACAGTAAGGAAGACAGGTCAAGAACCAAAAACTGGAAAACACATTGTGAGTGCATGCAGACTTAACCAAAGAAAGGACACAAAATATCTAATCAAAACACAGATATCATACACATAAATAAAATTTCGGATGCGAATGAAATATTATACAATGTTTCATGTGACAAGGTTCCTTCAACAAAGACTTCTTCAGTCAATGAAGGATTACCTGAAGGACTCGCAATCCAATTCACTACTGGTACTGTAAACTAATATTTATGACCAAATTAGTAAGATTAAGATTGATTGCAACAAGAATCAGAAAAATACAAAACTACAGACAAAACGTTTCTTTATCTGTTGTACTGACTTCAGTTTAGAAGAGTATGTGAATATTTTTTCTAACCAAAGGTAGAAGAAAAACCTAAAGATGTTGCCCAAGAATGACTCTTTATAATACTGTTTTATTTAGGGTGCACTAAAACACTCATTAAGGCCTCACCTTTGGTATTTACTGTGCAGTAGTACAGGTATGAGATTTACATTCTTTACATCTACACTTTTGTAAAGGATATGCAAAGAAGAATGAACTTTACCTGACAAGTTCCAAACTTATTACTGCATAAGAACAAGTCATGCACATGCTTCTGAAAGCCTTTCACAGAATTACACCTATACAAAGAATTGTGTCAAACAGAGAGGCAACTGAACTCACTCATCTTCTCTAATCAAGTTAAACTGAATTGATAAAAGGTCCAGCTCTTGAGCCATGCCGAAACTATGACAATTACATTGAACTCATAGAGCTGCTCAATTCTTCAATGAGTTTGGGTCTGCAGTGGGCAAGGGTTATTTTAGAGATGAGAAACTAATTTGCTGCTCTTTTTCACAGTAATTGCTACACACAAAAGCAGAACAAGATTAGTAAAGGTTATTTCTTATTTAAGTTTTAGGAATTGCATTATAGACATTTTTCCCCCTCAAATGATTGTATTTTGAAATTTAATTTCAACTTACTCAGATTTCTTTTCACATGTCTTAGAGGACTCTTCTATTTTTTTCTCTAGTTCCAACACAAGTTCCTCTTTGCTCAAAAGGGTTTGCTGTGTCTGCATCAGTTCTTCTATTACTGTTTTTAACCTGTAAAATAGATTTCGGAAACCCAAGTTGTGAACGCATAAATTGTATATATTTGGGAACATTGTAATCTTTTTCCTGGAGATGTAAAAAAGCATTATGTTTTAGATTATCTTACTCAGAGCTTGGTGATAATTTTTTTTCTTTTTTTTTGCGTGGATATACCTTCACGTGGGGAATCTGCATTATTACAGATTCCATACTAGCCTCTGATCTGCTGCCTGCAGGTTCTCCTATCAAGAAGTATTTTTTCTAAAATATGTGATGAATTCTGTGAATTAATGCCTTCCTAATATATTACTAAATTATGAGATACTTTAAGAAAGACAAAAGCCTTCCAACTCCTAAAGCATGTGTTAAATAAATATACAGAATCAGTAGCTGGGTTGTATTTACTTCTACAAATAGCAAAAGTACAAATGATCACCTTCTGTTGTAATAGTGATTACATCTTGATTCACAATTATCCTTTTTAGGTTACAATCTCTGGCAATGGTTAATTCAAAGAAAAGATAAAACTGTACAAAAACACTCCAGATCAACAAAGAAGGGGTTATTACACTTTAAAACCACTCCTGACACTTCATAATTATCCTGGTAAATATTCCAGTAACAAAAAAAATTCAGTGAATGTACAACAACATTTGCATTCTGAACAATGCATGTAAATGTCTTACATAATGATGACTTCTAAACTGCATATCAATGTTGACTTCAAGAAATTGTTAAGTCAGAACAATTTCTTAAAAATAAATAAGCATGTACATCTTGTTTCCTTCTTGGTATTCACCTACGCATCTTTGACTATCTTACATTATTTCCCCTGTATTTTCAAGCCCAATTTCAATGAAATCACTGAAGTTAAGAGTGGAACACAAGCAAAATTCATGTAGTAATTAATTACCATGGCACAGATCTATGGCCTTGCAAAACCATTCCAGACCAGGGAGTGGTGCACCCAACTCTCTAAATATCTAGCAGGTACATTCCACATGCCCATATATACCAAATTGAATTATTTGATTCTGAACACTGAATCAGTCCTCCCCTTCCAATGCACTTTATACAATGTTGATTATATATGAGCTGTACTCAGTCATGCATTTTATTCTAGGAAACTTAAATTACTAAAAAAAGCCATAGAGTGAACAACCAAAATTTATCTCCCAAAAGACAAACCTTCTACATGTGTCTATTTTGAGATAAGATAAATACTTAAAACATTTCCCTCAAAGTAACATCCTCACAGCTCTGCTTTTCATAGACATTTTTATTAGTTTCAGGCTATCAAAATCCGTATGCTGCACTTCTCTGTGTTTTCTTACACTGGGTCTCCAACTTATTCCCAACTAATTTTTTTTTATTTTAATACCTTGATAGAGAAAGTAATTACCAATTTTTAACTGCTTTTTGATCAACTTTCGAAACAAAATTTTAATCAACGTTATTTGCTTAACAACTGATTTACAGGAAGCAGATGTTTTATCTAATGATCTGGCATCAACAGCCATGAAATTAAAACCTAATTAATAAGACTGTTCATCACTGGAAGGGAAGAGTATATACATGCAGATCCAGTATCTTCATTATTTTGCCACTTCAAAAATATTAGATTTCATCTTTTATACTGCAGCACCAGATTAAAATATTAAGTTGATGTAGTTCTTCCTGAAACTTCTGAGATACTTTAGGAATTTTCACCAAACTCACTTGCCTCCTTGTACTCAACATCTGTTTTTTGTTTAAACAATAACTTTTGCTCAAACTGGCTACAGCTGACAATTCTGCATCTGTCTTGTATCATCTTGGCTGAGGTTTGCCAAAGGAATTTTCCCGTAGTGTCGTATTTGCCTTCTGGATACAATCAGTTTACAAAAGGGTTTCTATTACTAACCAGTTGATCACTGTAACACTTACCAGCTTTAAAAACCACACAATACCCCTACCTGGAAAGCTTCCTTTCATATTTTTTAGTTATTAAGCTCCATTCTGCTGCAACTATCAATTAAAATAAATACTCAATCTTACATAATTTATATTTCAGAATAATTGGATATTAATATGCTCTCAGCTTTTAATGCATGTCTCTTCAAATCATAAACTTTTATTCTGCTATACTTTTCAGAATTTCTCAGTATTATTCAGTGACATCTATGAATATTTATCAGAAGACACCATAACTCATTCCTTGGAAAGGTTAGCTGGTCAACAGTGACTTTTAATTAACTCCCTTAGTCAAAACCATTCAAAAGCTTACCCTAAAATGTAAATGCCAGTTTTCTCATCATACTCCGTTAAAATACACTTTATTAAAACGGTTAAACAGTTATGGATGCAAAGCTGTAATTTTTCCATTGCATACTCAATGAAACAGCTGATGCAACCCAATACTATTGATTACAAATCAATACATGTCTTTGAATATTTTAAATGTTTGTGAAATAAATCCACCATGTGCACTTATTTTATTTGGTAGATACTGAAGGTAGTTCTCCTCTGCAGAAACATAATGATGTAGCATTTTAAAGCTCCAAGGCCACAGTTTCAACACTAAAGATCAAAAGTCAAACTTCTATTGTTTCATCATGTAAAGAGCTGATTTTTTAAAAGTCATCAACTACAGAGAAATGATGCAGTACACTTCTCTTACTTGCAAATTTCTAGTCATACACAGTTGATGCAAATCCTGTGGGGGATTTTTGGCTGCACTGGTTTTAAGGCAAGACTGTACCAACATATCTAAAACACAGTTTATGAGGTCTGTGAGTAATGACAGTTACAGAGAACTGTAACAAAAAATGAAGGGTTCTCACCTGCATTAAAAAGCAAAAGGATAAACGGGATAAGACTAAACAGTTTTTACAGTCTCAGGGGACAGTGAAGCTTCATAAATAATCTGCACTGCCTAATATGATCATAACAATCTGAATAAAAGAAGAGTTTGAAAAGTGACAAAGAACGCTGATCATACAATGTTATTCAAGGTAGGAGGAAGGCTCTGAATGTGAGGAATGCAAAAGGATTATTCTGGACTTTATGATACACTATACCTGGGCTGTCATTTCAATATATATGGATAGGCAAATATACAGTGGAGAAAAAATAACCCAAAGCTTTATTTATACAGTAAGGAAAAAATAATCCAAAGCTTTATTTATGTGGAGAATGGAGCATGGTTCTAAAATGATCATTACCACTCAAAAATGAAATCATGGAGATGCAGTAGATGATTCCCTGAAAACTCTGTCTTGATGAGCTGCTGCGGTCAGAAAGTCAAACTGAATGATTCTCTAGGATTTATTAAAACCAAAGCAGAGTAAGAACACAGGAAACTTAAGGAAGCCTCCCCCTAAACTATGTATCTGGACTACCTGTGAAATTCTAGTCATTCATCTCAAAAACAATATAGTAACCTTGAAAATATTTAAATAAAGACTACAAGATGGATAAAGGATGAGTAAGCTTTGTGAAAGCACAGACTCAAGCTAAAAGATCACTCTGAAATAGAGATCACTGAACAGAAGTTGAACAGAAATTTACATTATCATAGGCAGAAAGGAACAGATAGTTCCTATTCTCTTCCAAAACAAAAGCTTAAGGGCCGTAAAATGAAAAAAGATATCAGCAGGTTCACAAAATAGGAAGCTAATTTCTGGAATTCCTGGACCAAAAATTCTATGGACAACAGATACTTTTACACACTGAACATGACTGAAGAAGGTCTGACCTAATATGGTTTAACTGTTTTTCTCAGAGTCCTAAATCTATACCAGGAAGTGAACACCTTAAAGACAGCAGCTTAATAGAGCTACATGATTCCTGTTGCAGAAATAATGCCAAACCATAAAATTTCTCACTCAAATTCACAAAATGATTTCAAGTGGATGAACGTAAGATTTGCAACAGAACACAATGAAAGTTGTACTGAAAATGTACGTATGTAGGCAAATACACAGACATACATTTATAACACAACTATACATTTCATCAGAAACATTTCTCAGAAAAGCAACATTTCATCTCTTTTATCTAGATATGCCGCTGTCTTATTTCTAAACAGTCGGACACAAAAGGCAAGCCAAACAAGAATCTACCTTTTTGAGCAATGGAAGGTAGAATCTTAGAAAAACTTTTAATATTCTATTGAAAGGGGAGGTTCAATATCAATATATTTCTTGGTACCATGCTGAAGTACATCAAGATGTACAACATCTGCAGAGTTCAGGCAGAAATAATCTCGATACAGTAATGATGCAGAACATATTAAAAAGAGAAACATGTTTAAAGGAATAGGGGGGGCTTAATAATCATGGGATCCTTTCATAACATAAAGCTGCTTCATGACTAAGGAGGCAGATACTTCATATTAAAAAAATCATTTCAATACTTATCGAAGATAAGTATTTATGAAAAGTAATCAAATTATACAGCAAACAGCGGATGATTAACAACCTTAAAGAGGAATTGATAAAATCCAGAGTTTCTGCCATGTTGAGAAAACACAGGGACTAGAGTAACCTGAAGAAGACACTGCAATATGTTTACATTTGAAATACCTCAGCCTGATTTTGATTTTCAGAAAAACCTACAAAAAATAAGGATCATTGTTTGATTAACCAAATGAAATTAAAAAAGAAAAACAAAAAAACCCAAATGTAAAAACTCCCACAATACCACAATATATCATTGATGTCTTATTTGCATCAGTTATACTTTCTAAGGGGAAACTACTTCAAATAAATCAAACATGAACTGAAATACAGTAGACACAGCAAAAACACCATCAACCAATGAACTTCTGAATTTCCCATTTTTAAGGCATGATTAATAGTTGCAATCTCACAAGTGACCACGCAGGACCATTTTATGTCAAAAGCTGAGGCTGATAATATACAAACATAATAATCTCAGCAGTCAATTCATTCCCCATAACAAATGATTAAAGGTGAACTTGGCAAAAGTAATGAAAATATTTAACTAGGCAATATATTAACAAAACACATAGAGAGGCAGTTCATCACCCTGAATAGCTAAAAGCTCTGTGAAATGCTATACAACAGCTACATCTGTGTTACTAAGTTAATATATTCTAAAAGTTACAAAAATGAATAAGAATGTCCTTTGGAAAACAAAAGGAAACACTTAAAAAAGAAGAGAAATAAATATATTCATGAAAATTTTCTACATGGTGATTTAAATCACGGACCACATAATTCTACTCAGTGGTTTCATCAAAATATTTTGCTATTTTTCCTAGAGCAGTGAATGTAGAAACACTTTTGGGAAACTGAACCAGAATGCCCCCAAGGGGGACCCATGGAAGACTTGGGGCATTTTATTAACTGGCACAGAGAGGAACATACATTAAAAATTATGGCAAGTTTCTGGGGAGACTAAGGAGAAGGATTTTGTGCAAAGAACAGTAGAACTAGCATGGGAAAGAGTCTGTAGCCTGAAAACATTGCATTTAGAAACTGGACTTTAAAATGGGGACACAGCCATGCAAGGATCTGAGTGAGCACAGATGTACATAGAACAGCATTTCCAAAGGATGAAAGATTTTTGAAGAGACTTACATGACTTGCAAACTTTCTGCTGTTAAATTATTCCACATGATCTCATTAGCTTGAAGGTTTTCATTTTCTTCTAGTAAAGATGTATCAAACTCTATTTCTTGTTCAATGACTTCTGATGACCTAATTTAGTAAATAATTGTTATCATTTCAAAATCAACATGTATCTTTGAGTAGATAATAGAGCAAATAATTAGGTTTTAAAATATTTTATTAACTAGAACATAGTTAAAATTACGTATGAAATAAAAGGATAGATAGCAATTGGTTACATATTCCTTTTCCTTTGAACAAATAACATAATTCTAAAATCTCATGAGATAATAAAATGCACTACAATTCTTCGAATCAAGTTCAAAGCACAATAAAGGTTGTCAAAAAATACCAATGTGAATGGGTGACTCTAAATGGCTTCCATCATAAACCTGCACGTGACGACCATCAATCCACACATAACAACAACAAAAAGATAATGCAAGAAGTCTTAGGACTATTTCTTCATATACTAATACAGAGTAATAGCTCAATAAATGGGAAATACACTTTACTTTTTAAGTAAAAACTTTCCCGCATTACCTGCATGCTCTGAAGTCTCAACCTGCAATAGCTGCAGAGTACAAAGGTACCTAGAGTTGACTTTAAACTAGAACAAGTTTAGCCCATGCAAATTGCATCTAAATAAAGAGTAAATTAGCCCACATTGAGCCTAGACTGTAATGTGTAGTCTGCTGTCAGTACCAACGTTATGGCTCTTCTCATGTAACTGGAAATTTGCTTTTCTAGAGCCAGACAAGCAGACTGTTCAGCCAGCTTTCTGTACATGCAAACAGAATAATTTTCAAATTAGGATAAAATTTTAAAAGTGACAATGCAAAAGGAACCAAAGAGAAGCAAACTCCTCTGAACACTTAAGCAGAGTTGCAGTTTAATGCAGGGTTTTCCCAAGAAAAAACATGAGATGAAAATGCTCACCTGTGAGTATCTATGAAGTCATTATACTCAGAGTTAGGGTCTATCTGTTCCACCGAGGTCTGGATCTCTTTATGGACATTCACAATTTCTTCTGTTACAAGACTGGTGATCTCGCTATACTCATCCAAGATCCCTTTTCTAGAGAGGAAAAAAAATTCTAGTGTGTAACATGGCACTGAAGGCATAGATGACATTGAAGGTGCTTCAAATTTTCAATTTGCTGTTCCTACAAACTCTTGTTGCAACTGGCTAAAAAGGGAAAAATAAGACAATATATTATTCGAAGAAACAATGCATCACCAGTGGCCTTTTCTCTACAGCCTTAGTCTGGTTACGAGTCTCTTAAGACTGGTGCTCCTTCTGCTGATTTCAGTGCACCCACACACAGCACAGCTAAACAAAACGGGAGAGATTACAAGGAAAGGGAATGTATAGAGTTCAGTGATGATGCTCTTTTTCACACAGGACTTGTCATGCTTGTTATAACCCACGCTGAAGATTTTCATGTTTCATGACAAAATATATTCTGGCATAAGGCAAAACGGGTGACAGAAATGTGTGCATTTCATTTAAACTCTGGTTTTAACTTTTTTTAAAATATATTTATATTATGATTTGTCATTCAGACAAAAACAGGCAAATCACAAGTAAGCATATATTTACAAGAGGAGAGAAAATCAACCAAGAAGTTGCTGTGAGAAAGCACAAGCCGCCAAGCCTTGTCTTTACCTGCTTCCACGAGTGGGAAAAACCAAGTGAAGAGTGAATGCCAGAGGAAGAAGTAATACTGTGACACTACTCTTAATAGCATCCAGTGACACATACTCAGAACACCCTTCTATTCTCCTTAACTTTTAGCTTTCCTTCATAATGTACCTTCATAATTATTTCCTGTTTCATTTTTATCCCCGACAAATTTGCTAGCTTGCCAGGATCTGAAGCATGGTGGCCTCTCAAAAAACACTGATGAATTTTGGCTAGCCAAATATGCAGAGAAAAAAGTATAAATACATTTTTCCTGGATAAGATGTCCTGTTATGTTTGCTCAGCAAAAAAAAAAAAAGGTATGATAGGATTTTCTCAATACATTTGCTCTGGGCAGAAAACAGACAAGAGAAGGCATTAAATCTTGCCTTTTCTGAGAATATCACGTGTGAAAAGGTCCCAGAAAATACTTCATGGACTATGATGAAAAGATAGATAAACATCAACTACAGCAATGCCATATCTAAGAAAAAGAGAACGTGTATCAATTACAATGACAAAAACAAAGAAAAAAATCATTAGCAGTATTAATATTTACTTTTTCAAGTTTAAAAAACTAATTCACCTGCAAAATTAGAGTTATTGAGGAAGTCTTGTTTTACACAGGTTGTCACACGAAGCTCTACACCTGAAATCAGCATCTCTATGGATACCAAAGTTATTATAAAAGAATAATTTTCCAATACATTCAGAACTCACAAAAATGTCTATTTAGTGACAAAAATATTTTTTGCAGAGCAAAGATGAGCGGTTTCAATAAGTTCTTGTTCCATCATAAATGTCTTCAGTCAATTATCGTATCTCATGATTCTAAAAAAACCACCCTATTTAGAGCACACACATTTAAATGTAGCCTTTTGCCATGATCTTACATAAAAAATTAAAAGGACTGTACAGGGACTACTGTTTATTAAAGGTTTATTTCAATACCAGCCCCTGAATAAAAGAAATTAATAAGATTACTGCACAGGGAAGCTAATGATGCGTGCACCATGTGGAGTGTGGAATCCCCAACTCTCCTCACTTCCTGTGCACTGAAATCAAGATGAACACTGGCTTCAGAATAGGTATGAAAATGAGTTAAAGAAGAGTACTGCACATCTAAATGAACAATACTAACAAAAAAAGGTAACCGCCCTTTTTTTTTAGGCTAAGACAAAGACACAGCATGGTGGTTACAAACCAGAAAGGAGGGCTAGAAGTCCTCAATATCTGTTCTCAGAGATAATCACTTCGCACATACTCTGTAGTGATGCAAAAATTATCTTTTAGGAAAGAGGTAATTGTATTTTTAAGGGTGGATTCCTCACAGTGAGATCAGGTTTTTCAATAATACCGTTAATTCTTCCCCCATATCATCAACCATGAATCTGGCTTGGCCCTCCTCCACAATGACTTTCAAGATGCTTGGGCAGTTTAAACCAAATTTGTTGCTGGTGGAATTTCATAATAATGACTGCCACAGAGGCAGCAAACTTGCCATAGTCTATCAGCTGACAGACAAATCATGAGCTCAAATATAAATACTGCAGTCAATATGTAAGAATTTGCAAGAAGATGGCATCTTGTTGGTAGGCTTAAGTAAGCATTCAGAACTACTGTCTGCATCATTTGGATAGACTTTTTTCAACTGTTATCCCCTGATACATAATTAATTAATCAATCACAGTTTCTTATTTTCAACTATTCCCATAAATTAATTAGAATATTACACACAGAAAATGGTACAAGTTAGAAATATATAAGAATACATCTTACAGGGCTTTAATCATTTCTTCTTGCATCTTCTGTAGTGAATCAAGTAACAGAGGAAGTGTAGTATCATAATATTGGTGCTGATGTAATTGTGCTCCTTTCAGTGCCAACACATACTGGTTATGCAACATATGAAGTTTCATAGTGGCTTTTTCACACCGATCTTTGGCTTTCTCTGTCTCCTTTCCTGAGAGAAAACAAATCAAAAATGCACGTGGTGATTTAAAAGTATACAGGCCTGTAGATGACACATACCTGGTAGATTTATTGCACAAGTCAGAAATATTTAAGAATACATCTTACAGGGCTTAAAGTTTGCCCCTTTTTCTACAGTAATTTTTAAGGTACTTCTCTAAGGAAGGTAAAACCCAACTGTTTTCAGATAAATAGTATGATCAAATGTCTAGGTTTTATAATTAATAAACTATGTAAGAAAAAGGTTATTTTCTTAGAGCAGAAATGTGAGAAATCTTTATCTAAAAGTATAAGAAAACTACAAGTGTAAAAATAACTATGAACAAGAAAGAAATCTCGGACACATGACTATCTCAAAGCTATTCTTCTATTTGCAAACAAATAAAAGAGGAAGAGATGTCCTACTACACCAGATTCATTAAAAATCTATTAATTTTTCTATTCAAGCATCCCTATTGCTACATATAATCCCAATAAAGAAATGATGCAGTCTACATATGAGTAGCTGAACCCTCACACTACTACTCCTGCTCAATAGGGCAGCTTCTCTCCTACAACTCAGTATTTCCCTATTACACTGATATCTGGATCAGGAGGTTCAGCTCTACAGCCTCAGCTTTGCACCACTGAGACTGGAAGTCCTCAAGTTCAAGCTTGACAGGACCAGTTCAGGGCTGAAACGCAGAGCCACAAGGTACTTCAAAAGGTCACCTATTCCATTCTTTGCCACAGTAACTGCACAGCTATGTGGCGTATGTTATCAACACTGTTTCCACCACAAATCCAAAACACAGGCCCCTAACAGCTACTGTGAAGAAAATTATTTCAGCCATAACCAGAATAGACACATAACATTTTAACGACATTGTTGCTTTCTTCTCGATATTATCAAGTATCTCATTACTTTTTCAGGAACTAAAATAATTTTGAATGAGTCCTGTATCTGCAAATATCAAGTACAGAGTCACAACTACCTGCACAGATAAACATATGCTACATAAGCAATCTAACCACTGCATTTCTTATAAACTTAAAATAATTTATGTAATAAAAAACATGTCTATTACTCATCACAAAGCAGTTGAGAAAAAAGAAAATGTAAGCGTTCATAGGTAAGCAGCAGAACACCCACTTAAAAGCAGATCTTGAAGAACTGTGTCATATAAGGAATACACAAGGGACTGTGAACTCAAATAAATCAAAACAGAGACACACATTAAAGGCACACTAAAAAAAAGTTAAGGGAAAACCAGTAACAAATCCTCTTTCATATACATTGGAGTCAGCAAGCTTGTCAGAAAAAGTAAACGACAGTCACCATGTAAAAGCAGCTGGTACAAGAAAAGAAATTTTTTTTCCCTTCTGTGATCACTACCTAAGACCTTCAGAGATTTCCAGGGTGAAACACTAATTCGTGAAAGAGTCAATGAATCTCTTTCTTCTGAGGTGTCAGAAGAAGAGGTTGTTGAGAATAAATTAAATAAGAACAAATTAGGAGGCCTGGATGGTGCTTAGCTTTGAAACTTCAAAGGTGCTTGAGAAAGTTTGAGCTGAAATATTATGATTAGTTTTTACAGGAGGAAGTAGGCATTCAATGGAGAGCCGTAGGAATATCAGCTGGGCTCTGATAGATGAGGTGATGAAGGTGATGAAGATGCTGAAAGTAGCAAACAGGGAAATCATATGTGAAGAACTGGAAAAGAAACCTTGAGAGGTACTGATAAAAACAGTAAATTATAGAGTGAATATTTAGAGATGCACACGGGTAAAAAACTATTCAGGTTTAGTAATCTGTTGTAAGCTTACTGAATGCACATAGAAATGAGATCTTGAGGTCAGTACAGAAAGATTGATGGAAATGTTAACTCAGTGTTCAGCAGCTGCTGAACACAATGTTATTTAGCAAAGGAGAAGACTGGGCTGGTATGCCACTGATTAAATCCACTTCGAAGTATGCAATTTGCTGACCTCAAGAATGATATATTTGACATGCAAAAGGTTTCGAGAAGGGCATTAACCATCAGAAAGGTAGGAAACAAGACAAACAGAGAAAGACTGACTACAATGAAGGGTCCAGAAGCACTAGGAGTCTGAGGAGGAACACGCAAGAGACGCAGTTAACAGACCTGCACAACCTCTTTCAATGTAAAATCCGTACAGCACGCCACGGATATAGTAAAAACAAAGACCTACTTCAATGAGTATGCAGCTAACCTATGTATTCTTCTGGTAAAAGATATCATAAGCATAAAAAATTTATGTGGTTTAACAGTGAATGGACAAGTGCATACAAAAAACCAAAAAATTAAATCCTGAAGAGCTACTAAGAACTAGGATAGCACTTCTGACTCAGGAACTCCCTCAGCAACAAATTACCATGAAGATGAAGCATGTTTCTATCAGTTTGTACTCTCGTTTGGCTCTCTAGACACTTGCTACCCCGCCACTGTCAGCTACATTTCAAACATGGATTAATAAAAATCACTTTAAAAGGATATTATGTCTTTCATTTAATTGGAAACAATCCAACTGCTGACCAACGTGGAAGGTACAGATTTCTTACACTACAATTTATGTGAGTTACACTGTACAACAAAGACAAAATACATCTCCAGAGCTGCCACCAGAGAATAATTTTTCATGCAGGTATGAATGAAACAATCCACTTTACAAATTTCTGTAGAACTGTTTTGGAGAGATAACATTCACATGTCTACCTTAAACTTTAGCCAGACATAGCAGGTTTTGTCTTTGGCAAATCATCTAAACTTGTGTTTCATGAGGAGACTAATTTTTTTATTTTTTTCCCCAAAACAAAAAGAAACATGCTATTCATTGCTCAAAGAAATGTCGACCATTTATAAGGGGAAAAAATAATCCAACACACCAGACTAATACTCCAGAATTTAAACACCCCCAAACATGCATGTCTGACATGTAAAATCCAATTTTCACGTCTGCCTTAAGGACTAAATTCCTCCTCTATATATTATTTCTGAGGAGAACACCTCAACTAATTTCAGAGGATCATAAAGAAATATCACACAGACTTGTTTCTAAATACAGCAGGTTACAGAGCCAACCTGGTCATCTTCAGAGTAAAACATACACATTGTAAGGTCATTCTGGAGAAGGAGAGGCATGTGGAACATGGGGAAATAATGGAAGGTGACTGAAGAGGGTTTGGAAGGTACAGGAACAGGTCATGTAGCAGTTACAGGATGAAGACTGGATGAAAAAGGAAAGGACAAAGCAGTTGGAAGCCAGGGCTGAAAGCACCAAGTTTTGCTTGCCACTGCATTGGGAGACACACTGTCTGGGGAAGGCAGAAGAGTCAGGCAAGGTGGTAGCAGAGGCAAAAATTCTGCCTTATTTCTTGGGTTTATTCTGTGTTTGGCTAATCCTAGTCAAGCATGCCCTTGACCAAATAATGCAAATTATCTCCATATGTCATTGTTTAAGAGCTTAAAACCTACAAGTTGTCTACACATGTGTTTAAAATCCCTTATCAGTTTTCAGCTTATGAAATACCAGCACATGTGAAATCATACCATGAACCATCAGTATGGGCTTCTGATCTGTGAACTGCAACAAACCACCTTCAACAGTTAAACTAAACTGAAAATTTACACTTAAATTAACAAATCCATGTAACTAGCTATTTAATAATACTATATCTCTTTCAGAAATCTCATTAACAGCTAAACTATCTGATTTTCCCATCTGTTTTTAAAGACTAAATACCTTTGCTATACATTATGCCTCAGCAGAACACCTCAACTAATTGTGACATAAATCAAATGATCATATTCACTCAACTTTAAAACAGAGGCTTGGACCTATATTTAATTCAGAGAACACAATTACAGTATTCTTTTCATATTGTAATTTATTTTTTAAAGTAGCAAAATGCAGTGAGGCAGCATACACAGTTCTTCTACATGTCAATTAGCACAGAGGAAAACATCCAATTTTCTTTATCTGTATAATGAAGTTCATAAATAGATCTAGTTATAATTCTACTGTCATCAGCTGTTGACAAAACTGTTTAATGTTAATAGAAACTGACTGTGTATACAATATGTCACACCATAAACTGCACTGTGAAGCTTGCAAAATCCAATTATGAAAGTTTTACATTTACAAAGAAAAGGCTGGCGTTCTTTTTCAATCATTCTGGAGTCTAGTATTTCAATTTCTAATAAAAACTCATCTAAGCTTTTACTACATACAGTACAACATAGCCATCCAGGAAAAGAACGCTTTAGTCTATTTTCAATTAAAAGGCAGATTTCCTAATCCAAAGTTCTTGCAATCATAATTATTAGACCCTTGTGACCTAATAATCACCTAGAACGGAAGAAAAAATATTGGATGGGACAATGAACCGAGAAAAATTTCAGTTCATAATGTTCACTTCATGTTTTTTTAAATCAGCATCAATGTACAGTGCAAATGCCGCAAAGAAGCTGACCTTAAGGAAATAAATATTGCAAATAGAGAAAGTTTTCACATGCATTTTGACTTTAAAAGAAATAATTATGCTAACGAGCTCAGGTTTTTACCCTCTTACAACTCTTTCCAGCTAGACCTTCAGCCATTTCGAAGTGATGACAAACTGTTCATAAAAAAGGCAACAGAGATCATTATAAAGGCTTAGTTCACAACAGACAAACTAAATTTCTAGATTTATACCTCCTGGTATTGAAATGTGACCTTTGGCTTCAGTGCACAGCGAATGCCATCCCATGTAGATACACCAGTGAAGATAGTATCTATCTGACACAATATTACACAAGCCCAGTTTTTGCTAATTAACTTAATTTAGTTTCAAAAGGAGCCAATGACACATCTGATGTGACACAGTATGATGACATCCCTCCAACAGAAACAACAGTGAGAAAACTTAAATATGTTAAACTGTGGAAACATAAATAAAATGAAAAATAGAAGGACAAGCTGAAAATCTACGCAAGTAACAAGAAGCAAGAAAGTCTTTATACATAAACAATCCAGAGAAACTGAGGACTAAAACACATACCAGGAGCTCACATAACTGTCTCTTGTAGTTCAGGGACTGAAGAAACCAAATCCATTCAAATTCCTGGGTATAGGTACGAATAGGAAAAAACAGCGGAAGCAATGTTGTAAGAAATGTGGGCACCAATGACACTGCCAGGGGAAACCTGGACAGTACCAAAAGGGACTACAGAGCTCTGGGGGCAGACATGAAAAGCACAAGGGACCAGGTTGTGTCCTCCTTAATCCTGCCAGTGAAGGGAAAGGGTGAAAGGAGGGCACTGACAGTACAGGCTGAGAAGCAGCTGCAGAAACAGTGTCAGCCACAGGCGTTTGGATTCTACAATTGTGGGACCCTTTTTGCAGACCACCATCTGCCTGGAAGATAGGAAGCACCTTCTTAAGCAGGGTAAAAGTAGTTTTGCCAGTAAGATGACTGACCTCATTAGGAGGGCTTTAAACTAGGAACTACACGGGATGGAGACGGGACCAACAGCCCTGAGGGAGCAGTGAAGGAGACTGCTGAGGACAGGGCATGGTAAGATGGGATCAATCACAAAGAAAACAAAACAGACTTTGATGGGGTCACCTCTAGCAGGTGCAGGTGAGCAAGAAGGTTCTCACATGGCACCAAGGTGAGAAAACTCCCCCAAATCTCTCCAGGACCTCAACATGCTGGGATGACATGGCTGTGTATTACTGCATGCAGTGTGGCGGATAAACATGGTAAACGGGCTCTCTGTGCGCAGCTGTAGGGCCAGGATATCGTCAGGATCGCGGAGGCAGGACTGGAGCTGTGCAAAGGAGAGTTCAGATTCCTGGGGAAAAGCAGCCCAGGAAGTCAAGGAGAGGGAGTTGCCCTTTACGTGACAGAGCAGCTGGAGTGCACAGAGCTCTGCCTTGGGATGGATGAGGAGCAACAGACAAGGAGCAACCTTATGGGTTAGGATTAACAAGGGAACAGGCAGGGTCCCACAGAAAGCTAAGCAGCTTGGCTTGAGAGTTGGTTCAATTTTCTGCATTAAAATCTCACTAAGTATCACAGTATTTGATTTCAGAAAATTTTAAAATGTGAAAAGAGGGGAGAATCAGAGCTTTGACCATTTTCCTTCTTTTTTTTTTTTTAAAGGAAGTAACAATCCTCCCCTGAGTAGATATGCAAATCTTGAGCATATAATAATTTTTAAGACAGAAAGAACTTTCTTCTTCCATTTGATTTAGAAACTTTTATTTTTTGTAAATACCAGCACTAAACTATAAAGCTGCCAATGCATATAGTGATCTACAATGCATTTCCCATTGTTTATGACTGCAGTTTTTCAAATAATTTTCCAGAACTGCTTTTGTCTTTCCATCTACCTATTTTTTCAGCATTTTCAATAACATAGATAATTTCTGAGCATTTTGCTGTCTTTACGTTTGTTTATCAATAACAAAACTCCAATACAGTCACTTCCTTATTTATTTCAACTTTGGAGACACACCTGTTCACAGAGCACTATTTAACTGTGCCTGGAAACTGTTACACTGAACACATTCTTTAAACTTATGAATGAGATGATCACGGCTTTCAAATAGCTCTTTTTCTAGCAAGACATTTTTATAAAACAATAAAATATTTTTACATTAGAGAATTGTAAAGCTTGACTCAACTACGCCACAGACTGAAACTGTATATACCAATGGGACTGCAACATGTTCTTTATCTCAACTGAACTTCAGTAAGGACTAAGCACTTAAATTACAGCAAATAGTTTAAAAGCCTACATATTATGGGGAAAAAGGACTCTTTTTATATATCAAGCCAATATAATTATGTATATTTACGTCAATTGATTTTCAATACTGAAGTGTACATTACACAGCTTACAGTGAGTTCTTGAGAAAAAAATTGTTGCACCCCACTTCTGGAGGCAACCTTCTAACTTCTGCAGTTCTATTTCCTCACAGTTTGTTCAATTTCCCTGGTTTTCACTGCTCAGTAGGAAAGAAAGTTCAACACAGGTTGTAGAACTTGCTCTGTAATTGACTACTCTATTATTACCCATTTAACTGATTTCAGGATCTTCCTGACCCAAGTTATCTCCTTAAATTCCATACTTCACTCTGCAATGCTAGAGACATCTAAATATCATAGGTGATTATGAAATTTCTTCCTCATACAATAGTTCCTATTGATCCCAAAAAAACCACCAGTGACATGACTTTTGAAGCATGTGGATTCCCACACTGAGCCCAGCTTCACCTCCCTAAGGCTGGCTAGGCTATTCCAGTTGGAAGGGCCCTAGAAGAATCATGAAGTTAAACTGCCTGATCAGTTCAGGGCTAGCAGAAAACTAAAGCATGTTTTGGAGGGCATTGCCCAAATGCCTGCTAAACACTGACAGGATTGGGGCATCAACCACCTCTCTGCAAAGCCTGTTCCAGGTTCTAACTCTCTCAATGAAGAAATGTTTCCTAATGTCAAGTCTGAACCTCCACCGATGTCTGTGAGTCCTACCTATGTGTCCTGTCCCTGGATCTCAGGGAGATCAGCACCTCCCTCTCCACCTCCCCTCCCCAGGAAGCTGCAGAGAGCAGCGAGGTCACCCCTCAGCCTCCTTTTCTCCAAACTGGACAAACTCAGACTCCTCACTGGACAAGTCTTACAGCCCTTCCACCAGTTCTGCTGTCCTCCTTTGGGTGCACCCCAGTGCCTTCACATCCTTAAACTGTGTGACCCAGAACTGCTCTCAGTGCTCCAGGTGAGGTCTCAGTGCTCCAGGTGAGGTCTCACCAACACTAAACACAGAAGACAATCCCCTCTGTTGGCTGTGTGGCTGTGCTGTGTTTGATGTACCTGTTACCCTGCTCACAGATGTGGAGCCTGCTGCTCACCAGCACCCCAGGTCCCTTTCTGCAGGGCTGCTCTCCAGCCACTCCACTCCCAATCTACACTTGTGTCCAAAGCCTTAGCAACATTCCTATCTACAAAGTATTTTTATGCAAACTGCTGCCACTATGGTAGGATAGCTTTGATTGTTAGTTCTGTCTCCTGAAGCACACTCAGAAATTTAGTGGGTGAGCAGCCTTATCATCACTCTGCAAATGAGAAGATGCAAACACAAGATGCTCGTAATTACCACAGGTTTTACAAGACCAAAATCACAAAGATAAGCAGAAACAAGACAGGATCTTCATGTTCAATCTCTAAGGTCTTCTCCCCTTTACGTCTTGCAAGAGTCTTGAATGTGCTTCTTCAACAAGTAAAATCACCCACTCCTTTCTCCACTCAATCAACTTTTGAGAAGAGGGTAAGAAGTTTCTCCCAGTTATTACTTAACAAGCTAATGATTGCAAATAGCAAACAGTTTTCTCATGGGAAAAAAGACCCCAAACTATTTATGTATTTTAGAGTGTTCAAATTTACAGAACACCACAGCTAAACTTCTGAGTTAAGTATTAGTTCACCAAAGCTATCAGCCTAATCTTAAGTAAGTAATGTAGCATAAAAAGAGCAAAAATGAATGTTCTATCTTTTGAACTGCTGTCAGATGTTTGAAGTATTAAGCACCTCCAGCCAATTCTCCCAGTCCTGCACCTGCTGGTCTGCGAGGACTGAGGAGAGCACATCCTGGAGCTGCATGTCTATGTTAAGAGGAAACAAGAGGTCCAAGCTGGTCCCACACTCCACAAGAAGTCACCACGATCTCTTTGCGCTCCCTGGGGTTCCCTGCTCTAGAAGCTTTATTTTACACAGAAGAAACAACTCTAACCCTTCCAAGCACGCACTGGTAGTATATAAGTGTTGAAACACTTACAGTAGAGCATTAATTTTAAATCTATGTAGTCTGCTGACCTCTGTAAGACAGACCAGTTCAGCCAGTGTTACTTGTTTTGTCTTAACAATATGAGAGTTTCAGACAAAACTAAGCTTCGAAAACATCCTACTAAGAGTTTCCCTCATTATAGCAACAACTAAAGGCAACACATGCCACTAGGAAATGTAGTTGTATAATAACAATTTTAAAGGCATCTCAGAATGAATGCACCAACCACCTAATAAGTATTTTCTGACCACTTGGCTATTACAAAGAATAGTAGGACAATAAATTGATTTAATGAAAGCTTTTTTAACAGCTCCCTTATTCATCATAAATATGAGCTTATGCTGCTGTGCAACTTCAGTATGTACCACAGAAGTCACATCAATTCTGAAGTATTAAATCACCGCAGTTGCAGGGAAAACATTCTTCCAGCAGAAGGAATGTGGTATAATGTGCTAGGTGTACAGTTAATATTTCTAGGCTCCTCTAAATCACAATGTTGTCAGGGGACACTAGTCTAGAAAAATCTGGTGCAGTATTTTTTATGCTGCTGCAGCAGCATAAAATAGAATTATGATATTAAATACTTTGAATTTATGTATTTTTCCTTTACTATTTATTTCAGATCCATTATGTCACCTAAGAATGCTGCAACACAGTTTCTACATTCAATCAGTAATGAAGTAGGATTCAGAATACAATAAACACATGTAATTGATGTATTTACACAAAAAACTGTTGTTTTTTCTAAAGAGTATGTTGTATTGAAATTCAGTATGAACCTCCCAAAGCTACGTTGGCTTTGTTCCGACTCGCAATATTTACTGATATATGAGCAACTGTTTCACAGTTCAACATCTAACACCAAAATCAGCTACAAAAACAGATGCTAAATTTCATTAATGCATTTCAACTTTTTAAAAAACATGTAATGAACTGAGTAAATTATTGTTTTGTGTAATCATTATTTCCTTATTTATACAGCAGTAAGTAATGCTTAATCAAAAAATTCAAGAATGAAAACATCTGAAACCCCCACAGACACATGGAACTATACTAAATAGAGATGCACAGTCCTGCTGAAACAAAAATAACTGTGCAAACAGCAAACTTAAGTGGAAGCAGTAACTGGTCCAACCAACTGAGATTCAAACTGTAGTGAAATATCACACATGATACTTACTGTTGTCCTACAGTCTCCATTTTGTATTCTTAACACATTATTCATAAAATTATTTCAGAAGATTTGTGACTTCTTCAGTGAAACAATGCCTTTTCCATCTGGCACAAATTTTGGCTTGATGTGTTTTTCTGCAGCAGCAACATCAATGTGCCACATTCTAATCACCTTGTTACTCAGCATCACTGATTAGCACAGCACTGCAAACTCAGACTTGTACACCCTTGATGCCTGAAGAGGCCTCCTATAAATAGAGACTACACAAGAATAAGGGAATAAAGGTAGGTATTTGAAAGGCCTTCAAAGGTACACCCTGGGGAGCCACAGGCTACTGCCGAGATGGACTCCAGGTCACGAGTTCTTCACACTTTTATAAGTCTGGTTCATTTGCATATCAGGGTTAATTCTCCAATTAAAGCTTCAGTTAATGATGTCATTTCCCCAAGTTTGCCCCCCCTTTAGAGGCTTTCGGTTTATACTTTTTGGGCCTAGGACAGTCTGAGTGTGCTCAGAGAGCAGGCCTGGAGAGGCTTTGCTAAGTCTACCTAGCGCAAGAGAGCAGAAGTTAACAGGCTACAAGAAACTTCAGTGTTACACACTAGGCAGTACAGGATTTGAAAAAATATGAAAGTTAAAACCTAAGGCATCACCCTCTGAAACTGTTACTTTGAGCTGCTGTTATTAAGATATTTATACTGTTTTTATTAAATATCACACATCCAAAACATTTCACAGGGCATTCCACTTCATCATAGAAAAACAGTATAATACGCCTTTGTCTTATATTTTGCTCCAAAGACCCCTGCATCCCCTGTGACTCCAATGCCCCAGTTCTGCAAAGGAACATGCTCTGCATTCCCTGTATATACTTTGTGGAGTTTTTTCAACAAAGCTTTCTAATCCAGAAGAGACTACTGTATTCAATCTGTCCATACGTTTCCAAAAACTGAAGCATGCCTCATTAAAGAAGCACTGGACTAGTTCAGCTTGCTGACTTCATCCCCTCTCAGCTGTTATCTCTTACCATACATTAAAAAACCGTAAGAATGAATGACTGGGGGAAAAAAGGCAGAAAACTATCATGCAAATGACTAACATCAACCAGACTGCCTGACACCTGGAGCCTCCATGACCAAGAAAAACCAACCAGACTGCATTTGTGATTCCCATGGTAATCACTGGTCCAGAAAGAAGCAGCTATGCATGAATTACTGGGGTGAGGGCTAGAACAAACAAGATCAATCACTCATTTCTGACTGAACCATCAGATAGGCGCTGGTGGCCATAACAAGGCAGCACAACCCAGCCTAAGGCTGAAGTGGTGCTCCCTCTGCAACACAACTGTCCCACTGCTTCCCTCAGTGCACAAGCAGCGCTAGCAGAGGGCTCCCCAGAACAACTTCTCAGACACTTTCCCCTTCCTCCAGATCTGGACAGAACAAAGTCTTCCACAATGAAGCTCCTGCATTCCTTCAGAAACCAGTTCCCTTTTCCCCACTAAAAAACGATCCAAAAATTCCCGCCACATGCATTACCCACTGCCCAAACACTAACAAAACCTGTAACTAACCAGTATCATTATTCAGTACTCAACACTTACTATTCTTTCCAATGGTCCCCCAGTGTTTTCAGCAAAAAATGAAAACACCTGTAACCCTGCATTAGGGTGTCACTGATTCAAAGTGACTGCCCACTTAGCTAGTGCCAAGTAACAAACAAAGAAATTCAAGTTTACCTTAGATACCTCCTGATTCCAGAAAATCATAAAATCACTTTCCACTGTACAAACTTTCCCAGCCTTTACACTTATCAGTTAATGTCTTCTGCTGTGTGTGTTTAGCCCAGAACTTATATCACTTTTAACAACTCAACCAGAAAACTGCGGAGTAATTCTCTTCACAAGCTGAAGAACCAGTTGTACCTCTTTCACTAGCAGCTCTAATAAACCTACTCTCTCCCCAGAAGAGAGAGAGTTTTTTTGCTATTCCAAAACAAAGCAGAAAAAAGTCACTAAATTTCGAAATCGCTACTCTTGCAAAACAGAGACATTTGTCAGACACTACTTTGTGCAATTTTCATTCTTCTCCTGAGGACCAGCTTGTACAAGTGCTGCACAAATTCACAGGTAACGCCCAGGGCAAAGCTAAAATTGTATGCCATAAGAGGTAGTTGTCCCCTTCAGCTCCAGACAGGAAAGGTCAGTCACTATCTTACAGATTTGATTGCCGGAGGAAGAGATTCTGTTTAAAACAACATTTTACATAAATGAAGCTGGACACATTACTTAACACATTACTTGGAAGAGCTGGTGTCAAAAGATTTTCATTTTTTTGTATAACAAAAAGGTGTTCAGCTTATTTTCAATACTTGGTTATGCCCTCCCACTGTTGTGGTAAGCACTGTTTCTTCCCTTGTTTTCAGTAACTCTTGAAATCCTGAAACAGTGAACCAGTTTGTACATTAACAAAAGTAATGTATCTAAATAGCACAAAATTTGAATAAGCATTATTTACTGAATAAAGAATACCCTGGAATAATGAAGCATTGCAATTTTAAGACTTCCCTAACCTTCCACTTCACCGGTGAACCAGTTTGACAACTTAAAAGCTCAAAAATACCGTGACTTAAAAAAATTGAAGCAGCTCAGCTGACCTGAAACCAGCAAAGAACTGTAATAACTCATCAAATGCACAAGTATTTGTAAACAGAAACAGGGCCTGGGATACAGCAGGGGAGAAGCAGTTCTGCAATTTTTGGGAGAAAAATCTGTCAAATTTTTATGGGCGTCAGTGTTGGTCAAAACAGACTTACACTAAGATTTTAGCAGAAGCAAAATTAAGTATGAATCATAATAAGACAAACATTAGATAAAACCCCGAAAGAGAAGGTCAAAGAAAACCACAGGAGATAAGTGTCTTAAAAACAATTTATGTTTGCTGTCTATCTAAAGAAACATTAATTCAGTTAATCAAAACCACATCAAAACATCACAGCTGCTGACAGCCAAAACACTCCTTTATTCCAATGGGAAAGTTTGGTGCTTCAGGAACAGAGAATGACCAGACTGGTAACAGGAAGACAGGATGAAACAGGCTAAAAATAACACACTAAGATGTGAAGAACCAATTATATTTTCCATGTTACATACTACATATTCCAATGTTAAGTAGTTACCTGAGGATAAACCAAGTAACCAAGTTACATACAGAAAACCTGGAACTGGATGAAATTAACATCTAAGTAGACATTTTAAAGTAATTATGAACTTCAGTAAAAGAAATAAAACAGTTAAAGTTCAACAGTGCTAAGTGTAACTTCTTATCCCCAGCTCTTAGGTACAAATTTTAGACAAATCTGGAAATAACCATCTGTCTCTCCTCACTGAGAGCTACTTCAACTATACTACAAAAGAACCAAGAACATTAACTATCGTTTACACAGTCATACGAAACCTTAAGATGGATCTTGGAATTACACTTACATCCTGCCATTCAGTCAATTTTCACTAAAGGAAGAAAAGAAAATCTTAGAAGGACACATAAGAACAACTATTAGCAAGACATTTCAATACATAATAGAAAAAAAGCTCTCTTTCATCTCATCATTCAAGCACAATTCAACAGGGATCAAAATCCATGCAGATTGAACACATCATTCCCTAAAAAAAAAATCTCAGTGTGCAAATGACTTATTTTCCTCTTGTAGACGAGGCTGACAAAGGTTGGATGTGTTACACTGATGGGAACTGATTCTGATGCCACTGTAGCAACAATAGTAGCTCACAGACAAGTAAGCTGCAGCTACAATGCAGATGAGACAAGAGTCCATCTGAGTAATTTTAGATTTCAAAAACATCCACTGAAGGAATAATGCAAGAATTGAAAAGAATCACCATTTATATTTTATGAATTTTTAAAAGATTATACCCAGCATACATGATGACAATCAGCCTGTGTTACTTAAGACACTAAATAAGCTTTTACATTGTAATCAAGTAGCTCAAAATAGAAAAAATTACCTTGTTTCATTCTAAGAGTTTTACCAGGTTTGAAAAGGGCACTAATAAATACACAAAATTAAATCTATCATACCTTTAGCCACAGCTTCTTTATATTTTTCTTTGGCAGAATTTACTTCTTTTATTAGTTGCCTGTAGCTGGATTTTAGTTTCTCTAGTTCTGTCTTTGTGACCTTTAAGGAAAGAGAAATAAAAAAAGCATTAAAAATATTTATTCTCAACACATTAGAAAAACATAGCATTAGTAAAAGAGAATTAACAGAATTTATTATCCAAAATAAGGATGCTACACTTTCCACTGGCTTGAGAAAAACTTAATAGGATATTACATGGTGCAATTACATAGTGCAAATTACAAGTTACAAATTACAGGGTGCAAAATCAATAAATGCATGGAATTAAATAAGAGGCCTAAGACAGAGATCCCCATTCACATCAATGTAATTAAAAATATCTTTAGAAAATCCAGTTAATAATCAACAATATTCCGTTTCAATTACAAGGGGAAAAAAAAACATCAAAAAGATGTTTAACAAATCATACTCGTTTAAAATGTCCTATGCATAGGAAGGAATTTCTTCAGCACCTAAAATAAAAGCAGAGTTTTCAGACATTACACTTCATACCTATGACTAAGGAACAGCAACTTCGCATCAAACAGTCCATCAATTGTAAAACTTACACCCTTAAAAAGAAAAACCTAGCCAACAGAGAAAAAAACCCAAACAAAAACCTAACTACAGAAGCAACCAACCAAACAAAAAACCTCTACCATTAAATAGAGCACTGAACATAACATCTTTGGTCACAAAATTAAAATAAAGTTTTCTCTTCTACCCCCAGCATTCACTCACTGTGTGACAAAACTAGTGCACTATTCAGAAATGATCCCAAATCATGAACTTGCAAACAAAAGCCAGTAACAAACCAGCTATCATAATACCAAACAATTGTAAAGAAAACCAAAAAATTCTGACCAAAAAACCAGAAAAAAACCCCAAACCAAATTAAACAAACAAACAAACAAAAAAAACAGACTTCCACTGGAAAATCATGAAGAGAAACTTATTAACTAGTTTTTTTCCTCTTGCAGCTGGCAGCAAGAAGGCTGAAGTTCACAATTTTCCCTTTTTTCATGAGGCAAGGCCCAGATAACACTACTTTCACCCCTCAGAATATCTGAAAACTTAATGAAATTGCTTAAAGATCCAACAAAGTGCAGCCTACAGCTTCTATTTTTGGGCCACCTGTGAAAAAATTAATTTAAAGGTAGAACCTTTTCTCCACATCAATCACATATACTCATCTCATATTTCTACATTCTGCAAATTATACTCACAACAGCTGTTGTTAGACACCAATAATACATAATAATCCAGTGATACAGGAGAAATAACTTTATGACAAACTCGAATTATGAAGACATCATGGCAAACAGAGAAAAGGATTCAATTAAGAAGTAGTGATCACAATTAAGATCTAAATAACACAAACAGCTTCTCTTACAGGAAACTGAAAAACAAAAGCCCACTAGCACTATGAAACATTTTTATTTATGTATAACCTTGTATTATGTATTTTACTGATTTTTAGATTGTGTTTTTCCAACACATAAAACCAACACCAAGAGCGTATCTGTTCCCCAAAGAACACTTAAGGAACTAACATGGTCAAGGATTACTGTAAATTCAATTTTTTTTCAAAAGGTCTTGCCCACCTAATTAGCACTCTAATTAGTACTCTACTTTTTTCCCCTTTAATTTCATGAAGAAACAAAATTATTCTACATCTTAATGGAAACTGGAATAAATCTACAAGATTCAAGTCCTATTACATTTATGCAAAAGCCATGTTATTTCACTGTCCTTAAGAATTTTCCCCATAAGATTCCTCACTGTAGAGGTGTCTAGAATAAGAAAGGATGACACATATGTATTTCACCTAAACACACTTTTATGCCAGCTTATCCTAAAAATAGGAGCTGCACAGACACTGATGTACACACACTTTGCATACTATCCTGGGATATAACCAGCATTTTACCTCTGTGCATAACAAAAGCAGAAGTAATACCTCAGAACATGAGAAGTATTTCGAATTTCAGGGAGTAATTCTGAAAGGGCACCAGGCACACAAAACCTCGAACAAGCAATGTCAGCTAACAGTGGGAGAACACTATTCAAATACTTCCCTGCAGAATCGAGGAGGGGAAAAAGGAAAAAAAACCAAACCAAACTAACCTCAAACCAAACAACAGTGCAAGCTTATTCAGCAGGATGCAAAATATTTTCATGGCTGTGCAGCCCATAATAAAGTCAATATGGTTTGTAATAATCGTTTGGTAAGGGTTCAATATACATTATGTTTTTTGGAAAAGTCTTATTTAAAAAGACATTTTTGTTAGTGGTTTTATTAGAGTTTGGCCTATTTACAGAAAAAAAAAAAACATGGCATAGTCTTTTTACAAAGTATTCCTGAGGTTCCAGCAATCTTACTCCAGTCAGCACCTCTGTCTTATTTTTCTCTTTCTCTTTCTGCAATTCTCTGTAACTTCTATTATTTCTAACACATGCTACCAGTTTTTCCTCTTCTTGCATCCTGACTTTTTTGAGATGCACCAATCCATAACTAGCAGCGAGTGATTATTTGGCTTGGAAGTTTTATCAAATAATGACAGCCTACTGACCATGCATCAAAAAAGATGTCCCCACAGTCCCTACTTCGGGAAGATGCCAAGATTCCAGCACATTATGGAAGCAATCTTATTAGAGCCAATATATTTAACTTAAAATATTCTTAGTTTAAATACAGAATAGCTCCAAGTTCTTCTCATAACTGGCCCAAAAACCTTTCACTCCTCAATCCGTGACAGCGTTACTGTTTTACTCAGATGTTACATTTTAATTACACCACTCCAACACCCAAATTCTCTGCTGGAAGAAAGAAGAAATAGTGCTTTTCTTTCTCTCAGCAGACCTTTCAGACTATCACTCTTATTTTTGACATCTGTAGCTAAATTTTCCCCAGAGCATCTGAATGAAACTGTGATTTCTGTCAGCTTTACTGACAAGATACAACACTTTCAACACAAGCAGGACAACTGACATGTCACGGAAAACATTCTGCAGAGTTTCACCTGCAGTCTAAATGTTTGGTTTACACCTCCTTTGTATTTTAGAATAGGGGCTAACATTCTGTGCCCACTCAAAGCAGTCTGCACTTATTAACAAAAGTTTACAGCGTCCCAGTCCCACAAATGTCTAGAGTGGAATGAGAACAGGAATAAAGATGGAACAGAGAAGTGTCACACAAGAATTATCCTCCACTGGAAGAAGAGCATTTCCAATGCTAACTGTCCACAAGAAATTCATATAGAAGAAATTCTCCATCTTTGCCTTGACAGTTACCAGGAAAGAAAAACTGTGTAGAAAACTATTAAAATTTAAATTAAGCATTCTACCTATCACCCAGTATACTTTTACCACAGCATGAACATAAAAAGCAACTAAAAAACCCACTCTTAATTTAATATTTTTAAACCTATAGAATTTTAATCAATTTATCAAGCACAGATGTATAAAATACCTTGTACATCTCTGCTTCAATTTGTTGATGAACACCTACGAAACTCTTCTTAACTTGCTGTTTATCTTTGATCATCATTGTAAGCCTGTGCAAGGGCCCAGAATTAAGATCCTCTGCATGCGTCTTCATTATTTTGCTCAGCTGTTCTGTTTGCTGTACCACGAGCAACCAAGACTATAAAAAAAAGTCAGAACAGAAAAGAACTTACTTATTTCAGCTCACAGATAACCAAACAATTAATAAGAACAGTGGGAAAAGATGCATTGCTGTTTAAAAAAGTTCAGCAAAAGAACTAATTTTAAACTTATCCAAATGCATTTGAGATCCTCCTGCAACAGCAAAATTATGCGTCAATCTTACTAATAAAATCATAAAAAAGCACCAGAGACAAAAATACAGTATTGAATGTTCACCCTTTAGCACTGTCCTAGTATTTCTAAACACCAGCCTTATTTTTTTTTAAATATACCCCCAACACCCCTGAGAACAGTGTTCCACATCCTTTGTCCTCCAGTTTCCACCCACAGCTGCTCTGCCCATGCTGACTTCCTCCTTTGTCTAAATACCTGACAGCAACATGCATTTGAGTGGTCTTGGTTTAAGAGGATACCATCACATCAGCTGTTTCACACAGCAGCATCAGTCAGGCCACCAGTACCAAAGCACAGACACAATACTCATCTGTCACTGTAACCCAACATCTTTCTGTCCCTTGCTTCAGTAGCTTCCCTGGACATTCTGTCAGTTTTCAGGACAGCTTAATGCGCTGTGTGTGGCTTTGAATACAGATACACATCTACAGATATCACAGACAAATGCGAAATTAAACTTCAGGTCAAATAAAAGCCCTGGTTACCCTCAAGATTGCTGTCACACATTGGATTCCTTAAAGGTAATTCCCTGACAATGAATGCTGTCCTATATCTAAGATTTCAGAGTGGCTACATGCCACAGAGTTACAAGGTTCTGAAGGCAGCTAGCGTATGAATTTTACTGGCATTTATCCTACTCTTACAAAAACAGAAATCAGCCCGAAATCACCTTAGAAGGTTAATTTGTTTGTTAGCTTTGGGGTTTCTTTTTGTCTTGTATACAAACATATATACATAATATTTCCATCTCTATATGACAATGCTGCATCAGAAACTGGATTCCAGAGAGGAAAACAAAAGACAATTGATTCCCCTATATACTGGACTATCTTTAACATTTCCTCCAGCTTGTAAACATCCCACAGTGTGGTGCTGTGAAAGGTCAAGGCCTAAAGCTTCCCTGCTATGGCTGGAGACCATTTCAGAAGCCATACTGCAAAGCTGCATAGGATAAATCATTGAACACCTGTGTGAGAGGAGTGGGCCTCGTGGTTACAGAAGAGTTCATAAAAGTTTCACCCTCAGAGGTGAAAATTCAGTCAAAATCATCCATTTTCTACAAGGCTGATTTATTACTGATGAGAGAACTACTGTTTTAATCCTGAAAAATCACAAGAAAAGGATTTTCAACAGTACAGGTATTCTAAAGAAATGCTTAGTTTACAATTCACCAAAAGAGCTTAAATAAGCCAGAAACATAGCAAATACTTCCCTTTCTATTAAAAAAAAATCATTTGCATATTTTCCTGCTCTTCACATCACTTTTTCCATCAGGAAGAGATGAAAGTGGTGTTTCCATAGGGGAATATCAGTTAAGCAGGATTTCTGTGCTTTGTATGATTATATTTTACTATTTTAAATCAGGAGAAGGTAAAGTGAAAACTATTCAAAAATAGAAATTTATATGGGACAAAAAAGCTGGGTGGGGACAGCAGAAAAGGCAAAGCGTTTCCTTCCACAAAAAAATGACCACAACCCAACAAATGCAGTAAAATACAATATTGTTTGGTTTGTTTGGCTTAACAATATTTTTTAGACATATACACACACAAAAGAGCTGTCTGGAAGCTCTTAAAAACACTCTTTTCTAGCATTACCAGTTGCTGCTACCACACGTTCCAGCAAGTTTGCTGTCTCCACATTGAAAAAAACCATAGGACAGATTTTCCCAAACACCATTTCTCTCTAAGTGCTCACTCTTGCTGTACACTTAGAGATCAGAACAAAACAAAATGAACAGCCACAATAACAAAACCGACCAAACAAAGCCCATTAAACACCTTCCAATTGGGGTTTAATGCCACAAAACGCCAAATAATACCATAATACCAAACACAGATATTTTACATCTTGGAAGATGTAAGATACTATACTATTATGTCCCATAATATTTGCATCAGTCTTTGGTTCTGTAAAATGTCAGGAAGAGAGAAAAAAGTATCATGAAAGAATAAAATAAATTAGAATGAGATTAGTAAATTAATCAATAATTCAGGCTTTTTAACTGCCAAAACCAGTAAGATAATGTGTCATCACACAATTTTAAAATCCTAGGTGTCAGTGAATTTTTAAGGCAAGCCCATACAAAAGATCTGCCAGTACATATGAATGTTTTTGCTTACATAAAGTTGTAGAAATCAGGGATGTGACTTTGTGAAAAATTACACCTCCTTAAGAGAAAAAAAAAAGAGAACAAAAATGATGCTGAAGGACAACTTGAGTGTCTCTGGTAAAAACAAGATTTCAAAATGTGACATGCATGCCTCTTTTCAAGCCAAAATAGAACATGGTTTAAGTCAGATCTCCGTATTTTTTTAAATTTATCTGCTCACAAGAAGTGCTCATGTAATTAACATTAATTGACACAGACTGAGATACCTATGTGAAGGTTAATGGTTGTTTATGCCTTATAATGATAAATACTCTGTGCCAATGAAAAAAAAAGGGCAGTATTTCAATTTACAAGGCAAGAATTATTGTGGGGGGAGGAAACAACAACAGAATATGTTAAATATAAACACTGCACAGTGCTGAAGCAGCTGAGCTCTAGCAACGCAGCTTCCAAGTCACACACAGTCACTTTAACCCTGTATAAATCCAGCCTGCCTGCATAAGAAGCAGTGCTGTTCCTAATGCTATGCCACAGCCACTGTCCAAGCAGTCATCCTATAAGCCCACTACATAAAAACTCTTTTGTCTAAAATTTAACTTGTCCCAGAAAGGTTGTTTTCCTGCAGAAAGAAAATGAGGATTCATGCCAGACTGAAGGGACTGTGTAACCACTGCTACAGCACAAGGGCCAAGAACTGAATAAGCCATCAAAACAGAACAGTCTTCTCTTGTCAGTAGAGAATCCAGGTCAGGAGTAAAACTTTCAAACAGGTGATAAAGGAAGTTTGCTTCATCAGTACATTTACTGGACTTGCTTTAAATCTGAAAATCAGTAATTTGGAGAACAGATGGCCTTACCTTTTTAAAAAGTCAACACAGTTATTTTAAACAGAATACAAAATAACCTCACAATTATGAGAAACATCCCGAATTAATGTTTTGTTTTTACAACACATGCTGCACTGTGAGTAACAGCTGAAATGCTAGGCTTTGCCTTGGTTTCCCGGCATTTTTCTATTTCTGTCACAAATTCTATATAACATAAACAATAGCTCCTACCTTAAAATAAAAGCTTTCTATACAATAATTGACTTTCAAAGCACTGAACAAAGCAGCAGGCTCAACCCAGTTATGTAAAATACTGAATTTCAAAAATCAGGATTGATTCTAGTTCAGTTAATTTTTTCAAAGCAAGACTACAGCTCAACTTCTGCATATTTCACTGAGAAACTAAAAGAAGCCCATTTTAAATACTTCGGCAAAATTAAGTCTCAAGAAAGTGAATGGATAGGAATCCAACTCAAACCAAAAAAACACCAAAAATAAACCCAGCACCCACGGATATTCCAAATACAAAATACTTCAGACTTACCTTGGACACATTGCTGATATAATCCAATTGACATGCGCTCTCTTTATCTACTTGGTTACAAAGATTCTGTAAAGTGGACGCATATTCCTTATCACTTTTTACTCTCATTACCATAAATTTCTTCACTGTTTCCAGCAGTCGTAGTTCCCAGTCTTGCAGTTTTAATAAAGCATCGTGAGAATACTTCAGGTCACCTCCAAACCCCATTTTTTAAGGCACTGTATACCAGACAGGGGAAAATACAGGCTCTTCACCACATCTGAAAGGAAAACAAGACTGATGAGACAATTACCAAAATAAAAACTTCTGGTGAGATAAAGAGCAACTATTAATGCCTACCCCTGAAATAACTTAATCATAAGATTAACCACACACATTTACCTCCTCAGTATAAACTGAAAGGAGGCTCTGAGCACTGTTTTTAACACCAAACTCTGACTGGAAAAGATTTCAGCCTTAGAACTGCTCTCCAGTTTCCATTCCAGCAAAAAGGTACCTCCCCAACTTAAAGTACAGTATGAAAGAAAACATAGCAGCATCTAAGACAAACGCCAATCTACATATCTAACCAAATAAGTACAGCTAACAATATCTCCAGACAAGCTGCCAACTTCACTTTGCTGCTCTTGGTGACCTGAAACATTTGTTTCTGGGGCTTACTGTCCTAAGAGCACAGAAAAATCCAAATAAAACACCAGCTCTCAGGCATCACATCTGTGGGAAATCGCTAACTACTTAGAAGCTAGTTTGCTCCTAAACCCTGTGTTAACAGGCCATTCAACCTGCAGATTCAACCTCCCAAAAACCAGAAAATATCCCAAACCAGGTTTTCCATCCAACCATACACTGGTCCCCTGGGACAGAGTTCTTTAGTTCACACCATTTTAGCCTAGGTCAGTCCACTCTTATTGTACCAAATTGACATAAAATAAGACTGATAAACAGGTAAGATATGCTGTCTTATGAAATCCTGTAGCAGAACTTGAAGGCCAAATACACATTGCTAGAGTTAGCTCTGAAACACCTCCATCTGATGCTGATAAACATGCAGCTACATTGTGGAAGAGCTGAAACCACATATACAAGGAATTTCTACACTCTCGCACAGCAGGTTTTGTAATGTAGGCTGAACCTTCTTTTCTGTCTACACACCAACTACCTGTTCCTGTACTAATCAGCTTCCAACTAGGTAAGATAAACTTATATAAACTGCAACCCTTATCTCTGGACTGCAATGCAGACACAGCCTGTTCACTGCCTATTCACTAATTCCTGCACTACAGCCAAGTCCTGGTTCTTTTTAACACAGAAATACCTATTTCTTCACAGGCTTTACATTACCACTTAAATTAGCAGTGTTCTACAAGCATTAACAAATTTATCTTCCCAGCGGCCCACTGAGGGAAGCAGGACTAATATTCTTATTTTACATTAAGAACTGAGACACATAAACTAATGTCGACACTGTGGCAGCTCATATTGGTATGTACAAGGCTTAAAGACAGACTTTTCAGAGTGCCTAACATTTTTAGCACATTAGGTATTCAGAAAAAATAAATATATTATTGGCTTCCGTTACTGCACAAAATTTCAGAAGATTTTGCAAATCAGAACCTCAAGCAGCCTCTGAAATAAGCCTCATGTATGATGTGTTTATTCTGTGTTTATTCTTAGAACACAAACCATGCTACATAACAAAACAAAGATCCAATAAAGAAAACTAGAACAGTGCCACATTACTACATATCTACACAATACAGGCAAGTCAAGGCTGTATGAGTAACCTTAAACCTACTGCAAGCTTTCATAAGCTCTTTAATTTGAAGCTGTATATTTTAGTCAGAATAATTCCTGATGGCTAGGAATTCAGTCATACACAGCAACAGCAAATAGTTTATCTTGTCTGTATTTATGAACTATGTCATTACTAGCAGCATAAATGAAAATACCTCCACAGTTAAAATACAGGAACAGTCTTGCAGAACCACAAACATTTTAGTAACATGAACCGAAGAAAAAATCTTAAAACCCCTGTTTATTAACATGACTGAAGCTGCTCTAGCGAATTTTTTATGCCCTTTACATCTAGATCCACTTTTATGACTTTTCATTTTTCTCCGACCCCACTTCAGCACATTATCTAACTATCCTAGCACAATATCCATGGGAAAAGATAGTACCCTTGTTTTTTTACATTCCAGATTTAGGAGAGATGGGAACTGAATCCCACAGTGAAGTCTGGCCTTGTGCTGTAAGTAATGGCTTGCTTGCTTTTACCCTAGCCTCTGATTTTTACTGAGAGGCAGTATAGCAAGGGAAGGAGGAAATATTCTCAGCATGTGATATTTCAGTCTGCTTCTACTGACTTACAGAGAAGCCATAAGATTATAAAAATCAATAGAACAAAAGACCCAACAATATCTCACTCCAGCCTGCTAAGTTGCTCTTCACGAAGCAGTAATCACAGTTTCTCCAATTCCACTATTAGATGCCTGGATACATAGGCAAAAATTATACACACATTGGACTCTGGTCTTCATTTTAAATTATTCCTTTCACTGTGACAGAAGCAGCACAGCAAAAATTTGCTTTGCAAAAGTGATAAAACTCTGATCTGCTAAAACTAACAAGCATACAGACTCAGAACTGATGATTCCCAAATGGCTAAGCTAGCTGCCATGTGACTTCCATGTTAATTAAGAAAACATTCAATCAAGACGTTTGAATCCAGCCAAATTCAAGTGCTTTATTGTAGAGACAAGAAGCGGTGAAGAAGTATTCAAGACCTAAGCCACTCAACTAAAGCTTAAATTTTGATAAGCTAAAAACCAATGCTGTCACTTAAAACCACTTCTAATTTTTTAATAGTTAAACATTAACAGTACAGATCACACAGTCATTTATTTGAAGTCAGAACTGTAAGACTTACTGAACATATGAACACTCAATATGATTTTCAAATAATCTTAAAAAACACAAGCACATTTTGAAAGGCCAGTGGTCAAAAAGACAGTATCTGGCACCAGTACAGACAACTATTTTTCCAAGCTTGGTATCTCCCTCATTAGTGACCACAGATAAGATGACAGCTGCCCTACAGGGTCAGACCAATAGAACAGAGTAATTCAGTCAGAAGGAACCTACAGCAATCACCTGCGGCACATTGACCCATTTAGATCAGTCCTGTGTCTCCAACCATGACACCAGAAGATGCTTAAGGACAGCAAACCAGCTGGGCTATTCATTGTGTGATTGTGCTTCCCCACGTTCACAGCTACTGGATTATGGAATACTAATATTTCTGTATTTTTTTGCTTTACCATACACCATTAAAATACTCACACTGAAAGACTGATTCCCAAACAGATTCTGCAATCACAACTACTGGCAAAATTGAGAAGTACAGCAAAATCTGAACCCAGAAAAGATTTAACATAGAACTGGTATGAGATATAGTAGGCTGGAGACACAAACATACTTTCTTTAATGTTCACAAGATGAAAATATGGTGGGAGAGCTATTCTGGGGAAAAAAAAATTTCTCAAAAAAACATGAGAGAGTATTTTATCTTAAAAGAAAAAACAGAGATGGCATAATGTTTTAAAAGAAGCTAGATGGAGAAGTGATAACAACAAATATGATATGCTAACTTCATACAGAAGAAAACCTTCAGGAACTGCTTTACTGTTACTGCGAAGAGATTTCTTCTGCTTCTGGTAGATACCCATGAGGTTTACCACTTTTTTCCACACATTAACAAAGTTTGCATAATTTGACATGCCAGTTTCAAACAGAATTCTAGCATGTTTTGTAAAAGCAGTAAAATACTAGTACCATCAAATAAGATGAATTAATTTAAGCTATTCTTATTTTACTTTGAAATATAAGATAGATAGAGACACATAGAGATAGATACAGAAAGAAAAAAAATTACTGGACATGTAAATTAGTCAAAAAATATTTGTAAAGCTTAGGAGTCAAATATGTCTCACAGTGAATTCCAAGAAAGTAGGAATTACTTTCTTTATAGTGTTATGCTCAACGAGCTAATCATTCACAGGAAGTACACATTGAATGTACATTTAATAATATAGTGTGAATGAGCAACCAGATCTCAAACTGTTCTAAATTTAAGCAGTTACCAAAGACAATTTAAAATTTCTCTCAACCACCAACACAGCGGTGCAGTCAGATTCCAAACAAATCAGTGTTAAATTTTGTCAGCCTAACAGTGAGAAACTTCAATGGTAGTCACATAATCCTTCAATACTGTAACACTCCCCTCAGGAAATAAAGCCAATATTCCAGTTAGTCATGTTCCCGGATTCTGGCAGCAACTCTGAAAAAGGTAGTTTCCATAACCAGTCTACATTTAATTTAAAGATTGCAATCTGTCTGTGACACGTGAAAGTGGCCATGCCATGTCAGACCAAAGATCTTGTGCCTGACACTGACTGAAACCAAATGAGCAAGCAAGAACAGAGCACATACAACACAACACTTTCACAAGATGCTCTCCTACACTTAAAACAACTGGTGCCTTCTGCTACATATTGCCATCATTATATCCAAGGTGGTGATTGGTAATCTTAAAATAATGATGGATCTACACACATCAGCTGGAACTTGTGGTTTCACAGTACCAGTGACAAGGTAGGTAACTAAAAAACCAAAAACCCAGAAAGCACACCTTGGCCCCAGTTAAATTCAGACCAGGAAAGCACAGCACAGATCTGGCTTCTCTCACTCTTCATATGCTATTGCTTCTAAATCTGCATGGGCTCCAAATCACAGAGAATACAGAATGCCCTTTATTTCACAAACACTTTCTACAAACGTTAAAAGTATGTCAAAATCAGAAAAGAAAGAGGATTTGGATTCAGGAGACAAATCCTCAAAATCAAGACTTCCATACCAAACTAAAAGCATTTTTACAACACGTTATCAATTTGTTAGACAGTCTTTCTCAATTTCTCAATGTCAGGCTTACAGTAGCTACATTCCATTAAAATAATGAAATAAATCATTCTTAGCTCTCCATCCCCATCTTAAATAAAAATTAGACAGTCAAACAACTGACATTTCTGTTAGCGTAGAATCTATTCCTGGAATGCACAAGACTATGAAACACAAAACACATGCTTTACCTACCATTTGTTTACCCTAGCCAAATATTCAGATGATCATCTTTGTATGCATAGATACGGTGTATACAACATAAACTAGCAAAATTAATCATTCCACAAAGCTTTTGTCAACAATAAACACCTGAAGTGGTAATAAAAGCTAGTCTGATTATTTTAAAGCTGATTTGAAATACTGGTCCACTCCAAGCAAAGCAGGCAGCTGATTTTCAGGAAGGCTTTTCTGCAAAGCATAACTTAGCTCACATACCTTAGAAGTTTTCCTCCAGAAATGTCCTTTAGTAGTTTTCCTATGTCAGCAGCTACTTCCTCTGATTTTCACTTTCTGAAATACACTTTTTTTTTTCTTTTCTGGGACTCTGTGAAAGAAAAAAATAGCAAACTTTCTTTTACTACTTCAGCATTTTCAAATACATTGCAAAAGTCAAACTTTGGTTAGTTGACCTGCATTTTCAGATTATTACCAGAAGCCAGCTGCCTTTTTTTTTTTTTAAAAAAGAAAAAGTTTAACTGAAAGAAAAGAACAGACTTCTCAAATGACTGCAAGTAGCAGACTGCAAGTAGCAGTAGTATACACAGAATTTTGAGTAAAGAAATAATTTTGCCTCTACACATGTAAGAGATTTTTTTTAAGTTCTTGGAATTTCTTATGACAAGAGTATTGCAGCTAAAAAATTAGACAATTTCATTTATTTCTGAACCTTGCCCTTGGTAAAACAAAAACAGAAGCCAATTAACCAGGAAAATGAAGGCCTGGAAGGCCAAAGTTTGTTATATGAAAGATGAAGTTAGTAGTGGTGTTTTCACAGAAGTTGAGCACGACAAGTGGCAACACGAGAAAGGAACCACTCAAGATACAAATTTCTTATATGGCTCTAAATGCTCTAATATCTAGAAAAGTAAGAGGTGAGGAAGTTAGGATGAGGATGACTAGCAGGACCAAAATTTCAATTTGTAACTCTGGACTGCAATTTAGGTGAAGCAAAGTGACACAGAAGGTTTTTGACAGTTTATATTAAGGAAAAAAAAGTATGTAAAATATAAAAAATGGTAAGGAACAAACTTTGCATACAGCTTACAAGTGCAAGGTGTATTGTAAAATCTACATGTGGACTCGTGATAAGCATTCACTCACAATCTCACGCTAGAATGTCCAACTTCACATGAGACATTCCATAGCAGTTTAGCAGTGCCCTTGTAAGAAAAACACATAAAGCAAAACTGAAAGAAAGACACAGTGTGTAAGGGTGAAGAAAGCAAAACTATTTTCAAAATCTCCATTATTTAAAACTAAGCACTGATCACAGACACGTTTATAAAATCTTATGAAGGGATAGTCTTAGTTCACGTTTAAGCAGGCATAATTTAGTATTCCCTTCTGGTTACTTAGTGATGTGCAAGAAACAAAGAACTGGCTAATATAAATACAAAACTTCTATTCTCCATGACCAAAAATAGAAAAGAGTGAGTGATGCTAACATTCAGTCACTGCAAAGGAACAGCAGCTATACAAGCAGATACGAAAGGAGGAAAAAAAAATGCAGGAGATTATAAGCATTAAAAAATTTATCAAATTTCTAAAAAACCAGATATAAAATCATCTGTTCCAAAGTTGCAAAGCCCAAGGGAAAGTATTCGCTAGCAAAAAAGTACAAGCAGGAGCAAACATTAGAGTAAATTTGGCTCCAGTCTTTCTAACTCAAATACAAACCAGGTGGAAACACCAGACTGTTACTGGACAGGAACACAACTCCTAATCCACATTCAAATGGGACTCGTGAAAGTAGAACAAACACCACCAGCACCTGGGCACATTCAACTTTCAAGCAGATGTTAAGAATTGCATGTAGTAAAATGAAGCCCTTAAAAAAATTCCATTTATCAAATGAAACAACAGATTGGAGCCGCTTCAACACAAAAAGGTTCTATCTTCTGCTCCCTGAACACAAACAATGAACATACCTTTTCTTTTTTCTTTTTAAAGAACCACTCTACCACATATTTTATAGCGCAGAATTCTGTTTGTCAGTACAAATATTAAAATGCAAACCCAACTTTTCTTTAGAATTTCAGTTATTACTGACTTTGTACCTACGTGCATTTTTTCATCTGCACACAGGTCATTAGTAGAACTTAAAGCTGGTAATACAAGTGCAATGCTGGTCTAATTGATAGGCATACACTAGCTAGTACATGGAAGCGTAATAAAAGCTTTCCAGTGAACGGCACAGCCATCTGTCAGAGGGTAATAAAATCTCACAAAATCTCCACTGCCATTTCTGAGCTCAAACATAGTAAAATCTGATAGTTACACACATCTTGCTACCTCAATGCAATCATCCACTAGATAATGAAGATAAAAAAGACAGATTTGTAAGAAGACAAGTTCAGAGCAGAAAACCTAGATGACCTATTGTTTTCTGAAATTACTACCCAGACAGTTAAGGCCAACCCCCAATCAGATCCTCTTTACATTTAGAACATACAAGGCATTTTCTAAAAATGAAGCATCAGAGAAGCAATTAAAAATATCAAACTAATGGTAAAAATTCACCAGAGTCAGATGCTATTGAGCCAAAACACTGAAGCGTCAGCTATCATATTTCCACATTATTAATTCTGCAAAAACTTAGGCTTAAGGTGAGCTAAGCAAAGAGGAATCAAGAGTGGAAAATAAATCAATTTTTTTTCAGAGCTGACAAGGCAATCAGAAGAAGCACAACGCAGTCTGACTTCGATAGTGCACAAGGTGGTTAAAACCATACCTAAGAATCTGTAGACTAGAATAATTCAGAAGAAAAAAATCCAATGCAGCTTTTGCAGAGCAAAATCATGTTTCACAACTTGAAGAGCACTGTGAAGGAATCAAGGATCCTGTGGAAAAAGGCGCTGAAAGTGAGAAGTTTCTGCTGATGTCTCTAATAGGAAGCTGCTAGAGAACTGAAGACCTTGCAGGGTAAGACTTAAGAGACAAAGACTGACAAGGGGAGAGAGCTCAGAAGCCTCACCATAATCTGTGCCAGGATGTGGACTGCTCCTCAGAATGGTTACCTGCCTATGTGTCATTACAGAAGCATCTGTGCTTTATACAAAATTATTATGATTAATCAAAACTGACAGAACATTATGAAATTCACAGAACCTCAGAACTCTAAGCAGCAAGAACAGAAAACAGCAGAGGAAGTCACGTGTCAATAAATGCAACACAATACACTGGTAGGAGTTATTTAATACCATTACCAGAAAAAGTTGCAGCAGTATCTGAACACACACCTTCAAAAACATTTGTTCAGCACTTTCAAGCAGTCAGGTTAGAAACCACCCAGAATACCAGAGTATTTTTTAATGAAGGGAAGGGAAAATATAACATCTTGTTATGCTGCTGATACATTAGTGGTATTCCTGTATGTTCAAGTTCTTCTAGCTCATGAAAAATATAAAGCACGAAAAAAGGTATAGATAATATTGATTATACTGTGGAGCAGGTTACACACAGAGAAAGTAAAGACAATTTTTTAGCTTACAAAACAGGTAAGAATGACAGGTCTAAGACCAAAGTACACCAAAGAAAAAAATCATCATAGCACAAAGTGATATGGTATGTCAGAAGCCTGAAGTGTTTTCCAGAAGAACTTGAGAACATGAAATGTAATTTTTAAAAAGTTGCTCTTATGTACTTCTTTGGCTAGTAAATAATTGAGATAATTCAATGCCTAAAGACACTTCTGAGACCATGAAACAAAGAAGTACAGAATAATTATAAAAATTCATTAAAACCCCACAGATCTGTAGAACAGCAAGAGCTCCATCTCAAGATGTCTCTAAAGTGTAAAAGCAGAAAAAGAAATATTACTCTGCATTTGTGCAAACAGCCCCCTCTTATCTGACAGTAGCAAGTACTGAGCTACATGGATTTCACTTGGTCATGTGCAAACATCCTCAAACAGTGCACTCTCATTCTCTTATCCCTGCAGCTGTAGGAAGACCACACTTTTCCCTAGCAGCTCCTGCAGCTGTGATGTTATTGAAAAGAGATGCAAATAAGAAGCAGTGGGCTTCATCAAAGAATAGGATTTACACTTGTCAGCAGTCCAAAAAATAAAAGCAGATAAAAGCCCAAAAAAACAGGCCGCAGATTCTCTGCCTAGAATCACAAGTCACAATTCTAATTTTTTCAATCTTTCATTTTGAATCATTTTCTAAACCACTGCCATTCTCTAAACACCCTCCAACCTGTGTCCATCCCACTAAAGAAGTCAGAAGCTAAAATGGTGGGGTACTGTAGGACTAACCAACTCTGAGAAGAACAGAGACATTAGTTCAAATTACTTTCAAGCTCTTTGCCCAAGTGCTTACCCTCTTCCTAACAACATTATATCCTTATTTGTTCATTATCCAAAAATTCATGTTCTTTTTCCACAGAACTTCATCTTCCTATTTCTTCCCCCACCACACATCCATTCTGTCCAGCCTACACCCAGCCAGCGAGCTTTCATGCTCACTGACCCTGCTTTGCTCCAGATGACATCTCCCATTCACCAAGACTATTCTAAACAGTAATCTCATTCTCCACCACACCTCCAGCTGTTTGCTACTTCCCATGGCGTGGTGACTTTCTCAGCATGCTCTTTATCATCTCAGGCCTTCTGTGAAAGAATGGGCAAAGGGTAGAGCTGACATTTGGTAGTGAACCATGCAGTAAGTGCTTTTTAGGTGCAGTTACTCAACTATTTTTGCTTCCACCCTGCAGAAGTTTCTACCTCACAGTCACAGCTGAACAGCAAGACTGAATCTCAGCAGACAGAAAAACAAGAAGATGAAAACAGATCCAAGTTAGGAAGAAAAGAGCCAGTCTAGGTGACACGAGTCACATCCTGTCACTAATGCTTCAAGATTCTTCTGGTGTCTTGGTAACTCTGAAAAAGTGACAAAATGAGCCACAGACCCCCCCTTTGACTTTCAAAGGGTAAACACCCAGTTTCTCATTATCTTTCATGTATTTACAAAAAAAAAGCTTTCCTTCCTCTATTTTTCCAAGAATTACACTTTCCCTAAATTCATTTCTGGGATGCAAGGAAAGGCAAAGAAAAGCACGGCCTCAGTTGAGAGCTCCTGACCAACAAATTTTCACTGAATTCTCAACTCTGCAGTGTTGGCAACATGTACCACCACACTAAATCCTAGAAGAAGAATGGACTGAGCAGGATAAGGCTGCTAAAATTACTATCATGGGGCAGGTACTGTGCATCTCCAGCCCTGTTAACCAATTCTACCAGCTAAAGAAAAGGACTGTTCCAGAATTACAAAGAACTAGATAATGTTAAAATGTCCAAAAATGAATATAGAAAAAAAAAAAAAGCATCAGTGACTCAAGTTTGCCTAAAGTATATATTATAGAGTCTATTAAAGAAACTTCTGAGCCAAAAAGAGCAACTAAAGAAAACTAAACTATTGCATTTTCAAGAGGTTTCTTGTCTTAAATGACTAGCGAAGGTAGAAACAGCTTCTAGCAAAAGTCAACATTGAAATTAAAAGGTGCCTGTAGACATCATCTTGACTAAAGAGTTATTCTATGCACAGTTAAATTATCTCTTTGCCAATTTCTTTTAGATATCTAGATTTCAATTAGATACCAAGTCTTCTAGTCTGAAGGTAGGAAGAAGTCTTCTTTACTCGAAAAAATAACCCAAACCTCTGAAAGTAGTGCTTCATATCTTGATATCCATCTGCCTCGAGATAAATACATGGTAACTCAGAATGAACACACACAAAATCCACATGCAAACCCTCACTCCCAAGGCTGCCTATGTAAGCATCTCTCCAGGGGAAACAGGATTGAAGAATACTCCTACTGAGGGTCTCTTATCATCACAAAGCTACACCTAAGACTCCTCCCTTACGTCTTCAGGTCCCAAAATTCATCTGGCTGCTGCCATTGCACATTTCAACTTAGAAATCCAGAATACTGCTAGAAGCTTCTTCCAGTAGCACTGTATTAACTCTCAAGATTTAAGGACAGCCATAGCAAAAGATAAATCCACAGGATGTGAAATACTTTTAAAAGTCTAGAGGCATTTAATTTCTTCCTATGGCCCAGTATCAGGGAGAATGTCTCACTTCAGATAGAACACTTAGATAACAAATTGCCATTAGTCCATAATATATGACAATACCGGTCTCCTCAGGAGAAACATAATCTAGTTCCAAGTATTTATTGCTCTTTGAAAAGAAATCCGAAGAGCAATAAGTATGTTTCTTCTTCTTTCCTCCTTCATTAAACTAATTACATCCTTCTGGTTCATTAAGCCCTCTACTTAGTTAACTCACTGTTCATTCTGTCTTCTCGAGGTCACTTATTTCCTTGGCATCAGTGTACCACATTTAATGCAGTTTGATTACACAGTATTTTGTACAGAAAATACTGGCCATGAGGACTACAGGTCCACGAGAGAGTCCTGCCTCTTCCCTACTGCTGATATTCCAGGCTGTTACACAGCAGGAAATATAACATACTGTGTGGTTCAGTGAAAGGTGTTGCCTCAAGCCTTTGTTTGCTGTTCCTGAATTGAACGTCTGTTGCTTCCCATGCTCCCTATCTTAAAAGATACTGTGACAACTCTCCATTAAAGGGGATAGTTACTCTCACCACAAATGCAGATGACTGAACTACACATTTGTACCTTCTTACATGCTTTAAGTGTGGAACAAATTTCAAATACATATATTCTACAAATATATACCAAAATATATGATGAAACCTACCCATTCTTTTCTAGTTCCAGTCAGTTTTGTTTGGGTGTCATCAGCCATCCTAGTTGTAAAAAACACTCATTCTGAAGGGTATTACTCTCACTTGAAAATGTATGAATGGATCAAGCTTTAATTAATGGATGCTACTACAAACAATTAAAAGTGGTAGAGGTTTAATCTTCCAGGGGTCTGGACAAGTGGTCCTGAAGTGCACGCGCACACTTGGACTCTTCACACGGAAACTGATTTGCATAAGTAAGATTCAGCCTATCTGATCTTTATTGCAATAGATTATTGTTTTATACACAGTCTTTCCTTCTGCCTCTCAAAACTATTCTTTCCAGAAATCACATCAGGCAGCCAATATTTCATTTAAAAGGACAATATTCTTCATAACATAGCATCTTTCATAGATAGTCTTCAGAAACAAGTTAGAGATGACAATAATGTTGTATTGTAGACAAGGGTTATTTAGCTCTCTCAGAATTCTTGCCTTACTGTACTCTGAGACAGCTGAAGGGAATTTGACTGACTGCATCTTCAAACCTGAAATCCCATAATCTGACAAAAATTCTGTAGCAGGACACAAGCCATGCTATTGTAATGGCCAAATGTTAACAACCATCTGCTTAATCAGAGCTTTGGGAATGGCAGCTCTCCCCTCAACAGCAGACTGACCACACCCAGGCTGCTAACTCCTGCATCCCCACTTCGGCTCCCCAAGCCTGGATGGGGTTTGGTGATGAAATATTAGAGCACAAGAAATCACCATGTCACAGCCCATCAGACTGATTTTTCGCATAGGGTATGCACTGCATGCTTCCTGGGATCATGACAAGAACAGGATACTTCTTGAAGACTGTTCTGCAAAGGGTGCAAACTTGCTGCAATGAGCTTCTGTATTGTGGCTGAACCAGAGCCTGGAGAAAACTCCTATCAGTTACGGGCAGGTTTCCTTTCAGAGGGTACCACCTGGCTCCACAGAAGCAGAGCTAGAAGATGCAGCATGGAAAACTACGAGACCATGGAGGAACACAAGGACTGACCCAAACTGAGAATTTGACCTCGGCAAGAATGGCATATAATTACCTTCTCATATTAAAAAAAAAATATTTAGGTTAATCAGATTATCTGGATGCCAATTAAATTTATTAAAACAGTAAACTCAAATTTATTTAACACATCCACCAACGAGAGATTTTCCACTCCAATGTCAACATTCACCTAATCCAAAAGGCAGAACTGGGTATTATATAGCTTTCCTCTGTCTTTGTTACAGACCCTTTAGAACTGTTTGCTTTTTCAGATACACACGTCAGCTGCCAACATTTTTTCTGTATTTGCCAAATTAGGCATTTCCTTTTATCTGGTGAACTGCAGTTTATCAATCATATCATGGAAATTTCAGAAAAGACACTCTCCCTGGGAAGAAACACAGCATGCATAGCCTTGAAATCCAACAAATATCCCAAAAATAAACAAGGATGTGTTTTTTCTGATTCCATGTTTTCTGTTTTTTAATCAGTAAAAAGCTGCTGCAAAGTTGTATGATTTTCCTTAACACTGCAATTCTCACATTTTGCTGATTGCCTACTTGTTTCAAAAATACCATTTTTACAATGCTTAAACTGTCACATTTTTTAACTTAACCACTTTGCTTGACTGTACTCCCTTGTCTGTACTTCCTGAAGCACAGTTAGAATATAAATGCTGTGGGTTATTATTTTACACTTATGAACATTTCAAAGCAGAAGCCACAGCTAGGACATCAGATGCTATCTTAAAGACACACGAAACGGAAAGGAAGCTTTAACATAATTCTAAAAAGCTGTACTTGAGCAGACACAATAGCAATACACCACAGTGACCATATTTTAAATTTTAAAAAATTTATACAATTCAACAGCAGATAAAACAAACTTTATGTATTCAAAAATCAAGATTTATCCTATGATGCTACTCCTACTTGTTTATAGGTTTACCAGAGGTGAATTCTGTCATTTACTAGTGGAGCAGCTAACAACCTCCACCAGCTAAGCCATTATTAATAGGTTATCTGAGCAAGAGAGCACCAAATATTCAACAAAATAATTCCTGTCTTACTAAATAACCATTAAATCTATGACCTTTCCAACTCTCTATTAAGACAGAAAACAACTTATAACTGCCACTCTCAATTCAAACAGCAAACATTAGAAATGGGATGACAAACCATATAAGCAACAATATGCTGTCAATGTATGGAATAAGATTTTCCGCATTTTCTAAAGCAAAAGTTAGGCATAAGCAGAACTGGCAAAAAGCAGTAAAGCTAACAAACCAAGTCCAAAATTAAGACACACACAAAATGAGGATGAAAACCCAAATTCCACCCTCTTTGGAATATGCACTCTGTGATTGTGTAATTATTTTCACAGCCTTTTCTCCAGAAGTGCCCAGCTCATTTATTAGAGAGGATGGAGTGCTCTAAGTATGATTCAGCACTCTGTCAGAGGGGCTCATCTTCACAACTCTCATCACGCTCACTGCTATAATTGTATGTCTCCCGTTTACTAAACAGGCAATTTCAGCGAACAAACGGCTCATGATTAATGCATTTTAACACTACTCTGGATTTAACTTCTGCTTCTGGCAAAGAGTGCTTACATAATATGCAACAATTCACAAACTTTTCACAGGTTGCCACTACTTACAAGACAAAAGATTTTTCATTAGGTCTTAATTATGGTAATTTAGTTTTATGCTTAAGCTTAATTTCTTAATGTTTCAGCTCCTCATGTTGAAATAAATCACTTACAGAATCACGGTATGAAAAAAATGCTTGTGAGACTCTTAAGATCAAGAAATGACAATTGCAAGACAGCTGTCTTAAAGATTTAAACGCCATATAGAAAAATGCCAAATACAAGAAAAACCATTAAGTACTTACTCACTAATTATTTTCTCACTAGCTCTTACTAAGAGAGGGTTGCAAGTGGACTACAGTAGTGCGCAGGCAATACTGTACAGCATACCTACTAAACAGATTAACAGTGTACACATGATTTTTGTATTCCACCTCAACAGCTGACCATTCCATGTGATTGTCTTAAAAGAAAGATACACCACAGAAAGCTCTCACTGTGTGCAATTAGCGCTGCTACTCCACATTCACCCTGTCAACAACCTAAAGGAATGATTTTGTCCGAGCAGTAACTGTCCCCTCAGTAGAAAATAAGAGCAGCCATATCAGATAGCCTCATAGAGTTCCCTTGTTGCAAAAGGTGCAAGCCCGCAAAATAAACAAGATTCTAAAGAGCCAACTAGTACTCTCCAAAGACCAGTAATTCTTTGAAACCCGTGCATGGGGACAGAAATCAGCCACTGAACTGCACTGAAGTTATGAGTATAGAGAGTTGTCTCTACAGACTGCTATGACACACATCTGAGTATTGTAAGCAGGTTAGTAAGAAAGCCAGATATGAAGAAGAAAGTCTGAAATTGCATGTGGTTAAAGCACCTGGCATTTTCAAGTGTAGAAGGCACCAATGCAAGGGAAGCTGGTTACTACAGAGCAAACAGCAATCTGAAATCCAAAGAAGAATGATGTCATGAAGTACAGTTCACTCACTCAGACTAAAAACAGCATTAAGCCCTAACTTACTGGGAATTTATTTTTACTATCATCGGGGAAACACACAGGAATTAAAAAATCCGCTATTATTTACCTTTATTATTTTATTTATTATTCATGCTTTTATTATTATTAAACTCATTACACTCAAAACCAAACTGAACTCTGCATTTAAACTTGCAGGAGAAAATAGAAAACAATTACAGTAATGGTCCCAAATACTATTTCATGCTACACGTTGACAGCAATCAAAGCCCTCCATCCAATGAAGCTGTCCTACAAGAGGAAAAAAACAATAATCCCAAACACAAAAATAAAAGCCATTTTAGAAGGACTCTAGCTGTTTTTTAAGAATCCTCACCAAAATTTGTATGCACTATATGAGACCATACACATGGCTCTTAAAATGAGAGGTAACTATCTTCTCTCAAACTCTGGAAACAAAGCTATAAATTTCACTCATTCACTGAGAAAAAGTTTCCAAAATAAACCTTTGCAAAGAAATGCTACATTTACCTGACACAAATGTTAAACAGCAGAAACTTCCTGTATATTTTCATGCACAGAATTTTAAATCCTTTAACTCCCTAATGAAACAGTGACTACTCAACAACTCCAAGATCATCTCTACCATAGAATAAAGCTCTCTGCTAAGTTTTTGAAATCCATTTTTACAAGGCACACACATCAATATAATTAGGCCAGTATTAAGTGGGCAGTTTTATCTTAGAATAGGAGCATACATGCAGTTTCCTTCCTATTAGAATGCATTCAGGCTTTCCTCTCTTCTTTTACTGCTTCGCTTCTCCTCCCCCCGCCCCCAGCAAAAAAATCTCTTTTCCTTTTCCTAGACCTACTTCCCACACACTGCAAAAAAACTCCTCCCTGTGAAATGATGACCTCATGCTCCTAGCCCATCTCCTTGTATGGAGCAGCTCCGGGCGTGCTGCCAGCTCTCTCCGCCTTCAGCCTGACATGGCAAACATACTTTCCTTCACCCTGCTGCTTCCCAGCTCAGGGAACATCAAGGGCAGGCGGCAAGTGGGGAGGGCAGACCGGGCAGGGAGAGGGGGTTTCCCACAGACAAAGAACAGACCACCAGCTGCCTGCTCTACTCTCGCATCTAACACAACTTCGTACCACCAAAGCACCACTGCTCTCCACGGCAGGAAGAATGACACTGAGCTCTGAACATTTTAAGTATGGAAATACACCCCATGTCACCTAACTGCAGTGCAACACTCGTAGCCAAGTCTTCTCCTGTTATGGTCTTAGTTAAACATCTCTAATCTAGTGGAGCAAATGTCACCCCTCCTCCTCTCTTAACAAAGGCCCATCTCACCTTTGCATCACTGAAGTCCTTTGATACCGAAACTGGCTGGACATCCTGTGCACACACTTTTACATTCCTTTATCTTTTGTTGCTAGTTAGTCTTTAAGCTCTATATAACAACTTCAGAGGAGCTGAAAATCTCTATTCTCTATATTATTTATCACCTTCTCCAGCCTGTCTTTGCTGTCAAGTATCAGAATTATTTCTTCATGATCACTTTATACACTGGCAATCCAAATACCAAGTGACAAAGGATCTTCCTTTGAAAGACTCGGTTGTGACATGAAGTTACAGCTGTAGAAAATCAGGAAGGTGATGGATAACTGAGCTTTTGCTCAGCTAGTAAGCAACCTTGTACATATGAGACTTGATATCCTCCCTCAAAGAAGTATCTCCAAAGCCCAGCTCTTCGGGGGTTAACATTCCACATGCGTATATTTTAAAGTTATAACAGTACTGACAATTTTTGTCAGCAAATTACAAAGGAATTTATAAAAACAGGGAACATACATTGGTCTCACCAACAGTAATCATTATTCTAACTGAACCTACAATGTGTCCGTCGTGTGCAATTTGCTTTGACTGTGAGCAGATGATGTGTGAATGCCCCATCTTCTTGAGACTCTCCAAGACTAGCACTTACATGTAATAAACTACAGCAGCAATCTCCTTGTTAGGTATTATTCAGCAAGTAAAATCAACTTATTTTAATACCCAATAAAGTTTTTTAGTCAAGAAGTTTCATGCACCACGCCTGGTTTATTTCACACCACAACTCCTCAAAGGAATCTGCATTAGAATACAGCAGAGCACCAAAGCCACTTTGAGCAGGTCTGTTTCAAAGCAGGGAAAAGGTATTTCACCTAATTGAAAAGCAGTGATGCCCTCCTGCAAAGAGAAAATGAGCTGGCTTGTTTCAAAGGCCTTACAAAACCCTTGGTGTTCACACGGGACGTGTCATTTCAGGGGTGCATGCTCATGTAAAGTCAAACCAAACAGAAACATAAGCCAGTATTGAAAGGGATGTTTAATGCCCTTCTGTGTAATCCATTCTCAAACACCAAAGATGTGAGTATTCAGTACCCCTGCAGATACCAAAATCTCCAACACACATAGCATTAAAACGCACACGAGAAGCGGCGGGGCAGCGGCACTGAGAAGGCCCCACCGTGCAGGCTGCAGCGCTAGTGCAGAAGTTAAGGCAGCCGCCGTGCTGTACGGAGCTGTCACGGAGGGACCGAGGAGGGAGAGAACTCAAAAACCCGAGCCGACCCCCCGGCTGCTGCATTTATTGGGACGCGGGGATGGTCACCCACCGCAGTTCCTGGCGGTGGCGGCGCGTCCTCCCGTTACTCCCAGCACTTCCAGCCCGGCCGGAGCGCGGGAGGGGAACAGACGCGCCGGGCACCGCCGGACCGGGGCCGAACCCGCCCCCGGCCGGGACCTCGGCGGCGGACCCGGGGAGGGGGCGGGGGCAGGATCCGCGCCCGCCGCGCTGCCCCTGCCCTGCCGGGGCGGAGCCGCCGCCGGGCGAGCGGCGCCTCTGACACCTCCCCGTGGGACGCGACCGGGACGCGACCGGATGCGGCCGCCGCCGCCGCCCCGGCGGAGCGAAGCGCGGCCGGCGCCGGTGCCCGCCCCGCCCCGCCCGCAGGTAGAGCCGGCGCGGGACCCCGCCCGCCCCCCCTTCGCGCCGGGCGGGGGTCCCGTTGCTCCCGCTGTTCCCGGCGCTCCCGGGGGTCCCGGCCCGGGGCGGGCGGGGCGGGGGCGGCCGGGCAGCGGCGCGGGCGCGGCGCCGGCGGGGGCGCGGGCGGCGCGCGCGGACCGTCCCTACCTGACAAGCCGAGCCCCCTCCGCCGCCGCGCGCGTCACGGGCCCCGCCCGCCCCGCGTGACCCCGCGCCGGCCAATGGGCGCGGCGCCGCCCGCCGCCCCGCCGGCCAATGGCGGCGCGGTCCGCCTCCCGCTGACGCGCGCGCGCCACCGCCTCCCGCGCGCCTCCGTCTCCCGGCAACGCTTCCCCCCCCCCCCCCCCCCCCCCGCACCCCCGCGCGCCCCCGCGCCGCGACCCTGGGAACACCCAGCGTGGGAACACCCCTCATCCAGGGTGGGGATACCCCTCATCCAGCGTGGGGACGCCCCTCATCCAGCGTGGGGACGCCCCTCACCCAGGGTGGGGACACCCAGCGTGGGGATACCCCTCATCCAGCGTGGGGACACCCCTCATCCAGCGTGGGGACACCCCTCACCCAGGGTGGGGACACCCCTCACCCAGCGTGGGGACACCCAGCGTGGGAACACCCCTCACCCAGCGTGGGGACACCCCTCATCCAGCGTGGGGATACCCCTCACCCAGCGTGAGGACACCCAGCGTGGGGACGCCCCTCATCCAGCGTGGGGACGCCCCTCACCCAGCGTGGGGACACCCCTCATCCAGCGTGGGAACACCCCTCATCCAGCGTGGGGACACCCCTCACCCAGCGTGGGGACACCCCTCACCCAGCGTGGGGACACCCAGCGTGGGAACACCCCTCATCCAGCGTGGGGACACCCCTCATCCAGCGTGGGGACACCCAGCGTGGGGACACCCCTCACCCCTCGTGGGGACACCCCTCACCCAGCGTGGGGACACCCCTCATCCAGCGTGGGGACACCCCTCACCCCTCGTGGGGATACCCCTCATCCAGCGTGGGGACACCCCTCGCCCCTCGTGGGGACACCCCTCATCCCTGCTGCGGACCCCTCTCCCGTCCCCGCGGGCCCGTGCGGGTGCCGGCGGGGCGGAAGCGCAGGAGGCTCGGGCCGGGAGGTGCTGGGAGAGGCGCTCCCGGGCACCGCAGCTGCTGGCGGACAGACGGACAGGGAGTCCCCCCGTGTTTTGATGCTTCGGCAGCTCCGCGTCAGGGAGAGGCAGCGAGAAGTGAAAAAAAGAAAGGGGGTGAAAAAGAGATTGGGAGTTTAAGGAAAAAAAAAGGGAAATATAAGGGACGAAAAATAAAAAGGGGGGGGGAGGAGGAAGAAAGGAAAAAAGAGAAAAGGGGGAAGAAAAAGAAAACAACAAAAGGGAAAAGAAGGGGAAAAAAGAAGAAAAAAAAGAAAAAAAAGACGAAAAAGAAAGAAAAAATGGAAGGAAAAATGAAGGTCAAAAAAAGAAGGGATAGAAAAAAGAGGGATGGGGAAAAAAAAGAAAAACACAAAAGATGGAGGAAAAAAACCTCAAGAAAAAAAGAAAAAAAGCTGTTATTGTGACACTACCTTGATAGGTTTAGGGAAAACCCATGAATATTAAAGCTTTTTATATTGTCTTTTATAATAGATTATGCTCAAAGCAAATGAAAAAAAAATTAATTTAATGAAGCGGCAATAACAAAGTGTGATAGCACAATCCATTTCACACATACTGAAGAGCCCCTTAACAGTTTAGATTGGAGTTATAGATAAGTATCCTTTTTTTTTTCCTGAGAGGTTGGCAGTGATTGGTATTTAGGAAGGACGCTAAAAACCAAGATGTGCATGGAGCGGTCATATTCCAATTCATGGCTTCTTTTTAGACCAGAGTGTTTAAAGAGAGCTAATGAAGTTTTGCTGTGTGCAGTTTTCCACTTCTGTTTAAGCTGTTCACACCTTTTCTTCCCAAACAGCTTATAGAAGTAATTTCCTTTATTTACCTGTTTATGAAATGAGAAAAAATTGCATTCCTTTGTACCTCATCTCTATGCACCTTGAGGCAAATTGAGACCTATATGCATTTATAAACAAATATGCATAGTACTGAAGAAAAAAAAAGCTATTTAGTTAGAAGATGGGAGTTGAAGATGTAATTTACATTTGTAGATTTCCAGCTATGTTAGATGTGAGATAAAAATCTTACATGCTAACACTGAATTCACTGTAAGAAATCAATTAGAATGTTTTATGGCAAATGCAGGTGCAAACAACCTGAGCCAGTCTTGGTTCAGCTATATTCAAACATAGAGTATTTTGTTGGGCAGATACCTTGTCAGTCTCACATGCCTACGGAAGATGTGGGATTTTTGTCTACAGTTTGGTAGTTTAGCTGGCCTTGAAACCCTTCAGCTTTGTGAAAACTGGTAGGCAGTGGTATGAGAGGAGAAAAACCTTTCCTCATTAGTTTCCTGATTAGAATTTTTTAAGCTTTATTGAAGAACCTACTTGATTTTTAAGGAAGAAGGGATTCTATGTGTTTTTTTGTGTAACAAGGTTGGCTTTTTTCCCCCAAAGCTTTCAATTTATTTGTTAAATAGAGGTGCAAAAGAGGTACTATACTATAGGCACTGCAGTGCAGTGTAGACATGCAAAATATTTTGAAAATCAGATTGTTAATTTATATAGAAAGTGCAATTATTAATTGAATACAAAAAGCTTTAAAGCACTTGGAATTAAAATCCAAATTAGCAAATTTATTTTAAAAGGATGCAGATCTCAATCCTTTTCTGTCCTCCCTATCCTGGTCCTCCAGTTCTGCATACATTCCTTCACTCAGCCCAGTACATATTTCCCTTGCCCTTTTCCTCCCAAGGCTGACCCAGGGCCTAGTACAAAACTAGAGAGGCTGCTTCCTGCAAGTATCAGAAGAGACAAAAAGGATCAGGGAAATGGATGTGTTCTTGCTTCAACACATTCTGTCAGTCCCCGGATGTACTTTCTTCCAACCTCCCCCCTCTGCTCCTGTAGCAGGATGCTCTGCCTAAGCTGGGGTAAAACAGCTCAAACTGGACCCTATTTGCAACAATTATCAGTGGTGGATGGAGAAGGGGCCTCATGCTGTGTTTGGTGTTGAAGAATCAGCCTGATTCATCAGTCACAAAGTTAGGCATTCTGAGGATGTGAAGAACAATATTTCCTGACAGAAACTGGCACCAGTGAGGATGTGGCAGGTGAAGTTGCTGTTAGAGGCACCAGCAAATGATAGTGCTGATAACTTATCTCAAGCTGCTGAGGTGATGCTGGAGGCCCAGAGACATCTGACTCTGAATCACTTTATACCACAAAAGCCCAGCCTCTCTTTTTAATGGCAGGGAATTCCAGCACACCACTTCCCGGAGTGTGTGTAGAGATTCCACGCTTGGATGGGGATGCCCCTCAAATGCTACTTCTCAAGGCTGAGAAAAAAGGATTTGCCCTTGATTGCTGGTGTGGGTAACATCAATCTCTGGTTAATAATTGCTTTGCTGGCTTTAATATAATTCCTTCAATATTCCTTCAATAATTCATGCACTATACTAGTAGTTATAACTATCTTCACAAATTCTGATTAAGGTCCCTTAGTCTAAGCATTTTTATCATCAACTAAAATAAATAGTTCTTCTATATTGGTTTGCTATCCTTAACTCTGCAGGACAAAGCTGTACTAAGGTTCAATTACACCTATAAAAATCTTCAGACATAAACTCTTGACCAAGTCTGGACTGGGTTTGGATCCAGCCACACCTAGGTTCCTCTCCGAGGAGTACATTAGAAAGCTAGAACCTTTCAGAACATCATGATGAGGCAGGAGGGTTTCCTACATAAACCATGTTGAAAGTTTCCATTTTGCCCTCAGCAGCTCCTATTGTTCATTCCTATACATTATATCTTCATGCTAGACCAGAGGTGGTCAACATAAGTACTTAATACCTGCTGGTTTGGACAATGGTGGCATTGAAGCATTATTTCAGACCTCATTGCAAAACTGCCTCCCAAGAAACTTGGCAAGCACCTGGACACGTGCCGAGTTCCATGGTGCAACTCCTCAACAGCTACCAGGCAGAGTACTTCATGGCCCAACCACCTGAAACAATAGCAGCTGTCTCATCAAAATACCTGAAGAAATCAGTTCAGTATCCTAGGTCTTTCTTCACCTCTCACATGACTCATTTTCTGTAAGCTCATGCTTCAGTTTCTTCCAGCTTCCCAAATACCAGAGAATGTTCAGTCTATCATAATCTATTCACCCACCATTGTAACCCTAAAAATACCAAGGATTTGCTTCTTAAGTAGTAAAACTCTTGTCCTATTCAGGTAAGCTGTAGGTTTCAAGAATCCTTTTCTCTTTGTTCTTCTGTTTGCTGCAACTCCTCTGGTACATGGCAAGTCTATAATTCAGTCAGCACATTTTCATGATTTTTAATGCTTCTTTTCTACCTTTATCTAGTTTCTTTGTTTATGGCACATTGCCTAAAATTCCTGGATGTGACATGCAAGTTATCTGTTGTTCTATACTGCTGATACTGATGTTGAAAAACCTCTAAGTTATTCTTAGGAGACATACTGTAGCATTATGTTACTTCAAGAATAATGACTGTAAGCTAAATTACATGCCTGGAAGGGAAATATAAATGTAGGAAATAGAGAGATGGAAAGTTCCTTATTATCACTCTTTCAAAATGCTAAAGTAAAACGGGAGTCATTGCAAAACTCGACATTAAAAAAAGCTCCTGGATATACTAAAGAATTCTATTATGTGCAAGTCAGCAATACAGGAAGTTTAATATAGATATATACTCAGGAGTAAAGATTGTAAAGAGATGTCTCTGAAAGATAAAAAAATTGATTTTAAAAGAAAACCCATCAAAAATGTTGTCTCCAGCTTTTAACCTGCAGTATGTTTCCTTGATCCCCAGCAAAGGCATATTAATTCCTTCCTGTTGAGTTAGATTTGCTGCAGTTCCTTGATGAATTAGGCATGAATGAGTGTCTTTTTCTAAACTATTGTACATCTTCGAAAAAAAAAATTGCAGTTTACCATTTTACTCATTCTTTTCGTATTTTCTGTCACTACTATTGTAAAGAAATACTGGAAAACATTTAAATAACTATACAAAATGTGTATTAAAGCACCAGAGCTTTTGTGCCAGAAAGAGAATAATGTTGCTACCACTCTTACGAAAATTACTCTGGTTCTTCTATTGCATATCCAGATAATAACATCATAAAACTGAGGCATGTTAAAGCAATGAAGCAGAGCGCATATGAATACAGAGCTAAGCAAACAGCTGAACTCTCTTTTTACCTCTGCTGTAGGTATTCTACTTATGCAAAGCACTCTCTGCCTCAGTATTTCTATCTATAAATGACAACATCAATACTTGCCTTGAGGGATTTTAGAAGGTGTAAATTGTTAACATTTATAAAGCATTTTCAAATTTTTGTATGGAAAAGGTGAAAAATGCTAATAATAGTAAGCAGAGTAAGGATATTATAGTTATTCTATCACTGATTATAGAAGTCTTATTTTCATATTCTTTTTAGAGATTATCATTATTACTTGCTATTTTTCTCCTCTCTACCCTTCTTTTTCTCCCACCCCCATTTTGTACTTCATATTTTGAATTTCAATGTCTGTTGCTATGACAACACCACGATCTAACTAGTGCTGCCTTCAGACCCTTTTCAAATCTATGCTCTGCTATTTAAAACCACACATTTTGTGTTTCAGGGGCCTGGAGGTTTCCTTAGAATAACCTGACAGGATTTTCCCAGCCGTAAGCTATGATGCAGATACACATTCCTAAATCCTACTACTTGCCTATGCTTTTCCATCCCAATACACATTAATTTGAATATTTGCTTCTCTGTGGTGGCTAAATAAATTATGGTAGAATTAACAGAAGTAAGCATACTTGTACATTTCCATAAATATTTACATATATGCACATATATGTGTATACATATACAAATAAGCAGGCTCGATGTGCACGTACACAATTTGTTTTTCATCTGTGTAAACTGTAATCTGCCACAGAACTTCTCACTGGTAAAAGGAACCAGTACATTCTGTTTAATTTTACAATGAATTAAAACTCAGCAGATGTAAGGAAATATTGCCAGTGATGTGAGGGAATTCAAGTCATGGTTTTATTCTTAAAAACTGCTACTAATCCTTGCTAATGCCTGAGTACAAAAAACAAGCATGCAGTGGAATATCCACTCATAATCCAAAGCTAAAGACAGACATTCAAATTTCTGATTTTGCATTCAAATTTCTGATTTTACATTCAAACTCCTGATTTCCTAAAACTGTTTAAAGTCCTGATAAATTTACTGCTGTTACCATTAATCAGTCATAGGCTGCAGCCTAGTAGATGGTTTCAGATACACTGCTCAAGTACCAGAGCACAGGGTCAGGAATCTTAACAGGGGTTTTAAATAATATCCTGCATCAACTTGTGATAAGGGAGGAGACAGAAGACCTATAGATAAGTTCCTGAGCATTTAGATCAATTAAAAAATAAGTACAGAGTTTATGTAATGTGATTACAATTAACCCACGTTACTGATATGACAAGCCCAAATTTTATCCTGTGCATCAGATGGCATTACAGACTGACACACTTTTAATTTTCCTGCCTCTAGCTCTGTGGAGCAGCATTGCTAATCCGTATTATTATGCTCCTGACTAATTTAAAAAAAAACCCCAAAAACAACCAAATCAACAAAAACAGAGCTGGTTATTACGCTTAAGCTAAAGGAATAATAATTTCTCAGCTAAATGTCTCTCCTTGAAAATCATTGATTTATATTTTGCTGCTTACTTATCCAGACTGGAAAGGAGTGTAAATGTTTACCATTCCAACAGTACAGAAGCCACCTTAAAAGATTTCAGTGGTGTTAAAGCAAATTCATTTTCCAGCTGCAAGAAAGCAGGCCAGCTGTATGTGGATGTACCTAGGTAAAAGCCCACTGAGCTTTCTATTGGTATTTTATTTCAGACTGCTCATGATTTTAATTCATGATAATTCATGATTTTAAATCTTTGGATACAATACCTGAAGTCAGCATTGATTCCTCTGCCACCCTTCCGCTTTAGAGATATTTCCCTCCTCAGTCTTCAGCATTTTCCTCACTTCTGCTCCCAGAAGTGTTTATACAACTGTTCTGCAAAAGGGATGAAGGAGATGACCTGGCTTTAAAACATACTCTTACTGTAATTTTAAAATGTACATAATTTCATTATGTAAGTCTTGTTATCATTTTCCAAACAAAGTGTGCTCCCCATCTGCTGAACACCACAGCCAGAAAGGTGTTGGGCCAGCACAACTCAGCCACACAAGGCTCAGTGTGAGCAGTCCGGGAAGGAGGATGAGTGTGGCAATTCCTCAGGCTACTGTTGCCGCTAAAGAGTGCCTTTCCTGAAGCAACAGGCTGAAATAAACTCTCTAGTGGCATCATACTGACCCCTCCAAACCTGGGATAGGAGATTTCTTCTACTCTGAGAAGACAGAAGTGTAATGCCCATGCTTAGCTACTTGATATGTTTAAATAAATCATGGCTTTCACCGTGAATACATTTGTATAAAACAGTTTTCAGTGTATTAAAAAAACTCACCTTGAGGACAAATTTCATCTTGAAGTATTCCTGCATTTCACACTCAATGCACATTCCTCTTCCCACGCTGCAATATGCTACTACCCTAGGTTGTGCTGACACAGCTTTTGGTAGGATTACATTGTGAACAAAACTGATATAACTAAATAAAATCCTTCAAGCAAACAAAAAAAATCTTTAAAATAGAACTTGTTAATCCATGGTCTAGAAGCTCAGCCTTTGCCTTGACACAGCAGAACAGGTTGAAGATGTAATCATTCTGGATAACTTATATCTACTATGGTAAAGAACAGGAGTCTTTCTAAAATGTGAGCAGCAGCAGAAGATAAAGGTAAACTTCTTCATTAACCTGGAAGTCCCCAAGAAGGCAGACATGAAACAGAGGGGAGAGTTTATAAGATTACATATTTCTTACGTATTGTTCCTTTAAGGAAAAGCCTTTAGGATGAAGGGTTTGTATAAATTTGTCTCCACAGCACTATGGCTGGTTAAGCAACTTGACATCTTTATAGGAAAGTGATGGAGAGGGATTTCCCAGAGCCAGTGTACCAAGAGATGCGGCTCTTCCCTAAACCTCTCCCTAGATGTAACAAAAAAAGTTGCATGGATTTGATTTGTGAAATTGGATTACTCTACTGTTATTTTTACCTTTCTCTGGTGCCAAGGTACAATATTAAAACCTGTTAAAATATTTTTCTCACTTTCTCATTTCCATACTTGGGAGGTTTTTTCTGAATGGGGTATAAGTTGTCCTATATTTTATAGTTTTGGTTTTGCTACCTAGATAGGCCTCAAGGGAAAAGCCAAAGTACTATTGTTGTCCTGATGTCAGAAACATGTTATTAAAATCCTATGTCTTTTTGTAATAGAACTGTCCTGTCTGGCAATATTTTTTCAGTACCCATTAGTAAGAGAGTATCTGGAGGGACACCATGTCATTGCAAACTACGGAGCTGAAGAATTTAGGAAGAGACAACAGTGGAGCTCCCAAGGCAAAAAATGTCAATTTTGCCATTATTTACTTTGAAGCTTTTATGGAGAGACACAGGGATTTCTTTAGAAGTTCTCTAAAATGGAATTTCTTCTTATCAGAAACTGCTTTAGATTCCTGGAGCTCAGTCCCCTGGGATACTTTACACATCATTACTCTTCTTGAAGCAGAGTGTATTTCACAACTAAAATTGTCTTTTAAGTATTACATGGCACAGCAATAATAACTGGGTACAAAGAGCTATCTGCCGTATGGTTTTTGACACTCTGAGTCCATCGCAAACTGCTTCTAACTATGTAAGAGCTCACACATCTTGCCTGGAAAGACCAGCTAGTCAGGTCTGTGACTAAGCATACATACATTAACAAATAGATTCTTTCAGAAAGTGAATTGGGGAAAAATAATTTTTAGAAAACTATTAAAAAAAAAAAAAAGAGAGAGAGAGAGAGAGAGAGAAAGAGAGAGAATGGAGATCAACAGTTTTCCGGATTTTAACACAAACTCGACTCCTACCTGCTACTGGTAAAATGATGGCCTGTTGACTATAGATCCTAGCCCTGGAAATTAAGCTGGTGCTTGCTGATATATCTAATATGTTGTGCCACTAGACATGTAATGAGTATTTAGCAGATTGTATCACATTTATACAGTTTGGGCAGCCCCTGGCAGACCTACACCATGTTTTAAGGATGGGTGAGTATGCACACACTTTTCCATAAGACCTCTAGCAGGTGAATTGCTCTGAAACCAGCAGCAGAATTTGCAAACAAGGGTTTTATGCAGAGTGACCATTATTCCACATAGCAGGAAGCCTTTCCTGGGAAGTGCTGATACCCTGCACATTGAAGCCAGTGTGTATCGGCACTGATGGAGTGGGAGCAGATCCAAAGACCAGCACGATGAATTCCACAGCTTGCAGCAATATGCAACAAATGAAAAATAGGCAGATATCCATCTTCCGGCTTTGAACACCTGCAGGTGAAACTGTAACAAATTGATTAGTAGGTTTTTACCTTTTTTGCCCTTGTCTAATCAGCTGCAGTAAATCAGTTGTGCCCTCTAGAATCCAAAGCAGGATATGACAAGCTTCTGACTTGATTCTGTTTCATTATTTGACTAAAAAAGTCAACAAAATATATTTTAAATGAAACATTTATCAAAATAGGTTTTTTTGTTTCATAAATATTGACATCATCTCTACTTTATTGACATTGTATGTAATTATGAAGAGTGTGTCTTGTAAAACATGGGATTTTCCCTGCTCAGTAGATATTCTAGGATTTTGTTTATACCATTTTAGTTCAAACTGCACTAAAATTGTTGATGAAAGTGCACAGAATATAGTGTCTGTAGCTTATCAGCATTCCTCACTTTCAATATCAAATTACAGAAATTTCTTGGCTAGTTTATACTAGATAACTTCTTTGTGCTTAGTTAAAAAATAATACTTTTCACCCCTAGGAAATACTGTTTTGATCTGATTTGTTACGATACTTTTAGATGGTGAGACAAGTGCATTTAAAGACACATCTGCCTCGTCCCCTTAGCCCCTCGTCCGGATAGCTGCAGATGTATGAGGGAGCCGCGGCGACTCAGCCGTGTTCTGCTGCCACAGTCCACAAGCGGCCGCTTGTCAGCGCTGCACTCCCCTTGGCAGTCCTCCCGAGAGGCTGCCTGGTGGAGCGGCGAGCCGAGGTGCAGAGACAAAGAAGCAGGGAGAGGCTTTCCGTATGATATCCAGGAACAGGTTTATTGCCAGAACAGGTCAGGGACGCGTAAGCCCCGAATCAGGCTTCGGGAACAACTTTTAAGGGAAGGAGGTGTGGCTAACAGTGCCGGCTGGGGACCAACGGGAAGGCAAGGGACCGGGGACAGACAACTGCGATATCCAAGAACAGAGTTTAGGGGGTAGGAACAAAGAGCCTTAGCTAATGAAATTACAGAACTGGGAGAATTTTCTAGAGAGAGAAGCGGTGGCTCTATATCTCGTCCTCGCCCCCTGATACACCCTCAGAGGATGGCTCATCCACCCATTGGATAGCGAGAAACTGATGGGCATCAGGAGAGCACATCCCGGGGCTGGGCTGAGCCACCGCAGCACACATCCTCTGTGTTTCATCTGAGTGTCTTCTTATATAATTTATAAATGCAACAACATGGCTAACCTTGAAAAGAGTGTATGTAGCAAGACTGCTTTTGCTGCATTAACCCAAGATTTCCACTGGCACCTTTTCTATTAATTATTCAAATAAACATCATTAAATGTCTCACACAATTATTCTCCATTCAAACAAGACATACCAGATTTGTTACCTTGACCTTTCTATGTAGTAACAAGGGTAGCTGTGAACCCCACAAGTATTTGTCACCATGTGACAATGCCTTGTTTCCAGTCACCTATGTCTCAACATTTGATTTGTGAGTGCAGAGAACCAGCCAACTCAAAATGTAATCAAGACTAAGTGCCAGAGCACAGCAGAGGACCAGGATCTCCCCAGGCCCAGGGAGACAAGGGGAACCCATCTCTCTCAGGACAGGAACCTCACAGCAATCTCCCAGGAAGGGAGCAGGGTGGGTGCTCAGTGCGGGTGGGATGAAGGTAAGAGCAGCCCCAAGTCCAGGGCATCTCCCAAGTCTATGAGGATAGGTCAGGCCCAAGACCAAGCCAAGAAATCACCCTACAGGTCAGCATGTGGGCAGGTGTGGCTGGAGACCAGCATTCCTTAAATGGAGCCCCTGTGCCCGCTGGAGAAGGTGGAAGTTTGTCACAGGGGTGAGGGTCCCACGTGAAGCTGAGCAGAACCACAGAGATCAACTAGTGCCCCACCAGAAGATGGCCATGAAGGGATTTTTGAGGGACATGGCTACGCTCTTCATGACCTTCTGCTTGACTTGCTCCTATTTGTCAATGCTTTTTTTACTGGGTGTCCAAAACTGGAGTCAGGAGTACCCTAGACGTGGTCCAGCAAGAGCTGCATGAGGCATGGTAACCACTTCCCTTAACCTGTGCTCATGTTATTACAGGCTGGGATGCTTTTGGCCTTCTTTACTACAGGGCACAGAGCTGAATCACTCAAATTGCTGCACACCAGGACCTTCAGCTCTTTTCCAGCAGAGCTGCTCCCCAGTTTGTTTTGTTTGTTGTTGCATCCATAACATCCTACTCTAGCTACAAAAGAGGAGGATGCTCAAAGCATTGCAAGGATCACAACATAGTCAGTGAATAAAGGTAGAATTGCAATGGTAAGAAGTAGTTAAAAACTGTAAAGGTGAAGGCAAATTAGAGTTAGTCACTTTGTTATGTGGACTTTATCTTGTGTTTGCCTGTTGGTAGCTGTTCTGAGAACCACAAACTTAATACTTCATAGAATCAAAGAATCATAAAATCATAGAGTGGTTTGGGTTGGAAGAGACCTTTAGAAGTCGTGTAGTGCAACACCCTGAAATAAGCAGCAACACCTTCAAATAAAGCAGGTTGCTCAGAGCACCATCCAGCCTGACCTTGAGTAATTCCAGGAATGGGTCATCTACAGCTTCTCTAAGGAACCTGTTCCAGTGTTTCTCCACCATCACCAAAAAAATTTCTTCCTTATCCAGTCTGAATCTACCCTCTTACAGTTTAAATCATTACCCACCATGCTGTTTCTGCAGGTCATGTTAAAAACTCCCTCCCCTTTTTTCTTATACAGCCCATTTAAGTATTGAAATGCCACAGAAAGGTCTCCCCAGAACCTTCTCCTCTCCAGACTGAACAATTCCAACTCTGATAATTTTTGTGGCTTCCTCTGGACTCTCCAACAGCTCCATGTCCTTCCTGTGCTGGGACCCCAGAGCTGGAGGCAGCTCTGCAGGTGGGGTCTCACCAGAGCGGGGCAGAGGGGCAGAATCCCCTCCTTCCCCTGCTGCCCATGGCTTGGGATGCAGCCCAGGACACACTTGGCTTTCTGGGCTGGGAGTGCCCATGGCTGGCTCATGTCCAGCTCTCACCCCCAGCACCCCCAAGTCCTTCTAGGCAGGGCTGCTCTCGATCTGTTCATCCCCAGCCTGGGTTGGCACTGGGGGTTGTCCTGACCCAGGTACAGCACCAGCACCTGGCCTTGTTAAACCTCATGAGATTCCCATGGGCCACTTCTTGAGCTTGTCCAGGGCCCTCTGGATGGCATCCTGTCCCTCAGGAGTGTCAACTGCATCACTCAGCTTGGTGCCATCTGAAAAGTTGCTGAGTGTACAGTCAATCCCATTGTTCATGCCATTGATGAAGGTATTAAAAAGTACTAGTCCCAGCACTGGCTCCTTGTCTTGGTATGTATTTGCTATGTACTTGATGAGTACCTGATGGGACAACTTTAATGAACATATTTAAAGATAGATCATGTGCAATTAAATAAAATTCATCTGAGTTCATTAACTCCTTCCCTTCCCTGCAATTCTGGTTTGCATGTAGTACAGAAGTAACTTTCTGATTTAAACAGTAAATACTGTATCTTTTCTGCTTTTTAAAAACAATAGCAGTATTTAAAAATGCTTCTCACATTCATCTTCAAGTGTCGTATGAGTAGTCCAGTTTCAAATCCGCATATGGCCAGCTGTCACAGTTTAGCACTGCAGAATCTGGTATAACTTTGATGTAAGCTATGGAATCATATCCGTCCTTAAGTCTAAATTCACTTGATAGCTTGGAGATGTAGCTATAGTCAAATCCAGGAATAAATCATTTGTTCCTTTCATCTTGTATTTCATTGCTTGGCACTAATCAGCTTTTCTAGATAATGGATGCTGAGTCTCACCAGTGGGAATGCTGGAGTGCTGTGAAAACCTGTAGCATTTCTTTAGAAGGCCTGCAAGGTTTGTGGAATATTCATGTGGGGTTTATGTTAACTTTGTCATACTATTTCTGGTAAACAGCTGAAATTGAAAATTATTATCTGATGAACTGGATTAAAAAAAACAGACTCCTAAGTGTTTGTTCTAACTGTAACTTGACAAATTGAGAGTGAGTATAGATTTAATGGGCAACAAGATTGTGAAATTGTAACGTGGTTGGCAACTTAGGCAACTATCAAATTCCAATTGTTCAAATCCAAAATTGCTTCTTTTCATTTAATTGGTAGCCATTCTTCTAATTTTCACATCAAATCACCTGCACCTTTATTGAGAAAAAGAAAGGTGAAATTTAGCTTAGAATCCACCTCTTATTTCAGAAGGATAAATGTTCCATATTTCACCTGTATATTAAATTTTAAAACTTTCTTCTCAGGCTCCTGGGTGATAGCTATGAATTCTGACATAAATCTCTTATTAAGACTGCATAAATCATGCAATGCCTTTTAAAATACTTTTGAAATTGGAATGCTAGCCAATAAAATCTCCAAAATTTATATATCACTGAAAGGAACAATGCTATAAAAAACGAGCAGTCTTCTGTTCCTGACTCACAGTAATAGCAATGCAGTCCAGATCTGTGTGTGAAGCCATTTCTGCTAAGCCACAATAGTTACTTCCACAGCCATTAAATCAAAGTCTGTTAAACATTTTGGATATGTCTATCCTACTATATACCTTGGCATAACTTTGTCTACTGCCTAACATTGTCTAGACTATTCTTGGGCATGAATTGGGAGTCAGAATTCATGGAGCCTTTCCACCTCTGGCAGGTAGCTTGCTTGCAGCTCCTCTCTTGAAGACCTGTCTAGAGACTGACTAGAAGAGCTGCAGTCTTTATGTGCCAGCAGGCCTCCAGTTTCACAAACATTTTCCTGGTACCTTTAATTTACTGGTGCTTCTGAGCAAACTTGATAGGACCTGAAGTTTTCCTCAGTGCTGTTTCAGGGTGCTCTCACATCTGTTGGACAAGAGAAAAGGTTTATTCTAAAAGGGACACCTCTTTGTGCATACTTAAGTGACCTAAAAATTATGCCTTGTAAGAATGATGTCTGCAGAGCAGCATAGAAGTGTTTCCCAACTACTGATTCCCTAAATACATTCCAGTCTGTGAGTCGCGTAAGACTTCCCTGCATTGCCCTCTGTCATTATTTCCCAACACTGCAGCAAGGGAAGAACATGAGAGCATGTCAGCATCACTCAGGGAGCAGAAATCCTCCTGCCCAGTGCAGACTTCATACCCATACATTAAATACTATATGAAACATTAGTCATGCACCAACAGTGTGATGCTCAGGGGCTCTGATGTGTTACAGGCTCCCTACAGAGGGCAGGCAACACTGATCGTGATCACAGAGTTGATCACAAGCTATTTTGCTTGGACAAAAGCATTTACCCTCTATCCCCCTTTGAGTAATGAGGCCTCTGGGTCATAGTCCCAATGGACAGATCCAACAGCAGGACATAAATTCTCTTTTCTCCTGGCCACATACTGGGACTGTTGTAGCACTGTGAGTATCTGCTAAGGGAACATTTAAACTGTCTTTGTGCAACCAGATTAACCAAGATCATCTTCACAGAGTAGGATCCAACTCAGTAAGTTTTGCGGTGTTACACCTGAGGAATGAAGTCTGTAGTTACGAATTATTCAGTACTTCATTGTATATGTTTCCTTTTGAACAAAAACTGTTTGCCTACACATTTACTGTGCGGCACTGATTCAGGAAAAGGGGAGGGGAGGGGAGGGGGGGGAGGGGAGGGGAGGGGAGGGGTGGGAGGGGGGGGAGGGGGAGGGGGGGGAGTGGAGGGAGGGGGAGGGGGGGGAGGGGAGGGGAGGGGGGAGGGGGGAGGTGGGGAGGGGAGGGGAGGGGAGGGGAGGGGAGGGGAGGGGAGGGGAGGAAAAATTTACATCGATTTAATCAAAATGTAAACACCATCCGTTTCTAACAAGCACTGCAAATTGGAATCTGGTTAGTGTGAGTTTTGATAATGGATGTCTTAGAAAAGTGTCAGAAACCCTTTAGTGACAGTAAGGCAAAATTATTGTGTCATATTGTAAAAATTTTACCCTTGAAAAGTATCTTACTTTAAATTTTGCACTACAGCATATGGCCATAAATATATTAGAGATGAAATGTCCATTTCAGAAGCTCTGATACCTTCTCATTTCACACTCATTTCATCCCTTTTATTTCTGAAGATAGGAAGAACCTGTCTTGTTTCTCACACAGATAATTCTAGTAAAGAATATTACATTTTGATTAAATTCTCCTACAGAAGGATAATATTTTAAGTGAAATTGGAAAGGTAAGGAACAGCAAAGAAATTAATAAATGTCAATTATATAACAGTAATTTTCAGCTGTAATTTATTTTCTGTCCGGCTGTGCATATTGATGGCATAACATACCCAGAGCTGTGCTGTTGTGTTTTGCTGATACAAGTTTTCTGCCCACTGATATATCAACACATTATCATTCTATGGAATATTTTTTCTGCTTAATTTTCAACTGCATTGAATTTATTTTTTTAACCTTTTGCTTTGCTTTTTTCAAGCTTCATATTTCTACTAAATTCCTACTGAGTTTTTTTTTGCTTGCCTTCTAATTGTGGTGTTGTTGGTTTACCATCTTACTATAACTAACAGTAATTTATGGTAGCTAGAGGATTTTCAGATTTCATGTCACTCATGGACTTCTTTTTTTTTTTAATTTTTTAGTTAACAGAATGTATCCTGGTTTTGTAATGAGTGTTCGCAAAATTTGGATTTCTCTTATTGATAGATTCTGGACAGTATACCTCATGTTACACTTCAGAAATCAAACTATAACTTTTTCCCTTGGCTACCACCTGTGATCCGACAAATTTAAAAGGCTGCTGTTGCTGATCTCTGTGAAGGGATGCATCCTAATCCTACTGGAATAAATATGTAATCTGTGTGCTGTTTCCCAGAAACATTATATGGATGAGACATGCATCTTATTACAGCTTTGTAAGCATTAGAAATACCAGGAAGAAAATTTGCTGTGAAACTTATTGTGTAAGAGTTGCTTCACCAGTGTACAGTGCTTAATCCTGTAACCTGCTGTACAAGAACCTCCCATACAGGAATTCTGACTAAGTAATTTTTATTTATCTTCAGGCCTGGAAAAATAAGGGTACTGCCTCCCTGAAGTTCCCCCCTCTGTTTGTGCCAACCTGCCATTCAGATTTTCTGCAGTGAGAATAAATGCCCACTGCTGTGCCTGTTAGTTGCCTGTTCCCTCCCAGGCTGCTCTGCCAGTTTCTAAGTAATACAGACTCTACACACTGAGACTCACCAACTTAGACTTCTCCTGTTCATGGTAGCTCTTCACTGGTTGCTAAACAGGGCTGCAATATCAACCAGCTCTTCAAGGCTAATATATTTGTGGTATATTTGAATATTTCTAGTACTAAGTGTACTTGAAAGCATTACTTTTGGTTAAAAATGTAACAAAGCAGGAGCTAAAAACTGGATCATTACTTGGTAAATTGCCTATTTCTGAAACGTGTAATTCTCCAGTTTTGAGGGAAAATATTTTTTCAGAAAAGAAAGGATCTCTTATTATTTATAGAAACCTTCAGGCAGATGTGAAAGAAAGTTGGGGATTCTTCATCACTGGGATTTAGATGAGCATTTAATTTTAGATGAGAATTTAATTTCTAATACTCCAGTCTTTTGTCTCGAAGCCTGTCCTGCGCCTCATCACAACAGCATTTTTGTTTTGCAAATGGGCTTGATGACGAAATTACCAACAGTAATATGAGATGCAGGTGTAAAAGAGAAATTCACAGGATATCTTTTAACATGTTCCATTCATTGTTTTCCAGATTTCAGAATATACAGAACTATTACAGAGGGTATCGCTAATGAAGCTTGTGACCTAAAACCTGCAACCATTTGCATTGCATTACATTACGTATTGGAGTTTCCCCTGAGGTCTCTTGAATGTCCTTTTCCCCTTTGCCCAAAGTGAAAATTCAGATCTGAATCACTGTTGCAGAATTAGATTTAAAAGGATTTTGCCTTTCATTACACTTAAGTGACCAAGAGAGATTTCTGAAGTACTCAAGGATCCTGAAACTCCTCCGCTATGCCTGGCAACTTCTTGAAGCTTCTTAGTAAACATCCGCCAGGGGCTGAATTTTCCGTCTACCTCTCTAAAGCATTCAAATTTACCTGGGGCAGAGGATTTCTAAAATTCATTGGAGATCTAAAACCCATTGTCAGGGCAATGAAGATAAAGTACGAGAACTTCCAGCTCTATTATGGTAATTGGTGCCTGGAGCACAAAATGACATCCTATATATTGTCACAGGGTGTCTTGTCAGACCCATCTGTTTGTACTTGGCCTGGATGATGAGTTCAGACAATTCATCGTCTGGTTCCACAGAGACTCTTTCTTCTCTCAAGCTTTACGATTATGGCTGGTCTTATGCCTGTCTCGTTCTAGCCTTGCTTCTGGAAATGTGCCCAGTGATTCAGGTAAAGTTAATACACTGTCCTATATTAGGAATACTGCCTGATATCTTTCAAAAATGGAACGTTTATCCAGCAAAGTGTGACAGACTTACTTAACTTCACCATTATCTGTATTTCTGTGACATAAAATCGTACGGTTTTAACATCTATAATATTTTTCTTCATAGGTTACCCTCATATTTGGTGTTCGCTTGAGTCCTATCAATGTGGGAAAAACATAAAAATGGAAAAGCACTAAGCCCAGCAATCTCTGGATGCCAACCACCAAAGTGTTCATTATATGTACTAAGTAACTACTGATATGCATGAACTCCAAATAGTCTTTAAAGGGGATAAATTGAATTCCCTTTCCATGCTGTCATTTTAAATTTTTTGTAACTTTTTACCTTTAAACCCATATGCAAATAGAAAGGAAGCTTGAAAGACTTAAATTCAAAAATTAAAATACACCTTATCCCTATCTTGATTTACTTTATACCTTGTCAATTCTCCTTCATTGTGAAATGAAGTTATGTACAAAAGTACAGGACTACTATAGAGGTACTTTTATCTAACAAACTAGTATTTTAAACTTTTGTGCTCTTCCTTTCTCTTCCACATGTATCAGAAATATTAGTATTGCTCAGTACTGTCTGGGAAAAGTGACATCCCAGGTTTATATTTTTTGTGAAAAAACAAGTAAACAAACAAACAACAAAACCAAAAACAAACTCATGGTATTCTGAGGAGAAATTCTAAAACTTTAGGAAAAAATATTTTAAATTACTTACCTGTCTCTGCTTGTTTTGTAGAGATCTTGAGAATAGCTCTTCCCCTTTCTATAGATGTTTTTTTTAAATAATAAGAGAAAGTATATTTATTTCTAAGAACCCAGTGTCCCATATGTTTAAGGATCATTAGTCTATGTTTCATTAAAAGTTTTCTGTGAAGCAAGGGATATGGGCTACTGGGACACTATGACACATGCAGAGTTTCCTGATTGGCTTATTAAGGAAAGATGCTGCAATCAGAGCAATGAAAAACGATCAGACAATCAGAGCACTGCCAACAGAATTAGAAAGGTGACTTTCTGAAGGCAAAACCAAGCTGTCAGTGTGAATTTTTAATCTAGTTTCTATACTTACAAATGCTGAGAACAGCCTTTTGTTTGTTCAACTGTGGGTATTTAAATTTAAAAAGACACTTCTGTAGTTAGGGATAACTTAATCTTGGGTGGGATTAATGTCTTTCAAATAATTCAGTCAGCAAATTTTGAGTTTCATTCATGTAATAGGTATTGGATTGGTGCAATTGACTTTTTCTTCAGATTCTTTTAACAGCATTCATTTTACTTGACACTGTTACATTAAAAAATCAGTTGTCTCTGGAAGGAGCCTACATGCTTAAAAGAAGGTATTAAGCTGACTTGAGAGAAGCAGGATAAATACTGCATCAAATCTATGGAATTAGGAGATCAGCTGTAACATTAGACAAACCTATGGCTGCTGTCATGCCTTAGTGAAAAGAGTTAAGGGAGATAGAGATCTTTTAATCTTTTTACATATTAAGCATAAAAAAACTATTCTGGAAAAAATTACCATGTATTTATAGCCAAAAGCTCAACTCTTGGAATTGCCAGACTTTGGATTGTCCACCAACCTTTATTTTCCTATTTCCAGGCATGCACTCTAAGCCTGGTTTTAATTAACTGATCACATACGACCTGCTCCCCACCTGGGGTTCCTGCTTCCTGCTGCACACAATACGTAGATAATGCTCCCTGAATGAGGAACTGTTCATAATTTTGTTTCTTTGTTATTGTTCAGTGTATGGTCCCATGTCACATTTTTAAGTTTTGCTCTGAAGGCAGAATTTTTAATTTCCTCTTGGGCTTTTCTGTGGTGCTCATCACTACAGTGTCTGAGTGCTTTACAAATCTTAATGAATTTATCTTCGCAGCACTTCTGTGCACTGAAGAGGAATTATTATTCTAATTTGACAGAGAGAGAACTGAGACAGAATAAATTAGAAAATATCCACTATTTTTGACAGTCAAATTGAGATGCTTACAAACTGATTTTTCAGGTGGTTTAGATACAAGATATGTTTTAGTTTAGACATGATACTGGATACATTCAATGCCTATTGCCTGTGTTGCAGGTATGGATACCTAATGTTTTCAAACCACAGGAAGGGTCTGGAGTTGCAAGAAAGAGGAATACAGAGGTAGTGACCACTTGCTGAAGTTCTTTTTAGGTGATGTAGCTTGAGAGATCCTTGAGAGAATGAGGGATACCCTTATTTAGGACACCATTCAGTTTCCCTGAATTTTCAGACCATCCCTTCTTGTCATCAAGTCTCTGCTACATCCACTGCTGCACATCTTCTAATGTCTGCAAAATTAATGGAAGGATTATACAGCATCCTACTCTGTATAATTCTGATTTGTCCCTAGAGCAAGACTGTCCAGAGAGCACTGGATGAGGAACAAATATTGTGTAAAATAAATTTCCAAATTATAATGCAAAGACAAAAGAGGGATTTATTAAGTTTGTGTAGGAAACATCAATAGTGCTTTAAGCTATGTTTTTGCATGTGATTTCTCATGGGTTTTTTTAAAGCCTAAGCAACAAAGCAAAGCTGTGGACTGTATGTCACCATACGGATACTCACCTGGACCATGCTGAGTCTCTATAAGGCTCTGAGCTGAGCTGCAGCATAGTGTCTTCAAAAACTGACTGATAGTAAAGAGGATTTATGAAGGATTGGCAGACAGTCTAGGAACTCTGAGATTTGGGAATTTGTCGTTTTAATCTAATTTCTAAAGAAGATTGTGTTACTGTGGGTTCCTGCCCCTTTGGAAAATTTGTTCCTTTCTAGTCCTTTCCCTCCAGTTTATGACAGATCCAGTTTTGTTTCTTTATTCCAAATTTGAGTCCTTGCTTCCTCTAGATGCCCCTTTCTCCCCATTCATCACAGTTCTTATTAGCTTAGTTTGCTGTCCTCTGGAGTCCCTAATCAAGCCTCAGGCTCCACAGAAAGTCCTCAGAAAGAGTGGCCTTTGGTGCAGGTTTGTCATGGTGCTGGGCCTTAAGAGATACCTGTGTGCTCACAAATCTGTATTTTATACTTCTGTTTGACACATGGCAATTCAAAATACTACTGTTTCTATGCTGTTTCAGCATAAATCTTATTCCTCCTACTGACAAAAAGATGCAAAAAATAAAGGTCCGTAAGATTATTGACTGAAAAAATTGTGTTTGGCTGTGCCATGAATTCCTTGTGTGTCCTAGATAAATCATGAAAGTTTGCTGTCACTTTCTACCCCACTAAAAAACAGGGGTAGCAGTATTTTAATTTTTTAATCCATGTATTTCCTTGTCCATGTCTAGCCTGGACATGCTTAAGATTATTACTGAGTTTAATTTCACTCTTTTCACAGGGTCAGAGGGTGAAGTTCTTTTACCCCTTGGCAGTGCTATTGAAATAGGATCCTGATCTCAGTTAGGGCCTTTGAACTCTATTACAGTTCCAGCAAATAACAGCAAAGTGGCAGGACTTATTACATAAGACATAAAACATACATGGTGCTGTGTAAAGATTAGTTATAACAAAATTGCCTTTCTATCCTGCACAGGAAAAAAATGAAATTATTCACCTCAAAGCCGGTTTGATAAGACAGTTATGATATAAGTGGATTTTAAGAATTTATAACATTTATTTTAGAATGAGAATATTGTCTTTATTTGAGAAGGAGAACATGTCTGATATTGTCTCTGACTATGTCATGGTGTTATCTACAGCAGCAGACATGAAAAATTAGGACTGCTGAAGAACACCAAAATTAAAAGTTAGTTCAAAGAAAGCAAATTGCTTAGCAGGAAGAAAGAAATGAGAATAAGGTACAGAGGAAAAATTAATCTCTTGGAATAAGGTAAATAACACTTGGGGTAAAAGAAGGGCATAGTAATTAATACAAGTCTGCATATATATATATGTATTCTGCCACTGTGTCTTGCAGGCATTCATTACTGATAGATATTACTGCTGAGTTCTTAAATAAAATTCACTGAGAAATCCCACAGTCACCACCATAGCACCAATTCATTACAGTTTCAAAATGTGAATGATTTTCCGTGGTAATGGGGGACATAATCGCTGCAGCACAAAGGTAAAACACTCTAAATCATTTGGAAGAGGAGAGGACAGGAAGACATGTCAGGGATTTAATGCACAGAGTTAAAAGAGGCACCCAGGAATGTTTCATTTTCACTACTTTTTCAGTGACATTTTTGATTTTATTATGCTGGGGGGTGGGGACATGATTACACCAACCCACACATATTAAGGATCAATCTAAGGAAGATACTTCTTAGTAACCCCCAGGCTGCAGCAATTCTATCTTATCATCATTGGCTATGTGGGTGTATTTTCCAACATAAGCGGGTAAACTCAGTAATCCTATTACTGTAACAAAGTAGGATGCAAGAATCCTCCAAAGAAGAAAAAAGACAAAACTAAATTAAATGCATTTTGAGACATTAACACAGCCTCTAAAAATCTGCTTTATTTGATGTTTGGATTTGTGCATAGATTTTTGATATTAAATAAGGAAGTGAATAATCATTAAATGAGTTGTAGTTGTTCTAGCATGAAGGACACTTGATAGGATCGTGTCATGTTTCTGTTCAATAGAACTATCAGGCAATTGCAATTAGGGGAGTCTGTGAGGGAATTTTGTATCTGCAGCATCCTGCACAGAGAGTGTGATCAAGCATCTCATTAAAAGCTCGGTAGAGACAGTGGCATGGCTGAGAGCAAATTGATTAAAGTTCAGTCTAGATAGTAATACTGAGATGACAGCAGGAAAAGCAACCAGAGGATGTGGAAAAGCTGTGAGCCCTTTTGCTGAGCATGTACCTCCTTCAGCTGCCACTTCATCTGACTTCTGAGTTAGAGGACACCTTACTAGATTTGCTGCAGCCTTTACATCATTGCGTGGCTGCATGGATCTGGGTGGCATTTTATTTATCTTTATCTCTGGATCAGGGCACGGTATCACAGTGAACTCCTGAGCTTTGAAGCTGATGACAAATTAAACTGCAGAGCACAGCATCATACTATGAACACTTCCTGCAAGGTTTTTGTGCTCAGCCTCTGCTGGTTCCAGATAGAGAGGGTGTGCTGATTTAAGCTGGTAATACAGAGCGCTGAAGCTTTAGCAGCATGGCATCTGACATCTATAAAACAAGAAGCAGGGAGACTGGAAGACACTCTTGCCACACAGCCTGTGGACCATTCAGCTATAAAATGGGAATAATGCTACTCATTGTGGCACTTCATTGTACCAAATGGAAGGCCCTATGCATTTTCCAGGTTGGATTTTCTTTATAAACACAGGGCTGATCATAACAATTTTTTCTATGGAGCTACTTGATTATGTCATTTAGTGAGCTCTCCTGTATCACCTTCATCTGAACAAGATCTGGTTTGACCGAGCATGCAACAGAATCCCATGGTCAGATACTATGGCACTCAACAACATATTGATAAAATGTCAGACTGGGATTCAGCTCAGTGAAGATGAGGCTAAGATAGGAGAAACAATGTGCAAATATATTGAAATATGGTTTAAAAAAGCTGGTGCATTTGATGGTAGATTTAATAACCTGTGCTTTTAGTTCTGGAGCTAATATACTCAAATCCTTCCTTGTCCAAGTACTGGTATACTAGGAATCAAAGTGAACAATATTAAGGAATAAATCTAGCTGGTAATATAACTTTTTCTTCTGTGGGTTTTCATTGTAATCAGTTCCTTGGTGAGCCTCCCTGCTTAGCTTCAGGAATGCCAGAACCTGTATGAAGAAAAAGTTTGAAAACAAATATAAGTCTGAAGGAACTGCAGAGATGCTATCTTAGCAACATTCATTAATAATTTATTCTTTTCCATACTCCTGTATTTGAGCCAGAGGAAAAACGCCTGTTTTGTTAGATTTTTTTTTTAAATACCTGATTTTTAAATGTTAATGTCAACTTTTTAAATTGTCATTAAAATTACAGGTTTAAAATCTCCATCAAACTATTAGAAACAATAGAATTCCCATAAAAAAGGATGCAGTTTCATTTCAAACTAAGACGAAAGAAGGATATTTCACTGCACCAGTAATGCAGAAAGAGCTGACTGCTGAGTTAGTGCATTTTCTCTCCAATACCTGAAAGAGGTACCTCAATATTTACTTGACTGTCCCGAAAGCTCAGCAAAAAGGGGCATCAGTTTGTGCAGCAGTCTCTGCTTTGGAAGCTTCTGAACTTTCCAGGGATGAGGTCTATAATCACTGAGGAAAACCACAAATCTCTGAGAAACCTGGTGGTTCCTGCTGCCACTGGGTGGGGGCAGGTGGAGGTTGGGAGCTCATAATCCTGACTTCCAGAGAAGGCTTCTGCCCCACCTTAGAGCTTACAGCTACAGCACAGGCTCCACCCTCAAAGTGTAAGAGGAGCCAAAAGGAGCCAGACACTCCTTCAAGTAGTGTTTGGGCCACCTGGCCCCAAACCCCGCAGGAAGACCAAGAAGAAGGGATTGTAATGGGCAGCTCTGTTTTAAGGACTGAGATAGTGGATGCCTTTCTTGTCTCAGTCCTTACTAGCAAGGCCAGTCAGAAAGGAAGGAGAAAATATATTGTGGAAGATTCTCTTCCTTGGATTTGGTCAGTAAATACGTAAAGTGAAGTGGACCTCCCTAAGTCCATGGGCTGTGGTGGGATGCACCCATGAGTGCTGAGGGCACTGATGTCACTGCAAGGCCACTCTCAATGATCTTTGATCAATCATGGGGACTGGGAGAAGAGGACCCAGGGATCCCAGTGGGCACCAAATGTTAAATATGCATCAGCAATGTGCCCTTGCAGCAAAGAAGTCGAATGGTATCTTCTGTTATGGACATGTTAGGAGTATTGCCAGCAGGTCGAAGGATGACCCTCCCTACTCAGCACTGCTGAAGCCACACCTAGAGTGTTGTGTCCAGTGTTGGGCTCCCCAGTACAAGACAGACATGGACATACTGGGAGAGTCCCATGAAGGCTCAGGAATACGATGGACTGGAGCATCTCTTCTAGGGGGAAAGGCTGAGAAAGCTGGGACTGTTCATGCTGGACAAGAGAAGGTTTAGGGGGATCTCATCTGCAGGAAGGGAGCAAATAGGACAGAGCCAGGTTCTTTCCAGTGGTGCCCAGTAACAGGAGCAGAGGTGAAGGGCACAGGCTGTGAGGGTGACCGAGCACTGGCACAGGTTGCTGAGGGAGGTGGTGGAGTCTCCCTCCTTGGAGGTGTACAAAATCCATCTGGATATGGCCCTGGGTAACCAGCTCCAGGTGGCCCTGCTTGAGCAGGGGGAGTTGGATCAGGTGACCACCGAAGACCCCTCCCAAACTCAGCCATTTTATGGTATGATGAGTAATAAATGAACATTGTATTTTCTGTTTACTTTTTATGACTTATATTTATTTTATAATCCATCATGGTACATCATGTGTGTATAGAATTGTAGTTTTTCCTTATGTTAACAAGACACATTTTTCTTGTCAGTTTTTTGGAGGAGAGACTAGTGCATGATAGTGGGTACTACAAAACAATGTCTGATACAGCATACTCTCCCCTCATCTTGGATAAAATTCAATACTTTATTCTTTATCAAAACTTTTTCAGTTTTAAATGTAATTATTACTGGAACCTAATTTAGGGAAAAGAAAAAAAAACTAAATCAGCAGTCACATCTTTCAGCTCTTGAGCACTTCCCTGGGAGGTGTAACAGGGCTTGTGCTAGGTGGATGGGACTGGTTAAACCAGACAATATGAAAAGGTGCAGCTAGATGTGAGGGGAAATTGCTGTGATATGGCTATAAAACTCAGGAAAGGAGTACTTTTGTAGGAATTCACAGAGGGAATGCTAGGACATTTCAGTACAGGGGGAAAAGTTTTGCAGATTTTGTAAAGAAACAGATATGTAAAGAAACAGATATGTTTCTTTAAGTTCACAGAGGATGAGTCTGGAGTGACTGATGGGCTAATATTGACTGATTGAAACTGGCTACATTTCACACTTGCTGCAAACAGTGACATTTCTAATGCAATATGGCCAGTCTGGCAGACCTCCATCCTTCAGGAAAAAAAAAATCTTCTGAATGAAGAAGGAATACTTTGTTCTATTATGTAATGTTCTCACATTGATTTTCTTTTCCCTTTAAGATGCTGAGTTCTGGCCATCTGGCTGCTTCACACTTCCTTTGGATCTGTTATTGAAGCAAACAAGATAGACTTGTTGAAAAGGCTAATATTATTTACCACATTATTGAATCTCGAAGACGTTTATACTCCAGTTTTCACTCTTCTGATAAGCTTTGTTGAAAAGAAAAAAAAGATGGAAGTTACTGCACGTGAATTTATCAATGTTTGTTTACTGTGAGTGGAACTTCCAAAATTTCACAGATCAGAGCCAGAGTCTCTGAGTCTCTTTTCAAAAAATGATCTCACACTAAAATCAGACTGCAAAAACTGTGCTAAAGAATATTTAAGCCCCTCTTCTGTTTTTTTTTCTGTGATTAGTTATCTAAAGATAGAAATATGCACTAGCTCCTTCTTTGAGCAGGATCTATGTATACTGTGTTCCTAAATCTATAATTGCCCATCTGTTAGTGAAACATGTTGGAATGATCCATGTAAGAGATGAAAAGCTGTTGTCACAATCTATTTGGAAAATGCTGATTGTTCAGAAAAGAAATAGGTTGTGGTCTATATGTCACATCTGCTTCAGATTATTTACAAGCTCCAGGCAAAGTTATCTTGAATGCATACGGATTATTTTCTAAGAGGTAAAGCACAAAGCAGCATCTTTTATACATCATATAAGTGCCATATATCACTAAATGTCACTAAAATGCTGGGTGAGCAGCTCATGGCAAACAGCATATAACATGTAGGGTGGAAAAAACACATGAATTACCAGTTTGAATGACATGGTTCATGGGGCTTTTCTACCAGTAGTACAACATATCTGGAAACTTTGAAAATCCTAAAGAATAAATTCTTGAACTTGATTCAAGGTGAGGGGAGCACATTCTCTATCACACAATATTTTGTAATGTGACAAGTTTATTTGAGAAGAAGTATGAGTTTGGAACTGGATAATTGCTTATTATATTTGATTACCTGTGCGTTAAAACAGAACTCAGTCTCACAAGATACACTGGAGACTTCACAAATGGATTTTTAAATCTTAGTAGTTGCCATACTAAGCCACTTAAGCCCAAAACTGTAACTGTCCAAATGTCAGGCGATTTGCAGTCTATCACAAGAGAAATTTAAGGTCAATATTGCTGTCAGTTACTGACACCAGCGTGTATTGGGCACCTAACATCGATTTCTGTGCATTCTCCTCATAAAGCTCAGCTTTTTCAATGCTGACCAGCTCACTGCCCACCAGCTGCCACAGCTCCCTCTGGATCCATGCCACAAGCCTTGCGGGAGAGGTGCATGCTTGATCCAACTCTTTACACACCAAATACAGCCAGAACCTAAAAAGAGATGCAAACTATAAGCACAGCAAGAAAGAACAGAAAAACTGCTGAGCCTGCCTTAATTTGTGGTGTAGTTTGATGGTGAGACATATTATATATGCTCGATAGGGAAATGCATGCCTGAGTCTCCCTCAGAGAGAAGAGACACTCGATGCTGTCAAAGACCAGGGAGTCTCCAGGAGGCTTTCAAAAATAATACTCCTAATGAGGGAAGAATAAGATATATCCTCAGGTTTTATGCCCAGTTCTTACTTACTTATATCCATGATAATAAGTTTATGAAAGTAATTAATTAAAAGTATATTAGTGAGTTGCAATTACAATAATCGTATTGCAATACAACTTAAAGAGTAACTTGAATTAGTCTTTCTTAAATGGTTGTCAACCTGAAAGTTAGTAAAGCTTAGAGCCACCATCCAGTGGAAACTGACTGTTATGTCTGTAATAGAGAAAACCTCTTACATAAATGGGATTTGAACTCCATAGTTTATGCTGTCCATCTTTCTGACAAGTTACCCACACAGGCATCATGCACACCCAGACCCTGTAAGTTATTCTCCAAGCTGCTTTTAAACTGGTTTAACATTTAATAGAAACTATGATACTTCACAATTTAAGGTGTCTTCTTATTCAATCACATTCAAATGACAAACCCCTTCTTATTAATTATTATAGCAGAATGAAAGAATGAAAGTAGGCTGAAGACATTGGAATTTCAGTCTGATTTAGTCAAGGCATAGAACTGGGAAAATCAATGGTGAATGTGACTTAAAGAAAAATAAAATTTGTTCCATTTAAGCAATTGTAACCTCTAGGTCAAGATTTGACATTCATTAACCAGCAGAAATTGCTAAATATATCTTATATCTGCAGTCCAATATTAGCTTGTACTAAATGCTTCACTTGATAGTTAAGGTCTGTCATCAACGTGTAGCAGTTGAAAAAGAAAATGGTTGGACTTTAGAAAGCTATTTCAAGTAGGCATTCTTTCCACAAAGAGATGCTTTTTTCACATCTGTTAAATTACTCAAATCCCCTTTTTACCAAGTTTGGCTTAGTGAGAGGACCTGGCTACAAAATCATTGCTATGTGATTTGTACCTTCTTGGAAGACTATGTCATCACCTGCCCTCTCTCATCAGTTACTAAAAAATAAGAATGGCTTAGATTCAGGCCAATTAACGTACTGAATTCAAACGAAGGAATGGGGAAGCTACCCACAAGTTTAAGGACAGAAGAGCCAGTGTGCCTGTGCAGAATCTTACATCTTTACAAAAGCAAGCAGTTGCATATTGCTCCTCTTTCTAAAAAACATTTGAATCCAGGTGTATCTGTATTTCTAGTTATAAATGGCAAAAATAGACAGGAACACTTTTCATTTAAACACTGTCAAGATCTCAGTATCTTGACAGAACTTTTTGGTCAATGGTATTAAAAACAGCTGAGATAGACAGCTGGTCATAACTGAGAAATGTTCTTTCTAATTCCATGGAAGTTTCCATGGATTACTCTAAAGCGATCTAAAAGCAAATTTCCAGTAGCCTAGGAAACTTGAACTCTCTACCTTCCTCAAGGCTAGCTCTAGCATAGGCCTGTGGAGAGGAAACCTTCCATAAAATGCGAAGTTATTAACTGTTATACATCATTGTACCTAGATGTTCTACTTCCCTCAAGATCTTTGACAGATGAGCTCTGGTAAACCTTACTGCAGTGCTTCAAAATGTCATTTTGCCACCTGTCTAACTGATCTTGTTCTGAAGATTATATGCAGTAGCTGAGTCGGAAAACAGAAGGAAGTTTTTGAGCTCCAGTTACTCTGTAAGCCAAACCTTTAACGTAAAGTGTGGCTGACAAAGGTGAACTGTATTATAGTCCTGATCTGTGCACAGCTCACTGTGAATTATGTTGGCTGTGCCATATATAAGTGACTTCCACCAGAATTTTGGTGACAAGCAGCTGCAAGTTAGTAGAGTCATAGATGGCCACAATTGTTTGATCATGTGTTTCAGAGCTCCTGGTCTGTTTTCTATCTCAGGAATGCTCGGTTTATCACACATGAGAGAAAAATCTTTAGAGTGTATTTCCCACAATTGACAAAGCTCTTTAATGTTGAAATTAAGACAACTTTTACATTGGTCAATCACTTCAACTGAGGGATGAATAAGTTTAGTGAATGAGCTGCTCTTTTGAGCATCAGAGATGAAATACAGCATACATATAACAAGAAGAATTCTTTTCAGTAATTTTTATTCTAGAAAAATATGCTTATCAGGAAAATATCAGGTTTGTACTTTTGACATCTACAGCAAGTTATAAGAAGGGTCTTTAATTGCTTATTCTAATCCAAGGCATTCACCCACTTCAATTTATTAAAGAAATGTCAGAGCAGGTACAGAGAAAGCTCTACCTGTAGAGGCTCCTTTTGCACTGATGAAAAGCAAATGAAGATGCTGAGCTGTTTTCATAAGAGTCTTATGAACAGAACTTATCTAATACCAAGCCACAAAATTGAGCACACAGGCGTAACAAACTGCATGGATTTGCCTCTTTATGCTAAATGTATTCATTTCTTGGACCCAAGACAGAGGGATCAGGTAATTCCTTAAAAAGGACTGAGAAAAGTTAGCTGAAAGGGATTAAGCAGCGTTTTCTGGCTGCCTCTTCATTTTGTCTCAGGAAAGAGAAAGAGCTAAAGACAAAGGACACTGGTTCCCTGTGATTGCTTAAATTTACTGTGCAATTTTTATTGGAAGAATGAAATGGAGGGAAAGGCCTGGATATGTTTTGGGGTTTTGATTAATTCCTTTTGGGATCATATATATAGAAGTTTAAAGAATTCTCAGAGAATGTGCTCTTCTCTCAAATAAGATGTGGACCATGTCATGGGTAATTCTTTAACATGGTCTTCCCATGTACCATGTATGCCCAGAATGGTTACACTGGCAACACACTAGGACTTCCAGGAAAAAAAAAATTAGAAATCCACCATACAATAGAGTTTTGTTCAGTATCTGTCACTTCCTGTGGCCACTGAGTCCTTGCAGACCATGGAAACTCTAGAAAGGAAATAGTTCCTGAATGCAATGGTCCTTGAATTCATCACTTTTATCACTGCTCTGCAGAATGGCTTTTGCTTCTAGTCAATCCTTTCAATCTGCTCACTAATCTGATCCTATGTAAATTTGAGTAGCCTAGGAGAAGTGCATTATTCATAAATATAGCGTTAGTTTGGGATGTGTTAATTTCCGAATGTGTTTATTCTACCAGTGAAACGATCTTGTTGCCTCTGGTACTATTTGGTCAAATACTCAACCATACCCTCTTGTCTTTGGCCTTTGAGAAGTCCAGCTCTTCAGTCTCAGTCAGCACAGGCGAACAAGCTTCCTTCCAAGTGAGGCAAAGCTTCTACCAGGTGCAAATTTACTCCTCCTGCTCCTTTTTTTTTTTATCCCAGTCACAGCTGAGTCAGCCTGAAGTTGGAAGGAAAATTCATACTACCTCCCTGGACAAAAGTGTTACAGTACAGGTCTAGGGCTCTGGTCTCTTGGTAAATAACTTTCTTTTTTCTCTCTGATAAAACAAAGGAAACTCTTTGGAATATCTAACGGAGTTTAATGAGTTTGGCATAAGAAAGCCTGTACTGTTCTTCAGTGAGTGTTCACTTTATATGTTTATACTCTCCACTATCTGTCTGCTTCCATTGCAGGTGAGATCCCGAGCTGGTGGACCTTCAATCTGACTGAGCAGACCTCTGGTGTAACTTTTCTATCTACACAGAAAATGAAAATATTAATTAATTATGAAACACAAAAAAAGAGAGCAGAACTCCACAAAAGTGACTTAAGTCTTCCATGTATTACAGCTTCTTTGAAAATTTGGTGCACAAGAAGATGACTCAAGAATAAATTCATGTGCAAATGAACTTAAGGTATTTTTTTTTTCCTTCAAAGATATTCTGGGAATTAATCAGCACTATAGAAATCTAGGTGCAAGTTAAAACCCTGGTTTATCACTCAGTGGTAGATTAAAAATGTGTGTCTTACTATAAGCTGTCTGTTTTCATGCTGCTCATTCCTTTGTCTCCCTGCTGTGTGAAGCCATCTGTTGTGTTAATAGAACTACCTGGGAAAGGAGGACGGCATGTACAGACACTAATCTGAATGCTGAAACTTCTATTTTGCCAAGTTTTTTTTTTGTCAGATTAGTCCCCGGCTTTTATCCACAGGATGTCCCTACAAGCAGTTGTGCTGGCAGTAGCAAGGAGGGGATGTAGGGGGATTTTATCATGCAGAAGCAGGGCTGAGTCAGTGTCCTGGCTCTGGCTGAGGCAGAGTTAAGAAATGAGGAACGGCTAAGGCAAAAGTAGAATCATACCAGTGCTGAGTGCAGACCTTTATTTTCAGGAAGAAGGCATTTCGGCAAAATACATGCAGCCTGCGGAATTTCAAGCATACCTCAGGCTCTGAGGGTGAAATTGATTTTATAGGATCTGCTGGCTTTTTTTTTTTTCCTCATCTCAGACATCATCCAGGATAATAAAATGATTAATTTTTCAAGACACCAGCAGTCTTCTCTCACAATACCTTCAATTTAAAAGCTTTGCTCATAGATCTGCTGTGATATGATACTTCAATGCTGGCAAAAATATAAAAATGATGCCATCTGTTGTTGGATTGAATACAGACATCAATTCCTTCAACTGGGCCACCAATCTGAATTGTTCAGAGCAGAAGCAAGCAGGGTAGCCTGAACACTCATAGCCTGGATCAGCAATCACTGTGATCTGTTACTCAAGTACCATTCAGTAACTTCAGAGATCTCATAAACACAAGTTAGACAAATAATTTCCATCCTTTTGTAAATTCCAATTGCAAAATTAATTGCATCTGGCAGCTGAAAATCAGCCTGAAGGCCTTATGATCAGTGAGAATAATACATGGCAATAATACATGTGAACAACCTAGTTCACGTTATTCTGTTCCCCTATGTCAAGTTATAATTTAGTTTTCCATCTCTCTTTCCTGAAGATTCTTTAAAGAAGAACAATCCTGTAGCAATCAAGGTGAAAATATAAATACCATGATGTAAGATCAAATTTGAAAGAATTAATAAAAAATATGTGAGCCCAAAAAGACCATGTTTAAACTCAATGACAACATCCCACGTCTTTTGTACCATGCCAGTTCAAAATTATTATGACAGATAATGATGTAAAAATACTACTATAATAATCATTGTGATATTGACTGTGATGTTTATTTTGTATTACATTCAAATAATTTCAACTCTTTTGACCCAAGAAACTAGACAACAGCCTGGAGCATTGCCAGTTCTTCTAATTAGGACAAAGAGTGCTGATGCCCTTTCTGCAACTCCATTTATTTTATTCAGAAGTAGCCTGGCATTTTTTCTTTCCTGTGTTAACTCCTATTTCCCTGGACACTGGAGCAACTGAATAAGAATTTTTTTTTCCATGTTCACTATCTCATGTTGTGTGAGCTTTGCCTATATACAAAATTATTGTCTTAACTATTTTTTTAGGGTTACATTCTGGTCCTCATATAGGTCTTAGCTTTACCTGAGGCTTTCAAGTTTCATACCATGAATATTAAATGAATTTGGTTTTGCACTCCCAGCCCCTCTTAACAGCATTGGCATCTCTCCCCTCACCTGGGGGATGCAAAGACCAAAACTGAAAAACCTGTGACACAGGTGCTGCAGCCAGCAATGAGCACCCCAGTGCAGCCCAAGCTCGGGGTGTCCCTGAAGGCAGGTTCTCACTTTTACTGGTTTAGCTATTGGAAAGTAGGTTACAGAGCACTGCTCGCTACGGGGAGAAGAAAACAGTTCTTCAGACAGAGGCCGCTGAACTCTGAATTACATGCTACCCTTGATTAGTGTCAGGAGTAACGTGATTTTGTGTTGTGTGATCACCAGACCTTGAGGATCATAATTGATGCATTTTTTCCACTTTTAGCAGCAGAGAGAAAATTACCAAAAGAGGTATAATAGTGGAATAGAGAAAAGATGCTAACCCCTCCCCCCCCCCCACTTAAATTAACCTATGCAAATAACTTTGAACTGACTTTTGAATGCTTCTGCTTACATTTGTCTCTCACTTAAATGAGATTCAGTGTAAGCAGCTGTTCCATACAATACAAATAACTTACATCAGTTACTGGCAAATTTGGGGTGAAAATATTTCTAAATTAACTTTTGCATTTAAAAATTTTAAAGGAGAAACAAATGTTTGTCAGTTGGGCGTGATGCCTTGCAAAGGGGAAGACATCAATCCAAGTGCATGTTCAGCATCAGGCAATAGGTGTTCGATCTCTCTGTGGCCTCCTGCAAGGATCAGAATCCTCCAGTTCTGTGGAATATACTGGGATGGGTTTCCTACTGCTGAGGCTTTCCAGCTATCCATGAAACACTCGCACTTGGGAGAATTTGCAACCTGAAAACTTCTATTTCATTTAGCATTTTATTTTATAATATTTTTTAAAAATGTGTTAAACAGCTTTATCAGAAAAGGCTGCAAAAGGCCTGTAAATGGTTAATCACAACAGAGTAACTAATTGACGGTCCAGCTTGTGAACAATATCTGGCCCACAGGCTGCTCATATCCAGCCTCACATCAAGGGCACCTAAGTGCCTCAGAAACTTGAGAAAATACTGCAGTTGGGGCTGCTATGACGGAGGTGATGCTGCTCAGGTGTCCTTCTATCCTTCAGGATAACAGCAGGAAAAACAGCAGCTGCACAGCAAGAATGATCAGGGCTCCAGGCTTCAAGTGCATCCCCTAGGGGATTGCATTTAGGGTGAATACTCATAGTGGCTGCATCTTCACATCCCAAGTATCCTCCCTGGAACAAAGAAAATTGGGATTCTGTAGTTTTCCCCAAATAACTTGATTGTAACTACGTTCAGGTATCCCTGAAAACCCTAGATTTTTATTCATATTCTTAAAATGAATATTCTAGACAGTGTCTCTCATTTGCTTTTAAATTCTGTCTGATGCATTTTTTGAATTAATGTACAGAAAAGGAAGGACTGCCTCCATATCTGGAACTGAAAAGACAGTCTTGCCTGTTACAGGATGTAATGCTGAAATAGGAGAATGGTCTGATTTGAATCAAATGACATTTTAATTATTTAGTCTGTTTAATCTATTATTGAAAAACTCTCATAATGCAGCTGTAGAAATCCTTCCTATACTGAACTGATTTTTTTTTTCTGGCATTGTATCAGAGGTTTCCAATAATCTTAATTAATCATGGCTAGATTATCTTCGCTCTAATATTAACAATATATGAAGCTTCAATATTTCATTTCATCTTAGTAAGAATGGCCTACTAGAGCTAGCGAGATGTTCAAAATGGATTAAGGTACAAAACTCAAATAATTAAACACTGATTTATTTTTAAAAGCAGATGATCTTCTCAGACTACTTCAGCACCTTATACAATTAAAATATTATTATGTAAAACTTAATTTAAAGCTTAATCTTCCCAAGCACACTTCTCAGGAAAAAAAAAAAATCAGTATTTACTGGTTGTGATTACTTAAATTCTTTGAGGATTTGGAGGGCTGTAACTCTGACAAGGTTATTGAAAAGGAAGGTGATAGTTTAAATTCCAGCAAGCATATATTCTCATTCAGCCAAGGTCACTTATCAATCAAATGAATGTCGTTTCATAAACACCCCTGAACAACTGTGTTCTATTATCTAAATGGGAAGGAGAGGTGTTAATGGGTGTCTAAGGGATGAAATCAATTTAGCTTGGAGGCACTCAGCTGTTAGAACAGTTGTGAACATGTCTGGCTGCTAATATATGCTGATTAGTATTAATATCACAAGATGACTGAAATGCGACTGGCATGACATTTCTAAACCAATGAGTGGTGATTACAACTCTCTTTTCTTTATCCTCTTATTTGAGTAATCGCTTCTGGCTGTGTGGACTATCAGGTTTGCAACAGGCACAGCACTGAGTTTGAAGATTTGTACCCACAGGCACCTTCTCATCACGATGATCCTGCTGGAAGAGAAAAAGAAAGAGCATTTGACCTGTTATTTACTGGCAGCAGAGGATCCTGCATGGCTCTCTGACAAAGTAAGAAGAACCTGCACTAGGGAATTGGAAATAAAAGTTTATCATAGGTGCTTATGCTGACAACTTATGCTTAATGTGTTGATGCTGGCAAATGGAAGCAGAGTTTTCAAGTACTGAGTAATAGAATACACTGAATAAACTTGTTTTCTCTTTGTGGCTTTTTTTCCCCCTAATGTGATGTCGATATTACGGAAAAGTTTAGTGCCAGAGGGAAGACAATGTTGATTAAAGTTACCAAAAAACACATGTCAAAACAAAAGTTTTGTTCTCTTTGCAAATGAGTAACTTGTTTACTGTGCCATTTGAGTAAAAGAATGCAGAGGGATCAGGAAAAATCAGGAATGTCAAGACTCTTTACACCATCCTGGTGTAACACAAATACTGCAGTGAAGGCAGGTTTGCAAGTTGGGCTGCCTGTCTTAGAAAAGGGATCTCTTCCACAAAACCTATACAGAAGAAGAGATGATTAAACCTGTTCCCAGAAAACTCCCTGCTTTGATTTAAGAGTACTCAGTGATTTCTGAGGAAATAGGCAACAAAAAAATCAGAATTTGAGGGGAAGAGGGGAGGAAAGGAAAATATTAAGGAGTTGACCAAACAGGCAGAGCTCTTTATTATAACCAAAACAAAAAGAGTTATGGATAAAATTGGAAGCAGAAGATAGGATTTCAAGATCCTACAAAGAATATAGGATCCTGAGAGAAGATAGGTCTTCAGATGTCTTTATCCCAGCTTGATAAAGCAAGTGTTTTAAGTCTGGGTGATAGACTAACAAATTGTTGAAGAAGATTACAAATAATTCCATTTTTAGACATACATTCCTTATATGAGAAAATACAAAATATACCTAATTTGTGTGGAAGAGGAAACAACTTCCAAAATCTAACTCCTTATAAAATTGTATAGGCTTTATATTAAACTACACTGTGTCATATAGCTTAATTTAAAATGGATTAATTATTATTACTAGACTCTATTCTAAAAAAAAAGGACAAACTGAAACAATTCAAAATTGGGGTATCTATTATATTGTCTTGAATATTGTGTCAGCCAAGGTCAAGCTGGAAAACGTGTTGTGATGCCTCAAAAATCGAATTGTTAAGCATCAGTTCCAACCTTGTTCCCCACACTGTAGAGGAACGAGGGAAAGTTATATTTCTGTGATGCTGGAATGCCACCAGGGAACATTTGGGGCAATATGATCCATCACATCACCTTGGATGAAATACACCTTTTCTCTTGTCTACTTGTCATACCGGGAAGAAAAGACAGTTTGGAGAGGAAAAATGACACGGGACATAAACAAAAAGAAAAAGCACTTTCAGCATATCTGTGTGTGAAAACAAGATCTCTGTTAACTGCTAGGAATCAGTCCTTAAACTCTGTGGAGCACAGGGATAATTGCAGTTGGGTTCTCATGGAAATAATCTTCCTTTCTATGTTTTTAACATATTTTTTTCTTAGATTGAGGTAGTTTGCACATGCATTCATCTCACTCCAAAGAAAGTCAAAATCTTTGCATCTCAGAAGTTTTTTAATCAATCCAGCAATTTTGTACATAGATTCAGACAGATACACTGACAGGCTTGTTACCGATACAAAACCATGGGCTAACCAAGATTACAGCATGTGGATTTCATTTGTAAATCATTATAGCTGCTGGTTATTTTTGCTTAATGTAATCCAGATGACATAAATATTGCAAATTAATTTAAACACTATACTAAAGTTAAGATACAGATTTAAAGAAATAGTGTAGGTAATTCAGTTCTAATTCTTATTCCAAAAAAGTAATTATTCCTTTATTGTCGTTGGTTTTACAGTAAAACTCTAGGTAGAACTTGTGAAAGAAATAGAAAACAGAACACAGAAGGAGATTTTTTAAAAACCCAAAAAACAAAGAAAATAAAAACTTAAATTTTATTTTTTAAAGGAGGATTCAATGCAGAAAAAAACAACTTTATACTCTTGTGCCAGTATGGTAATTGTTAGTAACCTAATTAAGGCATTATATGAATTAAAAAATAACTTTTTCAAAGATAATTAAGTAAATTGTGAGAAAGGATAGAAATAAAACTCACTTATTTTAGAAATATTCTACTTTCAAAATAGAATTTTGGATCATACAGAAGATCAAGGTTATACTACTAATGATGTTCAAAATAATTTAAAAATATGGATTATGCGCTAGTGTTTCTTTTGACACAACATGAAGATTTTGAAAGTCATTTGTCATTATTTGGTTCAGGAGTAGAACTGGACAACTCTTTCTTTGAACTACTTAATCTGTGCCCTGACTCGCTCATGCATTGTAAAACAGATAATATTGTTCATAACAGAATTCCTGAGTAACAAAAAATAAAATATATGTATGTATATATTTATATATTTCAAGTTGCTGATCTTATAAAAATTAGAATAAGCAAGCAATTTAATGAACTTACAGGCCTAGGGGGTTTTCTTCCCTCTTATTTTGAAAACAGTATTTTGTTAATTTTTTTTTGTTCTCTCTATTTCTATTTTCAAAGTTTTAACTGGAAATCAATAAAGCAATTTAACTTAGTCAGAAATTTTACTTTTTTCTATTTATTTAAAATTATGCAGCTCTTTAAAAATCCTTGAAAAAAGGTTTTTAAAAGGATAGTCTGATTTTGTTTTTTTGAAGCAAACAGAAACAATAAACCCTTTAGCCAGAGTAAATACACACTGTTTAGGAAAGACTTGTAAAGATGCATTCTTAAAAAATGTAATTGTTTAGCCTTATTTTAGTATTTAAAACAATATGTATTTTTAAGAATACAAAATAATGGGGATGTTTTGGAGAACAGAGATGGATGAGTGAGAATCATCTGGTCAAGAGGGTAACTTTTAGCATGGCAGGGACCTGAGAGAAGGAAAACTTTCACTGCCCTTTTGGAAACCCTCTGTATCTTCTCCAAAGAGACCAACATGAACATAGAGCAGTCCCTTTTCCTCTTGAGAAAACCTGAGGGATGCAACAGCCATACCTGTGAGCACCGGTTGAGTGAAAAAACAGCCCTGGGGAGAAACACCTTTACCCTGGGGCAGCTCTATTTCATGTTGCACCCAAGTTTTGCCTTTAAAACTTCCAGTAGCTGTTCTGTGAAAGAGATTCAGGAGGGAGAAAGATTAACCTGCCCTGTGGTATTCATGGCCTCGGATCTTACTTGGGGACATGTGCCATCTCAACCACAGCAAATGCCCGCGGTTCATGAAATAGCAATGCCCAAATCCAGGCTTTTGTGTTGCCAGTAACCTGCACCACTGTACTTGTTCAGTGCTCCCTCATGGGAATCACAAAGCTTTGTTCTTCCAGTAAATGATGACCAGGGCAGCATGTGCTTTTCCTCCAAGCTTTCACAGCAGTGAGAGGAGTGGATGCCCTCCCAACCCTATTGATGCTGCCCCTCTGTAGTGCCACTGAACCAAGCTTTGTTGCATTAGTATAGCCCATAGCCCATATATTTTCCTATCTTATAACACATAGGAAATATTTCTTTGGATTGCTGTGTGCTAGCCTGTTTTATCAATAAATTGCTGTCGTACAAACAGCCCCACCTGAAATGGAAGTGTGTAAGATATTAATGATGTAGGCTGAGACAAAAAAAAACCAAAACCAACCAATCTAAGAAACATTTTATTTCCAAACTGGTTTCTCTAAGATTAGACAAGATTGGACTCTGCACTTTCTTTGGTAGAAGACTTTAAAAGAAAGGTTTATTCAAAAGAAAAACTATCTAATTTGTCTTAAAAAAATAACTAATTTTTGTTCTACTTTTTAGCATTGTCTCTGCCCCATGAAGTTACTAACCTGATTTCTGCAATATCTATTGGGATGTTAATGCAATGAAACATGAGCAAATGGAATCTGAATAGTTAAAGAGGTCCTATCAGTTTTAATTTCAGAGATTCTTCTTCCATTTTCTCGACAGAATGATATTGCACAGAAGAATTTTTCCACAAAGGTCTTACATACAGTATCTCTACTCCAAACATTGAAATATCAGTTATGTGCAGCTTGTCATTGAAACAGAGGAATTTCCACAAAAATGAACACAACAAAGAAACAAAAAATGCAGAAATGAAAGTAGTGCCGTGCTAGTTGGATTTACTAGCATTCAGCTTAACATAAAAGATGCTGACTGGATGCCTGGGATGGATCAAGAAAAACATCCTTTGGTATCCCTGTCACCTAAAAATAGAGTTGTTGTAGGACCAAGAGAAATTTAGGATTGTACTGTATAAAAGAGGCAATATATAAATGTGCTTTTTATCTGTGCCTCATCACTTCTTATTAGTGGCAAGCAAGGTTATAATTTCATAGACAAGTTACTGACAACCTTCTTTATGTACTTTTTTCAGCTTTTTGTGATGATAGCTTAGCCTTCAATGTCTTGAAAGGAATCACCAGAGCAAAATAGTTTTGTAAATTGATCCTTGTTCTTGCCTTTGTGTTTGTCCGAGTATAAATGCTGCAGAAGGCTGGCAATGACCAAGTTGAGCCACAATGCTGCACAATTTTCTAAGACCTGCTGAATATAGACACCTGGATGTTACAATTTTTACTGTGACTAGAAGTCATCACATAAAAGAGATGAACATTGTCTCCATTTTGCCATAAGCAGAATATCACTGACAAAAGTTTGTCCAAGTAGTATATGTTGAGGAACAGAATTTCATCACGTTTTCTAAATGTGAAGGAGAAAAGACAATTTAAACCTGCCCTAGGTCTTAAGCTGGTGTCTCCTAAGGCTTCCAAGTCTGCAGGTAGATAAAAACTGGCCTGTTGCATTGTGCCCTGAAGCACAGCAACGCTGGAACTGTGTCTAATTAACCTCCTGATAAACCTGAAATGTCAGGAAGGAATAGCACTAGACTTCAAATGCTTTTTAACTTAGTGGCTATGGGCAGTACTAGTTTTTCTAGAATTCAAGCCAGTGGCTCTAAAAATTGACTAGACAGCAGTGAATAATTACATCTAGAAATAGTATTAGAGAGTACAATTTAAAAAAATACATAATACATTTAAAACCCAAGATTTTGCCAGGAGGGAATTTTAATTTTGCCTACACTGTCAACCTAATGGGCTGGGCAGAACCTAAAATTACTTTTCTGCTCTTCAGTTTTAAGAGTGAGGTTTATTTGTAAGTACTTGCTTTCTCCTACTATAGAGCTTTCTCCTCCTGTACATGCCTGGAAAAAAATTTAATTCATATGAATGTAGCAAAGAGAAGACATCATGTGTGGTAATTTTAATCTGAATATTTTATTTATATGGTATAATTTTTGATCCTCAAAGTTAGATCTGGATATTATGCAGAAATATTAATTAGCATTTTTCTAGGTAGCTTAGTAAAACCAGATGAGAGGCAAAATAAAGGTTAGAAATTAAAATGCCCTCTACGAATATCTGCCTGGCTAGGCATATATTAATCATCATATATTGATCTTGCACGTGCACATCAGAAAATAGAGAATATTAATTTCTATATTTTAATTACTTGTGGTCAAATTTACATTCCCGCATGCAAGAAATTTGATTTTTCATTAAAATAATTTTTTTTTACTCAAATCCAGGAACTCAATGAACAGGGAGGCATATGTATAGTTCCCATGTTTGTCTTTTATTATTGATGAATTATCTTGCTCATGTTCAAACAAATTTGTTTTGGAAGGCTCAAGTTTAACACAAACTCACCCTCTCAGTAAAGGTTTCACTGTAAAGACTAAAAAGCTGCTTATCTCCTCTGCCACCCACCCCCCTAATCTCAAAAAACCCCAAATCCTAGCTGTATTTTACCAGCACTTTCCTCCATCTTAAAGTACTCTAGCATTCACATTATCTTCTGTTACTTCCCAAAACTAACTACTGCAGAAATGAATGGTCCAGTGGTCGAGGTTCTGCATGAGGAGGAAGTGTCTGCATCCAAATAACCTATGGAATTCTGCATGACTTTGTGGGAAATGTGCATAACTCTTGAGAGTCTTCCAGAACATGGAGAACCCACCTCTACCTTCAAGCTTCAATGTAACGGATGAGGATACAGATTTAGTTTGAGAGAAATCTCTACTGCCTATGAGAACATGAGATTATGGGCTTTGCTTCCCAACTATTTCACTCTATCTGTTGCCAGCATTGAAGAATATCAGAGCTGGCTCTGAATGGTGCCAGTTTGGTCTGGCTTAGCAATAAAAGAACAGGAAAATACTGTTTCTGAATTATCTGCCTAGTTCTGGTTCCAGGAGGCTTCAGTAGTTTTAGACTAGACTGACAGTGCCTTCAGAGCCCTGTGTGCTTGTTTCTGACTTTCCCCAGGGTTAGTGCAGTGACACTGATGTAAGTGTGACTGTTACCAAACTTCAGTTGGGCTGCAATATTCAAGTATCATGCCTAAGAGAAAAAGTGGTAGGAATGAGTTATTACAAATCCCCTATCTCCTCAAAGCAGAGCGCTGTGGTTTAACATGTGTTCAAAACCTTGCTAAAAATAGCAATTCCTTGCCAAGTTTTGCAGAATTTGGTTCATTTCACAGGTTTACTTGCACATAATCTTCTCTTGCCTCCTTGCCACTCAAAAAATAAAACCAAAAAAACAACTTAAAATCAAAAAAGTCTTTGAAATCTGAATTACTTTTCAGTCCTAAACCCTGACATTCACTGAGTTTTCCACTTAGAAAATCCTGCAGGATAATTGCACTGAGAATGAATGACACAAAATGGGGAATAAGCCACACAGAACATATAAGTTTATTGTGCAATGTAATAGCAAGAACTGATGGTGCCCGAGGACTTCTGGAGTCACAAAGGGAAGACCCTGTGATTTCAGGCAGCAAGTGGTACCTGGCAACTATGGCATTTTGTGGTTATATACGATATATCTTCAATAGCATGCCTTTGTATTACACACTAAAGACAAAGGCTACAGTAAGTGACCCTTGACACTTCTTACAGGGTACCAAAACATTAGGAAAATAGAACTCCGTGGGATGAGCACAGAAGCAGGAGGCACACAGTGCCAGTGTTTGCTCAGAGGTATTTTGGGCTCTTTTCAGTTAACTTTCTGGAAACTTTTGTGGTGCTCCCTGCAAGACAAATGGAAGGAGGTTGTTGATCAGCTAAGGGCACAAATTAATGTGAAAATACACCTGTTAAGTTTGGTTTGGGATTTTGAAACAACTCCATCTTAGCTTGTATGTCAAAGAGATCCTGACTATGCATTCCTTAGTTCAAGAAGTCACTGTACTGTCTGTAGGCCTTTCTACTTACAAGGTATACTGCACCAGTTTATCTTTCATCTATTGCCTATGTTTTCATGGGTTACCCTCTGTCACCTAAAATACTTCATGAATGAGATTAATGGAATGAGCTCCTAGTCCTTCTTTGTACCTTGAAGCACACCCCGAGGGTGTACTTCACCCTAGATGTCTGGTGATTGCTGGTAATACAAATCATATTGATTACAAAAAGTTGAACAGCTTTTTGCTCTACATTTCATCTTTTCATTTTTATCTCAGTTATTTTTTTCTTGCACTATATACTATACACTATATATATTGATATATGCACTATCAAATTGTAAAGAGATCAACAACATGAGAATACTACTAGCTCTTTTGTGATTGTTTTCAAAGAATTTGTAAATATCTCAAGATATATATGAGTAGGAACTATCACTCACAAATCCCTTTCAATACTCAAAAAAGAATGGATACCTGCTTTTCACCCCCCTCCCCCACCACCAGAGAATTAATTCCTGAGAGAATAAGTTGAACTGAAAAAACTTTTAAAAAGTGGCAGTGAGATTTAAAGAATGCAGTTCTTCTGCATTTTACATTTTAGCAGCAGGTGGATACCTGTTCTGCCTCCCTTAAGACCATGCAAATGAGTAAGGGAAAAAAATACCCACAATACTTTTTATGGGACATATTGCTCTGACTGGCTGAGTTAGAATTACAATTCCTAGTGAAATAAATGGGTCTTGCATTTAAAACATCTTAGTTACCACCTGTTTGACAATAACTTTCTTAAATGTGGCAGATTTGTAGAGCTCCCTTTTGTTTTGCTATGTGTTAATGCTCTGTCTTTGAAATTTGAACTCAAGACTTACAGCTACAGGAGGCATTTGACTCTGTCCTCCAAAAATTTCTGCATTAAAAGTAATTTTGAAACAACTCCACCCCACGGGTCATGACCAGAAGGAGTGAGAAAGGGAACTGAGGTTAGGCCTGACCTAAGAGCAAAGAAATGACCTTCCTTCCGTTGCAGATAAGCAGTGTGCAGTCACGCCTTGCTGCCGTCAGCTGCTTCCCACCGGGGCTGCATTTAAAAGTAACCTGCGTGCAACGATAGTTTCTCTGAAGAGTAGACTGACAAAAGAAGTTGCTAAAAATAGGAAGGAAAAGTGAAAAGCAGGAATACAAAGCGCTAACTGAGCTTTAACTGCTGGAAGCATTTATTAAACACATATACCCCGAAGTCCGAATGCAAAAGGAGTTCTCCAGTGTGATGAAGGTGCGCTGAGAGCGACAGGAACCCCTGGCTACTACAGAAAACACAGCAACTAGTCCTCTGGTGAAACAAGAGTACAAACAGGCCTGTTTCATAGTTTCAGAAGAGCTTCTGTGTGCAAGGGATGCCCTTGCACCTCCAGGGATCCCCCGTACATATACTTTCCCTCTTATCTTGCTCTTGGGAGAAGAGAGACAATCTGGCTTAAGATCCCTTTTTATTGTTTGCAGAGAGGGGAGTGCTTCAGCAGATAAAGGAAGCCAGCCAACATGCTCAGGAACTGTTGTGCCAGCCAGGCTGCTAAGCATGGGGACTTGCAGATTTGAATTTTTTTTTTTTTTTTTTTTTGTGTTCAATTTTCTCTTTCCACCTTGAAGAAAATCAACTCAAAAAGACAATGGATCTGTCTTTAAAAAAACAAACAAACAAACAAACAAACCCACCACTCACCACCGCACAGTAAGTGTAACTTTATTCAACACAGTTTTCTTGTTTCACATGCAACATAATTAAGGGAAACTAACACAGCTGTGGATGGAAACATGTTGCAAGAGCTTGCATGTCCGCACTAGATTATCTGCTCGACTGTACACAAAGGCTGTAACATGTTAGCTGTCAGGTGGTTTTGCGGGAGGATCATGGTTTTCTGCGGTTTTCTTTTCTTGTGTATTCTGCTTATATGACCTTCTTGGGACACATCTGCCTTTTAAATGACAGATAAAGTTTGAAAATAACAATCCAAACCAATTTTTTATGAAGTAACATTCACAGCTCAGTTTCAGAAAATCATTCCCTTGCCACTTCACTTCAAATTGCAGGGCTGTTTACTCCTCTGTAAAAGTGCAAGTACTTCTCACACTTCAAGTCCCCTGTCTGTGCTCTGAGTGGTTCTAAGTCATTGATTTGCATAAAGGCAGTGTTATTATTTCCCTGGCTAAAATGAAAATGTGCATCTCACTAAACTGATCACTATAATCTAAGCACTGTGATTGACTCTGAGCACAATTTTAAAGCCTTTTGTTTGTTTGTATAGTCATGCATTCTCTGTTCCAGCTTTCTAGAATTTAAGGGTAACAAATGACTTGCATGAAAAGAAAGTGATGGTTGAAAAGTTGAAAAATTTAGAGTTTTGATGAGAAAACTGAGAGAGAAGAACTAAAATTGAAAACAGCTGCTTTTATTATACACTTCATCCTTTCTTTTTATATAATTTGCCTTCCTTCCAAATTCTGGGTTTATTAGGGAGCACAGGTTTGGTGTGCAGAGTGGTTTTGTTAACCACACTTCTTTGTGTAAAGAAGAACCCCAGACTTTCTTCAAAATAATAATTCTCCCTAATAAACTATCATTTATTTTTCTTATCAGATTGCCATTTCCCTCTTACTAAAAAAAAGTATATATTAGCTTTTTTTTTTTTTTTTTTGAAATAGCACACTTAGGTCAATATTAGAATCAAACCTGAAATGCATAGAATTAAGATTACTTCATATATTCATAAGAGTCAGTACAGTGGATTTAAGACAGAACACTGAGAAGTTGTAGGGAGAGATTATTAGGACAAGCAAGGGAAAAAAGGATGCATATTAGAATAGGTGTCTGGAAGAGCATCACCTTTTTTTGGCCTAGCAACATGAAAGAGATGCTTGCTGTGAATGACATATTAGGAAAAAGTCCCCAGTGGTCATAAGATGCTCAAAGGTGTATCTAGGTTGTAAACTAGAGGACTGTTTCTGACTCCTAAAAGTATTCCGAAATAGTTTTTCAGTAGGAATAGCATGGATTTGTTCTTTCTTTTAAAAGTGATGGTATAGTGTTCTTGTCTAAAATAGTTTAGGCTTGGTTTTGACGAAATTATCTGAACCATGGGTATCTAAAGCCCAAACCCAAAAGAATGGCTGACAGAGTAAAGGGACTACTGAAAGACTTATCTAGATTTGCTAGATTTTTGAAACAATTTTATCTTTTTCTGACTGAAAATATCCAAGGAAAAAAGCTAGCAGACATATGTCAAGCAGAGAACACCAAACTAAGTTTATGTGCCTCTTCTGACATGCAGAAAGAGAAGTATATTAGAACAAAACTCTTTAACTATGCAGTGTAGGGAATTCATGGGAACAGAAAGAAGACACAGCCTCATTAGCAGTATAGAAAAAGGGAGTACATTTTCTTCATGTTAGGCAGATGCACAGAAATTAATGTATTGATACAGGGGCATGATAAAAAACCAAGCATAATTCATGTATTTAGTAATGATTTAGAGGATTGTGTTAATTGAACAATAATTAACTTTGCCAATGAGAAAAAGACAATAGCAAATACAAAATGTTTGATGTACACATAGTCTTACTTTTCTCACCTTGTTCTGATCTATGTGCTAGACAAAGTTTAAATACTAGCCACCTGATATGATTATTATTTTTCCCTGTAATCTACATTTTTTCTCTACAGAAAAATCAATATAAACTATGCCAGAGTTTACTACCAGCTGTGTAGGTGAAATTTCAGGAGTGTGATTTTTGATTCAATACACTGCGATTAAAATAGTTAATTATTTTCCACACTTGTAACTTAATATAATTTAAATAATTCAAATCCTAGTACATTCCACTACCTCAAACCCATGATAATTCTCTACTTACCTTTTTTGTCATATTTAAATTTTAAAAAAGAAAGAAAAGTTATGAGCACCTATCAAAGCAGATCCAGACAAAAACTAGGGTCTAAACAAAGACTAAAGTAGAGAATGGGAACTAGTTTTTGTTTAGTTGTTATTGCTGAATAATTTTTCTCTTTTCATTTAAAAAATGAGGAAGATAAACTAGAAGAACTTTCCCTCCTTTCTGCTTGGGACAGTTGCATGCTGTTTGGAGGAGATTTAACTGAAAATCGAAGCAAAGCACAGTGAGAGAAAATATTCTGGTTTAACTATATAAAAAATATATATTTGACAGGTCTTGCTGCCTATGGCTTTAAGGTTTAGCTTTAAAAAGGAAAACTGAACCAATAAATATATTTGAACAAAGTTTTTAAACCTACATGGACAATCTTCATGTGAGGTTACATTTGGAAGAAGAACGCAAATTAATTTCGTGAAAAGAATTGCATCAGTTCTGAAACCGACTGAACATTAAATGCATTGAAATTATTTCAACTACTGAAATGCAGGCTAGAGGCTCCTTCTTTGATGGAGATACAACAGTCTTGTCATGTCCAAGAGCAGAAAGGAATCCCTGCTCAGAATGCATCGGTTACCTGTTTTTCCTCTCCGTATAACTCTACATACGTGTCTAGCCCTACTCAGCCTAACTGAACCCAGCTTTGTAAAGTCATTCTTATATTAAAAAAGTAGTGTATTCAAGGTAATTCGTACTGGAGCTCATCATAGCTTAATGAGAAATTCTGGGCCTTCTTCACTTACCTGAATTCAAGTAAGTTTCCCAAATTGTCCTTTAATTGAATTTTTGTACTGTCTTGCTTTAAGACCTGTTGCTGGAATATGTTGTGAAAACAGAATAAACTTCAAATCAAAACGCCATCAGAAAAAGCAAAAGCTCTTTCACTTTCAATGATTCTTGTTTCAATGGAAACTTACGTACAGAACGGTACTTTAGCAACACAAGTATAAGATGAAAACTACTGGACAGAGAAAAATCAATTTTTTCACCTCTTCGAGGGAGCAGCCCTTAGGGCATAGGATGAGAGCAGAATGTAAATAGTTTATTACTTGATGCTTCAGTCTAATGCAAAGGACCACTGATGCTGTCAAGTCAGCATGCAGTAAACTGTGCCAAACAGCTTACAGTAGCCCAGCATTCCCTCCACTTGGAGCCATTAACCAAGAGACTCATTGATGTGGAGAAACAGAGGTTGGTATATAACCTGCTGCTTACTAAATGCAGGGTAGAGGGAATGGAACAAGAAAGGATTTTTCATTTCTGGAAAAGAAACAAAACAACGTTAAGTACTGAATTTGAAGTAAATGAAAAAAACCTGGAAACACAAAAAAGTCTAACAATGCACATTTTTAGTTTTAAGTTGTCCTTCCTCTTCACTTCAAAAAGATTTATTTAGAATATTTCCCCATTTGTGTCTACTTTAACCTGAGGTAAAATGGACTGGTGCTTCTGGAGCCAAGTTGCAACACAATGTCTGGGAGACAGCTACTCAGTTCATGCCTAATCTCATTGTATTGAGCTCTCACCAGCTCTGTCCTCCCAGCTGTAACTTCTGACTTTCAGGCACGAGCAGAACCTAAATCTAAATAACAGTAGGCTTATTGGTACTCCACTACACATATTCCAGTAGTATTTAGGTACCAGATGCTCTTCTGCTGCTGCTCATTTGAGGCCCAATGTGATAAATATATTCAGAGAACACTGATTTCTGTGAATCCTATTCTACTGGTAATTAATCCTCTACATAAAATGAATGGGATATCTAAGACATTTAATTCTACATTTTCAGTTCCATTGATATAAACACTTAAGTCTTTATCTTGTAAATATATCCTTTTGCGTTTGCACTTTTAGGCTATTAGTCCAAGAAACAGCTTTTGCCAGTTTTGCAAACATTTTATTAATATTATTTTGAAATTTTATACATCAAAGCTTTATTCTAACTTCTTATAACCTATCTTCAAAATAGCTGTAAATTTTGAATACTGGTCTTCTGCAGACTTTTCTTTTTTTCCTAATATTGGAATTAGGAACTCTTGATTTTCATCTTTGTTATTGACTTCTGGCCTTGCCTGGTTATTTGTAAAGGTATCACATCTTTCTACGTAAAATTCCTCTTAATATTTTCATTCCTCCCCACAGCTTCTCTTGCATGCATTTCCAAATGATGCTGTGTTTGTTCTTCAAGAGTGTAACTCCTCTTACAAGAAAGATCCATTTTTAGGCTACTTTTTAGGTTCAATCTCTAAATGAAAGCAAAGATCTAGAATCTAAAAGATAAACAACTAGTATCTACCGCCAACTGAATGATGGAGAGAGGGACCCCTTAACAAAGGAGGCAAGTCTGTGTAATGTGTTTGGTTTCTATTTTGCATGTAACATGGATATTTTTAAAATATTTCTTAAAGTACTAACAAGTTAAAGCAGAGGGAATGCTCACATCTCAAGTGATGTCAAGTACAGTTACTACGTCAATTGCTTTACTCAAGTCAGTAAAGGCAGCTGGAGTACACCTGTCATATCAACTGCACAATACTTTATCCATTAATGAGAATTTGTTAACAAACACCTGCAGTCTTCGTAAAATGCACATACTACCCTCACACGCAATGCATGTGTAGGGTACTGTGATTCCTTTGCTGTTGTGCATTTTGGTGCAGGGTTTCACTGTGGTATAGCAGCAGCACCTATTGCTGCTGGCAGCTCTTTCTGAGCTCCACTGCCTTCTGCTGTTGAGGAGCTGCACTTCCACTTCAGGACATCAGCATGCAGGTGACCTCTGAGCGAAACGACACCGCGCAATATTTAAGTTACGTCTTCCATGTTTAATCTTAGTAAGTCAGTCTCATATAGTTTCAGCCATTTGAAACCCATGAAGTTCTGCACTCTTGGGGGACAGTTATTTTGAAACTGTATTATGCTGGTTATGAAGCAGTACTTACTGCACATTTTCATATTAAAATCTTCCATATTAAGTGAAGTGGAAAATGGCATTGCGGTTGCTTGAATACAAGTATTGGGCTGGTGTTCTTTTAGAAGGGTAATGACTGTATGAACAGCAACAGTTCCTTTTGTATTCATATAAAATTCTATCCTTCCCTTTCTGAAAGCAGGAAAATGGACAAAATTCTTTGTCCCCACAGATCAATAGTTCTATGGCTTTCTTTTTGAAAACTTGAGGTTGCTGGGTTACATAATGCTATAGGTTTCATTCCTCTAAGGTAAAAGCCATTACAATAAATTACCATACACGGAATTGACTCAGATCAGAAATGTATCTTGATCCTGCAATTCAAATTGCCTAAACTCTTCCACTGATACCTTTTTCTTAGCAATCATCAATTAAAAATGGTCTTACTCAATATGCAAACTCACTCAGATTTCTATTATAACCTCCAGTATGGTTATCACAAGCGAATAAAACTCAATATTATTATAAACTGGAATTTGTACTTTTTATGTTCTCCCACATTTTTTCAACAGCAAATGCCTCATCGAAATGTCTCATACAATGCAATATGGCTTTAACCTTGAGCTCACCATATCTGAAGCAGCTGCTCTCATTGAATTTTAACTAAGTATAGAATCTGTATTTATGTGTAAGTTTACAAGTGCAAATTGTTGTCTCTCTAAAATGAGAGCATTTGTTCAAGATGAATCTGTTAGATTTCAGGCAACAAACTCACAGAGAAGAAATACATTTTTAAGTCAATTACTAAGAAATGTTTTATTCAGTTCAGTGAGGTCAGGATTCAATCCCAGACACAAGTATATGATCTTTCATATAGTTCAAAGCTGACGATTTAAACTTCTGGTTCTTCCTAAGTATTCTTATGCAGACAGTAACAAAGCTGTCTGAGAGTTTCTAAATATAATGATTTTTTCCTTTTAAACATCAAAGCCTCTTGTTTTGCATATGGTAACACCTATCAGATATATGCAGAAATGCAGAGCTGAAGCCAGAAATTAGTGGTCGCCTATAGGGTGAATGACCATAATTTAATTTTATATATTCGCTACATAAAAAATGCAGTGCCAGCAAGTTTGAATCTTCTAAAAAGACAACTAAGCTTAAAGCAACTATTATTCTAATGATTTGAAACACTTCAAAAAAAGCAAATGCAAATAATTAAAAGTACTGTGCTAGTTTAGGCTGGCATAGAGTTAATTTTCCTCTCAGTAGCTGGCGTGGGCCTGTGTTTTGGATTTGTAGTGAAAACAGTGTTGATAATGCAGGGATGTTTTTGCTATTGCTGGGAAGGGCTTGCACTGAGCCAAGGCCTTTTCTGCTTCTCACCCCAGCAGTGAGCAGCCTGGGGGTGCACAAGAAGCTGGGAGGGGACACAGCTGGGAAAGCTGACTCCAAGTGGTCAAGGGACATTCCAAGCCATGTCACTTCATGCTCTGCATATAAACCTGGGGGAGAGGAAGGAAGGGGACAATGTTCAGAATGCCAGTGTTTGTCTTCCCAAGTCACTGCTGTGATGCAGCCCTGCTCTCTGGGGCATGGCTGAACACCTGGCCAGCCATGGCAAGTGGTGAATGAATTCCTTGTTTTGCTTTGCTTGTGTGCACAGATTTTGCTTTCCCTATTTGTCTGTATCTCAACCCATGTGTTGTCTCACTTTTACTCTTCCAATTCTCTCTTCCCATCCCACTTCATTGCTGACTAGGGTTAAACCACAACAGTCTTAACAAAAACTAGAATTCTCTTGAAAGGCACTTTAGTCAATACCAAACCCCATCATTCTTTAAAGAGAAGTTAACACTCATTTAAGGCAGATGTGGTGACAAAGCATTTTTCACGGTGAATGTGCTTTTAAATAAATTATGGAAATGAAATTTCAGTGAATATACACTTAAAATGTAAACATAGGTTACATGTGGAAAATTACATGCAAGTCAATGACCACTGCAAATAAGGAAACAATATAGGACTCCTTAGGTCCTATTTTTAGATCATGACAGAAATCCTTGTCAATTAATTGTGCGAATGTTTGACTTTTATAGCTTAACTGGTGGAAATATCAGTGTAACTCACTGAACACCACCTGCCACAGGTAGAAAATACATTCGTATTCAGTACCTAGCACCTCTGACACTACAGGGAACAAATGTGCCCTTGACCTTAAGCACTGGCTGCACAGGGTGCAGTATCCCCTGCAGGTGCCGTGGGATATTACACCCACAGCTTTCAGAGGTAATGTCAAAGAGCTGAAGCGTTTCCTGTAAACTTGTAAAATTTTGATGATTTACCTCTGAATTTCTCAACAGAATGGAAGGACCCCATGAAACAAAACTGTTGGGTCAGCTACTGTACTATACATGCATCATATGCCTGCAACAGCACGAGTAAGTCAATGACAGCGTTGCTTTGATAACAGATTTTTGAGATTCAGACAGAGAAACGGCAAATGGCAGTCTAGAAAATGTATACATTCTGCTTCGTATTTGGAACACTCTTGGAGAATAGAGCTGTAAAGAAAGAAACTGTGACGAATGGTATTGTGGACAGATAGATCAATCCTATATCCTTTTTCTTTAAAAAAAAAAAAATAGCTGATTTAATTTGAGGTAATCACAATAGTAATATTCCTGAAGAATATTAAAGGCAGTTAAATATAGAATTGGTCCTAGTCCCAAGGAATTGCTCCTAGTCCCAAGACTGGCAACCTTGAGAGGTAGGACAGTATGATGGAAGAATGCAAAGGAAGAGGCCAAGAAACAAACAAAATAATTTCAAAATATTTTCACTGTTGGAAAAGCCCTGTAGTTCTGTAAAAAAAAAAAAATTGTCCATCAGGTTGACAACGTACTGATGATTGTAGATCTGGATTTTTGCAGACACGTTATATAGCATCTTCTTTATCTTCAGTTGCTTAGCACAACATTGCATCTCTCTGATATTCTATAATTCCTTTATGTATGAACTACTAATAGTGTAAGAAGCACTCAACTGGAGCACTCAATTCTTTCTGGCAGACATTAAAATGGTGTCAGGCATGCGAGGACACTCATAGGGCACACAGATTTCTCAGAAAAAAACTTTGGCCCAGGATTTTGATATTTTTCTTAATAATTCAGTGGAAGCTAAATCTCTAATTAGTAATAAGCTCTGATGAGAACTAGTAAATAAACTGTGTCAAGTTGTTCAGTTGAAATGACTTCCCTAACTAAATGTTTGCACGCCATGTGATGTACTTGTATTTCTGGTGGTTGTATCAAATTTATGTAAGGAGAGGAAACCAATTCCCAGATTTTGGTTTGGATTTAGTAAGTATTTCCAAACTGAAAAGGAAAAAAAAAAAGCAGTATTTTGGACCTTCCCTTCATAGAAGGAGGCAGACCTTGCTGGATAGGCCCACGCAAGCAAGTTTGGGTCACATTTGGCACTTCTTTTTGTTCCCCCAGTATACCCTATGATGTCCTCCTTGCAGTCACTGTGGCCGACCAGCAAAAAAGAGGAGGAAAAGAGTGAAGCAGACCCAGGCATTACAGATGGTTTACATAAGCAAGGAAGAAAGCACTTTAAGCAATACTGCTAATCCGAATGACATCTCAGAAGAAAAAAAAAAAACAAAATAACACCACCCCCCCCCCAAAAAAAAAAGAAACGCTGTGCTGTATGCACAGCAATAGACCCACCAAGCACCTATGGTCAATGGGATTCGGAGCGGGATTCAAGTTTTGGGTTCTTGCTCTCTGTCCTGGGTTGCAGTGTATTCTATTACCATCCTTATGAGCTGTTGGAACTAGGTGGGGCAGTGTTTCCTTGCCTCCTCCCTCCAGACTATTGTTCTGTTAATGGCCCATCAATGCCCTGCCATGACTCAGAGATGACTCTTTCCAGACTATCTCCTGTTAATGAGCCCATCAACACCTGGCCTCACAACTCATCATCCCACTGTGAGAGGCTCTGCCCAGAGGGAGGAACCAAACATTCCATCCTAAAATCTGGGTTTCCGAACACCACAGACAACCTTTCCACTGGATTCCCAGAGGACAGGAGCTGCATAGCCACCACCGGACCTTCTGAGGAAGAGCAGACCCTTCTACTGGACCACTGCTTTGACAGAAGCCATCTCTTCAGGAGGACTGCAGCCACCGTCGTATTGGACTGCTGCCGCCACCCTGACTAACGGGGTATCAGGTTGTATTCTGACTCTGTCAGTTTAACTCACTGTTTGTCTACCTTTTTTTCCTTTTTTTCTTAATTTCCCTATTAAATTGTTATTCTGATTCGGTGCCTCCCACTGGTTTGTTTTCAAACTAGTACACTCTCCTTCCACCTTTTGTTTGTTTTTCAGAGAAAGATGAAAATTTTTAAAAGCTATAATACAAGGAAAAGGCTTAATGTGGTAGAAGGGTGGTGGGTTAGGTTTTTTTTCTGGTCTTTAGATCCCTGCTTTAATTCACTGTGAGTTACTGAATATAGTAGGAAATAATTTGATGTTAACTTCTGGCCTAGGGTGTTCATTTCTATCATCTGTGAAGTAATAAATAAAAGGAGATCATCCTAATCAGTTATGTTCAGCTGGTATGTTCACTAATGGTATCCCTATCCCAGTAATGAGTCCCTTCAAACTGTTTTACAAAACACTCAGGAAATAGACTACAAATAACAAATACATGTTAGGCAAAGAACATGATTGCCTTTTTTTGAAAGTACTGTGACATCAGCAAGATGACAGAAGCAGCTAATATATAACCTACACAAGTACAATGAAAATGGTTTGATGAGAGTTTTGGAGTGGTTCCACCTGTACAACAAAGTGTTGTTGATTGTTTAAGGTTGTCTTTCATTTGAGCACACACTAGGATAGAGCAAAGTTTTTAGAAAACACAGGAAATGCAGACAGACTGTAGCTAAAGGATTCATAACAGGAATACTTCCTTGCCTTGTTCACTGCCCTGGCAAGCCATTCATCTCATTTAGGCTCATATTGAGATGAAAAACTTTTATTGGCCTCCTGATTTCCACGGACTTTCAGGACTCTCCAAATCTATATGGAAAGTCAGTATTTCAATCTGCCCTCTGTCACCTCTATTCAGCTGGTCTTGCCTGTAGCCTGACATCATCTTCTCCTGTGCCAGCCCACACTGCAGACACCCACAGGGAGAGTATGAACTTTTCCCTCCAGACACAGAGCAACCTCAGGCAGAGCAAGGAGGTGCCTTCTTCTTTGTGGCTCAGCCACCCCACTGAACATGCCCAGCTGTCAAGATACAGCAGACTCTGAATGAATCAGCAGCTGCACAAATTACTTAAAAGAAGGGCTTGCCACCAGAGCAAGAAGCTGTGTGGACTGCAAAACGGTAAGGTACTCAGCTATAACTTTCTTGATTTGCAAATTGTCCATCTTGAAGGATACGAGTGCTAAAGACACTGAAGAAATACTCGTTAAAGGGTACGTACAGTCAGATGATACCTTTTGCTGTGTAAAAGCTTCTGTTGTGTCACTCACAGCATCCTTCTGGAGAAGTGACCCAACTGTGAGATGAGCAGGTGCATGGTGAGCTCGTGAAGAACTGGCTGAAAGGCAGCACTCAAGTGTTGTAGCAAATGGGGCAGCATCTGGCTGAAGACCAGTCACCAGCAGTGCTCCTTAGGGCTCAGTACTGGGGACAGTTCTATTCCACACTTTTATCAATGACCTGAATGCAGAGTCTGGATGCACCACAAGCATGTTTGTTGGGAAATGCTATTGACTCTCTTGAGGGACAAAGGGCTTTGTAGAAGTACCTAGATAGATTGAACATTGGCTAATCAGCACTGGTGTGCAATTTAAGAAGTGTCAGATTCTGCATCTGGGAAAGATTAGCACCAGGCACAAACCTGAACTGGGAGAGGATTGGCTGGAGAGCAGCTTTGCAGAAAGGGATCTAGGGGTGCTGGTGGACAGCAGGCTCCACCTCAGTCAGCAGTAAGGGAAACCTAATCCTGGTTGGCACAGCCCGACAGACAACAGAGAGGATTGCACAGTGGGCAGTTCTGGCCCCAAAATTTAGGAAGGATGTGAAGGCTCTTGGATGCATCCAGAAGGGGGAAACAGAGCTGGTGGAAGGGTTGTAAGGCCTGTCAGGTGAGGAGCAGCTGAGGAGTCTGGGTTTGTTCAGTTTGGAGAAAAGGAGGCTGAGGGGTGACCTCGCTGCTCTCTGCAGCTTCCTGGGGAGGTGTCAGAGACTGAAAATATTGATATGAAGTTTTGCTCATTATAAAGAAGCTACAAGCGAAGGAGCCTCTCTGAAGACTGGGACTTTGGACTGAAAGTCAAACTGCTGATTAGATAAAGGAGAACACATTGTTCAGTCATCTCAGGCTGAGGGAAAGGTTTGCATCCACAAAAGGCCAAAGCCACCAGCTGCAACTATCTCTGGCTGTGTTTGGGGTGGGGGGAGAGCACAGCTCACAGAAGCCAGGTTTACACAGACTCCCCCCAGCTGAGGGGGCAGGAGGAGGTTTTGGGTGCATGGTGTAACCTCTGGTGGGAGGCAATAAACACCCATCCTCCAATTACACAAACTGGCCCAGCTGTGGAACCCCCAACCCCACAGGCCACATCCAGGGGACTTCCACGTGAGGGCCTTGGCCCCACAGGACTGCACAGGATGCAACAGACCCAGAGTCTGCTGTGAGAGACTGCATTCCTCCCCCCACCATATCCAGAGGGACATGCCCAGACATGCCTACCTAGCCTGGGCATATGAACCCATGGAATTCTATGTTTTTGGGGGACCTACACCACCAGGAAGACCTGCTGAAGAGATCATTGAGGCACCAGTGGGACCCACGGAGTGGTGATACTCTTTTATTCTTTCCCTGTCACCTTTCGTCCCCCCCTCTACTTCTTTCTCTCTCTCTCTCTCTCTCTCTCTCTCATATTTACCATCAAATAAAATCCTTACTATTGTCACTGGCATATGGTCTCGTTTGCACCTTAATTTGGGCAGAGGAATTTCTAAGAACCTTAAAACTAGATCTTAACAGGAGGCAAAGTGGAAAGGCAGGTGCTGATATCTTCTCCCTGGGATCCAGTAAGAGGATGCCTAGAAATGGCATAAAGCTGCACTAGAAGAGGTTCAGACTTGACATTAGAATGCAATTCTTTACTGACAGAGTACTCTGGAACAGGTTTCTTAGAGAAGTGGCCAATGCCCCAAGTTTGTCAGTGTTTAACAGGTATTTGTACAATGCCCTTCATAACACACCCTAACTTTTAGTGAGTCCTGAAGTGGTCAGAAAATTGGATTGGATGTACATGTCTTCCAACCAAAATATGCTATTCTATTTTGTTCTGTTCCATTCTGTTCTATTCTACACTATTCTAACTGGGCATTTACAACATTCATGCATTATTTCCACAAATTGTACAGAGCAGCCTCTAGCTTCTAACAGAGAAACAAAAAGGTTCTCCGTCAAGCAGTCCATTACTCCATTGGATGTTCATGCCCAGGCACTGGTGCAGTCAGTTTTGCCCATGATTGTGACTGGTAAATAATGTCCTTGTCTTGAATCTTGTCTCTCAAGCTTTGACATCTTATTTTCTCTCCTGTTCAGTTGAGGAGGGAAGTGAGAGAGCAGCTGAGTGGTCATCTGGCAGCCAGCCAAGGTCAAACCCTACAATTACCATCTCCAAGTCCAGACTAGAGCTAATTTTTCAAACAGTTTTACTCCTATGAATAAGTTGCCTTCAACTTTTACTTGATCCTTGGGAAACTGTGGAGCAAGTAACATGATAATGGCAACACACTACTTGCACATCCAGTCAGTGTGGGCTGCAAGGATGGATGATTCATTTGTTCACAAGTGCTATTTTCAGAGCTTGTGAGTAATACATTGCTTGTGAATCAAAAGCTGGGAAATACTGATATAACACTGTAAAAGTAAAAAAAAAAACCATTCCAGTAATGACTTTAAAATGCTGTCAAATCAAATACAGTGCAGATGAGAAAGGAGGATGGGTTTATAATTTTCCATCTACATATTAATTAAGACTTGATTTTTTTATAGTCTGAAGCCTTTCATGCTGATAGATCACAAGTTGTGTGTCAAAAAGTAATATAAAATTGTCTGAAGTCTCAAAATAAATCTCTTCAAACTGGAAACTGTTCTCTTTTCATCTCCAAATTATTTCACACACATTGCATCATGAAGTCTTCAGAACATTTAATCCTAATGAAGTCGAATCATCTCAGACATTTTAAGACACTCCAGCATTTTCGGATTTGTCTCAGACACTGTTATTCAGGGAAGCACGACAGTCCTGAACACCTCACCTCTCTTCCCCCACATGAGGTTATATGAGTATTAAGATGTGGAACTAAATTCATTCCCAGCCCCCATTACGGGGGCAATGAGGTAAGTAAGTACATCATGGGAAATGACTGGCAAATTTTGTATCCTATTTCTTACTCTGTCACAGCGTTCCTATGCGACTATAGGCTGTCTTATCCTGTCTGTGCTTCATATTCCCCTTCTGTGCATGTAGATAACAGGTTTTTTTCTCTCTTCATGGTAACGTGATTCTGAATTCATTAATCTTTAGAAGTCACCTTGTCCTATAAGAGTCATACTTGCTGTGCATAGCTCACTTAGTAAACTCAGGAAGGGTTCACATTATCCTTTTCCTTCTTCCCTGCACTTCTGAAGCCATTGCTATTTCAGTGTTGGCTAAGATTTCCAAATGGCCAGGACAGCAAAAATGCCCTCTGTCCTTCTGTTACTGGTGGCTGTGAGTGTCAGTGCCAACATTAAGGCTTTTCCTTAAGCAAAGCTGTTTGAGAACTATGGACTACAGGGAAGAGAAGGGGAGGCTTATCTTTTCAATTAACTCCCAAAAGATATGTATTAGGTAACCACTACCAAGGAATCCCTTTTCCAGTTCATCTATTTGTTTAAAAAGTGCCCCATTGATGTGTATGAAAATATATTACACTTAAATAGGAAAAGCAGTTTATCTTATGAACAAGCAAGTCAAATGATCACAAACAACAGAATGGAATGTCTGATTTGTGAAGAAATGTTAAAATACTTTGGTTGACAAGAAATCCAAGTTTCATGGCTTACTGGGTTCCTGTAGTGGTGTACCTGTACAAGGTGCACCAGCTCAAATGGGAAAGGGCAAATTGAAATTATGGTATTTCACTGCTGTCTTGCATTCAGATCAAAGTTTTAATCTGCAGCCTCTGATTTTAATTATGTTAAAATAACTTTAAAAGTAAAGCTTTTTTTTTTTTTTTCAACTTGAAATGCTATTCTTCTTATAAACAAATGCTTTGAATGTGAACTGCACATGCCTTAAGGAAGAAACACAGGATTACTTGGTTACTTGATTACTTAGGTGCCTATTACTACACCTAAGGACTTAAAGGGTTGCAGGTAGGACTAACTGACTTTTCACCAGTAGAGGTTCCCATGGGAGTAGAACTTATCTAATAATCACACTTCAATATGTACTGCACTATGCAGCCCACTGTAGTACTGACAATCCTAAATCAATAAGTATCTAAGCACTCAGAAGACAATGCAGAAAACCAGTAAAATGACACAGGCCAAGTGCACCTTTGTTTTGATCTTTGCTCTAGGCTATGGTTCTCTTCTTTTCAAAACCACAGCTTCACCAAGCTGTTCCTACTAGTCACTCCATCATTTGTATGCCATTCAACATAACTACACTTCATGCAACTGATTCAACTTGATTTCATGCAAATATCTTCCAACATGTACTGCTAGCCCCTGCACAGAAATTGCATCTAAGGCACCTGTTAAAATAATATGTTTTCTTCTCAAAGATTCATCAATGCACTAAATGTTCTGGAAGAGCATAAGGCACTACAGAGCCATTTTAATTATATATTAATTATACTGAAAAGTGACTTTAGCTAATTTCAAACACATATATCATGACCAAAGCATTTCTGTGAGTAAAGAACTTCATTCTGAAAATTTACCAGGAAACAAAACATAACCAACTTAAATTTACATTGTTTTACAAAGTAGAGAATCAGACACTGGAAAATCCACAGGGAATACGGGTTTTTAATTAACGAATATTAGGGACTACTGTCCAAATTAACTGCAGCTGAGAGAGTGCTTCTCAAGCAGCAAAGGAATATTGTATGTGACAAGCAATTTGTGCAATTACTTCTAAATAATCCCACTTTGCAACAAGGCACTGTATATGCTCCTGAGAAGAAGATGAGTAAATATTAAATTTCAAAAGTCATGTCATTCTGCAAAATTAGGTAGCATATGCCCCAGTTCTTGCAAAAACTGACATGAAGTTATTTTGCTACTGATTTCCTCTAATGGTATGACACTTCCTGCAACCACCATAGCCAAGCCACACTGTTGATTGCTTGTATTGCAAAATGGAACCACCTCTCTCTGAATCCTCTGAATGATATTTGCCTGCAGGCTGAACAGTTTCCTGCAATAGACACACAGGTAGAAGAGGAATATATTGTACTTTATGGATTGCAAAAAGGGTATTATATGTACATTTTGCCAAAGAGGAAAGCAGCCACTGCCTAGCAGGGTTCAGATGGGCAAACGAGTACATTTTGATTTATACAGACAGTGAAAGAATGGATTTAATTCTTTCCTTAGGTACTTTGATGGTCTGGGTTTGTATGCCCAAGACACACTTTCAAAACCTGAGTTAGACTCGAGGCTAAATGTTTTTCCCAAGTGAACAAGATTAGCACCAGTTTTCAAGAATCCTGTGAAGCACCTAAAGAATTTTTCAAGGTGACTGCAACACCGTGAGCAGTTAAAGCAAGAATAGCCTTTTCTATAAAACATTTTCAGACAGTTGTTTTGTGGATTTTTTTTTCTTATGAAGAAACCTGCATCAATAAGGTAAACTTTTCCTATTTTAATGCTTGGAGAAAAGCTGTTTAAATGCTCACTTATTTCTATCTCATTGTTCTTTTAGTCTATAGGAACATCACAATCTTTTTTTTTCTCCCCATATTCTTCCTTGTATATTTAAACATGAGTAGATGAACTGCACATCTCTGACAGAGAGGTTGAGCCTAAGCCACAAAAAAGCACATCTTATATAGTGTGTTGATTCACAGGTGGGAGAGAGGCCTCTGGCTCTGTTCAAATCCCTGAAAGCAGCATTACAGGTTTTCTCCCAGCCTGGGATCCCATTTACCAGGCACAGACAGCCAACAGCTAATGCCAGCCGGCTGCATCACAGGATCTTTTCACTCCATGCCCACATGCCAGATATTGTTAGACAAATGTATCCAGAAAGTGAATCGGCAGCCAACTCTGCAAGTCCCGCATGGAGCACAGGAGGCAGCGGCTGTCCACAGCTGTCTCTGCTGGTCCCTACACACTTGAGGCATTTTTCGGCAAGATCCCTCATTTAAACTTCTAGTGCAGGAGAATTGTTTCAGTACATAATTCAGGACTTGACCTTACAACCCAAAGACCCACAAGACTATGCTGGACTTTGTACATGGATAAAACCTGACGAGTTGGGAATGTCTATCCAACAACAACCCGAGTGCAGTATTGCAACAGCAAATGAGACAGTTCCATGCTAAGGCAAAGCCTTGATGTCTTCAAACAATCTCTACCTCTCTTTGGAAACATTCTGGTAGGAAAGGTTAAAAGGTGCACATGAAATATACAAAGCTTGCTTTATGCACTTTTTAATTCATCTAGTTTTGTTCTCTACCATCCATGGGACACCATGGAACCCAAAGAGAAATGCATTCTTTTTTTCTGGTTAGGCTAGCTGATCTCATAATACATATCATAAGCATTTCCCTGGCATACTGATTGGGAAGATATGTGCATTTCATTCAGTATAGGTCAACCCTTTAGTGATATGTCCCCTCTTACTAAAATGTGCAAAATGATGAAACTATCCTAACAACAACATTAATATAACCTGTCAAGGTGCCTCTCATCTTCCTCGACTGTTTATATTTGCCTGTTAGATATTTCTTTAATTTTAGGGATATTTTGCCTGAGTACTAATGTTTAACAGAATTCCTCTTGGGGGAGCAAGGTGAGGAAACCTTGAGAGGTCACTGAGAGATACAGTTTCTCTGGAATGTTGGTGCTGCAGCTGCTACTTCCAGATAAAGGGCAAGTTCGCCTGTAGGTTTCTGCCAGCAGTAGTTAACACAAATTCTGGCAAAGGCCCCAGTTTCTCTCCAAAGACAAAGACTGAAGGGAGTTGGCACTGCTTAAAAAATGTTGCTACAAAGACTACCTTTTCAAAAATATTTTATCCATTCTTGATTATATTTAATATATATACATACATCTGCCAAGGTTTTAAGTTTATGCCATCAGCCTAATAGACTCTAACTAGGCAGAATAATAGAGCAGTGTGAGTCATCTATTTTCAGCCATCCTGTTGTTTGGCTGCTTTGTGGGCAGGACAGAGAGAGATGAAGAATAGTCCAGACATGAAAGGAAGACATTATGACATAAACCATGCTATTAACTTATAAATTTATCGTAAGGATTTCTTACAAATTTTATTTGTAAGTGATTGAGTGATTCTTCGAACATCCATCTTTATGGAAAGTTAGCATGGACTATTTTTTTGCTATCTTGGGGGTTATCAAGACAGAATCCTCTAACTTGTCCCACTTATTTTTATAAAAAAACCCCAGAGAATCTTATCTTGGCAGGTGCTGTTCTCAGAAAGTTTTGGCATCTACTTCTATATTTAGACATCCTATACCTAGACAGATTGTATTCTCTGTCTGTGCGTGCCAGGAATCTAATTTTCCAACAATGTAATTTTCCCACTTCTCTTCCTTAGAAGTATATGGTGGAAAAGGCAACAGCATGGGTGTGACGTGGTTTGTTTGTTTATTCTTAAAAGTACATGCATGAATCCTGTTTGGGAGCCATGCCCTGGAACACTTCACAGTTTTTAAAAATTCCTCCCATCTTTTCTAACACATTTTAATTACTTTAATAGCTTCTAAATTACTGTTCCAGTGCCCAAACACCTTCTGGGTGAAAAACCTTTTTACTTGTGTCTAATGTAAATCTCCCCTGGCACAACTTCAGGCCATTCTCTTGGGTCCTGTCACTGGTCACCAGGGAGGAGGGATCAGTGTCTGCCTCTTCTCTACCCCCTGTGAGGATGTTGAAGGCTCCAAGGAGGGCTCCCCTCAGTCTCCTCCAGGGTGAACAGAGCAAGTAACCTCAGCTGCTCCTCCTATGCCTTTCCCTCTAGACCCTTCATTATCTTCATGACCCTCCTTTGGACACCCTCTAATAGCTTTATAACCTTTGTGGCACCCAAAACTGCCCCCAGCACTCCAGGTGATGTTGCCCCAGCCCAGAGCAGAGCAGGACAATATTCCCCCTAGCTTGGCTGGTGATGTTGTGCCTGATGCCCCCCAGGACATGGTTGGCCCTCCTGGCTGCCAGGGCACTGCTGACTCATGTCCAACTTGCCATCAGCCAGGACCTCCAGGTCCCTTTTTGCAGCTGCTCTCCAGTATCTTGTTCCCCAACCTGTCCATACATCCAGGGTTGTCCCACCCCAGGTGCAGAATCTGTCACTTGTCCTTGTTAAACTCCATAAAACTTGTGATTGCCCAGCTCTCCAATTTGTTGAGGTTTCTCTGCAGGACCTCACCACCTTTGAGGGAGTCAGCAGTTCCTCCCCATTTTGCATCATCTGCAAAATTAGTGTACCTTCAAATCCTTTGTCCAAGTCATTTATGAAGATGTGGAAGAACACAGGGCTTAAGAGGTAGCCCTATGGATCCCCCCTAGTTAACAGTCTTCTGATCTTTCCAGACTCAATTGTTTTGAGAATCACAATTCTACTTTGGAAGCAACTATCATAAATAGTAACAGGTTACCATGTTTCCAGAAACTAATTCCTCAACTCTGTTAGCAGCCAGGAGCATTGTAGTTACCATGTCCACTTATGAGTTGTACTGACCTCAGGAGTATTGTGCAGTCTTTAATCAAAGCAACAAAAAGAGCTTCCTACACTCATGTAACCCTTTTAAATTCATTATCTGAAATGGTGAAAAAAGCACACATGCATAACACAGACTGGATTTACACAAATACATTGAAAATAAGACTTGCCCAAGATTTTTGTTTAAGATAACTTCTATTTTGATTTGTGCTGGTTTGTTTATTTACACATGACTTTTCACATAATGCTCCTGTAAAGAAGAAATTTGCTACAAGGCAACTGTAATTATTCTGTGAATTATTAAAAGAAATCTAGACAGAATAATTAGTAAGTTATCTACTTATTTTTCTCCTGAGGTTGTAGCCCTTTTGTAGCTGTACAAAATTATAACTTAAATACGGTAGTTCATAGCTAACCTTTAAATATCTGGATACAAAATGTTTTTCAGTACTGTAAATTCAATGTATGCTCAAACACAAAAACTGTGAAATGGAAACATTATAGTGCTGGTATTTTTATCATCATCACTCCATGGAAGGGCAAATCTTAATTGCCAAGTTACTAAAAAGCAAAGAAAAAAATGAAATTAGGTATTTCCTAGGTAAGGATTTCCAGAGGCTTGAATGCAAGTGTTGTAATGCCTGAAAATAGATTATTACTACACACTCACTAGAGAATCTTTATGCTGAGAGAGAAAGAAAAATTATGGCAGGTCAGAAGACTGTGAAACATGTGCCCTCTCTTCTCCTACCCTCCCTTTAATTATTGACAGCCTGTCACTTAGGTGCCACGGTATGATGAATAATAAAACAGGATCCAAACTGCATTTCGCTCCAGGATTTATTCTTCCAAATCAAATACTGCCATCTTCAGGCAGACCATACTTCTTGTTTACAAGTTCGGGGTTTTTTTAGTTACTGAGGAGGTTATCACCTCAAACAAACAAAAAACATGTTATTTCAAAGATCTTTCCGATTGAAACGTTGTATAAGATATGACAGAGTTTGCCTTCTACCTTTGGAAATACGGTTACCACTACCTAAATGCACTTAGATACTATTTTGGGCAGAACATTAATGAAAACATTCAACTATTTCCCTTGTTGTAATGAGAGATAGGCAGTTAAGATTACAGCCATACAAGAGACCCTGATTCCTAAGCACTTCCAAATATGCATACTGTGTGTTATCAACACACAGGCAGGTCATTGTTGAAGCAGACTGTAAACTATTGCAATTTAATGGGTTGAAATTATGTGTCATATTTATGCTTTTTTCCTTCCAGCTGCAGAACAAATAAGAAAAGGCAAATTACCCCCGCAAATATATAATTCAGAGTATATACTACCCAAATATTCAGCAGAGTAGTGACATTAACCTTCTTTTTCCTCCTGAAGTGCCCTGAAATTGAGATTCAGCCATGAGAATCACAGCCTGCATTCAACCATGAGAATCATATGAAGAATTAGACAATACAATGGTTGCAATGAAGACTGTGACTTTAAAGGTATCAATAAGCAGCCAAGCCTTTCATTTAAACACTGCTGATTTTGGCCAAGGTAGAGTTAATTTTCTTCACAGTGGCTGGTATGGGGCTGTGTTTTGGATTTGTGCTGAACACAGAGTTGATAACACAAAGATGTTTTTGTTATTGCTGAGCAGGGATTGCACTGAGCCACAGTGCTTTCCACATGGCCACGCTGGTGAGGAGGCTGAGGGGTGCATGGGAGGCTGGGAGGGGACACTGCTGGAACAGGTGACCCCAAACTGACCAAAGGGATATTCCAGACCTTGTGACATCAGGCTCAGTGTGTAACGTGGGGAGAAGAAGGAGGAAGGAGGGGATGTTTGGACTGATGGGGTTTGACCTCCCAAGTCACCATTAGTGTGATGGGGCCCTGCTCTGCTGGGGATGGCTGAGCACCTGCCCAACCATGGGAAGCAGTGAATTCATTCCTTGCGTTGCTTTGCTTGTGTGCACAGCTTTTGCTTTCCCTATTGAACTGTCTGCATCTCAACCTAAGAGTTTTGTAGCTTTGACCCTTCCAATTCTCTTCCTGATCCTGCTGGTGGTGTAGTGAGGGACATGGGGCTGGGCTGCTGGTGGGGTTAAACCACAACAAACATTGAGACATATTTTTTAAAATGTCTTATTAGAGTACAAAATCAGGTACTTCCATTTTTAAAAAAAAATATTTTTTTCATAATGTGAACTGCTGTTGCTATTTTACTGTACTGGCAGGATAAAGTATTTGATAATACATAAATATTGTATTTAGTGTAAACACAACAGAACACCAGCCAACAAAAAAACAAATCAAGAACAGCCAGATCCTGACTGCTATTTTCAAATAAGTATACAGGTCAGTTAAAATTAGGTAGGCTTTTATATTCCTTAATATCCTAAAAAGGAAAAGGATATTAAACCAGAATTTGACTAGAATCAAATTCTAGATTATGTCCTTACAGATTCCATGATGTTTCATTTTTGCCCATGCTGTGTCTAAAACTGTGATCTGTTACAAGGTGTGAGATCTCTGATTTCAGAGAAAGTCTTACCTCTTCTCTATGCTGGAAAATTCTTCCATACTTGCATATGCAGCCTTGGTGTTGGGGGAAATTATCCTTTAAAGTATTCCTCCAACCCTCCAAAAAATCTGTTTTTTCCAGAAGAATAGTACCTTTAGAAGTTTTATTATGTAATTCATCAAACATAAAATGACTTCTAAAATTTTTTCCCCCACTTTTTCACCTAATCCTCAAAAGTACAAATCTCCCATACTGCACAGACTAAGATTGGAGTCTCTAAGTTTTCAGGATAAGGGCCATAAGATATTAGTCCCCTCAAATTGTTTTATCTCTGGGCTTACTGTAAGTGGGGGCCTGTCTTCCCATTTTCCAAATGCATATTTGAAAGCAGAGGCTGAAGGAAGATACCTGGTCTCACCATTTTTGTCTTTCCTCCCCTCCCTTTTTCCTCACTCCTATGCCTGAAGTTCCTTATCACTGCAGTATCCATCCAGTGCAGCACAGCAGACACTCTCTCTCCTTATTGTTGCCAGCAACTACATGTTCTCCTCTGTGGCAAAATGAGCCAGGAGGAAGGGTACTTTCTCCATGCCCAGTACACGGCCTGAGCAGAAGTGAGAATAATCCAGAGAGTGGGTTAACCTACTCTAGTCTCACAGCTGAGATCTACTCTCCACCAGCAATACCTTACTAGTCCATAGCTGTGCAACTTTTGAGCTTGATAAAATTTTAAGTCTTCAAGAATAGAGACCTGAGGAACCTCCATTCATATCAATGTAGACTAAGGGCAGTGCCATGGTGCAACCCCAGCCAGCAGCTAAACTCCACACAGCCCCTCTCTCACTGCTCCCCATGGGATGGGGGCGGGAATCAGATGGGTAATGATGAGAAAACTCCTGGGCAGAGATAATAACAGTTTAATAGGTAAATGTGCAAGCAAAGCAAAACAAGGAATTCATTCCCTTCCCATGGGCAGGCAGGTGTTCAGCCATACCCAAGAAGGCACGGCTCCATCACATAATGGTGACTTTGGAAGAAAAATGCCATCACTCTGAGTGTCCCTCTGTCTTCCTTCATCTTCCCCCCATTTAATTGCTGAATGTGATGTCACGTGGTCTGGGGTATCCCATCTCCGCTATATCCCCTCCCAATTCCTTGTTCACTGGTAGGATGGGGAGAGAAGCAGAAAAAGCCCTTGGATCTATGCAAGCCCTTCTCAGCAATAACCAAAATATCCATATGCTGTTTCAGTCACCAGACAAAACCCAGCCCCTTACAAACTACTGTGAGGAAACCTAAGTCTATTCCAGCCAAAACAAGAACAATAGTGCAACAACTAGGATTTTAGAAAATAACTGTTAATCTGTTTCTAAACTCATGATGGAAATTCTGCTACTTGCTTCCATCTATTTCATAATGACATTCCTAACACAGCAAAGCTACTGATGCTAAGCAAGCAAAGCTATGCAAAGGGAATAAACATACTAAATCACAAAGTATTATAACTCTATAATTCAATTAAAGTAATTCTATTTTAAACTTACTTATTTAACTCAAATAACTAAAATCTCTCAACATTGGCAATATGACCAAAGACTATAGACCCAGTTTTCTAAAGGTCCATCTTGAAATACAGGTGAACATGCACTTAAGGGGTATCAGGACTAGATATAACATGATAACTTAAAAAAAAAGAAGAATTTTTGTGTTCTCTTGCAGCTCAAAATTAAATACCATACTAATCTTGGGTCACCAGTCTTTGTGGCCTATTTAAATATGCACAGAGATAATACTGAAAAATGTCATAATCTATTGCTATGTGTGTAATAAACCCTTACTATCATAAATTGAGTGGATTTTACTGCTTAATTCCTAGACTGAATAAGTTACAGTAGCTTTCAAGTGTCTCACATTACTGGTTTTATGACTTCTAATTTCATGAAATATAAGTAGTGATAATGAAGAAATGAACTGTTAGTTATATCTGCCTTCTGACATTAATGTAGTGAAGATTTCACAGCTGATATTTGGTCATGCAATATTTCATTCTGCTTTAACTCTCCAACAGGCGGTTACTGTGCTTCCCTTCCATGAAGCAACAGTGACACTCAGTGTTAAAACCCTTGCATAGACCAGAAGAACCCTCTTCTCTGTATTTCTCATCATTCACCATTGTAATTTAAAATTTGGTCAGCTCTCATAGGCTATTAGAAAAAGAACAGTGTACCATCTTGAAAAATGATCAAAACCCTCCCTCTATGTTTGTATCTAAAAAGTTTTGCCTAGATTATTAGAAAAAAAACAACCAAGCTTTGTTATGGTACTTACACCATTCTCTTTTTGAATGAGATCTTGATTAGACTGAATCGCAGAGTTAAGAAATCGAATTGGGTGGTGTTTTGGGAGAAGTGTGTTTCAACTTCAGATGGGAGACTGAAAACAATACAAAGAATTTCTCCATCTGCATACAGATATTGCAAATCTTTGGGGAACGTCAAAGATCTGCTTGATGGAAACAGCTCTACATAAATATGTAGGTTTAAGCAATAAAGATATTTGAAAACAATTGGGATGTGGGTAAAGTTTGCCTCCGGTCACAGCTGGTGAGGCCCTGTCCTGCCTGGCCTGGTACCCTGATCCCCATGGCACTCTGACAGCATCATTGCCTTGGAACTTGTCTACTTACAGAGATAAAATTTTATACATGCAGCAACTTCAGAAGTACTATAACTTCTAATACACGTTATGCCTGCGAATGGTGACCCAGCTGTACAAAGTATTTAATTCTGAGATAAGAGTGGCATAAAACCAATGGAAAAATCGCCTTTCTTTTTTGATCTCCTTTTATAACAAGGTGACCCACCAGGTGGAGAAGAGAAAGGCTGTGGATGTTGTCTGCCAGGACCTCAGCAATGCCTGTCATACCATCTCCCTGGAAAAGCTGGCAGCCCATGGCTTGCACTCTTGGTTGGGTTAAGAACTGTCTGGATGGCCAGGCCCAGAGGGTGGTGGGGAATGGTGGTGGATCCAGCTAGCATCTGGTCACTGGTGGTATCCCCCTGGGAGCAGCGCTGGGCCCAGCTCTCCTTAATATATTTATTGATGATCTGGATGAGGGGATTGAGTCTACCATTAGCAAATTCACAGACAGCACCAGTTTGGGTGGGAGTGTTGGTCTGCTAAGTCTCTGCAGAGGGATCTGGAAGGCTGGATTGATGGGCCGAGGCCAATGGTCTGAGGTTCAACAAGACCACAACAACCCCTGTAGGCTGGGGTGCAGAGTGGCTGGAAAGCCTCCTGGTGGAAAAGGACCTGGGTGTGCTGGTCAACAGCAGCTGAACATGAGCCAGCTGTGCCCAGGTGGCCAAGATGGCCAAGGGCATCCAGGCCTGTGTCAGCAATAGTGGGGCAGCAGGAGCAGGGCAGTGCCCGTCCCCCTGTGCTGGGCAGCGGTGAGGCTGCAGCTCGAGTGCTGTGCCCAGTTCTGGGCCCCTCAGTTCAGGAAGGACATTGAGGGGCTGGAGAGTGTCCAGAGAAGGGAACAAATCTGGGAGAGGGTCTGGAGCACAAGTCTGATAAGAAGCAGGTGAGGAATCTGGGTGCCTGAGGAAAAGGAGGCTCGGGGGGTACCTTATCGCTCTCTCTGCGACTCCCTGACCCGAGGTTGTAGCCAGGTGGGGGGGGTCAGTCTCTTCCGCCAGTGACTATTTACAAGAGGATATCGTCTTAAGCTGCTCCAGGGAGGGTTTAACTTGGACACTAGCAAGAATTCCTTCACAGAAAGAGAGATTAGACATTGGAATGAGCTGTCCAGGGAGGTGGTGGAGTCATTGTTCCTGGAGGTGTGTTTAAGGAAAAACTGGATGTGGCACTTAGTGCCATGGCCTAGTTAATATGGTGGTGTTTGGTAAAAGGTTGGATTCGATGATCTCAGAGGTCTTTTCCAACCTAATGGATTCTGTGATTCTGTGATCTACTTGAAGGGGAAAATAATCATACCAAATATATTTATGACAAACAGTTGCTGTGGTTTAACCCAAGCTGGCAACTAAGACAAACATGGCTGCTCACTCAGTCCCTCTCACTCCCCCACCCTAGAGGGAAGGGATAGAACTGGAAGTACAAAAGAGAGAAACAAACTCATGGGTTGAGGTAACTAACGGCAGTTTAACAATTTAGAAATAGGAATAGAAGTAGTAATAATGAATTGCAAGGAAAAGAGAAAAATAAAATGAAAACAAAACAAAGAGAGAAGAAATAAAACTGAAGGAAAACAATGGATTAAAATGAAAAAAAGAACCACGTCAGTTGTTTTGGCACCCAGTGTGATGCATGAAGGGTTGAAATAATGGCAGATTTGATTTGAATGTGGTACATTGAATTTGTAGCTGCTACTGCTGTTCAGCTATTAATTGGCAGGCTGCTGTGCTTGCCATGGGGCTCACTTTCCTGTCTGTCTGTTGGAGCCCAGTGCATGTTAGTGGCTGCCCCGATCTTGCTGCTGGCTACACTGCTGGTAACCTCAGTGTGTTGTGCCTGGGAACACTCTGGTGACAGCCATGGCAAAGTGCCTGGGCTGGAGGGTGGCCAGGGCACTGCTGTGCTCCTGTGCTGCTATACTGTACAGGGTGGAACACCAGTGTGAACCTGAGTTGAAGGGATAGTGACTCGTGGAAGAGTCCATTGTGGAGCAGAGAACCACTGGCAGACCATTGAGCATCCCATGCCAGAGCAGGTCGATATCCAAAGGTACAGGTGACCCCATCAGAAGCCTTTTCTGGAGCAGGCTCCTGGCACAACCTCTGGACTCATGCAAGGGCTCCACTCTGGAGCAGTTCTTGAAGTACTGAGGCCTGTGTGGGACGGACACACATCAGAGAAGTTGAAGGCAGCCAGCATTTACTCTGAGTTTCAATTGGTCTGAAGATTTGACTTGGACTTTCATCTTCTTTTAATGTTGTCTTTGTTTTTCCTCACTGAAATAAAATTTTGCAGTCTGTGGAGGAGGGATTGTGTGAACCACCACTGGCAGGCAGCTGGGGCAACCACAAACCTATGGCTAAGGCACAAAGAGCGAATTAACATCCATTACCTTGCTAACTGGAGGAGGCCTGAAGCAACACCTGGGCTACACAGAGCAGGCACTGTTGAACTCAGTCCATGTAAGAGGATGACTGGCCATGCACACAGTCTCATCAAGAGCTACTTCCAGCTGTCTTCTGCTTTTTAACCCATTCTCCCAACAGAGCAGAAAAAGCCTTGCCAATTTTTTTGCAAAACTTGGCTGTGGTTTGTATTGATGAATCTCACTGAGTTATAAATCCATACAAAATATTCTATTGCTCTACTTTTATCCAAAGGTATATTTAGTACTTTTCTCATAGGGAACACATTTTTACAGAACTGCTGAAGACTAATAACAGAGGCAACACACAGAAATAATAGCAGCATGGGTATTTTAATTCCAACATAACTCGTCCCTTGGCAAAAGGTCAAAAGATGTGCTACACAATATAAAATACATTTCTTGTCCTGCCCTTTCTTATTTAATATTAGTACTGCACTGTATATACTCCAGCTATAACTCACCTTTTCCTTCCCCAAACACCTTTTACTAAAGACAAAATAGCATATATATTTAAACTATATATTTAAGCCTATACAGCTAAGTCAACAGTTTAGAACTGAATGCTGGAACAAACTCTTTTTGCTAGGCACTAAGCAGAGTCTTAATTCAAACAGTGTAGCCTCCAGCAAGGATTTACACACCTGGGCACCTGCATAGAGGTTCAACACACTTCAGTTAGAGGTGTGTTGACTCCAGGATGGCATAGGGCGTTGGAGGTCCCATATGAGCCCTGGTTCTGGGTGTACAATGAATTAGAACAGCAGAAAACCAGTATTTTATGGAGAGTGTTGGTGGGAAAATGGTGTTGACAGAGGAAAACTTGGAAGACTGCTCTTGGTGGTCTCTCAGCTTGTGTTGCTTTGTCACTACAAAACCTCAGCCACTGTCCTGCATATAATCTGAGACCAGTGGGCAGGGGTCCTCTCATATTTCCCTACAAAGAGTAACCCAAAAAACTTTCATTTCAGTTACTCAAAAATATGCACGCATTTTATACATCTTATGTATACATATACAAGGCAATGAGCTAAGGGAGAGGGTCCAGAGGAGGCCACAAAGATGATGATGGGTTGAGAGCATCTCTCTTGTAAGGAGAGACTGCAGGAGCTAGGCCCGTTTAGTTTAGAGAAGAGTGAAAGGGATTCTCAGTAATGTGTATAAATATCTCCAAGGCTGGTGCCAACAGCATGGTCCCAGACTCTTTTCAGTGGTGCCCAGCGACAGGACAAGGGGCAACGACCATAAATTAAAACACAAAAAGTTCCACCTCAACAAGCACACTGAGGGTGGCAGAGCAATAGACGAGGTAGGCCGTGGCGTCTTCTTCTCTGAGGACATTCCAAGCCCACCTGGGCATTTTCCTGTGTTACCTGTTCCAGCTGACCCTGCCTTGGCAGAGGGGTAGGACAAGATGATCTCCAGAGGTCCCCTCCAACCCTAACGATTACATGATAATAAAGACACGCACATAAGACACGTGTACGTGCCGTACGCAGTCTGTCGGCTGGCATTTGCAGTGAGTGCACTCAAGTGACGCACAGGGGCACAGGCGAGCACAGGGGGGCACAGGGGGGCACACGGCAGGCACAGGCGGGCACAGGCGGGCACAGGGGGGCATACGGCGGGCACACGGCGGGCACAGGCGGGCACAGGGGGGCACACGGCGGGCACAGGGGGGCACAGGGGGGCACACGGCAGGCACACGGCGGGCACAGGGGGGCACACGGCAGGCACAGGGGGGCACACGGCGGGCACACGGCGGGCACACGGCGGCACACGGCAGGCACGGGGGGCACACGGCGGGCACATTGGGGCACACAGCGGGCACACGACGGGCACAGGCGGGCACGGGGGGCACACAGCGGGCACATTGGGGCACACGACGGGCACAGGCGGGCACGGGGGGCACACAGCGGGCACATTGGGGCACACGGCGGGCACATTGGGGCACACGGCGGGCACACGGCGGGCACAGGGGGGCACACGGCGGGCACACGCGGGCACAGGCGGGCACACGGCGGGCACCCACCCTCACGCACCCGCGGCGGGGCCTCCTCCCGCCCCAGCGCGGCCGCTGGCGGCAGCAGCACCGGCCCGCGGAGCGCCGCCCCCGCCCCCCGAGGGAGGTCAGGCCGGCGGTAGCGGAAGCTTCTCCCTCCCTCCCGGCGTCCCGGAACCAGCCCCGCCGCTGCCGCCTCCTGCCCCGGCCCGCCGGCAGCATGTCAGCTCCCGGCGCCGCCTCCCGCAGGTGACACCCGCCCTTCCGCTGCCGCCGCCTCCCCTCCTATATGGGCCACCTGCTCTCGAAGGAGGCAAGGAGCCTGAGCCGGGACCGCCGCCGCCCGCGGGGGAAGGTGCCGCCGCCGCGCAGCCGGAGCTGCTTCCTGCGCGGGCCCTGTATGCTCTGCTTCATCGTGCACGGCGCCAGCCCTCCCGCCCCGGAGCAGCCGCTGCCCGCCGGGGACCCACTGCTGCTGTCGCCGCCGCCCTACGTGTCGCTGACCGCCGCGGAGCAGCGCGTCGCCCGCCGCCTCCTGCGCCTGGCGCCCGCCGCCTGGGAGCCGCCGGGCCGCTGCCAGCGCCTCTTCCTCTCCGGCCTGCTGCCCTCGCCGGTGCGGGGCCTCCTGGGGCCGCCCGGCGAGGTCTCCTCCGAGATGGTGTGCAAGCGCAAGGGGGCCGGGCTGCCCGCCTGCCCGCCCTGCAAGCAACCGCGCTGCGCCGCCGCCGAGCCCGAGCCCGGCGCCTGCCAGTGCCCGGCGGAGCCGCAGCTGCTCGCCCTGCCCGGCGCCGCGGGGGAGAGCGGCGGGGGCACCGCCGGGCAGAGCGGCGGGGGCCAGCCCGCCTCACCGCCGCCTCCCGCACCCCAGGAGGAGAAGGAGCAGGGCCGGGAGGAGGAGAAGGAGCGGGGCGGCGAGGCGGGCTGCGAAGAGCCGCTGGAGTACCCCGGCGACAGCTGCCGGGAGCCGCCGCCGCCGCCCACCCCGAACATCAACCAGCTGCCGCCCTCCATCCTCCTCAAGGTGGGTCGGCGTGGGGGGATGGACGGGCCAGCCCTCTCCCTGCGGGTGTGGGAAGGGGCTGTGCCAGCCCCCGGGCCGCCGGGCGGACTCGGTGCAGGGAGGGAGCCGGAGGAGGCCGGCCCGGCCCGGGGCAGTCTCAGTGCCGGGCTTTGGGGAGATAGATAGGGTTGTGGGGCTGTTGTTGGGTTTTGTCTGTGTCCTATTCCCCGACCCCATTTGTTTGTCGTTGTGAACGGCGTTGTGAGCCGTTACCTGGAGGTGCAGACACACAGATCAGCTCCAGAAGCTGTCTCGTAAATGTTTTGACTGTACCCGTTAACTTCGTAAGGTGCCCTTCACAAGTTGACTTTTACTTACATCACTGATACAGCATTCGCCAAGGGGGCCTGTCACTGTATTTAGTGCTTCCGTGGGTATTGGAGCTACACAGACAAGTTTTCAGTGTTGATTATTAAACACTGTGTATTCTGGATCAATTTTGGCCTTAGTAGTTCCACAGTATTTGCAACCTTCTTGAATGACATGCTTTCATAACTTCTTAGGCTGTATATCCAAGGAGCAGTCTCACCTTTCCTGTTCCTTCTGCTGTCTTTCTGTTCCTTTAATACTGTTCTGTTCCTTTAATACTGTTCTCTTTTGGAGCTACTTTCCATTTTTAATCTACTCTCTTGACCACTGTGCTGACTTCCTTCAGCTAAACATTAGCTAAAAAGAGGAGTCTAGCTGGAATTGAGCCGGTGATGTTTTCCATAGTTTGATGTGAGTGTGCCTATACATTTTGGGGAATAAGTTTTCAGGATTGCAGGAGTTTCTCAGAGGTCAGATGGCAGGACTTAAAGCAGGACATAGTAATGGAGGAGTGTGAGACATGACTTTTGGTGTTTATATTTTCTCGTTGTACATCCGATGTAGAAAATACTTCCTTTACTCTTTTGTTGTCGAACAGTAACAACCTACTTATCTGTCTGTCTTGCACATAACACTGATTCTGTGGGAGGTTTGGTTGGTTTGAGGGTTTTTTTTGTTGTTTGTTGGTTTTGTTTGTTTTTTTAAAATACTTATGAGTGTGTTAGTAATGATGTGTCTCATTTCATAGATGCTCTATGCAAATTAATTCTAGGCAAATAACTCATAAACTATCATCTGAATTAATCTCATCTGTGATTGCAAAATTGAAACTTTGTCTTGTAGTTCTTCTAGAAGGGAATACATTTGTTTGCCACTGTTATTGGAAAATAACATTTTTCTCTGATATTTGGTTTTAGGATTTGAAACTGGATTTATTTGATTAGTATAGCTGAAATACTTTTTGATCCATGGTATGAGTACGTTTCTGGGGTTACTTTTAGTACTCAGTTTCACTTTTTCAAAAAAACCCGATCTATGACTCTGCCATTGATGCCTTAAAATGGCTACCTGAAAAGAGAGGCTACACAAGATTAAGAGAATAAAAACATGTATTTGAAGGGCCTTCAAAGGTATGCCTTGGGAATCAAAAGCCTCTGAGGGGCTCCACCCAAGATGGACCCTGGGTCATGGGTTTTTCACACTTTTATGAGTTTGGTCCATTTGCATATCAGGATTAATTCTCCAATTATAATTTCGAGTAATGATGTAATTACCCCAGGTTTACTCCCCCTGTCCAGAGGCTCAGTTTACATATTTCATGGCCTGGGACAGCAAGGTGTCCTTGAGTTGAGGCCCAGAGAGGGTTTGTTGTATCTAACCAAAATGTGAGAACAGTAGCTAACAGGCTATCCAAAGTTTCACAGTTACCTGCTAGACAGTACAGGATCTAAAAGATATAAAAGCTAAAACCTAAGGCATCGCCGTGACTTTAATAGTGAAATATGTCATGTCCATCTCACCTGTAGACTAGTTTCAATGTTATTTAATCTCTTCTCTATTTTATATAGACACAGTATTTAATTCTTACCTGTACTTTCAAGGTTGTGGGGGCTTTGTTTGGTTGGGTTTTTTTTACAAACTAGGGGTTTTGTTTTAACCCCAGCTGGCAATTAGGTAGGCAGCCACTCACTCACCACATCCACAGACTGGTGGGGAGGAGAACTGAGGGGAAAAAGGTATACCTTGTGGGTTGTGATAAGAACAGTTTAATAACTGAAAAAAAGTAAAGTATGCTACTAACAATGTTTGTCTAAAAAAGGGAGCAAGAAAGAGAGATCCAAGTGATGCACAATACGTTTATTTTGTACCAGCTACAAAGCACTGTACCAGTGACTGAGAAGAATTCTATCCTAGCTGAAATCAGGACAGACATCTACCTTCCCCAGTGATTTTGTCTTTAACTGTTGTCCAGTTCCTTCTGCAATGTCTTTGAAGAAATAGGCCATTATTTCCAACATCATGGTAGGAGCCAACCTATTCATCCCCAAATTTGCCCTTCAATCCTTAGCTGTACTAACGAGTTGGGTTTGTGGTTTTTGGTTTTTTGAGATTGTATGTATATTGTATATACATACACAAGATATGTATATCTTTATCTGTATGTCTGTCTTCTAACTATTCCATTGTTTGGGGTTTTTTGTCTGTTTCCAAAATATACTACTCTGTTGTGGAACTTTCGACTTCAGATTTCTAACCAGGCCTCCTGTCAACTGGATTTACAAGTGTCTTCTTATGATGGGTTTTGATACAGATAGGATTATATTTAGGATATTCTTTCTCCAAAGGTGTAATTTTTTTATGAGAGGATGGGAGACAAATATACCCAAAATCTTTACTGAGCTTTTCACAGTAGGTATAGCAGACACAAACCTTAATATGAGGACAAGAGATTCCATCCTGGGAAGCATCAGGAGACAGTTCCTGCTGGTTTTTTTTCTCTTGATTCCCACGTCTGTGACCTCCTGATGCAGTGGTGCTGGTACAGGAGTAGCCATCACCAGCGTCCTCAAGACAAGCCCAAAGAAATATGTCAGGGACTCCTTAAGCCGCTGGCCATTTTGTGTGCTGAGGTGCTGTTTTGCTGTTAGCAGTGGTTCAGTCTCCTCTAAGCTAAGGGTTTGGGATGGGTGGAAGGTAGGGTTTGTCAGACTGAAATTGGCCTGCAGATCATTAGATGGGCCCTACTGGTTTGGGAGGTTCATGGTGCAGTGTGCCAGTTGATCCTGTTTCCCTGGTTGCTGATCAATATGAAGTGATAAAAGAAGTGGTTCCACAGTCAAGCTTTTGGGTTTTGCTTTTCATTTGGCTGCTGAAACCTGTATGAGAAAACAGTGTTACACAGTGGGCAAAATGTCATCTTTATTCGTGGTAGAGGAGTGTGATTACCTTTGACTAAAGGGTAATTTAAAGCTGTTCTCTTTAAAACTTGAGGGGAATTAAGGAATTACAGATGAATCAGCTATAGATAGCTTGACTGTGTCCTAGATGTGTGAATGAAAAAAAAAAAACCAACAAACAGGGAGCTGTTTCTAAGCATGCAGTACAGAAAATTACAAAATCTTCTGTGACATATGACTAAGTTCTGAAAACTTTGTGCTATATGTCATAAATCTGTGCCTATTGAAGTTTCACTGCTATTTATTCCCAGAAAGCATAAATAAAATAGAAAAATAAATAAATCTTCCTGTTGTACCTGTTACCTCTTTGCAGTGCTGCTGTTTAATCAAAAAAGGTGTAAAATGGTCTGCAGACTGTGAACTTATGAGAGAATGCCAATTCAAACACTTCAGATTTCCTTTTGAAGTGTGTTAACAGGAGTTGTGCATGTAAAACACAGAAGGAAATTCTCTCCTGTGCTTGGTGCTTTAAAGCCTCTGCTAGAGTACTGCATTAGGCTGTGGGCGCTGGGATCTCCTTATAAAACCCACACAAATGTGAGAGGCATCAGAGGAGAGCCAGAGGTCATGAAAAACATGGCCTATTACAGTAGTTGGAAGATTCTAGTCAGACTGAATTACACCTGTTTAGAAAGAAGACTGAGATGCAATCTTTAGTTAAGAGAAAATTGATAGGAAGTTCAACTGTGTTCCTTTCCCTTGTCAAATAGAAGGAAATAATAAGCTTAATTCGGGTGAGATACTTAAATATTCTTACACTGTATCATTTGGTATCATCACTCTTGGCAAGTGGTTTCCTGTTTCTTTCCTTATGTGACAAGTTGGGATTTCTATTTATTGATTTTTTTTTTTAACATCAAGGGGAATGCCCTTATCAGGAATGTTTGGGGTGTGCTTGAACTTGCTTCAAAACTAAAGTGTCTAGAGTAGATGATGTCTTCTTTTTGAGGTCCTCTTTCTCAGTTTGCTGATCTTATTTTTGTAAGGCATGAGCACATGCCTGGAGCTGACACTCTGTCAATTTTGGCTTAGGGCTAGTGTACTATAAAGGGAAGAAAATGGTGTGTTTTTGTGGGTGTACATTTTATTTAATGTACAGTTTTGTATGTATATACTACTATTACTTGAAACACTGTTGACTCCTTTTCTTGTATATTTAGTCAGTGCTTTTTACTTATTTTTTTCATTCTTTCCTTGTTACAATAACTCACAGGTTTTCTTTTGTTGCCATGATAATTTAACAAGCTTTTTTATGATAATGTTGATTGATACAAAATGCATTACTGCTATCATTGTACTGTTAGCACTGAATTTCAGATGAGTGATTTGAAGTGGGTTTGACAGACTAGAGCTAGACCTTTAATTTTGTCCTCTGATTTTTGAATGCTGGCATTTATACCTGAAAAGAGTGCATATGCATGTTATAGTTGCACTGTGATTTTCATTTTTTTACTTTTTTTTTTAAATTTTTTTGGCCTAGTCAGGAGGCAGAGGCGTCAAAATACATCATTTGGATTGGACTTTATCCACAAGTTCATTGGGTCACTTTTGTAATACCAGCTTTCCTTCCTACTTATGCTGGTGTTCCCAACAGATTATCCTGTCTGAAGTTTGTGTTGAGTCTGCTCAACTCAAACTATATTTTAAATATAGCACTAAGAGACATGGAACCTTTGTTTCTGAACCTTTGTGGCTGAAGCTAGGAGGTGAAATGTCCTTTAATTTCACTATTAATTTGCCTGAACTCCTTTTTCTTTAGCAATGCTCAACACAGCAATGTAGTTGTTATGGATTTCTTTTGTTTTTTTGGCTTTTTGTTTTTCCATGAAGCTTACTGTCACCCTGTGATTCTAGCAGGGAAATGAACCAGTCTGAGGTTCACTGTGCTGTTACTGAGCTGCTGGAATACAGTTGAGTGGCACAGTTGTGAAGGGAAGGTGTGCCAGTAGACTAGTAACTATAGACAAGACAGTATATGCTCATTTTTTCAATGATAAATATCTGAAAGATGTCATAAATTTTATGATTTGTTGCAGAATTGTAAAAACAATTGTTTTGCTTTGCAGAGGTGTGTTTGAAAAGGTGGCTTTTGTGTAAGCATGTAGGTTTTAACTTTACAGAATGAGCTATGTGATGGAGGAGAAATGTCTTGGATTGAAATTTCTGCTTTTTCTGACAGGGATAGAGCCCTTAACACTCATGGGCAGTGAAAGTTTCTGTAATGCTGTTTAGGTGTTGGCTTGACTTGTTCTGCATCTCCAAAACTATGTATTATTGCATGGAGAAATCTAACAGATTACAAGTTGTCCGGTGTTGGAATGTAAAGTAAATTAAATGTAACTTCTGCTTTCCTTCTCTGTTAATTCGTTTGTTTCTTTTGTTCAGGTTGCCTGATCCGTGTTTGATCTTTCACAGATTTTGCTTTGTTTTAATAGCTCTCTCTGCTTTTAAACTGGCATGGTGACTCAGAAGCACTACCTGGTGTCTTTTAGTGAGAACATTTTGGGTTTCTGGGAGTAAAAAAGTTGAGAGCTCCTGCAAATAAAGGTACTCTGCTTATTGGTCAGGACTCTTCCCCTCCATTAGGAGGACAGTAATTTCATAGAGAGAGAAGCTGAAGTTCTGTTTTGCCTTGCAGCTAAGGCAGTGTGTGAGTAAGTGGTTGGTAAGGGCAGTGTCTGGCTCCTTTTGTAACCTCTGGCTGTGTGTTCCTGCCATGGCCTTTGTGCTCTGTAGAGTGATCAGTGATCCTGCGATTGCAGGGGCAGTAAATTCATCTGGCTAATCTGACACCAATCTAACGTGTCAAAACTTTTCTTTAGGATCAGCTGCCTGAAAAGACTTTCTCTAGTTGCAGTCCCTAAATTCAGTGCTAAAATTCAGGCGACTGGAAGTAGGGGACTGGTAAACTGTTGCTGTGAATGGCAACTTGCCAAGAGAATCCTGGCTGTGATGTGAAATCACACCATCACTTCTCCTGGCTGGCACAATTTTCTTAATCACAAGAGCACTTTTAACTTGATTTAACTTGATGGGTGTACTGAGGCTCCTTTCAGAGGTGTATGCATTCAGTGCTCACATCTCTTTCATAAACTCAGAATCATTCATATTTCCCTTGTTCTTTTCAAGCTATGTGTGGGCAAAGTGAAGAAATCTCTTGAAAACAAAGCAGATATTTTGTCTTTTCTTCCTTCTTCCTCTCTCTTATGTATGATTCTTAAGTTTTCGGAATAGAATGAAGCAGCCTTTAATAAACATAAGCCCACTGGTATCTTAACTGCTCTATGCCTGCAATTAGCGAATACTGTGTTTTACAGTTCATAGTAAAATGTCGTGCACTAAGCATGTTCTTTTTGTCAAATGGTACTTGAGAAACATTTTTGTTAACGAAATTTTAGTTAGTTGCTAAAAAAGTTGATGAAACAAATGAGCAGTTTTCCAAGACTGAATGTCTCAGACTACTTAGGCACTATGAAATGTTTGAGTGTACATGTTTTTGTTCTTTTGTTGTTAATTCCATAAACTTTTTGGTTTCAAATTAATCTACCTAATACAGTGAAATGAAAACAATTTTGTAGATACCTGCTCTTGAATACACAAGTTTTTTATTGATAGAGGAGAGCTTCAGTCACAGAAATGAAACAATTTCTTTCAAATGAAAATGATGGACAGAAATAGGAGATGCATAGATTCACCTTTTACAGTCTCTTCTGCCATGGGGCCTGTATTTTGTTCATGTTCATAGAGGTATACCTTGTTCTTAAAGTTAGCAGTATCATTTTAAAGAATGGTATTAGCAATCAACTTTCTCTTCCATTGTTTCCTGAGGCAAAAGTTTCTTTACTCTGTGCAGTCAATAATTCTAACTCCTTGATTATGGTTTTTAAAAACATTTTTTTAAAATTAAAGTTGTCTTTTGATAGGTAAAAATTATTTCGAGAATTATGCTTATGTTTACTTTATATTTTATTTGAGTAATGTGAGCTACTTTTTAGAAAATTTCATGTTGAGGATGTTGTGTTAGCAACCCCATACACAATTTTCTACTACCCAGCTTTTTTTCATAGTAACTTTCATGGATGTGGTTGACTTTTCATCATTTCCTTGGATTAAAAGTGCAGTTACCTTCTTCACTTGATTCACTTCGAGGAACTTGATTTAAAGCCAAAATTACCAAATATTTAAAGACACACTAAATAAACTTAGTACATGGATTTGTGATCTTTTAAAACTGGTCTTTAATATTTTTTAAAAAGGTATTTATAGGATGCTTTGTGGTATTTTTTGTTTGTTTTGCTCTTTTTTCCACTCCTCTATTCCTGCTGAAATGCTAACATTTAGCACAAATGTTTTTGAATATGCAGGTTGAACTATCTAGCATATATTTATTGTAGAAACAGTGGGGAAGTGTTAAGAGTGTAATGTCTGAAGTCCATCATGCAGGGACTTGGTGGTAAAGGAGAGAATTGCACAGAATAACTTCATTTCTCATTTTTCTGGTTGGACCCTTCACTGATACTAATCAGCATTTGTTTTCTCCCTTTCTCATCCATGGTCTTACAAAATATTCTAGTAAGTTGAAGAAAACACCAACACTTGGTCAGGCACTATTTTTTGGTAGTCGTAATTGTGCTGTGCAAGGACTTAGTTTAGCTGGATTAAAATCAATTGAACATCACCCGATTCAGAATGGTGGATTGACTCCGATGGGGTACTGTGGAATTAGCTGTGTTTTGTTGTTTAAAGGTAAATCAATGTGGCCTTTTTCTTGTAAGGGATTTATATGGTTATATCTATTAACATAAAATTAGACTGTTTGAATTGAGTTCAGCAGATTGAATGTGATTTGAGTGAAAACTACCTATATCTGTTAGTTGACTTTTGCTGTCCTGGGCATTGCATTTTTTGTATTTTCTTTTTGATGTAGGATCAGTTAGGTTGGAAAACATCTCCGAAGATCATTAAATCCAACCATTAACCTGGTACTGCCAAGTCCACCAATAATAGTCCATGTCCCTAAGTGCCACATCTACGTGTCTTTTAAATACCTTCAGGGACGGTGACTCCACCACTGCCTTGGGCAGCGTGTTCCAGTGCTGGATTATTAAAATAAAATCCGAAAAGTGTGGGGGATACAGGGCTCACAGCGGCAGCCACTTGTTCCCCAAAGTGCCACATGAGAGTGGCACCCCGGGTACAGCCTCAGCTGTTGCAGCCCCTCGTTTGCCCTGCGCAGCGGGAAGCGCTGGTGGTATTCAACCCCGCACCTTAAGCCGGATAGCTCAGTATTACCAGAGACAAGGAGTCAGGAGGGCTCAAACACTGCCCAGGAATTCCACTGAGCTGGTTTATTTCATCCACCGAGGTGGACAGGCGGAGAGAGGCCGGCGAAGAAAGAGAGGCCACGTGGCCAGGCTGGTTTTACAGAGTCGTCTGAGGGCACAGGGGCGGTACAGAGGCAGGGCCGAGGAATGGAGCCAATGGACAGAGGGAAGGGGCAGGGAGAGGACCAGGGCAGGAAGCAGCCGCACAGGCTGCTGGGAGAGGTAGTTTTACATTCACAGGGTCTGAGGGTAAGGTTACATTTCAACCGCGAGGGCTCGTGGGAGAGGCTTTTCCTTTCAAGGTCAGAAGATACTTTGTCAAATGCCTAGGTTTTTCCACCAGCCGGTCTCAGCCCTTTTCCCTGGCTCACCGGCTGGCCTGGGGACTCCAACGCTGGATAACCCTTTCAGTGAAGACATTTTTCCTAATGTCTAAACTAAACCTCCCCTGCCTCAACTTGAGGCCATTTCCTGTTGTCCTGTCACTTTTTGCCTGGGAGAAGACCCCGACCCCCACCATGGCTATACCCTTGTTATAGGCAGTTGTAGAGATGATAAGGTCCCCCCAAGCCTCCTTTTCTCCAGGCTGAGCACCCCCAGCTCTCTCAGCTGCTCCCCATCAGACTTGTGCTCCAGACCCTTCCCCAGCTCCAGTGCCCTTCTCTGGACACACACCAGCACCTCAGGATTTTTCTTGTAGTGAGGGACTCAAAACTAACCACAGGATTGAGGTGTGGCTTCACAAGTGCCCAGCGCAGGGGAATGATCACTGCCCTGGTCCTGCTCTCACACTATGTCTGGTGGCCAACTGTGTGTAACTTCATTCACCAGCACTCCCTGGGCCTGGCTGGCCAGTGAAATTTTTTACCCAGTAAACAGTGCACCTATGCAAGCTGCGACCAGACAGTTTCTCCAGGAGAGTGCCGTGTCAAAGCAAACTGTGTCAAAGACTTTACTAAATTCCAGGCAGACAAAATTTACAGCCTTTCACTCATTACACCAAGCAGGTCACCTGGTCATGGGAGGAGACCAGGCTGGACAAGCAGGGCCTGCCTTTCACAAATCCGTGCTGGCTGGGCCTGACTCTGGGTTGTCCTGTATGTGCCACGTAATGACACTCAAGATGATGTGCTCCATACTGTCATGCAGGACCACTGACAGGCCTGTGGTTCCCTGGATCCTCCTTCGAGCCTTGTAGATGAGCATCACATTTGGCAGCATCCAGTCAACCGGGAATGCCCCCATTAGCAGCCAGGACTGCTTGTTAATAATTGAAAGTGGCTTGGTGAGCACTTCCACCAGCTCCCGCAGGGCCCATGGATCCCATTTGGTCCCGTAGACTTGTGTATGTCTTAAGTGGTGTAGCAGGTCACTGACCATTCCCCCTTGGATTATGGAGGGACTTCATTCTGCTCCCTGTCCCTGTCTTTCAGTTCAGTGGGCTGCGTACCTGGAGAGCAACCAGTCTTGCTGTTGAAGGCTGAGGCAAGGAAGGCATTGCTGATCTTCAGTGAGTCTGTGTGAACAGTTTTATTTCAAAGCAAAAGCTTGTTGTTAAAGGATTTACTGTGTCTGGAAGGTATGATAAGGCTGTCAGTGGGGAAGATCGGGTATCCTTAAATGGGATGTAGCGTGAAGGCTCAAAGAGTCTCTTGCATCCATTGAAGGGAAAGAGAAACACACTGATCTTGACAATGACATGAAAGGGCGAAGCAGGAGGAACTGATATCTGCATTAGGAATTTGAGCTGGAAGAGGGCGAGATGAGAGAGAGTGAGCTCCTTTTCCAGAACTCTGCTACCTCTACCCCTGCCTTTTGCCAACAGAAGGAAAAACAAATTTAAAATGGTTCTAGAAGAAGCTATTAGGCTTTTTTTTTTTGTTACCTTTACAGTGCTGAAGGATATTCTGGTGTTTGGAAGGGGGATTAGGTGGAGTTGAGCAGGAAGAAATGGAATGGTGGATATGAAAGTGTGCATGTTTGAGTACAATTTTCAGGAATTATATATGCTAATTAGTAGAACCATCGCCGTCAAAGTTATCTGTCATAAGTGGGAGTTAAAGGAACAGGCTTGTGGGTAGGAATGGTTCTAGCTTTCAGCTGTATTTATACATTCTTGGGAATTAGAAAATTTAAGCCAGGAAAATTAAGCTGCCGCAATACCAGTATGTATCTAGAGAATAATACTGAATTAAAGGGTGATGAAGTCATCAAAGTGAGTTGAAGCATTTCATGCATTAGTGTAGTATTTTAACCAGTAGTGAGGCTAATCCCTTAATGTAAGGGTGATGTGCCACCGCGTGGAATAGTATAGTCCTTGCTACTAAATTCCATTTAGTATAATTCAATATGTCGTCTTTTAACAATTGCAAGCTCTGAAGAGAAGCTGATGTTTTACATGGCATTATTCAGCATCCTTTTATAGCTGGAACTTCTATAGCTACTACAGACAATGAAACTGGCAAGGCCTTGTTTTTGAACACTACTGCTTGTGTAGCTTATGTGGCTACTCCTGTGCATGCTGGGACTTCCTCAAAGACTTAGTATCACTTCTCGTCCTGGTGGCCTCACTGATTGTATTGTAAGAAGTCAGTTTGCAGCACCTGTACTTAACTGTCTCTGCTTCTACACTTGAGTACACCATGGACTAAAACATGGCTACAAATGCTTTTGGATGTTTTTCAGAGTATTTTCTGTTCAGCAGTACTGTTTGTGTCAAGTACTGAATCAAACTTGTTTCTTTTTTGTTTTGTTGTTGCTACAGCGGTTTCATGCAGGAGTAGCAGGTTAGCAACAGGTCTGTGATCTGTGAGGGCTTTCAGCTTTTGTTGAGATGGTAGTGTGTTGGGTTAATCCTGGCTGGACACTAGGTTCCCTTCCAAAGCCCTGGCACTCCTTTCTTGACTGGTGAGAGAAAACATGAGGAAAGGTTCATGACATGGAGAGATCACTCAGTGATTACTGTCATGGGCAAAACAGGCTGAACTTGGGGAAATTGGTTGACTTTATTGCCAATCAAATCAGAGCAGTATAATGAGAAGTAAAACCTACATCTTTCTTAACCATTCCCTCCTTCCCTGGCCTAACTTCATTCACAATTCTCTATCTCCTTCCCCGAGCCGTTCAGGAGGACCAGAGTAGGGGTTACAGTCAGTTCATCATACCATGTTTCTGCTGCTCCTTCTTCATCACGTCTTCTCACTCCGTTGTCTCTGGTTGCAACTTACTCAATGACTTTTTTTTTTTTTTTTCCCTTCTTACATTATCTCAGAGGTGCTGCTGCCATCACCGACTGTCTCAACCTTGACCAGCATGGGAGCCGGCTGACACTGGCTCTTGTAAGATGTGGGGGAATGTTCTAGCAGCTTCTCAAAGAAGCTGCCTTTGTAGCCCACCTACTCTCAAAACCTTGCCATGCCAACCTCGTATAAACAAAATAAAATACAAAAATTATTTATGGGCTTTCATTTTAACAGTGGCAGCTGTATTAGCAACAGTCTTTACTGTTTCATGTTTACTGTGTTCTTCAGAACTGTACGCTTTTGTTTCTCAAAGTAAAGGTGGTATTTCTACAAATAAACATAATTTATTTCCCACTTGAGTAAAGATTAGTTGAAGTGTTTTGTAATGCCAACCGTGATATCCTTTGTTAGTATTAATTGGAGTCAGTCAAATGTCCATCTGAACAAAATGTGGATCATGTTGCTTCTGAGGTTTTTATAACTGTTAAGAGATTCAGTTTTCTGTTTCATGCCGGTAGCAGGAGCTCAAACTTCCTACTGCACTTACTAACTTAGAATTACTGAGCATCATCAGACTGTCACCTTTTCTAATGTTTAGAATTACTCTTTTGCAGCAGAAATGTCAGATGCTAGATTACGACTTAACTATTCAGTGCTTTCTTTCTGCTTGACTGAGGGCAATGGTATTTTTTGAGTGCTGATTGCAACCACCTCCTGGTTCTGCGCATGGGTTCACCAATACAGACAAGCTCTGCAGGGAGAAAGCAGGCACTGATTTTTTTGTTTGCACTTCCGTCTGCTGGTTTCCTAATGAGAAGCAGACACTGACTGTGGTAATGGCCAAGCAAAGGGCTGTAGGGAGATGTGGTTCATGCACAATCCTTCAACACCGAGGAGTTTTGCATAAGAGATTTCAAGTTTCTCATAGCTAGAAAAAGTGGGGAAAGATAAGTCTTGCAAGCTCTGCTTCATCAAGCGTTCTTGTAGGGATATACATATTTAAAAGTGCTGGGATAAGCCATCCCCTACAACAGAGGGTACAGTTATGGTTGTTATTCTTGACAGTTCGTTGTTTAGTCTGTTCCAAACACCACCTAATGACCAGAGTTCTGTGAGTTACCATTATAGTTCTGTCCTTCTTTGCTCCTTTTTTATTGTGTGCTTTCCCCTTTGCCATCCCTTTTCCTTGGCTGAACAGTCCTAGTAGTTTCCTTGAATATTTTCGTATTTTCTAGACTTCAGTGCTTTCCTATGGATACTCTCCATAGGAGAGAGAGAAATATTTTCAGATTTTTTTGAGAAAATTGCCTGAGATTGGCAATAATACTTCTATTTAGTACTTGATGTCCTCAAATCAGTGGGAGGATGTTTTCATGTTTTGCAGTCTGTACTCCTGTAGGTATAATGCCACTACTGCCTTTTCTCATAGGATCACAAGTAGATTTAAGCTCATTTGTGATGGCAGGGTACCTTCATGTGAACTCTTGACTGACCTTCTTTTTTATTTATTAATAAACAACAGTACATTTAAGACAGGGATTAATGTAATCTGTTATAGCAATTTATGAGCTTGCTATAAAGTTACAGTTTATTCTTTTTTTTGCCAGCTGCTATGGTGCTCAAAACCTTGGGGTATAAAAGGCTAATTTTGTGCTTAAGTTCTCTTTTATGACACTGATTTACTCTACTAATCTACTCTACCATCCCATGCCCCCTTGCCACAAGACCTGATGTTTTAATACCTTTATGACTCCTCTTATCAGTTTAGTTTAAAAAATAGAAAGATTTTCCATCCATTTCAGGATGGGAATGAAAGCACTTTTTAAATGGCTTGCAAGTAACATTGGGCTATTTTGTAATTCTTTAGGTGTGCCATCTCAGAAGCAATTTTGAAACTTAGTCTACAAAATGAGTGCTTAAGTAGGATGTATTCTATGGTTGGTTATGCTAATGTGAATTACTAATATTGTCAGTTCTTGTGGGATGTAGGTTTTTTTGTTATTGTCTCTGACTAATCAAGCTGGTGGCAAGTTCTAGATCTGTGTGTTATAAGGCATGCTAATACTTTTCTGTCTTTTACAAGATGTATTGGTAATAAAATATTTCTGTCTCTAAAATATGATTACATCTGACTTTTTTTTTTGGCTTTCTTTCCAGATATTTTCCAACTTATCTCTGAATGAGCGTTGCCTTTCGGTGTCATTAGTCTGTAAATATTGGCGTGACCTTTGTTTAGATTTTCAGTTTTGGAAGCAACTGGATCTCAGTAGTCGTCAGCAGGTATGAAAATATCATTGTGGAATAATTGTTTTGATGACTCAGAATTTGTTCTTGCAACTGGTTCTTTTGACTAGGGGTAAACAAAAGAAACACCTAACATGGTGATACCTGTACTTTCACAGATTTTTCTGCTATTAGCTGAAAATGTCAGGGCCCTTAGATTGGTTCCTTTAAATATAGTGTGTTTTTTCTGAAATCAGTTGTTAAACAGTATGAGCACAAGCGCTCTATGAAATGGGTTGTGGGTTACCTGTCTCAACTCTGCATCAGGTAGTGTGGAACTATCAGACCTCTTTTTAGTTCAAAGACAAACATGAGCATTTCTGAGGATGCTGTAGTTGGAAGAATGGTCACATACATGGTGCTTGCTCTGTTTGTTTTAACAAATTTTCTTTTTTTTTTTTTTTTTTTTTAGGCCTTTAGCCGATCCTAGAATGAAATATTTGTGGATTTAATTTCATGAGATCCCTAGGAGCTGAGCTTTAAATTATACAGGGTGACTTCGCTCCTTGGAAACCTTTAGGGATGCCAGTATTGCATGGCCACTGCCGTTAGGTTTCTTGTTGAGTAGTGACTTGCAGGGGTTTATAAACAGTATCTTGAGAGTTTCATGAAAATACAGGGTACAGAGAAATACCAACTGGAGGGTTGCATTTGAAGAAGGACTTTTTTTTTCTTTGCAATTTGTCATTGTTGTGGTTTAACCCCAGCCAGCAGCCAAGGCCCAGGCAGCTACTTCCTCACTCCCCCACCAGTAGGGTTGGTGAGAGAACTGGAAGAGTAAAACCTACAAAACTCATGGGTTTAAAGACAGTTTAATAGGGAAAGCAAAAGTTATGCAGACATACACAAAAAAGGCAAGACAAAGAATTAATTCACTGCTTCCTCTTCGCTGGCAGGTGCTCAGCCCTCCCTAGCAGAGCAGGGCCTTATCACACAGAACGATGACGTGGGAAGACAAACCCCATCACTGGAAATGTCCCCTCCTTCTTCTTAATTTATACACTGAGCACGATGCCACATGGTCTAGAATATCCCTTTGGTCAGTTGGGGTCACCTGTCCTGTCTGTGTTCCCTCCCAGCATCACAGTTTCCTTACTGGCTTGACTTCACGTTGCCCACTGCAGAGTCTCAGACCTCTGGGTACTTAAAATAATGTAATCACTGGTCAGCACCAGAATAACAGCTGAAGCTGGAGGAGGAGGGGCCCCCAACCCCCTGGGCTTTTATACCCTCCCAGTCTGTGCCTGGGTACATCTGGGGGCCCTTGGCTCCTGCTGTGTTTCCAAGTGTCCCTCACTTGGGTGTGTCACAGGTCTCTGTGCCCTTTTTTTTGCAAAGGATTGGCACCAGTTCATGGCCTTTTGCCTCTGGCTGTGCCATGCAGAGCTCAGCCTGAGCTCCATTGCAGCTGCACCCCAAGCCACCTGCACTGAGTGTATTCCTCAGTAGTCCTCACTTTGGTTTAATTGAGAATATCTGCTAATATATTAAAAGGAAAAAAAGAAAAGTTTTAAGACATTGAAACGCTGCCCTTCCATACAGCAGTAGCAAATGTAATGGAATGAAGGCTAACATTTTTGCCATAGGGCAGAAATGATTGTCAATATGAAGTCACATGTATTTCAGTAAACAAAGGCAGTAATGTTCATTGGCTACAAGTTCTGTTATTAGTTGGTATTCTACCTTCTGTTGTTTAAATGATTCCCTCAGTTCTTAGGCTAATTAGTCCACATGCTCAGTCTTTCTCTTGTGTTGGTGGTCTGTGGTGTTTGCCATCTCCTCTTGCCAGAATCGCCTTTTACCCAGTTGGAGCTGATTCAGCACAGTTGCTGAGTTGGCTTTGTTCATTTCTTCCTTATCTAGGGAGTTCTGCCAAATGTCATTGTGGTCTGTAAATTCTGCGTTCTTTGTGTCCACTATCAGTAGTACATCACTCTCCCCACACTTTGTTAACCTCCCCTGGGAACTGAGGTCATTGAAGCACATTGAGCCCTAAACCTTAATAAGGCAATTCTACCAACAAGTAATTAATCTTTCTGATACCTGGACATCACAGATAGTCTGTTCATGGCTGAAAAGAGGAGTAGGTCTGTGATTACCCTCCTAACTCTGGAGCTCAGTCTGATACTTGAGAATTTCTGTCAAGTTGGGCAGCTATTTGGGATTCTTTTTGTGGTAACGTAAATTCCTGCAGCTGCCCATATTTTTTGTACCTGTCTAGCTGTTGCCTCTCCCTCTGTGAGCTTTATCTTGAAACCATGTAGCTACAGTCTACATAGTCTGTCAGAACTGGCTCTCCCCCAATTGTCCATATTCTATTAAAACCATCAACCCCACCCCCAAAACAAACCAATTACAGTAAAATATTCAGCCATAGGTGGTATTTGTAAAGGTATAATTTTATTCTCCCTGTAGCTCATGGAAATGCATCTTACAAACAGCCGTTTTTGTCATAAGGATATTAAAGATCTTTATGGAAAAAGTTATATGTGAATATTTGTTTTTTCTTTGCAGGTTACTGATGAGCTGTTGGAAAAAATAGCATCAAGAAGCCAGAATATTACTGAAATCAATATTTCTGATTGTCGCAATGTATCTGATACAGGAGTATGCATATTAGCAATTAAATGTCCTGGGCTCCTAAGGTATACTGCCTACAGGTGTAAACAGCTTTCTGACACCTCTATTATTGCAGTCGCATCTCAGTGTCCTCTTCTTCAGAAAGTGCATGTGGGCAATCAAGACAGACTCACTGATGAAGGCCTGAAGCAGGTAACCATCTATTCCACAGATTTCGTCTGTAAATTTAATATATTTCAGCTTAGCAAGTGGAAGAAGATACCCTTTCTCAGGATTTAATTAAAATCACGAAAAATCTTCTGTTTTAAAAGTTGATGTATGGAGAATTTTCTTTGGTGCAGTAAATGCTGTTCTCTAGAGACTGCACATACTTTTTTTTTCTGTTTAATACCTAGGGATTCAATGATCCCTTTTGTAGTTAAGTCTGCAGTGTGACCTCCTATACTTCACTTCTGTTGGATTCAATTTTTCGGAGCTTGGTTGCTATTTGGCACCTGTGTTTAAGTAACTCATTTTTGCTTCATGAATGCTGAAGGTGACTAAGATCTTTATTTGTTAGGTGTGCAGGAAGGTTTCATCAACTCTCTGAGAGTGTTAAAGGAGCATTTAGGAGTTAGGGTAAATCAAATATGCTGTTGAGCATAAAGGCATTGTTAGCTACATATATAGCCAGTAAATAACTTAGTTCATATGTGCTGCTCTTAGCTCCATTTTTTTGAGTGTAGTTAGCAATTTCATTTTTTCCATGTATGTAATTAGAATCTTTCTTATTTGCATGTAGTGTTTCAGAGCCTGAAAAGAAAGATAATTTTTAATGGGGGGTAGAGAAGCAGGAAAAAAAAAATCTTTTCTCCCATCTATTAGTTTTAGTCAAATCCTGTTGTTTTTTATTTTCCCTTTGATTTCCTTAATTGCAGCTTGGTTCAAAATGCAGGGAATTGAAAGACATACATTTTGGGCAATGTTACAAGATCTCAGATGAAGGAATGATCATTATAGCTAAAGGCTGTCTGAAGCTGCAAAGAATATATATGCAAGAAAACAAATTAGTAAGTACTTACCCTGATTTTTTTCTTCCCAAGGCATTTTGATTGTCAAAACTTTCTCTTGCTCTTTATCTTTTTAAGATTTTCTTTAGAATGGCTGCTTTTTGCAAGTGAATTGCTTAAAAATGTTTCTGGCTGTGAAAATTGCAGTTCTGCAAAGATGGCTCAGAAGGTGGTGCAAAGTACAAGTTAAGCTAAATGTATTAACTTCTTGTTTTTAACATGACATTTCAGGAGTAATTGTTTGGGAAATGCATGGTTTGTATAGGAAAATACTTAGTTCACATGGAATGTTTATTTTGTTTCTACAAGTGCAGTAAAAAGTGCAAACTTAGCTAAGCTGAAAGATATTTGGAGCTTGGGTTCTTGAATACAAGTGATAGACTCTGATAATATTTTCTTGAAATATGTCACTTTCTCATCAAGATAAAGTAGGATAGTGTGCCTGTGCTAGTAGAAGGAAGTTGTTGAGGAGTAATAAAACAATCTTGTGTCCTAGTTCTAAGCAGTCTCTGAAATTATGGTTTCTAGTGTAGAAAGACAGTAGCTTGTAAATGGTATAGCAGAATACTGACTTAGGGGTTTTTAAAACTTTGTATTATTTTTTAAATTTGTTTCTTGCAAGGAAGTAGTAAAACTTGCTTGCAGTTGAATTTTTAACTGTCAGCTAACATCATGGTTATAACCTTTGTTTCAAAATTTCTGAACTGGAACAAATAAATTGTGTTTGTAAGAAAACAGCATACCTTGTATTCAAGAATCATTTGATATTTGGCTTCAAATAGACAAAGAAATGCTAATGCTTGAGATTGGTTTACATTAAAAAAAAAAATCTCAAATCAACAAAGAAAGAAAAAGGCAGCCAGTTATTGGTTTTGATCAGAACTGTAAAAAGTTGAAAAATAGGAGGTAGAGACCTAAACTGAGATTTCTGTGCAGTTCAGATGCAGAAAAAGGGTGTTTCCCTCCTCCTGCATTGGAACAAAATCTTGAATACTGTCAAAGTTAGTCCTTCTAATACTTACCTTAATACATAAAAAACTTCAAATATGAAAAAAAAGAGAGAAATTTTCTGAGAAGTCTGGAAGGAAAAACATCTTCCTTTCTTCTCTGGAAGGAGAAAGGTAAGTAAATTCAAATTATTTATCTTTGAAAGGAAGAGGAAATCTTTCAAGGTTTGCATAATTGTATGTGAAAGATGGCTTAATTGTAATTAAGAATGATGTATGTTTAAATAACTGCATAAGTGCTTGATCATTGGAAAATATGTAGGCATGGTATTAGCTTTCCTTGTAGATACATCTTAGAGTTCTCATCATTGAAGTTATTACTCTCCTTATAGTGTGAAGTGTAACCTAAGAAGTTGTTATTGCAGTTATTAGCACATAAAGACTTTGTGGTTTTAATATCTGAAATGTCATCAAAGTTCTTAGTTAAAATGGGACATAGCAAGTATCTTAATTTTTTTTAAGGCAGTAGTGAAATGTGCCTTTAACTTGCACTCTACTTGGTTGCCTTCATTTTTGAAAACGTGATTTTTAATTGGAAAGAAGACAAAAGTATTTGCTGTCAAATGAATAGGAAATTTCTCTAAATTTTGTCTCTTCTGGTATTTTTTCAAGTGACTTATCGAAATGGAATTTTTGCCTATTTTTTCATGAATGTGCTTTCTTTTTTTAGTATCTAATTGTACTTAAATTCTCACCCATCCTTAATTTTTCAGGGGAAAGAAAAAGTCTTGTGGGACACTTGGTATAGCTCTGTGAAATTAAAATTCAGCTCCATAAAGCTTCATATGTACACATGAAATCAGTTGTGAAGCTGTTATGAACTCCAGGGTGTTGAATCCTTAGAATAAAATAACACTTGAACAATGCCACTAGATGACAAAGCTGAAGAAGCTGCTGTGCTTTCCTCTTGCTAGGGAGAAGAGACTTTCAAGTCTGACTGGTAGTGTAGTTTTGTGTGATGAACCAAGATAGCTTTTAAGAAGTTCTCATGCAGTTGTAAAATAGAAATTTTCACATTCCAAAATAAATGAAAAATACAGGGATTGTTTAATTGTTTAGTTGTGGAATTATCTTAGAAGGGAGTAATGGTTGGCAAATGGTTTGTCAAATTCTGTGGGTTACTTTTTCTCCCTTCTAAAAAAATCTCCTTAGTATTTGTTGTGGCACATATTATGTCCTGCTCTTCTGGTGAAGAAGGTAGTTTGGGGGAATATGTATGTGTGTGTTTTCAAAATGATCAAGTATTCATTCTGTGAAATCAAAATATTCTGTGGCAAGAAAAGTGTACGGGATGATGTATGAGGGCTTTGTCTGTGTATTTGAAGTTCATGCATTGTCAGTATGCTATAGAAAGAGGACTCCTATCCCTGCCTTTTAAGCAACTGCCATAGCATCCATATAAATAAAGAGTCTTGTGTTTTGTATTTTCTTGTTTATTCCTTTCTCAGAGGTGCTCAAAATCACGTGTGACTCTTACAGGCAATTTCTGTTAATTTCAAAATGTGTAGTGCATTACACATAGTACATGATGGTTGAGTTTTCATGTAGGCTTGTCTCACACTAATGGATTTTACACTTCAAAAATACATCTAGGCACAGGCAACCATCAGCTAAGTAATGCCTTTGTGAGTGTTACTTTGCAGTGAAATGTGTGTGGATCAGGCAACACAGTTCAGTTGCTTCATCTGTTGCTAAGTAACTCCATTATCAGGCTGCTGAGCAGCAACAGAGAAAGGAGAATTTATGTTCTAATTGTTGAATATGCTAGACATTTCATAGAAAAATAGACCGTTTCCTGTCTTTGAAGTGCTGATTATGTCATGGTAATAAGCGAAAGCTGCAATTAATAAATGGGACAAAGGACGTAGGAGGAAAAAGTTAACGTTGCATGGCTAACTTAATAACAGAAGGTTGTTGTTATTTGCATAACTGTTTGGGATTTGTATCTCTTCAAAACATGTTTATTTTTCCTCTGGCCTTTGAATTAAAGAATAATTATATGCTGAGCCTCTTTTCTGAAGCATACTGGCCAAATTGGGAACCTAGTTAAAAAAATTATAACTTTTCAGGACTTACAAAGTGTGCCACCGTCTTGTCTCTCCTGATCTGCTCCCAAGCAGTCTGATACAATTGAATAATCTCACGGAATTTCAGTGTAAATGAAAGAACAGATTATAGCTCTGTCTGGACAAAATCAGAAAAATTTTTAATTTCTTGGATGAGTTTAGCTGGACTTATTTTATGGTTGTGACTGATACGCTATAACTTCTGTGTTTGCATCATGTGAATGTTTAATGTGAATGAAGCTGGTGGAAGATGAACGGGTTAATTTCATCGTTATCATTGTACTGCTTTTTTAATCTTTCCACCCCACATAGAGAGCACATAGAGAGACTTTGCTTCAGCTGCCAAGTCAGAGAACTGCTCCCCACTAACACGTAGTACTCTCTCTGAGTGGGGGGTACTTAACCTGAACTGCTTTTATTGCAACCTTGAATAGAAGGGTGGAGTCCTAAAAGGTTTTAAAGGTTTTGTGAGGTGCAGAACTCAGTGACTGCAGTGCACCGAAAGGGAATGATTATCTCCAGAAGCTTTTGCACAAGCTGTCTGTTTTCCTTATTACGAATAGAGTAGATCTAGATTTGGGAGGTCATTGTAGACCTGTAGAAAAACCTTGTTCACTTAACTAATTTGATTTAACACACTATAATTGTGTTATAGTGTGTAATCCTGTTAATTGCTTTTCTTTAATTGGGTAAGTTAATGGCTAAAATTATAATGCAATGGTTGCTGAAATGTTGGCGGTAGTTACAAATTTGTTCCTCCCTATTCCACCTAGTGTCTGTGTCTTTTTGTGGTGAACTAGATATGGATAATGAGAGAGACCTTCTAAAGATAAAGTGAGGTGGAGTTTTAGATACTGTAAGAGAATGACAACATTCCTACCTCTATACTTTGTTCCCTTGCTCTCTTTTCTCTTTTACAAGCTCATTTAGGAGTAGATGGGCTACTATAGTAGGTGTTACGGCACCACTCCTTCCTTTCCAATAAAATGACGTCATGAAGTAGATCCTTAAAGACAAATAATTTGATGGTTTCCAAATATGTTCATTAAGACAGTTGTATTTGAACTTGACCGTGTTTCTATTTCTGTGTTAGACTCTTGACTCTTCAATTTCAAGATAACCATGTTTTGGTGCAGTTGCTAGTATGCTTGATATGTGATAACACTTTTAAAGTAAATATTTTACAGGTGGCTATTTAACAAGTTTTTAAGATGAGTATTCTGTAAGTGTTGTGCTTACCTTTGCAGTTTGCAGCAGATAAGAGTTGAAATTCAAGTCAACTGTGATGCTGTGTTTGATAGAAACTACGATGCCTAAGATATGTGAATAATAAACTTTAGTTTCAGTAGAAAAGGATTAAGATAGACTAAACAAAACATTACAGTTTTGTCACACAGTTAACAAACAGTTAACATATGCTTTTAAAACATTGATGGCAATCAACTTAGTATAAAATGCATAGGAAAAAAAACCCCTCAATATTCATATTTTCTGGCTAATCAGCATTGTGTAATTTGATAAATTTATTTTTGTCCTTTAATGATGTTGCCCTCCCCACTTCTGTTTTTACTTTGGAAAGCATTTCCATTCCTGCTTTGTACTTGACATCTACAAAACGCTTACGTCAGCACTGTACCCTGTGTCACAAACATTGAGAAGAGAGTTTTGCTTTGAGTTTAGCCCAGGCAAATTGTTTCAGGGAGAAGGTCACTATTTTAAGGCATCTAAATCGTACACTTTCAATTGTTTAGAATGTATGGAAATAACTTACTTTGTTTCAATGGTAACAAGTAAATGAAAGATTTTTTTTGAAAAATATTCCAAAAGAATGTAATTTCTCTGTCCTTTTTCCATTCCCCACAATATATTCCATATGCTATTCCATTTTTAACATGCAGTTGCTTAAAACTGTTCTACTTGGAGAAATTTTAGGAAAAGAATTGTTTTCCCATGTTTTTCAGGCATACTTTCCCAAGATACTTTTGAACTACTTTATTTCATTTTTTGAAGTTTTGTAAAGAGCTGCAGTTTTTCCAGACTTCCCTCTTCAATTACTATTTTTACAATTAAACCTCCACGTTCAGCAGGACCCTGTTGCTGGTTTTCTTTGCAGGCACAGGCACCTCCTCCTCCTTCAGGCATGACCTAGGTTTCCTGCAGCAGAGTCTCAGACACTGGATTTATGAAAATAACTGGTTTAAAAGAGTGGTGCAGCATCAGGTCAGCTAAGGTGGGGTGCCTTCAAAGGGGGACCTAGAGCAAAGAAAACTCCAGGCAATTATACCCTTATGACTTAATGCCCCCATCTCTTACACACTCTTCTTATGCCTTGTTCCAATGGTGATTTTTGGCTTATTGTCTTCTAGCTCTTTGCTGGATTCTTTCTCCATGTCCACCACACAGGCGGGCCCTTGATTGCTTGTCTTGTTGAGTTACAGCTTCTGCTGACTCTTGTAGCCTTCTTATTTTCTGTTTTTTTTTCTGGGGCACCTGCTCACTGGCAAAGCATGGAAAGCTAAAAAAACCCCACTATTCTTAAGATAATAAACAATGCCTAGCAACAACCAAAACATCACTGTGTTATCAATATTCTTTTCATACTAAAGCTAAAATAAAGCACTCTACCCGTTCCTAGGAAGATGACTAAGCAAATTAATTATTCCAGCTGAAAGCATATCTAGGTCTACGTTCACAGCTTTTGGCCTAAGTCTGCAGCAAATCCAGCTACTGATGCTAGGCAAGCAACACAATAAATCACACAGCTTTATAACTTCGTGTAGCTCGTTCTACTTAGGACTTGTTTGTGCTGAATAACTAGCATCTCTCAATAACTGGTTGGTTGCTAAAAATATATATACATATTCAGGAAGATTCTGGAGTCAGGGAATGGTTTGAGTTGGAGCGGACCTTAAAGAGGTCTGGTCCCAACCCCACTACCACTACACCAGTAGGCCAGGTGGCTTGAAGCCCCATGCATCCTGTCCCCTTCCAGGATTGGGGCAGTCCACAACATCTCTGGACGACCTGTTGCAGTGCCTCACCACCCTCACAGTAAAGGACTCCATGCATACCAAGATTGATTTCTCTGCTGTGTACACTGTATTTTATACCTTTGGATAATGATGTTTCATCTTCTGTCAAGTATTAAATTAGATTTCTAAAGCAAAAACTTCATGCAGATGGCATGCTGGTAGTATGCCCTAGTAATTATCGATAAAGTCCCTCTTGTATTTTAGTTTCTTAAACACTTTACATATGCCCCAAAACCACCTAATGTACCATAAATGTAAGGTTCGAGACTTTAAAAATGTGCTGAACAGCTATACTGATACTGAGATGAGGTATGGGAAGTCATGCTTTCATAAGAACTGTGTGAGACATCTGTCTGGTAGTAAAAACATTACGGAAAAGTTTGTCTTTTGACAAGGTCTTCTGAAACATTTACTTTATTAATGTTTTTAACAACATAAAATGATTCAGTCAATTTTTTAGAAATCTAACTGATAGAACCTTGTTTCTTAGAGTTCAATTTTTTTGGTCTTCTTTTGGTTTTGTTTTTGTTTAGATCTGTTGCATTTTGACATGGGCAGTTTCTATAATACTGTTCCTGCAGTGAAATGTTTATGCCGAGTTTGATGTTAATAGAAAGGGAAAAAGTGTACATGTGCATAAATCAGCTCCGTGTATCTGCTGTGAAGGCCTTAGAACCACAATGCAAGAGTCAGACTTGTATTTTCTGTGTAACTTTCTGTAGGTACTGTGTCAGTAAATACAGTGCGGTGTTGTCACCCTTAGGTGGCGGCATTGACGTTGTAGTGGTGACAGGAGCTCCTGGCCCGTGCTGTGGGGAATTGCCAATGCACAGCAGATAATTTCTGAATATTGTGCTGGTTCCGCAGACCCTGTGTTCCCTTCAGCTGCCAGGATTGCTGTCAGAGTAATTCTTAAATGTCTCAATAAGATCAGCTGTATGGTTTCACCACTTTCTGCCTCTTTTCTGTTTTTTCTTTCTGAACAGGTACTGCATTTCAACATTGTGAGTTTACTTGACTTGTACAGTCTGTGTGTGTACACATTTAAAAGCAACCAGTTGTAATCTGGAGTTGTAATCTGTATTGTTGCATTAATTATACCTTTTGACTAGTTAGGTTACATGTGGTTGATTAATGCTGTTTCTACTCTACTGTTTAAAAAACTTTCAGTTTTGATATTGATATAAAATTAGGTATTATACCACTTAAAACATTTCTTTGGGCTGTAATTTTTTACCACTTTTAATGAACATTCTAAGTATAAAAATGTGTAGTACATATATTGTAAATATAATGACAAAGAAGTGAGGGATGAAATGAAATAGTGGAATAGTGGAAATACAGAACTTTTTTCTACTTTTTGGTCAGCATTATAAGATGATTATTCATTTGATACTTTCAGATGATGTATTTTGCATATAATTTCAGTAAAGGTTAAATACATTTATTTATACATTCAAGTGACAGCTTTTTATGCCTGTGCATTAATAGCTGGCATGTCAGTGAACTTGTACATCAAATTTAGGAAGAACTGGAACAAATAATGTTCTCAGTGTTGGAGATTCTGGTACTGAAAGTCCAAATGGATGGAGGTAATGCAAAAATCCTAAATGCAATATACAAGCAAATTTCAGCAAGTTGTGAGTTTTAAATTTTGAATTAGAATGTAGGCACTTCAGCTTTTTTAGTTTTCTCTGTGGGCTGTTTTTTGGCTACTCTTGAATAAGTTATTTTAGCTTTTAATTAAAAACTTGATGACCAGGAATTGGTAGCTGGATATGGAGCCTTTTCAGTTGTTTGAAATACCCATATTTAGTTGTCCTTTGGGATCGCTGATATTGTTATAATACTTTAGTCACAAACTGAATTTCGTGATACTAGAGTGAAAAATCTTTCCACTAAAATATATGATGCTAGATATTAAAGTTACCTAAATGGAGCTGCAATTTCTGTATTTTGTTTGTTTCCTTGTTGGGGGTTTTTGTTTGTTTATTGTTTTTTATCTGGTGGTATCTTGTGTGAAAGAGACCACTGGCAAACTCCAGATGGATCACTTGTAGGTTCTTCATCTGTTAAGTTGGTATCTTGACCCATATTGTACTTCGTAAGACTCTTCAGCCAAGGATAAGCAATAAATCAAAACTGATAATATTTCTTCCAGTGAGCTGTGATGCTTACTGAAAGAGATCATATGTATGATGCTGTGAAGCAAATCCCTTAAAACTGTCGGTATCATTATTTTAAAATAGTGGTAATTTGCATCAATCAAAGATAATACAAATACATTTTTATTTGTATACGACAGAGACAAGATTATGTAAAAGTAATGAATGGCAGGCATCTTTGTTTATATAGTTTCTTTCCAGCAAATTCCAGCTGAACTTTTTTATCTTTATGAAGCTAGAAAAATGAATGTCTAATTTCTGAAGCTGTGTGAAAACACTTTTGTTTCACAAAGAACTTCACTGTAACTTACATAGGTTACAGTTTTCAGTATGAGAAATCAAATCATTAAGGTACAAGTTCTACAAATGCCTAAATTCTCTCTCCTCATCTTTCTTTAGTGACTGATATCGGGGAGCACATAACTAATTATGTGTTCTCTTGTGGGTATCTGGAGGTGCCCTTCCAGGTAGTTGTGTTCTCTGAAATGCTACATTGTTGGCAGGCAATGTTGCAGGGCAAATTAATTGGACATGGAGTCCAAACTACCAAAACCGTCCTAAGTACTGTCTTTTTTGAGTTAATGTTAAATTCTGGCCAGTTTTGAACTGCAACATCAGTGCCCCCGGTGGGTAGATTTCTGCTTTTATACTTGGATTTACACTTAAATTGCAAATTTATCATCCATACACACTTCATGCTCTTTCATGCTAGGAATTACAGTGTTATTTATTTTAGAATTTGCTACAGCCTTTCAACTGTCATTGTTTTGGGTTTTTTTACCTAGAATGATAATGTTTAAAAAACTGTATTTGTGTGAACTTTAGACATAAAGACTGTTATTGTTGCTAATTTTTAACATCCTGTTATTTTCAGAGCTATGTGTAGCTTTGCCCCACTGTTTCAGAGTCCTTAGCTTAGTGTTCCTCCTTTTCCTTGTTTTATATAGTTTTTTTAAAAAATTATTTATATTTTTCAGAAATAACTATTAGAAAGTTCTGTTGTATCTGAGGCTTTCCCTAAGAATTCTCTTGCTGGGGTGGTCCTCAGACACCAACTTATGGTTGTCTTTGTTTGGTCTTCTTGTTCCGTTGCATCCAAATGTGGTTTGTTTGGGGTCTCTCTGGGGGTTGTACGTTATTCTGACATTATGCAATAAAATTACAGTTTTCTAAAACTGCAAAATTATTTTTAAACCTTTCAAGTTTTTAGGAGATTTATAGATAATGTCTCTCTGTGTTTTGTTGCTGTTACCCTACTGATTCTCCTCCCCAGCCCCCTGTGGGTAGTGAGCAATTACCTGTGTGGGGCTCAGCTGCTGCCTGGGGTTAAACCATGGCAGTGGAGAAAGTTGTGCTGGTGTTCCCTCTCCTACCAGCTTGGTAAAATTACAGATATGGTTTAAGAATATTTTCTGTCTGAAACATGAAAATGTCAATCAGAAAAAAAAAAAAAATCTAGATTACAAAATCCTGGTGAAAAAGACCAAATGTGATTGGGAACGACTTACTTTTTAATGTTTTTCTGCTTAAACATAGAGAAAAACAAAAAACCTCCAAGGGTAAGGTTTTCATAAAGTATTTTTATTTTCTTCCCTCTCAAAGGCAAAAAATACTGGATTTGGTAAATGGGTCAATGGGCTAACTTCATTGTGGGTGAATGTACATTGCCAGTGGAAGTTTTCCAGAAGACTTCCTCTGACTACTTCCAAGGGTTGCATTTTTACAATGATGATGACACAGTCAGGTAGCGCTGCTGTTAGAGGCGTAGCTGTGCCTCTGCCATTGTGTCCCTTAGGAACACAAGTGCCGTGTGCCCAGAGGATTTGTTTGTAGGCCTTGTGAGTCTGGAGCTGTTGCCCTGCTAATGCTCTCTGCAGTTTTGTGCCAGAGGTACAGTGGTACAGTTCACCGCTGTCAGGCTTTGCAACATGCATGTAGGTGTGACAAAAGAGGTGTTTCCTTTGCATAAAATGTCAGCTTTGCAACTCTCTTCTTCTGCACAATGCTCTTTTATTGTATTTCCAAGTCTGCTCGTGTTTTGAGTTTTTAAAATATACTTTTATAAAAGCAGTTTTATAGTTTTCTTTATAATAGTCTTGAAGCTTTTTAGTATTTTTTTTTTATTTGCTGTTTAAAATACGTGAAAATGAAAGTTGTTGGTTGCACTGAAGTTATTGGATTGTTTTGGTGGGTGGGGAGAGTGCTGTTAATCTTGTGCAGCCTCTTGAAAATACAGAGAATTACTCAGCCATGTAGAGAATAACTATATCGTATAATATGAGTGAGAGATTTGTGACTGTGTTCTTGAAATTGGATTTCAGCAACTCCGTAAGGCTATTTAAATATATTTGTTACTGCAGAAATATGGGAATTTCTAGAATGAAATAGTGGTTGATAATTTCTGTGGTTTTAAGCATTTCTGAAAATACCTTAATGTTGCATACTTCAGGAATTTGTACTTTGTAGGTTTCAGAACACCTCTATGTAATACTGTTCTCCTTCATTTTTAGTACTGTCTGTTGTGGCTCAGAATACCTTAGAAAATTTATTCTTCCTATAGAGCTCATTCTTGAGCTAATGTCCTTGGGTTTTTTAAAATGTCTCTTAGCACTCTGGAGTCTGGAAAGCACTGTACTGTTCCTGGGGCTCATAGACTACAATTTCCCCAGGTTTTGAAGTATTTGCAACAAAGTTTCAGTAAGTTTTGGAGTGCTTTTAATGAGATAGAAATAGTGTGGGTGTTTGCAGTATGTACATCTTGTAGATGTTCTGTACTTTTTTGCTTTTTTTTTAGTCTCACTTGGGAAAGGTGTTGCAAATAAACTATTATGGAGGGGTTGCTACAGCTGACCTTTTGTTTTTTCAGTTGTGATACTAGTCCTCTGTGAAATGATATGAAACTGCAGTGCCTGTAGAGATAAGTGGTTGATGTTATTTTTTTGCTGGGAGAAAAGCTATATGGAATATGTGAATTTTAAACTTGAATGACACTACTTTATTATTAATTCTATTACACAAATGGAAAATTTGGAGCACAGTCATCCTTTGGAGGAAGTAATTTTGTTGTTGTTGTTGTAAGGCAACAAAATTCTTGTGATTATATCTAGTAGGACTGTCATGTCCTGTAAAGGCCACTACCTGTCTCTTCTATATGCTTTATTTTGTGGTGGGAGAAGTTATCTGGAAATTCAAAACTTCTTTGATGGTAATTCCAGCCATTTCAGGCACCGTGGTGGTGGCCTAGTTGTTTTCATGCAAGTGTCAGTTTGTCTGCATTACAACATATACTCAGGAAGATAATTGTTTTCTTCTCCTCTAAAGCACTCTGCCCTGAAACTGAAAAGTGTTGCAGAAACATGGGTTATAATGGGTTTCATGGTGAGATACTGCTGGTTTACTTCCTTGGCTTGTGCTTTTACGTAGCAGTAGTGATTCTTGGACTGTAGAAACAGTTCTAATATGTCTGTGAACCAACACCCTTCCAAAATAAAACTTGGGTGAGGTAATGCAAAAAGCTGCCATGCTAAGTTTTTTATTTTTATTGATAACTTTGGCTTTGCTAGTAATTTCCTCTAATCTTATGAAGATGATGATAGTGCAGTTTGTCCATTAAAGTACGCACAAGTAGAATATTGAAACAAATATTTTAAGGTCCTGCTCTCAAACTACAATTATTTGTAAGGAAAATTTCAAGTATATTTTATTTAAGAACTAAATCCAGATGCCTATTTTGACTGTTTTTGTCAGTTTTAAGCTATTTACTTAGTAATGCATAGAAATGTGGTGTCGTGTGACACTAATTTAATGATTTGTAATGTGTTGGTATTTTTGTGTGTGCAGAGCAATGTCTATTTGCCATTTAGCAATAGATTTTAAGTTTGAACATGGACAAGGTGATAGAAGTTGATTAAAGATACTAAATGTACATTAAAACCAGTTGAAAACAGTGGTTTTGGTGGTATAAGCATGTTAGATCTGAAGAGTATCTCTCTGCAGTTGGTTTGCATTTAGATGCTACTAGCTGTGCAGAAATAGTGCAATATGTATATAAACGTTCCACCGTTTTTAGCATGCTATTTGAAGAAAAATAATTTTAATATTTCATTCTATGATATTATTTGGCTTATATTTTCAAATAATATTTGCAAGTAAAAATGGATTATTTATTGTCCAGCAGTTAAAAAAAAAGAATACATTCTTTTTGAATGAAACATAGTTTATATCTTTCTGTGTCTGATCATTTTAGGAAACGCTGCTTTGAAAGAAGATAAATTTCAATGCATAATAAAAGACACCAGGCAGATCAAATATTTAGATACCTTGGCTTAAGAATGTGTGCCTCAAATAATTGTTCTTTTAATCTGGTAATTCTGTTGAAGATGTCATTCTTAATGTATCAAATCTACCATGCATGATTTGGTGTGCTATGGCTAGGACATGCAACTTCTGCAATAGTTAGTCTCCATCACAGGAGACTGCACTCCTCTTTCATCTATTTAATTTTCCAGGCATATTTGTTTCTGACAGATTTGGCCATCCTAAAAGTAATGTTTAATTTCTCAAATTAGTTTTATTTTTTCAGGTAGAGTTGTTTTTTTTTTTTTTTTTTTTTGCTTAACATAGTAGGTGGAATTATTACTGCTTTTACTGGTTAACCTGTTTGTAACTGTATTCAGAAGACATTCGATTATGGTTTTCTTGATTTTTTTTTTTTTTTTTCTGACTTCTTTTCTTGTCTTGCAGAAAGGATAGGCTCTTGAATGTAAGGAGTAATTACTAATGTTGTACACCACTAAATCAACATTTTTGTAAAGCAGCTGTTGATTCTGAAAACAAATATTATTGAAGAACTACCAATTAATTTCATATTGCTGTCACTGCAGTTTGTAGTACCTGCATAAATGTAGCATAACAGTTTCCATTTTAAGATCTCACATTTTCAGTTGCATATAGCTTTCCCTTGTGTCGCCGTTCTCACCGAAGATGAGTAGAGAAATGACACAGAGTCCAGGCTCAGGGATAAATGGAAGTGATTTAATAATTTTTCCAAAGGCTTTTATATGTTAGTTCACAAAAAGTGTGTTAAATGGCATAAGGTAATTGGTCTTTTGGCCATCCACCCCTTGAGGGGATTGGCCAAGTTCTAAGACACCCGTTTCTAAATATTTATCTAGTTAAAACCATAACAATACTGCAAAACAACCTGCAGGTGCAAGAAGTTTGCAAAACTGTAGCATTGTTTAAAAGAATCTGCATGGGAAAGACAGAACTCTCAGAAAATGCTGCCGAGAGCTGAAGAGATTCTCTACTGAAGCTTTTTCAGTATCCATACCCTTGCTTTTTACTTTAGCCATAAATTCTCCTTCTAGCTAGGGAGTATGTGTGTATGCCAATCTTTTGTTTAGAGTTCTCATTTTTCACAAAAAGTAAGAAGTCTCTATGAATATCTGCTTATGAATCCTTAAAATGCAGGTTTTTTTCTGCGCCAGTTAACAGGGACAACCACAGCAGTATGACAGATGTGCTTCTGCTGTTTTATTGTCCTTTGAAAAATACAGCTTGCCTATGTTCAAACCAAGGTTTGAAGAGAAGCATTATTATTTTCTGCATATACATGTAATCTATGCTAAAGATAATTCATTTTGAGATGGATCACTTAAATGTATATAGAGCAAGGTGACGTGACTTGGCATGGCATGAAAATTTCCTGTTCAGGGTGTGAAAAGGTTTGGTAAGGCTGCCTTGTACTTCTTTCACTACATGCTATGGTCTCCTCTAAGTGTAGGATCAAATAAAAACAGGCAATTGTGGTTTTGTGTTGTTTTGTCTTGGTTTACTTTTGCATGATCATCTATGCTTTGTTCCTTGGTGGTTTTATGAGAGGAACATGGAAAAATAAGGAAAGCGGGTAGCCCTTGACTTGCTTTGGTCTTTTCTGAGAGGCTTTCCATCCCTATAGTAAAAATCAGTCGATGGCACTGATTTTTTGGGGCAGCTTTGACTAATATGCCTAAGTTTTGTCTTGGAAAAATAAAAATAAAGCTCCTTGGTGATGAGTTTTGGATGGGGCTTTTTGCTTGTTTGCTTTTGAGGTGATCATTTTATGATCATTTGGAGAATATGGCTTGGAGATTAAAGAAAGTGAGAGTTCTGGAAAAGCCTTGCAATCTGCAAGATGATTAAACAAACTTGCTTTCCCAAGAAGTCATATAATCTGTGATACTGAAAAGAGACTTTGTAATGGGTGCTGTTAAGCTTCACTCCTACTTTTTCGGTTCTCCCCTAAAGTTGAAGCTAGGCCTAATCAAAGGATAGGTCAGTTATCTTATTAGTGATGCTGCTCTCCAAATACATCCAGCCTTACATCCCATTCTGGCTTTTCTGCTGGAAAGGAGTGGGGATTGGCAGTCAGATTTTCCCCAAACTGATGTTTGTTTATTTGGGGTTTTTTTTTCCCCCCATTTCTGGGACATATTTAAGTCACTGGTGTAATTAGTATTATTTCTGAGAGTGAATGTAAGCCATTTTTATCACAGAGGATTGCTAATTTGTGCCCCACATGATCTTGTCTTTAAAACATAAAATTACCGAAGTAATAGATGAGTGTGAAATAAAAGGAATAGATTATGAGCATCAGACTAACTTGGGAAAATTAATTCTTGAACATATGCCCTGTGTATAGGTTCCTCAAAATGAAAGGAGGAGAGGAAAATCACATCTTAAAACATTGAGTCTCCTGATAGGAATTTTGAAAAATGGTTTTGGATTCATGTTTAGAAGTGAAATCTCATACAGCTGTACAACACAATGAGAAAACTTAATTCATTGCTGAGCTGGAATGCTTTTGCCATCAGTAGACTTTGGCCATATAGATTGCAGGTCTAAATTCACAAAAATATTTTCATGTTTTATTCTATGCTACCATTTTATAAGCATTTACCCATTGATTTCAGTGAAAAAAAACTGTCTTTAAAAAAGACAAATCTGTTTAGCAGAGTAAAGACTAAGAAATGACTAGTAGATAGGTTGTCACTCAGTGATGGTGCACCATTTGTAAATTTATGAACTTATCACGGAATTTACATGTACTCCAGTGCCTTGATGAAATCCAGTCTATTGTATTAACACTGTGATTTTTATCAGCTAAAACAAAAGTCTTTATCAGTCCATTTTTGAACTATTTCTGCCTGGATTTATGAGCCTAAATCAGTATTTTGACTATTTAGAGGTGAATTACACAGATGGAGAAGTTTTAAATTACTCACTATCCAGTAGCTGCTGTTTGTACAGCTCTTGAATTACCGTTGTGATTAAAGGTATTTTGGTATGCCATATGCATTTTGTTGTTTGTTTTCCTCCTAAACAAAACTTAGGTAAATAATTTAAATACCAATTTATAAAGTGTTTAGATTTAAAGTTAGTTGAGGTAAATTATATGCATCTGCAGAGAGTGAAGAATTCTATTATGTCAGTCTTTTTTTAAAGGCACAGCACACAACATTATTTGTGAGTTGCAGTGTGTTGCCAACGTGTGACGAGTTCCGATGGATGGAGGCTGACAATTCAACCTCAATATTCTATTCCTTTTATTAAGAAAGTGTTTTTTCTGACCACTGTGGACTGCTTCAGGGAATGGTGTGGTGTGAGGGCAGGAAAGGTGCAATTTTCCTCTACCTAATTATTGTATATTAAAGGGGAGCAGTTTATTTGTTGCTGTAATCAAGTTGGTCTGTGGAATGGTTTTAGAGTCTCTTATCTATTTGAAAACTCTCCCTGCTCTCCAGTCAAGCAAAGAAAAACAGTATTCCAAAGCTTCAGATAAAAGAAAAAGACTCTTCTGTTGATTGAGAATTTTGATTTAACAGTAGCAGCATTAAATGCTGACCTTAATTAAAAATAAAAAAAACCCCTATTATATGAAAGATGGTATTTTTTTGATTCCCTATAAAACTATATTTTTGTATTGCCATATTTTTTCTTTACCATTTCTCCTCTGAAATCTAAATGATTTTTTGTATAGCCATATTTTTTCTTTAGCATTTCTCCTCTGAAATCTAAATGATTTTGCAAATGTTTTATCCTTGTTATTGAGTCTAATCTAGTTGTTATACAAAGAGCATGTCATTTAGTAGCTGACTCATTTTTTCTGTATAGTGCAAGTGGTATTGAAAATGTTTGCTGAAAGTTATTATTTGTCTCACAAAGATTTTAGGTTTTTTTTTAGTCTCTCTTGCAAACTGTTTGAAGGAGGCAAAGGGCTTCTGTCTTTACAGACCATAATTCCTTTTCAAATTCAGGTAGTAGATTACAATTATGATGCAACCCCATAATTTTCACCTTGTTGCTATTCAGTGTTATTGCAATCCTTTTAAGTTGACTGAAGTGATTTTTTTATTCCCCCCTGAAGCATTCCTTCTGTTGAGCACTTTTGTCTTTGCCTTATGTACTTTCACAGTTTATTTTCAGTTTTCACTTACTGACACTGAGTTTGTTCAAGGTCAGTTTGTTTAGCTTCATCTGTCTGATACCATTAACACTGGCATCCTCACCCAGTAAAAATAAACAAGGTTTCAAAAAGATTGTTTTGCATCAGAATGGATGTTATTACTTCCATGAACAGAGAAGAGAAATGATCAGCAACAATCCCTGAGTTAGGGGGATATCACCCTGAGCTGATAGTAGGATCTGCTCTACTCTGCACAGAGCAGTTATTCAGTAGGATGTGACCTGCAAAGTACCAGCAGGAAGATAAGTATGTGGAGGGTGTTGGCTTGTGGGTTTTTTCCTTTCCCCTTCCTACCCTCTCATACAGAGAAATGTGTACTTGCACATTTGCTCCTTGCAGTTAGTCGTCTTTTCCATTAAAGTTATAATTTCAATGAACTTTTAATCTGTTTCTGGAAAAGTGTTGAGCTCTAAATGCCTGTCATCTTTCTAATTATTACTTTGTGTTTCAAGATTGCTAAACTTAAGTTTTGTTCTTTTTTCCATTGCCTGAGGTTTGTTTCCTTAATTCCAGAACAGTGGAAGTATTTGTCATCTAGGTTACATTTAAAGCTTCGCATAGGCTGTCATATGCAAAGATATCTCATCAGTTTGAATCATGTGCATTTTGTTATAGTCTGTTCAGATAAGCCTAGAAATATTTAAGATACTTTGTTTTATTTTCCTCAGGTATTTCCAGTGTTTTTGCCATCCTTATGATTTTCTTTTAAATTCTGTAGCTCTGTGTTTCAATTCAAATCAGAGAGAGATCTGTTCCAGTTTAATTCTCACAATTTTGTATACTTGCCCTCCCTGTATTATTTTGCTTTGAAGATCTATTTTTTCACCGATTATATTAATCTAATAACCCACTTTTAGGTTAAGTAAAAACCCATTTGCAACAAAGATGATGTAGGTATAGACGCTGACATGTAAGACTAAATTTTCAGAAAAAAAGTGATTGTTTTATTTGAGAAAGCTGAATTTTATCAAGAAACCATGGTTAGATTAAAAACTATGAAAATAATTGCTTTTCTTAAGGTAGCCAGCTTCTTTACTACAGTGAAGTGTTCCTTAAAGAGAAATTGCAGTGCCTTGGTGTTCCCAATTGGTGCCTTGCACAAATTCTGACAAATTCGTCTGTTGTCATGACTTCCTGTAACTGTTACGGTTTTTGTGTGACCTTGGAAGGATGGACTTGAGTAAATCTTTCCGATGCTAATATAGTGGCCTGGAGTTTCTTGATGGAAAAGGGCTGAAAATGAGAGACCTCATTTTCTATGTATTCTTTCTCTTAATTTCAGGATTATTCTAGGATGCATGGGGGATGTCAGCGAGTTATGGTGCTCTATTGCTGTGCATAATTATCTTGCCATGAGAAGTTCAGCTGGCCTCAAAAGAGGCCAGTTAGCTTCTGGAGTTTAAGTGTTACTTTTGAGAGGCAATAATTGGAAAAATTAGTTGAATTTTCAACAGAACTTAGTTAAAAATTAATAGTGACTGGTGGTACTGATTTCTGAATTGTGGAAGTGTTAATTAGACCTACAACTCTTTAGAATATCTGGTTTCAGTTTTGGAAGTTAAGCAGTTTACATAACTGAGTTCCTGTACTCACACTTAGGTGTTCAAAAAGTTATTTCAAAATGCTTTTAATACGCTCCAAATACTTTTAATATGCTCCATTCCTATTAATATTGAAGAATGATCATGCAACACTCTGTGGAAGTCAGGAACCTCTTATTTAGGGTATTAAATGTGTAATATTTAATATTAGGCTCTGACCCGTGTCATGCAAATCTGTGCTTATATAGGAGTGGAAAACTAAGATAGTATCCTTTGTGCTATGAGTTTCACTTCTTTGACTGGACTTCTGGACCAAAAAAGATTGTATATCTTTCAGATATATACTACACTGATATTTTTACAACAATACCACATTTAATTACAAAACTAAACCAAAATTTATGTTATTATTGTGTAGTGTGTTAAAACCTGCTTAGTTTTTTTTTTATATTCTCCAAGTAATGTGATCTGATTTAATGTCCTCCTCTACTTTTCTTTACTTACTGTTAAAACACCCAGTTGCAAGGAAAAAGTGAATATAAAGAACTCGCTCATTTAACTCTGAAACACTTATTGTCAATAAAATGAAAATCAAATCCTGCTTCTCTCACCTTCTCTGCCCTTCTGGTGGTATGAACCAGCTGGCCTTTAGTGACCTCCTCCAACATCAGATAGAAAACTTTAATGATAATAGTTGGGGGAAAAAATGTGCCTCTCAGTTTAACTAGAGGACATTTGCTGCCTTTTCTTTTACAGGGAAAGAGGATTTAAACAAACTTTCCATAACATTTGTTGGTTGTGTATTTCATAGTAACCACCATGAAGTTCACTGCATTTAAGGAGACGATGAAGCCGAGATGAAAAGATATAAATTCATGAAGGCTCAGCTTCACAGCTGGTGTATAATCCTTTCTGTTGTCACTGGTGCCCTGGCCCCAGTACCCAGCAGAACAAAGGGAGCTGAATTGGAAATGGTGGGAGCTGGGGAGCCTCTCGCTGGCAGCACAGCTCATGGCCATAGGCCTTGTCAGGGCGCAGTGTGATACCCTTTATTCTGGGTGACAGATGCGAGGTGGGTTCTGCGAGGGGGAAGTCATTACTAGTGTGAGGGCAGTGTCAGATCAAAAGTAACCAGTGATCAAACAAGGTAAAGGGCTGCGGAAAACAGGCTTTCTGTCTGGCCTCAGCACCTGCCGGATCACTGAGGGGAATAGGCCTTGCGTGTCAGGTTACGCTGATCCCTTTGATGTACAGTGAATAAGTGAAGATGGAAACTGAAGGGGAGAGGGAAGAGTTTTATTTCCCATTTCTTCAGGGCAATTGAAGGTGCTCTCTTATATAATGCTGGCATGGACTTCACAGCTGGAAAAAAATCTCCAAAAGACCCCTGTAGGAAGTAAAATGTTCAGGGCTTGGGGTTTTCTCTTTCTAGCCCAGTCTCACTGATGAATTCTTCAATGGTGCTGCATTTTGATGACTGAGGATAAAATCTGAAATTTATATTAGATCATAATATTAATATTCTAATATTAATGAATACTGTATTATCTAGAAATATAATAATAAAATTAAAATATTTGAAACATTTATATAATATTATACTATATTTCTTTAAACAGAGAGCTGTAGAAGCATATGCTGTACGTGCATACAATGTTTTTTCTGTGGAGACTTTTACTATAACTCAGATTGTATAAAGTCTGGCTAACTACAAAGTAACAATAAGTGATTACCTGTAAACATTTCAAGTGTGATAATAAGCTGTACTTGGTGTTCCACAAAGAGTGTTCCAGTTCTGAAATACCCATATGTATGCACACCTGCAAAACCCAAGTAATTTTGTAACTGCCATGCTTCTTTGTGGTGCTCCATGACATAATTCTGTAAATTAATATATTTCATTAAGCAAACTTCCTTGTACTTAAGACAATTTCCTCATTTCTGCACCTTTTTTATTCCGTTAAGTATATTTTACAATTCATTTTGTTATGGATGGCTTTCTTTATACAGCTTTGTAGTAATACAAATTTATTTTATTAGAATATTGTCACATTTCAATTACAAGTTTATTTTTCTACACTGAAAATAAGAAATATCTGCATGCAGATGGAAACAATTATAGCCAAGTCAACTATTAGAAATTGTTCTGTAGTTTAACAATTACATTGTCCTTTTTGCTGCTAACTATGATCTAAGTTTCCTGCATATTTTGAAAAAGATTCCCTACTCGCTCCTCCTCTTCTCTCCTCTCTTGTCTCTCCTCCTTCTCGTTCTCCTCCTTTTCTTTTCTTTTCCCCATAGAATGGTTTGTGTGGGAAGGGAGCTCACGAGTCACCTAGTTCAAATTCCCGGCCATGGGCAGGGACACCTTCCGCTAGACCACATTGCTCCAAGCCCCATCCAACCTGGCCTTGAACGCTTCCTGGGCTGTGGCAGCCACAGCTTCCTTGGGGCAACCTTGCCAGGGCCTCACCACCCTTGCAGTAAAAAGTCTTTTCCTAATATCTGATCAAAACCTACTCTTTTTCTTGAAGCTATTCCCTCTTGTCATGTTATTCCATGCTCTTGTAAATAGTCTCTCTGCGTCTTTCTTGTGGGTTCCCTTCAGGTAGCGGAAGTCACCCCAAAGGCTTTTGTTTTCCAGGATGAACAATCCCAGTTCTCTCGGCCTTACCTTATAGCAGAGGTGCTCCCTGCCTCTGATCACTTTTGTGTCCCTCCTCTGGACTCACTCCAACACGTTTATGTCCTTGCTGTGCTGGGACCTCAGAGCTGGATGCAGCACTGCAGGTGGAGTCTGATAGGAGGAGAATATAGGGTATTTTTGTCTTAACGAGTGTGTGTTGTAGTTTTTGTTAAATCTTAAAGTGTGGCTGTGTGTATATTGCCAGGTATTCCAGAAAGTAAAAAAGTGCATTATAATCTTCCTTGATAAATAAAAAGAAAGAAACCTAATTAAAAATATTCCAGCAGTTTTATTATCAGTTTGGAAAGTTTTACATAGTTCAGTATTAGCTAAGAAAAATGGAAATGTCCTGTGCGGGTCTGTAGTATTTGTACTGTTACTATGGAAAAAACCCAACCTGGTGTTCTGAGCTCACTCTGTACTTTTATGGCAGGCCTTTTCTTCTTGATCTCAGCTTTCATGCAACTTCTCAAGCTTTACACTTGCATTAATTGATCTTAGAGTCTTCCATTTCAAGTGACCACGTGGTTTAAAATCAAAATAATACACAATAACTGCAATGAGTAACTAGTATTCAAATATCTTTTAAAGAAAAATCATATTTAGCTTGGTTTGTTCTTTTAATCTCTGAGATGAAGAAAAATAGCTACAAATCCACAAAAAAACCCCCTTCAGAATATATTTTTGTATTCAGAGAGAAAGCCGTATATGGTTTTCATCCTGCTGCAATCTAGATAAATGGGAATGAACTTGCTATGCATTTGCTCCATCTTTATTTTATTTCTGTTGTTTTTATTATTAACTAAAATGGCATTTTTAATGTTCCTGTGAGCAGTAAAGTATAGTTTCAGCTGCAGTGCCATCTGAGTCCTCCTAGTAATCATTTTGACCTAAAAATTTAAAACTCTATTACATTTTGCCTATGGTTTTTGTTCTCTAACAGATTTATCATTTCACATGTAGCTTCAGGTGGTGTGTTTATCTTCTGAAAGCTTAATGTTCCAATTGGCAAAAATTAAAACCCTAGCCAAAATAAAAATGTCTTCCTACATTTGTTCTACATCCTGTCTGGATGTAGAACCATTTGAATAAAACTAGTACAAGACCCGTCTGTAGGAGATGGGCTACTTTTTTTTAAATCTTTGTATTTTAGTTTAATTTTTTCTTTGCATCAATATAGAATCTACTACAGCTACTTTGTAGATTTTTTAGCTCTAGCCTATACCTACAACCAAACAACAACAACAAAAAAGAGACACCAGAAATGGCCCAGATTTTATAAAGAAAGCTGCCTTCTGTGTTGGGTTAGCTTTTTTTACCCTGCAATTTTTTCCCCCACTACAAAGCGAAATAATCCTTTACATTGTTAAAGTAAAAGTTCTGAACAAATCTTAGTTAGGAACACTGAAATCCTCTCTCTGGGAAGTTAGCCTTAGAGAAATTTGGGTACATGAAAAATGGGTACATGAGAAAAATATGACTAAATAATGCACGTATACAAATATCCCAGGGGTGGATGCCAGGAGGATGGTGCCAGACTCTTTCCAGTGGTGCCCAGTGACAGGATGAGGAGCAGTGGCCATAAATTAAAACACAAGAAGTTCCACCTCAACATGAGGTAGAACTTTCCGCTGAGGGTGGCAGAGCATGGGAACAGCTGGCAAGGGAGAATGTGGAGTCTCCCTTTCTGGAGACATTCCAACCCCACCTGGACATGTTCCTGTGTCACCTGCTTCAGGTGGCCCTGCCATAGCAGGGGGGTTGGACTGGGTCATTTCCAGACGTCCCTTCCAACCCTGACAATTCTGTGATAAAGGGTAGATGAATATTCTTATTACATAGATACAAGCAAATGAAAACATTAGGTCTCAGAAAGAATAAGAATGTAAACCACTCAGCCTTTTTAGCTAATAAATTGCTATAAGGATCTGAGTCAAATATTTCTTCTCTTTGAAAATAAACAAAAGAACAGAGAGACTTCCATGACCATCCATGTCCAAAATCAACGGTTCCTAGTATTTATGGTGTTGTAATTGGAGAGGGAAATACCAGATTTAATGTGTTTTAGCTGATACAGCTTGGGGGAAGAGGAAATTGGAGGGGAAGGTAGATTTAGAACACTAAATAAAAGTGCATCTAAATATCTAATGTATTAGAAAAGTTACTTAAAAGACAAATAACTATTGAAATATGTACTAAATGAAAGGAAGAAATAAATGTTTTCTGAAGTTTGTAGTTCTGAGTCGGAGTCATGTAATGGTCATAATTACTATTAATACATTCAAGAATCTTTTGAAGATACTGGTTGTCTCTTAATCTGGTATAAGGCTTGTTTATATCATTTACTGTGCAAAAGCATTGCTGTGGTAGAGGAACAATAGAAACTTAAAGAAGTCAAAATGGTCTCTGTTCCACACCCTTTCACTACATGGCACAAAGTTTGCCATAATGTCATTTGGATGCTATGCATTGGTATGTAGGCAGTCATCCATTAGTAATAAAAGCATGTATTTTTTTACTTACTAAATGAGTTCAGAATTAGTTTGCATACTGACAGATGTTTAATTTTGTAGCCTTTTGAAAACAGTATGGAGTGCTTCCCCTGTAGGTTCATGCTACAGTGTCTTTAACTCTTTTGAGCTATCTGATAAATGTATCACAGTTTGAGAGTGTAATTTGAGGTATTAATTTGGGCTGATTCATTACTTTGGATGTCCAGAGAGATGTTCTGTTGTGCCCACCGGGTTTGCTCTTATTCATAAGGCTCCTTCTTACATGTAAAATTATAAATGTTTCAATTTCACTTTTGTCCTTTTAGCAAAAAACAGACCATGTCCTGTGCCAGCTATTGCTTAGCTAATGCTGAAAGTACAACTCTGTGTGTTGGATGCTTTAGGTACTCACTTCAGTAAGATTTCTGTAACAGTGATACAATTAATTTTATGAACAAGATAGATTTGTGTCACAGGACATCATGACATTGTTTGGTAAAGCTCAGTTCCAGAATGAATAATTATAGCTCGTTGTGTGTTTTGGAGTATTTGAGGACATAATTCAACAAAGGCTCCAACAGAAAACCTGTGTAGTATCCTACTGATTTTAGTGTTTTGTGGCTTTCTGATGGCTGTTTTGGGTTTGTTTGTTTTGGTATGATTTTGGTTTAGTTTTATTTGAGCTTTTGTGTGTGTTTGCTTGTTTGTTTTGGTTGGTTGGATTTTTTTCTCTCCATAAAACCACTGAGCTGGCACAGTGTGCTTTCTTTATTGTTGCTGCAATACATTTGCACAAAGTCTGGTCCTATAATGGAGGGCAGAGCTTTTTGTTAAATATTCCAAGCTATTGTTAAACATTCCATGAAATTTTGAATGTGGCAAAAATAACGCTGGAGTTTAGCACAACAGAAATACTGCAGCTATAAAGATGAAGATCCTTTTGATCTGCAAACATACGCTTTTGATGTGTCAGCTGTTCATGTACTGACTAATGACAGCATACCTCTGTTCCACATGAATTGCGTAGGGTGTGTGGAACTGATGAAATGGTGTCTGTTACAGTGAGATGAACGTCTCTGTGTATTTCCCTTGATGCCAGCATTAGTAATATGTGCAGTCTGTACACATTTTCAAGGATTCAGTTAAAATGACTGTTCTAACATAATTTCAGTAAATTTAGAAGGGCTGTTAAACTCTGTGTTTGTTAACAGTGAGTACCCCAGTGATTGTATTTCCAGCATAAGGACAGTATCTGCAACTGCAAAAAAGGGCTGCATAGTGACTTTGGAAACTGCACTGCAGTATATCTTAATAATCCTGCTTGAGCATTCTCTACTTCAGTGAAAAAAAACAACTCCGCGTTTTTGAGTACTCTTTCACAGTTGGAGGGGCATCTGTTTGCAAGAGGATGTCATTCAGGCAGTAAGATAAGACCCTATAGGTGTACCAAAGTGTTGACCAGCACTTCAGTTTTTTATCTGTTTTCCAGAGTGCAGAGAATGAGCAGGAGGGGAGGGGTGGGAAAAAGGAAAGCTTGGACATTTTCCAAGGCCCCAGTGTCTGTGTATGAGGAGTTATAATTACAGGCTGGGAGGCTGACTTTTATTGGGCAGGCTTTTCTGGTGGACTTAGAGCCCCCCTCCATCCCTTCCCAGGTGGTAGCTGGCTTTCATAGCCGGAATTGCTTGACATTCTCAGACATGGCTAAATGGGACCTTGGCCTCGGGGTTCACATGCTGCCAGCTGGAAGAAAGTAACAAATGAGAGCAGATGACAAAACAGACGTGCATAGTGAGAGAGGGGAAGAAGAAAAACAAAAGGTAGGAATAAGAAAAAGAGAGAAGGGAAATCACTGGGGAGGAAGGGATGATGAAGAAATGAAATGGCAGCAAATATTGAGCTCTAGGAAGTTTTATTTGTATGGAAGGAACTCTCTTTGTTGCTACACAAAATGCAGTAGCATTTGCTTCTCAATACTTTATTTTACAGGGGTAGTGTGCTTTGTAATGATAAAACAGCTATCAAGATGCTGAAATTTGAGGGGCATGTAATGGTATTCCATGTCAAGGCCATATGGCTGTTGATTCTCTTATAATTGTTTTGCTGGGTGGCTTGTAGTGTTCATTTTTGAGAAGTTTCTTCAAATACTTGTTTTGGTCTGCTTTTGTGCTTGTATAAGCTATATCTTTGAGGTGGCAAAATACTCAATAATTTAGAGATCCCCTTAGCTTTGAAAATGGATTCTAATAAACATCACAAAAATTATTTATGAAGAAAGATGAGGAAAATTAAAATGGAGAGCAGTAGATCTGAAAATGAATGGTAAGAAATCTTGCACTGGGTGTGCTAACGTGCTCTAAATTACTTGGTTTTATGTTATGTTTAAGTCTTTGTTTACTGTTCTGAAGGGAAAGGATGCCTCTCTTTTTTTAGATTGGATTGTTTTTCACACAAAAAACCTTTTTGTAGTTAATGATGCTGTTCCCTCAAATTCTTTTTTGGTCTAGATTTTGTATATATTAAGTTCCAATCCTAACAAATTAAGTCAGAAATTCGCCATATATTGCAAGTTTGAGTATTGATGTAATCTAATTAACTTTGATTCTTAAGATGCTATAAATTATCTTAACTAAGTATCACAACCATCTCAGATTGTTTTTTAAATTTTATTTTTTGAATGCAAAAGCATTTTAATTCTCTGATTGTGTTTGAGCATGGTAAATACCAGGTTACACATGTGCTGTGTGCACTGGCTACTTTGAACATGGTATGTTTTGTCATTTTTATATTTAAGACTATCCTGTCATACTGGCTGCAATATGAAGTAGGTTTACTGCATGAAACTGTAATAAATGTGGAACAATTTGAAGTACAAGTATTTGTCTGAACTTCTAAAATGGTAAAAGGCAGTAGGTATTAAACAAAAAGTGGCATGCATTATGCTTTCAGCTATAATACACCACAAGTACAGTCTGCACATAGTTTGACAGTATTGAGACCTATCACTCACTTCTGAATTTTAAAGCTCAACTAGAAATCTTTAATTATTTAATAAAACAGAAAACAGGTAATGTGGATAACTGCTGTAGCTTGTTCTCATCCACTGTTTTTCTATACTGCCCTTGATGACCAGTTACCTGCTGGTTAGTCTTGCACTGCTAAAACATAACTAAAGCAGTGTTTAGAGATTGATTGAGAAGGGTGAAACACCAAGTTGCAATATGAAGATGGTTGGAAATGTGGAAATCAATATTTTAAAGTTTATTTTAAGCATGAGTTATAGTAATGTAAGGGATAGAAAAATCCTGTTGCAAACTAATACAGTTCCAAAAAAAAGTGATTGTGGGTAGGAGATGCAAGAGATTTGGTAGATGAATTTTTAAAAGCTGATTTGCTCATCAGGTTCAGTGAAATCTAATACTTTGTTTTCCTCAACCATCTAATCTGCTTTTACTCTTTAATTAATAACTTTACTCAATTCATTAAGAAACTTTACAGTAAAGTATAGTGATAGAACATAGTCGTGCAGCTCTCCAGTTAATTCCAGTGTATCAAGATCTGCTGCCTCACAAATGACTAGTTCATCACATTGTGAATATGTTTAATTACAAATTAGTACTGGTCACTTTTGTACTGTCAGAAAAGCTTTTGTATAAGTAACAGTGAAAGTATGACCAAAATATGTTTGTTTCTCAGCTATAATTTGTCAGGAGAGAGTTGGAGCAGGTTCTTAAATTACAATCTTCTATAATTTACTGTACATTCATTTTCATATTACTGGGTTATTGTGGTGCTTCATATTTGCAAGATATCTGAATGAACTGTTTATCAAAAATGAAGAAAACCTAAGAAACCATATGATTTGGTGGTCATGCCTCTCTTCCTAGTGCTATTCTTGTGACAGACAACACTTTTTCTTAAATATGTTAGTAAGATCTCACTTGGCATATTATTCACTTACGATGATTTGATCCTTATTCCCTGGAGTTTTAATTTCATTGCTGTTCTATAATTTTAATATTAAACATGAATGTAATAGAAATGTATAGTCATGTACATTAGCTGTTAAGATTTTTTTTCTTTCCCATTTCCCTGGGACATACACTAGCCCTGTGTGTACATTCCGTATCTTTTCATTCTTCTGTAACTGTAATCTACACTTAAACCATTATGGCCATATCAAACAAGGCTCCAGCTTTTCTTTGGCAATTGTGGTAAGTAATGAACGTAAACAACTCAGTTGAAGTAAGAAATGTTTGCCTTGTGTTGTTAAGTCACACTATAAATGTCTACAAAATAAAGAACAAGTAAATTAAATCCTTTGAAAGGGATGTATGTTACTATCTTTTTTGTATTTACTAGCTCAGAAATGTTAGTTTGAAGTTGAATGCTAAAAATGTTAACAGAATACCAAAAAAAAAGAGAGGAATTTCCTATGTCCACTTTGCCTGTTGGATTTCTATGTTTTGAACTTTTTGAGACTGTATTTAGCTATATGAAAAATTACTATTTTTATTAAGCCTCTTTCATGTAACCTTTTAGGATCAAGCTTTTATTAGGGGTATGATGCTCTTAATTTTCAGCTTTAACTAGAAAATTATTTTTATTTATCATTCAAGAAAATACTATTCTATTTTTGTGTGTGTGTACAGGGACTCTAAAGGCTGTGCTAAATTTATTAAGATGCTTGTTTTAAAAATTTAAATAAGTTAGTTTACAATTAATAAATTGTATTTGAACATACTTAACTGCACAGAATGTATTCTAGTTGGTGTTCAACTTTTCCTTTTCAAATTTTTTAGTTTTTATTTTACTTATTTATTTTAATAACATTAATGTTACTGTGTTTATTGAGCTTCCCATGAGCAAAAAGAACGTGAGTCCTATCTAACAGTATGATTATTGTCGAAAACTTGAGTTGGGTTTTATTTTTCTCTGTTTTCAGTTACAATGCTGGAGATCAATATTAGTGAAAGGCTACTTTTTGCTCATTGTACTTACTGCTGCCTTTTGTGAAGTGGATAAGATGGAAATTACAATATCATAATCTGTGTTTTTAATATCAGTGAGCTCTGACTGGTATTCAAAATATTGGTATATGTAACAACATCTGTTCATGGTGTTTGTTCTGCTTTTCAGTTTGTACAATAAATTGCCAGTATCATACCATTATACTAGGTGCCTTAAAAAAAATGCAATTAACAATCTATCCACAATACTTGCAGTAAAATCTAAAAAAAAAAAATACAAATACCTTTCTGCTTCCTAATATTTTCTATGTGTGCATTTAACTACTGAATTTAAGATTCTTTTGTTTTATAAGAGGTGTGTGCCAGTGATTTCATATAACAGAAAATCATTGTTTTATACAGTCAGATCTATAATTAAATGTAGAAATTAACATAAATCTGTTAAGAAAAACTATTTAACATTTGCAGGCACAAATTAAGTTAATTTCTAAGTTTATACAATGTTTTTTGAGGACAAGAAAAGCCCATCTACGTGCAGTATTTTGAATGCATTATTGAGTCCCCATCAACTGTGAGTTCAATACAGGCATGTGCACGAGGTAGGTGTGTGCATTACTTTCATTGGAAGCTTTGTACATGTAGCAAATTCTGAAAAATTGGGAATTTGTAAGTTAATGCAAGGACTTGACGTTTACTTTCAAATAAATTATTGTAAAGGAAAATTTTGGGGATAAGTGCAAGTCATTTGGTTGTGCAGGTGTACAATTTAATATGAAAACAAGATTGTTATGAGCATCTGTATTTCCTTCTAAATTGAAGACATGGTATACCACACCCTTTCTCAGTGAACTATCTCTTATTCACTGTAAATTGCATGTGTAACAGAGAAAATACTTTTAAGTTAGTGAAAAGAGTGTATTTTATATAAAAAAGAAAAACCTTTGAGTCAGAAGTACAGCTAATTAGTCAGTGTTACTACTGTTCAGTTAATATTAAATAGTATTTTCCTTTGAAAATTGTTCCCAATTATTCTGAACAGAAATAGAAGAGCTTAATAAATTTGATTCTGTTCCTGACATTTGTTTGTGATTAGCCATTATATGGTTATTCTTCGGAATTGAAATTTAATATATAATAAACGTGGTCCTTTAAAATAAAAGTAATAGTAGTTAGCCTGTTATTACGATGCTCTGGCTCTGTAAAACAGTGTCATTGTTGTACTTTGGAATTTTAAGGTGGTTTTCTACTGACAGCATACATTGTCGTCACACAGTTTATTTGTGTAAAGTTTATTCTTTAGTAATATATTAATTTATATAGTAGTATTTATGAAACGTTAAAAATTAATATATACTATGTCAGGTACCAGTGGAAAGAATATAAAAATATTTTCTGTCTCCTAAGTTACAAAAATAATAAGCAAACAGTTTGAGGTTTGAAGCTTGGTAGCTTTGTCTTAGAAGTCAGCTGTTTGTGCTAAAGTATGTAATGTGAAATTTTTATAGCTGTAAAATGTTTGGTATGCTCATTATTTAGCAATATAGTTGTTGAGAAGAATGGTTAAGGTGTCTTAATGAAAGAAATGGAGTCATAATACCTTGGGTAGTTTCATATATCTTGGGATCATTAGCAATGGAAGACTGTTATTTACACCATTTCTCTTTCTTGTATATGTAATAAGGAATTGTTTTCTCCTGTGATAGGAGGACAGACTATCTTGCTGCTGTGAATATTCAAGTAGCTTTTTTTTTTCAGGTCTTCCTTTCTCTTTTGTTCTGTAGTGTAGGTAGCTTCTCCCTTTAGGTTCACCATTTTGTGAAGGGTATTTAAAATGTTTACTTTCATTTAGACAAAGGGGATTCAATATAGTTAAAATGAACTAATTAATACCATAGGTCAGGCTGTACAAAATAAAATATATCCTTACATGATTATTTCATAGTCTGTTTTTGAATACTGGGTGTTTTGTTTGGGCAAGTTTTTTTTTTTTTTTTAATTTTGTTCAGGACTAGTGTTACACTGCAATGATCCACGTAGTGCTGGAATAGAGTAGCTTCATTTGCTCTGTTTATACCTCAAGGAAAACAAAACCTATTGCCACCTTGCTGTTCACTGTTTTTATCTCAGTATATGGATAATAATAAGTCTGGAGAAAAAGAGAAAAGTACATAAAAGAAAGCACCTAATCACAAGAAAAAGGCTCATTTTTGAAGAGGAACTAACCAAATGACACTGATGAAAAGAGGTCTTTGAATCTTCATTATCTGATGTAGATGGCTGAGCTCTTGAATTTTGTACTTATGAGTCACATTTTTCAATGCAATTTGTCAAACTAGAATGTGATTAATGTATCTGTCATTCTGAATTGATATCAGGGAACTTGTCAGAGTGTACATAATGATGTATGACTTTGTCAGCTTTTGATAGTAATATTATATTTACAACTAACAAAATTTAAGCATGCATCATGTTGACCTTGAAATGAGCTTATTCTGTTCCCTTGATTTGTGAATACACGCGGCTCTTGATAAAAAGAAAATGAGCACTTTGCTGGAAAAAGAGAGCTCATTTTAGCTTTTTGTGCTCATTAATTAAGAACGCTTGTTGCACATCAGCTCGTATGCTAAGAGTTTGTTTGAATTTTTTTTTTCATTTTCTTGCTGCCTTTGTGTATGTATCGTTTGAAAGACATAAAGGTATCTTAAAGCATCATTTAAATTTTCAAATACTACCTAACATATCAAAATAGTATTTTGCAATTTATATCAGGCAGCCACATGTGTAAGACACGTTTAGTACTGAAGAGAAGTGATCCATAAATGTATTTTTCTTGAAAGTTGAAGGGATTTTTTTCTTTTTTTTGCATTGCTAGTAAAGCCTGGCTAAAATCCTGTGGAATATCAAGGCAGAGGAAGGGTCTGTTCTTTCTCTGTGATAAGCTTTTCTACATACTGTAACACTGGATTTTTCCAAATTAAACAAGTTTTTCTTGAAGTCTTGTGTAAATCACTTAACTCCTTTGTGCATTGATTTCCCTGTTGACCCAACATTAGCTAAGAGCTACCTCATAAACTGTTTGAAGAGCAGGAGTATTCTCTGTCTCCTTTGAAACTGGCACTTAAGTCTTACGGAAGGTATTGTGTGAATTGTCCATGTTTTAGCCTTGAAAATACATTCATTTAGCTGGGAGTAGGAATAGCTGTTAAACTATATGCTAAAATGTTTGTCAGTAAGTAACACTAAGGAAAAAGAAGCTGATCATACAAGTCCTGGAATTGTTTGTCGCATAATCATATAGATTGGAGTAGACCTCCATAAGTTAGCCAGTCCTCAGACCTCCAGAAACTACCTGGTCCAGCCGCCTGGTCAAGGCAGGCTTTTCAGGTCTGCTTCGGGTGAGTTTTGAGTATCTGCAAGGATGGAGATTCCACATCCACTCCAGGCAACCGGCTCCAGTGTGTGGTACCGTCTTGCTGTTCTACTCTTGCTAGCGCAGTCTGTTACTCATTCCAGTGAGGCAGATACTTGGAATATCCATTCATCTGTTGTGTTGCAGTACTTTGTCTCACTGGTGAAGATGGATAAATTACAGTGGGGCAGTAGTGCTTGATAAATAGAGTAATGTTCCAAAAATAGGAAATAGTTTTGAAAATCAAGAGCATGACTTTTATTTCTTCCAGACTTTACGTATAAGGGATAAGAACTTTACATATCAATGATTAAATAATTATTAGCAAGAATAAGAAACTAGACAAAGATACTTTTATGCTTTCAAATATTAATCTTTATTATATATAACTAATTATATTAAGAAATATTTAAAGAAAGGAGTAGGGATAAACAGAATGGAAAAAAGTACTTGGAGGTTGTAAGAATATGATTGTCAGTTCATGTTCTGTGGTGTGTGGTAGTCACGGAATTGTATCTGAATAGTTCTTCTGGCAGTTAAATAACAACAGTTATTGTTTAAGATAAAAAATGGATGTGAAATTTCTTGTGTAATTTTAAGGCTAGTAAGCAAAGGATATTGATGTTTTCAATGGATCACTAAGATGGGAGAGTGTAAACATTTTATAGAATGTTCAGTGATACGGCCTTATATGGGAGAATTTGTTTGCTAAAAAAGTGTGATTGTAAAGAGCATGAAACAACTAAGTAGATGAGGAATTCTGAAAGCTCTCCCTTCAAGACTGATCATTGATCATATTGTTTTCAGTAAATGAAGCTTTTTGTGGGGGCAGTAGCTGGTTTCTTATACATAATTTTATTATGTTGCTAATTTACTGTATGACTTTATGGTGGGAGAAATGGCACTTCTGACAGAGGAAATGGTTGATTCTTTGTGCTATCTTTGTATATGTGCAGGTGCCAGAAAAGGAAGAATAATCTTTTGTAGAAATGGCAAATTCAAGAAACAGACAACAAAAACCCCCGCAAAAGCCTGGAAGTGCTTATGTAACACGTATAATTTGCAATGAAGTGGGAGGTATTATTCTTTTATAAGGAAGCCTTTTAGGAGACTCTTCAGAAGTCTTTGAGGTGTGGGCAGTGGTAGTTTATCTATGGACGGATCATGCTAATAACAAAGGTAACAATACTATGAGACACCCCCCTCCTACTCTCTCCCTCCACGTCCACTCCCTCCCACTTCCCCCAGTTATTTTACTGACTGAATCACTCTCTTCTTCGATGTTATTCATTTGAAATATAGGAAGTTGAAGTATAGGAAGAATGGAGGTAACTTAAGCAAACTGTCTGAACATTAGAAAGTAGGTGCTAGAAAATTAGTGGTATTTGTGGCTGGCAGTCTGCTTTGTAAGGACATTGACATGAGAAGAAATGATAGGGGACTCAAGTGCTGTTAAATATATAAAAATTTTTAAATGTGAAAAAAATAGAAGCTGTAATTGCAGGTTGCTGGAATTGAAAATTAGAATATATTTAATTATTTTATTGTATTTTTAAGTATCTGACAAAGGGAAAGTCAAAGGCAAATTATGTGAGTAGGTGCTTCTGCTACAGTTTGACGAAATTCTTAAGCTCAGTTCTCTGGATGGGGAGTGTTTGTGATTATAAGACTGTAATGGGAGGCAATTATTTTTATGCTGGTGGGATAGATATAGGAATTCTGAATCTACTCTAGCAGTTGATACTCTTAAAGAAAACTGTTACATTGTTCATTACTTTTTAATATTGTATATAGCTAAAACTGTCATTTTGTGAGTAACTCTTAATAGTTTTGGTTAACAGAGATTTTTTTGTTATTGTTCTCTTGATGCACACATTGACAGGTGGTTAAAAAAATTGTTTTTATCAAGTTTAACTTATTCTGATTAGGCCGAAGTCTACAAAGTGTGTCTCTCTTTAAATATGCTATTTTACGTAAGAGAAACATAGTAAAAAAAACCTTTCTAGGAATGAAAAAAAATTAAGATCTTCCTTCCAGGAACTGAAGCCCAGTAATTTTGAAAATCCTCTTTTTAATGCATTTAATTTTTTTTTTCAAAAGGACAATATCTTGTCTTCAGCCTATTGGCCAGAATGGTTTGAATTATAATACCTAGCTCTTAGATAAGTTTCTGCATTTCTAAAGTATTCTATAAATATGTAGTAGTTAATCCTCTTGAAGTGTATCAATATTAAACAATGAAAAGCTTCATGAAACCCAGACATTTTCTGATGTCTCAGATTCTCAGGCCCACAAGTATTAAATCTTCTTTTGTCTTCTCAAAGTATATTCTTCCAACACTTTGGGGGAGAGTATCTGTAATTAATGTGATCTTTTAAAGAATATTATAAACACATTTGTATGCTAGGGATTCATTTACCTCTGCTTATGTCTTTTGCAACCAGGGGATTGCACACATGATTCCCGTTCTTGTAAGCATAGAAGTAACTGTGACTGCAACAGAACCATGGCAGGGACTTGGAATAGTGCCCACCAAAACATTGGTTGTATGACTGAAATAATATGTTTCTTCTTGAAAGTCATCTGCAAGAAATTCATTAATACATTTATGCTTTAGTGCTAAAATTCAGGTGGCCTTAAACTCGTGGTTGCCAAGCAAGAGTGAAGGCCGACAGCTTATGGTTCAAATAGTTAGCTGCCATTTTCAGTAAGATTTGGAGGGTGAAAGAGAAAAGAAAATACTATGTTAAATAAATGTTCACAGTGAAAAATCTTAGAATTAAGAAATATTTCCTAGAGAGCATTTCTAATGATGTTTCTAAAAGTTTTCTGTGTCAATATTTTTTTTTTGTTGTTTTGCTTAAAATAAAATTTGGGTGATTTCTTTGTGTATTGGAAATAATTACCGTGTGTGTCTTCTATATGGCAGAAGCTGTCATGGTAAAATTTGCATTAAGCTGTGAACGTGTTTTTAATTAAACACGCTGGATATAAGAAGGAAGTATTTAAAGCAGAGATGAAAGAAAGTGTAAAACTTACCAGTCTACCACAGTATAAGCATGGAGAAGATTGGAAAAAATTCTTTAACAAGCTGTGTCTTTTAAAATACCATGTGCATTTAAGTTTTTAACCTGTGCTTCAAAAAATGACAATGTAATTATGTATAATATTGAGAGAGAAAACTTCAGCTATCTGTCAGTGATTATTTGGCAGCATGAATGAAGAATCATTTCACATTTCCCTTATCAACTCATGCAAAAATCAGGCAGGCATGGCTAGGAAGACCTTTAAAATAGTGTAGGGAAATTGTGCACCTGATAAACCAGGCTGTTATTCTTGTGTGAGGTCAGAGTGGTAGGTGATACGGGTTATTTTACTGGTCTAGAACATACTTAACTCTATGTAGAGTTGGCAATAACAAGGTAGAATTCTTTACATCATTGCAGTAATGCTTGAAATGATGGCATACTTTGAATGTGTGATGCGTTTATAATCAAATCCTTTCTTTAGTGGCAAAGTTGACTAGTCAAAACTTAGGGAAACCTGACTGAATGCTGTGCATGTAACCTTTCTTAGCCTTATTGACTATGATGCAGTATTTAAATGGAAAGGTAATATTTCCCATTTTTTATTTTTATTTATTTCCAGTTTTTTATTTTATTGTAATTCTAATTTTCCTCCTTCTGAGTTTTATGAATTCATTTTCATTTTACAGGTGTTGCTTGTGTTAGTGGGAATTTAGCCAGTATTTTCTTTTCACTTATATTTCAAATTGTGACCAATGGTGGCGTTTTGCTATTTGCTCCTCTGTTCATATGCTTTTCTGAAGGCAGAACATTTTCTTATCCTGTTCACTCAGAGTTGTTGATGCTTCACAAATAGTAACTGACTAATTTTAAAACATTACTGTAGAACTAAGGAGGAAGTGGGAAGAGCATTAAATCTCAAGGATCTAGCAGTCAGGGTGACCAGGTTGGGAGCAATCAGGACAAAATTTTCAGCTTCACTTATCTAGCAATTTGGAAAAGAAAGGCTGAAAGTCTGCTGCTGAAGGATGGGGATAAAGATTTTAAATTTTCCAACTTATTCTTAGTGAGTGGTGGTTTTTTTCTCTTTTTGTTTTTAATGATTTAGTGTTCTAAAGGGAGGATAATGAAAAACAGAAAGAGGTAGATGTGTCCCAGCTTACTATTATTCAGGAGAAGTCTTTTTTTCAGATAATCTTCAATAAAATAAGGAAATGTTACCATTGTAAAAACACCAAGAGCCAACAGTTGTGTATGGTTAATATGCTGGGATTCTGTGGTTCATAAATAGGTCCAGGAAGGAATCGAGGATTTCATTCAGTTTTTATTTCATATTCATGCCAGGAGCATTTTGTGAGATCGAATGCTTCCCAAAGAGGCAGTAGTTGCTGCTGTAGAGAACTGCTTTATTTCTGTGTCAGTTTAGGGGGAAATAGATTAAATCTTGGTTCACTGTTCTAGCAGGTTGTGACTGAATGTTTACTAGACGTTTTAAAGTAGTAACATGGTCTGACTTACTACCAGAATGACAAATTATGTTATTTTGTGACAAAGGCATATGAATTTGGGTTTTTTTAGGAAAATAATAGTCTAAGACAGTGGATTGAATGTCCTCATCTTCTTATCTTCACTTAAGATTTTGATTGCATCAAACAATAGACTATCAGATAAATAATTGAGATAAATCCTATTTGCTGTGTAACTCAAAAATTTGAAATACTTTTCTCAGAATATTCGGAAACAAACGATTTGGTGTGTGTTACTCTATAATCTTCCTGTTCTAAATCTTGAGGAAAAACCCCTTAATTTTCTAGAGGCAGAAATACATGTCCCAGAAATGGGGTGTTACTATTTTTTCCATTTGTAAAATCACTTTCAACACTAAGTTTTATAAGCAGAACTATACTAAGAAATAGCTGTTTTCTCTTTAGAAATGTCCTAGAGGGAGTTGACTTCAGAGAATGCATACATGGATACCCTAATTACAGGTCTTGAGTTGTTCTTCTCAACTGTTCTTGGCAGTGAGGTTCCACATCAGCTTAAATATATTTGATGTTTATGGTTTCAAAGCAATGCCTTAGAAAATTGCTCTTAAATTCATACACATAAGAATGTGAAAGAATGATAAAGTCCAGGACAAAATCTCAGATTTTGATAGGGTCTTCTAGAAAAGCAGGATATTTCTTTGATGAGTACTATAGTTGAAGATACGAGGATGATGATGATGGTGAGTTGATGATTATACTTGATAAAATGTGTGACAGGTGTTACTGAACTGCTTGCTTTGAGTTACCTATGATGATAGGTGTAATGTTCAGTATTAGCAAACTTACAGATATTTGCTGTAATGATTCAAAAGTATTTTCCCTATTAGAGCTTCATTTTGCCATAGACATAACTCTTTAAACCCTCCCGTCATCTGTCAAGGCTCGAGCAAACAAATTTTGACACAAATCAGAAAACTCTGACAGTTGAGTGACAAGCTGTCAAAGGTTCCAGATCAATTGTACCATTTATTGCCTTAACCTCTGCTAAGCAGGTAAATATCAGGAAACCCCCTGAAATTAATCATTACAAATACTGAAGAAGTTTAAGTAATTAAAGAGTAATAGATATGGATGATCTAAATTTTTATTTCAGAACGAGAAAAAACATTGCAGCAATGTTTTTTCTAGGAATCATCAATGCTAAATAACAGTTCATGTCTTAGGCATGCTGAGTATTTTCAGATTGTGGTAGAAACACGAGTTCAATTTTAAGGTCTAAAGATAAGCATGGAAACTGAAATGTCAGTAGGCATTTTCAAATGGAATCACAGAATGATTGGAATTGGAAGGGACCTCTGGAAAAAACTAGTCCAACCTACTTCGTAAAGCAAGTTCACCTAGAACAGTTTGCACGGGATCTCATCCCAGCTGGCTTTTCAACATCTCCAGAGAAGGGGACTCCACAGCCTCCCTGGGTAGCCTGTTTCAATGCTCTGCCACCCTCAAAGTAAATAATGTTTTCCTCCTATTCGTATTGAACTTGCTTTATTTCAGTTTGTTCTTGCTCCCCCTTGATCATGTCTAGAGCACAAGTGTCTGGCCTCATCCTCTTGATACCTGCTGCTAAGATACCCTTTCCTCCAGTCCCCTCATTGTCTTTGTAGCCTCTGCTGGACCTTCTCCAGTAGCTCCTTGTCTTTCTTGAACTGGAGAGTCCAGAGCTGGACACAGCACTCCAGATGTGCCTCACCAGGGCTGAGTAGAAGGGCAGGATCCTCTCCCTTGTCCTGCTGGCAGTGCTCTTCCTAAAGCACCCCAGGATCCCTTCTTGGCCCCCGGGGCACTCATGGTCTGCTTGTTGTCCACTAGGACCCCCAAGTCCTTCTCCTCAGAGCTGCTTTCCACCTGTACTGGTGCCTGGGGTTGTTCCTCCCTCAGTGCGGGAGCTTGCTCCTGCCTTAGCCGAACTTCACTGGGCTCCTCTCTGCCCAGCTCTGCATCCAGGTTTTACGGAATGGCAGCACAGCCCTCTGGGGTGTCGGCCACTGCTCCCAGCTTTGTATCATCAGCAGACTTGCTGGGGGTGCACTGGCCTATCATCCATGTTACTGATGAGTAAGTAAGACTGGACTCAGTACGGATGCCTGCAGAATATTAGGTACAGGTCTCCGAAGTAACTCTCTTCATTGCAGCCAATATCAGGCTGAGCTTTGCGTCTGTGGCTGAGCAGTGTTGGTAACACACCAGTATTTTGGCTGCCGTTGGAGAAGTGCTGGTGCAGGGTCAGGGCTTTATGTCCAACCCCATCCCTTCCAGAGATCTGTAAGCTGAGGGTGGGTTAGAGGTTGAGAAAGGACAGAGTTGGGAAAGGTGGCAAAACTGACCAAAAGGATTTTTCCATACCACATCCTCAGCAATAAAGATGAGGGTAAGAGGGGAGACTACAGGGAGATTTGTAGCTACAGAGTTTATCTTCCCAAGCAATTGCTACACATACTGTGGCTCTAAAATATTTCTGAGTGTTGCCTGACAATGAGTTACTGAAGGAACTCATCTTTTTGCTTTGCTTTCGTGAAGACCTTTTGACTGTTCTTCTGCTGTCTTTATCTTGACCCATAAGCTTTTCCACCTTATTTTCTCTCCCTGTCCTATTGAGGAGGAGGAAAGAGAGAGTGTCTATGTGAGCATCTGGTAGCAAAGCCAGTGCAACACATCTCTGTAAAATTTCAAAATGTAGAGTTGCTGAATAGAATACTTACAGGATGCACTATGCTGACATTGGACTTAACTGCAGAAAATACTCAGATTTTTGAGGAGGAAAACGTAGCCTTTGCTTGAGAAATAGTCTAGCATGTTAGATCAATGTAGACCAGGTCCCCTCTTTTCTTATGTTGGTACTCACTTGACTGATATTTCTTTTACCACCCTGCCTGAGCACCCTTTGCCACCAGCCTACCTACGAATGTACTTGATGCCTTTTATTTTCACTATGACTTCAAGAGTCTGTGATTGTATTTCTATAGAAACCAACATGTTCAGAATTGCACCTACTGCTCTGCTTTTTAGTATTGTCCTATCACTTCTTCCTCATTCTGTGATCATTTTGTAAGGTAACTGAGTATTGCATGAAAAATAAACAAGACTTAATTCCATGACTGAAATGTCTTTAATTCTCAGCAAGCAAGTTCATTATTGGTGGACTTGTGAAAGTCACTTTTCTGTGAAGTTTGAAGCCTATAGATATTTTCTTTTAAAAAGAATAAATAAAATTTTGACCTATTTGGTGATTCAAATTCTCCTCCTTCTGAAGAATAGTATCATTAGATTTTGAGTTATGCCAGGAAAAAATGATTAAATGTCTTCGGTTAAATTTAGAAGCTTAGTCAGACTAATAAATTAAGTATTTTCTCAGTGCTTAATTTTTCTAGTTTTCATTGGAATTATGTGGTCATTATGAAGTTGAGCTTAAATATCTGATATTATTTATTATTTCTACAACATTTTGAAAAATATGGGAAGAACTGAGGTCTTCACATATAACCGTACAGTGTATATGTCCCCCAGTTTTCTTTGTTCTGCTCTATTTTTTAGAACTGCAAATGTAAGATTTTTGTTCTGCAGAGAAGAAATGGAGCAGTGTGGTGAAAATACAAAGCTTGGAAATTGTTTTAAATTATTGAAATTTGGATGTCAGTAAGAAAAATTTCTTCGTTCTTGGGTGACTATAAAATAAATACTCAACGGCTACAGTTTTTTATCCTGTCTTGAATCGGAGGCACATTTGGATTTGGAGAAAAATGTTTCTCTCTGGAGTAAATGTCTTTTTTTTTTTTTTTTTTTTTTTTTGGTAGTATTCAAGCAGTCTGAATTTAGAAAGCTAGGAGTTTTGGTTTGCATTTTTGTTATTAGCTCTGTTTGGGATAAGATGCCATAACAACCATAGATTATTTTTAATGTTAGCAGAAAACCAAGGGACTGAGAAAACATGCAGCGCTGTCAGTGTCTTGTGAATATTTTTTGCATTTTTCTTTATTTTGCTCATCAGAAAATCACAAGTATAATTTCTGCATTGTAGATTTTAACCTGATGTGAAAAAAAATTAATTTTCCTTTTCCAGATCTCAAGGTTGTTGGAAAAATAAGGATATAGCTTGAGTTCTTGACAGTGTGCTTGACTCAATGTGCTTATTTCCAATTATACATTCATAAAAGATGCTTATTGAGGTCTTAAAATCTTTAAAAATATTGACATTTTACAGTAACCTTCCACCCCCTGATTAGTTACCTTTTGCTAGTCTTTCTCTTTTGTTTTGGATCATGTGACTAAATTTTCTGGGCTAAAAGCAGGAGGGTGTTTATGTGCATGGTTGTGGCTCTGTTTAGCTAATTGGCTTCCAGATGGTGTCTGTTTGTATTTAGGTATATTGTCGGCAGGAGATGCAACAGACTGCATTTATTTTTCGTTATCTAATACAAAAAGTTAGAAAACAAAAAACAGCCTACACTCCCTACCACCCCCAGTACCTTCTGTTTATATTCAGACTACCTTGTTTTGTTTATTTAATGTTTCTAATAAAGAATATTGTCAGATACAAGTATTATTTTTGAAACTTCTTTTGTCTTTTAATAAACTTGAGGGTACTAGGAAATGTAATATGCAGACCATGAGCTTGAAAACATTTCCCTTTCTTGGATAGCCATGGCATCTGTGCTAGAGAGGTATGTATTTACTCTGTTAAAGAGAAACAAGGAAGTAAATGGCTAGTGTAGTGTCTTTGGGTGCTCCAAAAATGTCTCAACACATCTATAGTGCAGCATGGAGTAAGTCCAAGCTGACATTTGGTGTGTCAAAGAAGTAAAAAGGCATTAAAAATCTGTGTTGTTCTGTAAGGTGCCAAAGAAATTTGTAGCTTCCCCCTGCTGCTGACATTTTAGAGCTGCATCAAAGTCTTAATTTCTATCAATGGCTAATAAATAGATTAGTGTGGGGTTTTTGTTGTATGCTTATCTCAGACTGTAAATACAACAAAAATGAATCTTGTAAGTAACATTTTTAATTTGAAAATGTTGATAGTACTAATTAGAATAGATACAGATTTTAAACCAGAAACTACAGTTTTTAAGGAACATGTGGGGTTTATAATTCTTTCTGCATGTTTTCTGTTCTCATATATGACTGTAAGTGGCTTTTTTCTTTCTAAATTTAAAGTATTTCATTTACTAAGAACAAAAATTCAGAGATATTGCCGTCATGATATTGTAGTAATGTTTTGGAAACAAGTTTAAACAGGTTTAAACCAGTACATTAATAATGAGTACATTTACTTATTTATTTGGAGTTCTGAAGTATGAATGTACATGTTTTTCTGGTTTAGACTTCATATTTACAGAAGAAGCACTTTACTTTCCGTGAGTATAAAGCTGTTTCATGAGTTTGAGTTTGTATTCATCTACATTTGAAAGAGAGTTATCTTTAACCTTGATGTCCAGCAATTTTGTGTAAGCATAGAAAGTTGTAGTTTATGAGCAAGAATTGCACTGTGTACTACTTGTATGTGACTTCAGGGCAGGGGAGAACAATCTATTTTTAAATTAGAAGTGGGGTTTTATAAATCTAAGTTTCATGTCATAAATACATCTAATTCATAGTGAATTTAGAATAGCAACCGTTTTTGAATGCTAGGAATGTTTTAAAAGGAGTTTTCATGAAGAGCGAAAGCAGGGAAACAGTGAAAATAAGGGCAGAAAAGAATGAAAGGCATTTGAATGAGATGCACTTCAGAATCATTATTTATGTCTATTACATGTTAATTTTATATTTTAGAAACATTTTACAGTTATTATATATTTGTTTTATATTCGTTGCTAGGAAATCCAAGACAATCTGGTATAGATTGCTGTTTCTAAACCTAGTAGTACTGGGTGAATCTTTCCAGTAGTCTGTTAATTGAACTCTTCTTATATCATTTTGTAAAGAAATGCTTTTAGATTATATATGTGCTAGCTTTCATTGAATCTCTGTTTGTTGCAGTAAGAAAAAAAGGGGGGGAAGATGGTGGGGTTTTTTTTAAAGTTTGATCTATTTAGGAAGATCTCTAACCAAAATTCCAGCATTAGTCAGTTTTTATGTGGTGCAAAGTTGTTTTTAATTATTTGAACTTGAAGTTAAATTTTATTCTTTACACTAAGGGAATTGTATTTAAAAGTGGGAGCCAGAAGAAAAATAGTTTCCACATTATAGAAAAATTGTTATGGTCTCTGGTTACTGACACCTTGACCAGGATGATGTCACTGGCTGCATGGAACATAGTGAAGGAGATAGGAGAGCAGGAAATATGCTCGGGAAGTACAGTAGTCATGGGAGAGAACTTCACAGTGAGATACCACTAAAGTGAGATATATGGACTGTCAGTGATATGCAAGAACTGAATATGGAGCATGTAGGAGATTTAACCAGTGTTGTACAGCCGACTGAAAAAACTTTCAATATGAGCACCTATCAGTAAAAAGGGCTACTGTGTGTTGGCAAATGAAAATAAAAATTGAAGGACAAAAATCACAAAATCAGCTGTAAAACACACCCACACACCTGTTAGTGTGTACAACTTCAGGAAACAAAGTGAAACAAAACAACTTACTGAAAAAAAATGTGTACAGTAAGAAAAATTAAACCACTTAGTCAGTCAAACATACTTAAGAAAGAAGAGGAAATATACAATTAAAAAGTATTAAAAATGTGACAAAAGGTTAACCAGCAAGGTTAAACAGGCCAGTGAGATTAATCATTGTAGGCAAGAATGCATCTGTTACAGGATGAAGTTTCAGTCAGATGAAGGAATCAGCACCATAAAACAAATGGAACATTAGGTATTTTGCATGTTTGTTTTTTTTGTTTAATGCTTCTGTGCATGATGCAGGGAATTACAGGACTGTAAGCGATGTAAATGCACTGGACAAAGTAGCTGACAAAATAAGAGAGAGCAGAATTTGTGGACATTTGAGTAAGACCAGTTTGGAAAGAGTGTTTAAAGGTAGAGTTATTTTGAAAGGATTAACAAACATAGAAAAAAACCCCCGTTTTGATTGATGAAGTCCATTTGGAATTCCAAACATTTTTTTTTTCAGACATTAAAAGATGTTCAGGAGACTCAGCATTAGTAGGATAAGAGATAATATTTCTGAATGACCAGAAACTGCCTTAAAGCATAGTAAGCTAATGATAGTGGATGGTAAGTTAAGTTGAAAATGCAAACTGACAGAAACACTTTTATATAAATTTCAGGTCATGTTGTTTGAGAAAGCAATAATGATTTCACTTTTTTTTTCTATCATCCATGTTAAGTATAGTATAGAGGCCTTAATAGTTGGAATTGATTTAATTGAAGAGACCAGAAAATTATCTTTTTGCTTTTATGTGGTTAAAGTTGTTGATTTATTGTCACATTTATCTAAAGAGGAAGAGCACTGCATTACTGCTATGTGAACAAAAAAGCAGTTTTTGTGCTGTTGTATTATAATAGTGATTTTAGCTAATCGTGCGAAATAATTTTGTTATTAGTGATACTGCTCTTTAATATGCTGTTGTATATTGAAGGTTAGGTTTTTTTATGCTTTTTAATGTTTTTTTCCTTTTATGTTCAGAGATCATCTCAAGGCGTACTGGAAAAGAGTTTAGTCAATCTTCTTCAATTTTAATAAATGAAATTATTTAGTATATTTTCATATAGTGGTTGAACAATGAAGTAAGTTTAACTGGAGGAAGCTGTGACTAAAAAATACTTGTCACTGTTTAATGCCTTCAACTTTTATGTGTCAGATTTATAGCCCTAATTTTTCAAATGCCTTTTCATTTTAGCTATTTTAAACAAAATGTAGCAGCATGTACATATGGTAATATACATGAAGATATTTTAGTTAAATTATAGCCAAGAGTGGAATAGTAGATTTTTTTACTATGAAATAGTTAAAAATACGGGTGTTTTATTTGCCCAAATATATACCGACACTTCAAATGTACACTATAATTATTAAGTGCATTTGGGGTTGATGTGTTTTCCTAATTAGTAAGCCTCTCACATTATTAGTATTTCTACTAATAACCTTAATTTTTTTTCACTTTGGGAAAATACTTGGCAACATTGTAGCAACAGCAGTTTAGGCACTTTTATTGTAAGAAAATCATAGAATCATAGGATGGTTGGAGTTAGAAGGGACCTTTCAGTGTGGTCTAAAGCAGCCTCCCTGCCATGGGCAGGGACATCTTCCATTGGAGCAGGTTGGTCAGAGCCCCATCCAATCTGACTCTCCATGTTTCCAGTGATGGGGCATCGCTCTGAGTAACCTGTTCCAGTATTTCACAACTCTCATTGCAGAAATATCTGCCTTATAGCTAGTCTACCCTCTCACAGTTAAATCCATTACCCCTTGTGCTACTGGACCCCAGTAAAAAGTCCTTCCTCATCTTTCTTATAAACTTGTAAATATTGAAACAATGCAGGTGGAGAGGCAGAAAGAAACGGCGCACCAAAAAACCCTCCAGAGAGCCACAACCCCCACCCCCCCAACCTGCCCCCCCCCACCCCCAAAATAAACGGAACACGAATGGTTATTTCTTAATTTTTGTATTTTTCACGTGGGTGGATTTTGTGTTCAAAACAGGAATAGGTGCGAAAGTTAGTGCAAAATATCAATACATATTTTGGGTTAAAAACCTTTTTTTTTTTCCCCAGAAACAATTTAGCACTTGAGAACAGGCTCTAAACAAAGTTTATTTCAATCCAGCAGCTTTTCATGTATCTGTGATGCGCTCTTTTGTTGCCTGGGAAAATTGCATACTAGTGAATATTTTGGGAGAAAATGCCAGTTTATCATATACACTCCTACAGCTGATTTTAAGAACAAGAGGAAGAAATTGTGGTTTTTATTTTTTTTCAGAAGAAAAATTTGTTGTTATTCCTAGTTCCTGGCTGTTGTTAATGATGAGGCGAAAGTAGTTCAGTCCTTCCCTGGGGCTATATCATGTCTTTTTGTGTAAGTTTTGCAAGTAAGAAGACAGGTCTGTGTTCTTTCACCTTGTATCTGCAACAGTGGAAGGAGATATGATTGATCTGTTTACAACAGTCTGTCTTTCAGAATTGGAAGGTTCTTCTGTTTTTGTCAAAGGCATTTATTTGGGTATCCATTGAAATCTGGTTACAAGAGCAGAAATTATCACTGATATTGATGAATCCCAGTAATCAGAACATTATTTTCAGTTTTCTGAACAATCTGGGTGCACGGTTTAGCAGGCACAGCACAACATGGTCTTGTTTAGATAATTTCAGTGAAGTCCTAATTTTTTAATTACTTGTGCTTTTGAGCTTCAGATTTTTTAGCAACACCAGTTATCTGCAAGCACTTGGAAGCTGTAAACATAGAGGGACTTAGTGACTTAAGCTTCTACAAAGCAACACAACTACGACAAAATGCACAAAAGCTAAGTGACTTTATCTTCAAAAATGCTGAGCAAACCTGCAGTGATGTACTTAGCAAATGTGTTTCCACTCAGTTACTTTAGCATAATCATATTACTTAGAAATTTTAGGTGAATTGTTTGATTTTTGGTTTTGCCTGTGCTTTAGCTTGTGTCTGCCCGCTGACATTTGTAGCACCATTCTGCATAGAATGCATGGACCCAGCAGGTTCCTTTAAGTTGTGATCCCAATAGAAAGCGTGAGATCCGTTGAGGAACTTGCTTTGGGAGATTAATACAGAGTTAAACGCCTCCTATGCCACATGCTAGCTTGTCTGAAAATATGTATATTCCCTGAATATTGTGTGTATATATATACATATATATACATGCACACATATATATGATGTCGTTTACAATACAGTGTATATATTATATTTTTGTAAGTCAAGATACTGTTACGTGGTAGCACAAAAGAATTTCTTAACCTGAGGTTTTGTGTGGAGGTTTATATAAAGCTTTTCAATGCTACAGATAGTGTCATCTTAACACAGGTATTCAGAAGTGCTAAAGGGGAGAGAGATATTGAAGATGTATTGAAAAGCAAGTGAAAAATTACTACTACCTTAAAAGACCTTTTTAATAGTGGGTTTGTTCATAGTTTTATGGGCAACTCGGGTTTCTTCTGTAGTTCAGCTTCTGAAGTTACTTCTTATACCTTTACAGGAGCCTAATTGAAGTAAGTGAAATTATAGTTAAAAATATTAATGAATAGGATACTGTGATTTGAACTGAAAGATATTTAAAGCTGAAGTAGTGCTTCAGTGGCAAAAACAAAGGAGTGGAATTGAGGAGATTTGCAGTCTTTCATGACATTGCTTTGCATCAGTATGTAATCTGAAGCTCTTAAATCTGTGTCTGTGTAATGGAATAAGACTGCACTTTTAGTAAAAACCATGGAGTTTGGCTAGTGAATATCAAAACAGCATAATATGCTTTTAGCAGTATGAGCCTTTAATTATAACTTATATAAAATACACTTGTATATTACAATCCAAAAGTCTGTGGCAGGGCACAGGTTTGAATCTGAACTTCCTGGACCCCAAGGTGATGAGAAGCAGTAACACAGAAGTAGTCACTATTGGGAAGTCTACACCTAGCTGCCATCTTCAGATCCATTATATAAAAATTTTTATCTTGCTCCTACCTAAAATCCCAAGCAGTTTACTGAGTTCTTTTTAGGGTTTGGGTTTTTTTAATTTGTTCATTTCTCGATGCAGTGTGTGCCTGTGGTGAGATGCTGGCAATGGGGTGGAACTTCTGGTAAAGCACATTCTTTGAAAAGCATACAGCTCCTGCACAGCAGAATATGAGAGGGGTGTGAGAACAAAGTGTGAGGAAGAGCACTGCAGACCCCGAGGTCAGTGAAGGAGGAGGGCAAGGGGGTGCCACTGTGGAGCTCATTTCCGTGTGGTACCCGGTGGAGGTCGCTGCAGACATGGAGAGCACATGCCAGAGCAAGCTCCTGGAACCATGGCCTATGAAGGGGAGCCCACAGGTTTTCCAGCAGGAGCTGTGGCTGTGGAGTAGTCTTTTCCTGAAGGACTGCATTTGGTGGAATGGAGCCACATGGGAGAAGCTCATCAAGGACTGTGTCCAGTAGGAGGGATGCCACACTGGATAGAGGAGAGTATGAAGATGGAGTATTAACATAAGGGACCTGTTATGGACTAACCTCAACCCCCATTCCCCATTCATCTGCTTCCCTCAGAGGAGAGAGGAGGTGGAAGAGTTGAGTCCGTTTATCCTGTGACAGTAATTGTAAGTGGTCTCCTTAACTTGACCCGTGGGCTTTTCTGTGTAGTGTTCCCCATCTTGCTGAGGAGATGGTGTGGGAGAGTGGCTGGATGCATGTCTGACAGCTATCCAAAGTCAGTGCAGCACCATTGTTTTTGCCTGGAGCAGTGTCTGTAGCAGGTAACAAACAAGTAATTTCCATGCCTGAACCTCTTCAAATTTCAGTTCCTGTTGGAGGCTGCCATCTTTGGGCTCATTTTTTAATAAACAAAGTTGATCTGCAGAGAAACTGAGTGTCAATTCTCTCAACTTTGCCTGTTTGAATTTTTGAGGCGTGCTCCTTTTAGATCCTTTGGATCTGTGACATTCAGGAACCTGGCTGTCAATGAGAAAGCTTCCTGTTCCTATGCAGAAGATTTCCTGTTCTTCGTAGAGATACAGTTGCTTCCTGAGTACTCTATCCTGAAGTAAGCTGTCAGCATGGCCTGATTATCTGTGTTCCCATATGAATTAAGATGTGCTGTTTGCAGAGACTAAAAGTAATACAGACATTTTTATCATGCCTGTGAGCCAGAAGAGTAAATTCTCTGAATATTTTTTGGCTCCTTTCAGAGCCCTGCTGGTTATCATTGCATCATGCATTCCACCTGCACTCAGTGTGAGGGAAGCACAGGTCAGGCACACTTGAGTAGCTCAGCAGGACAGACTGTGATCAGGTGTGTCAAGAAGATACGTGTTGGTTACAACTTTATTATTAATTTTTTCACTTTATTTTCATCCATTGGATCAACCATGAATCACCAGCACTGGGTCCTTTTCAGAATCTGTAGGATTTTTTATCTGTTCATGGTGCTGGATGCTTGTGAACTAGGTTTGAAGTTACTTTCCAGTTACTTAGAATTATGTTCTCTGCTAATGCTCTGTCATGGCACACTATAAGCAGAAAGATTACAAATACTTTTTGCTAGAATGCAGTAGTTTTATTCTTGCACATTATTGATCCATAAACACTTTAAGTCTATTGTGAAATCACTGTTGAAAGACTGAGGAACAAATTAAGAAACTGCACTTAGAAGCCATCATTATAATGACAGGCAATTTAGTTTGAGGTAACTGGAGCAGTGAAGAATGCAATCCATCATATCAGCAAGTATCTTTACAAATTTTATTAGTCTGACAAATGTTATACAGACCATCAAGGTCATTTCATAGTGAAGATGGGATGTTTTCATATTCTTACAGCAACAAAAGTGGTTTGAGTAAACTGCATGTCCAGCTCCCTAGGGTTCTTGTAGTGCAGTGATACAGTGAGACAGGAAATAAAAACAGCTACAAAAGAAGACCTTTTCCTATTTGTGTAGGGCACATTTTCAGGCTAACAGTTCTAACTTTGTGGGAAATAGCTATTTTAGTGACAGTCACTGTCAAATATTAAGGTTTCCTGTCTTTCCAGTCCCTGCTAAATGACTTAACACCTCTAAAGCACATTCCATGGCCCTCGGCTTAACTGTGTTTGCACAGGGCACTTACTGGATCTTATTCCTTACAAGAACATTGCCACCACAGTTCATAACAGTTGGTAGAAAAATGCATTCTTTAGATAAGATCTCATGAAATAAAAAACTTCAGTTGAAAATAAAAGAGGTCTATTAATATGGATGCAATTCTGATTTTCCTAACATTAAGTTTTTCAATGTATAGCAAGGATATGGAAGGTTTTTTCCTTCTTAAAGAAGTTTTTTTCCGTATTGCACTCCCTTGGAAACCATTACCCAATAAGATTTAGATGTTGTATATATTCTGGGGAGATACTAAATTTGGTATTTCCCCAGCTATACATTTTTATTTTTAAAACAATTAGCATATATGTCTACAGTCACTGTGACTGCTGGATGAGAGTTCCAGCCTGGTGGGTGCAGTTGGTTTTGTAGAGTTTTCGTGTTACTTGGTTTTGGTTTGTTTGTTTGTTTGTTGAGTTTATTTCTGCTTTTATATTTGAGACTGATCTACTTTCTCATTGGATTTCTCATTGTGATCTAGAGGAATATTTGACTGTTTAACTCATTAAGAAGAGTAAAGAAAAGTAAAAACCACTGAGCAAAAATGCTGGCAGCCATGACTACAATTATGTTTTTCTCATTAAACCTTGATGTTCCTAAAGTCTATGAGACTTAGCTAATTATTCTAACTAGTGTAAGGAATATATGGAAACATAGAGGAGAGACCCATTGCATCAGAAGTCCCATGATTTGCTTCTATAGCTAATCTCATTATTTAGAGCTGCTTATATCTGTTTTGATCCAATAAATAAATTGCTTACACTTCTAATACTAGGAAGTTGAATTGTTGTGAAACTTGAAACTTTGAATTTCAAATTTTTGTTACAAGACTTTCCACACAAGAGTTGTAGTTATAATTATGCTTAAGTAATAGATTTTCCTTATGTTGTCACCTCCTAGTGTACCTCTGGTTAGAGATCAGATCTTTGGTAAACAGTGCTCTCATTTGCTTCAATTCCATGATTTTGTTGCCTCTTTTCTACATTTGTCTGTTGTGAAGATGAGTGAACAGAATCACAAAGAGCTTTTACATATTTTTACTGAATGCTTTGTGGAGTTCAGTTCCTTCCTTCTTCTAGGAGGACTTTACCTGATACATTATAGGGCAGTTATTATCATCTGTGTTGATTATACTCCCAACTTCACCAGTAAAGTTCATTGTATTTTGCTTTTTGGGGATCACATGTCCCTCTTGATAAAACTGTGTAATACCTATTTCAAGACTGTTACACAAAATGTGTTTGTAACTGTTCCCCCAGCTCAACTATTCTCCCCTCAGTCTAGTTCTTTGCTATCTCCATCATAGCTGTTTTAATTTTCTGCCCTTAAATTCCTGTATTTAATTTCCACTTTCCTCAGTTTAATAATTTTTTGTTGATATTCCATGAAAGGCATTACTCATACAAATAAATAGTTGATGCTGTGTCTTCTTCATCCATGAAAATGCCTCCAAAAAGCTCTAAAAAACACAGATGCTAAGTAGACCATGGCCTACTTCAGATAAATATGTGCTTCAGGTTTTTCATTTGCTTCTGCATCCTTTTTCTTTCCTTAAAATGTATTCTGGTAATTGTTGGAATAATTTATACTAAGGAGGTCAGGAGAAGAGGGATTGAGTTAATGAAAGCCAAACACTGGCTCTGCAAGTCTCATTTCAAGGTAATGAGTCAAAGATAGCTAAGGGTCTAACTATCCAAGGATAAAGGAGTAAGGTAGGGGTAACTTCTATCATTGTCCAGTGGGTCATTCTGTGTGTTTCTGAAGAAAGAGGCTGCCAAGGAGAGCATAAAGAAGCCTGAGGCCTTATTTATATTCTGCTGGTTCTGTAGACGTTATGAGGATGGGAGAGTGAGTTGGGGATGGAGAAAGACAAGATGGAGAATCAAAAATACATTTCTAAGACTTTTCTAGATATTACATTAGGAATAGGAATAACATAATTTTTCTTCTGTTTATACTTCCATGTATGGAGAGCTTCATTCTTGCAGTCTCTGTCTCTCTCCCCTGTCCCTCAACGGAAAGAAAATAAAAATTGCTGGTGCAGTACAACTGGAAGTCATTAAACAGTGTACTTGGGCACTACTAACAATAGTTTGAGAGCTGACCTAATTGATTGCTTTGCCAGAAGCTGGAAATGTTGAAGATGCATTGATTATGCAGAGCGTTGGATATTGTATAGTTTGCTGTTTTCACAAAATTGCAGCTGATTTGTGAAGGAATTCATCAGAAAGTTTAGGAGGCAGGCAATAGTTTGTGTGTTTTTCAGTAATGACTCATCTTCCCTTATTGATTTATATAGCTTTTTTTACAGCTCTGCCATAAAACAAATTCTTTCCTGCTTGTAATTGTCGTATTTTATCATCATAGAAGGGTGAGGTGAAAGGTGTTACATTGGGCAAAATTAGAACAATCAGGAAAAAAACCCCATTATTTTTTTTTTTTTTAAATCTTGTCTACAATCTTGACTCAAAAAAATTACTTAGTTTGTCGAGGTTTTAGGTGTCTATTCACAATTGGATTGATTTATTTATTTATGTAAAGGTGGGGTGGTTTTAGGCTTTGTTTAGTTGAGTATTCTGGGTTTTTTAAACATTTGAATTTCTTAAACCAAAATGAGAGTTTGTGGTAATACTGTGTATTAATTTTGTCTGGGTTAGAGTGAAATTCATAATAGCTGGCCTGGGGCTATCTTTGGTTTTGTGCTGGAAACAGCATTGATAACACAGGGGTGTTTTTGCTGTTGTTGGGCAAGGCTTGCACTGAGCCCAGGGATTTTCTGCTTCTCACCCCAGCAGTGAGCAGCCTTGGAGGTGCAGAGGGAGCTGGGAGGGCATGCAGCTGGGAAAGCTGATTCCAATGGACCAAAGCAAAATTCCAGGCCATATGGCATCGTGCTCAGCATGGGTAAAGGTGGTTGGCTGTTGCATGTAGGTAAAACCTTATAAAATGAAGGCCTTGTTGCCTTTGTAGAATCACAGCTCAGGCCTCTTACTTGGCTAAGTAGAGAAGGACTGTGGGAAAGAGACACAGCTGAATTAGGGGTAGAGAAACATACTGCATGATCATCACGTGCTTACATCGTGGTGTGTGGTGGTTGGTTGAATTATGCTTGTTATGCTTTAAAACTATGTAAACTGATAACCGGCTCAGTGCTTAAAAAGGCTGTGTTTTTGTAATAAAGTGCTGATGCTTACCACCATCTTCAGCATCAGTCTTTTGTGTCCACTGTCAGCTGGCCAGACCACCAGTGTTTGGGGACTTGCTGGTTTAGTTACTTGTGAGCAATTGGTTTGGGTTTCTCTACAAAATTTATCTTAGTTTTGATTTTACTATTTTTTTTTCTACTTAAACTAAACTTCCTGTACTTAGCTCAGAAGTTTCTCACTTTAACCATTTTGATTCTGTCCCCTGTCCTACAGCATGAAGGATTCAGTGAGTTGCTGTGTGATATCTAGCTGACTACTGGGACTTTAAACCAAGACGTACTGACATACTGATCTAAGCAGAGTTTAAGATGTTTCATAATTTTTTTCTTTTTACCTGCTTGCTTGCTGCTTACTTTTTGGGTTGGTTTGGTTTTTTTCCTTTCCTTTTCCATGGTGACCTAGAGATTTGCAGCAGTTATGATCTTTGCTTTCTGAATGTGCTGAGCTCTGGGAAGAGCAAGCAGGAGTTCATTTTTCTTTTCTTGAATCTAAATTGCTGAACTTCAGCACCCTCTTGTGCTGGTCCTGCCATTATCACACAGCAGGCAAGGCTTCATACAAGCCTGGCAGCCACTGGGTTCTGCACTGGGGTTAATCAGGATTGCAGTGTGCTTCCAAATCATAACTAACACAGCAGTCCCGCTTGGATTTCTCATTAGCAAGACGCTTTTCTGAAATGCATGTATGCACTGATAGATTGACGTAATCTGAACAGGTATGCCTTTAGACAACATGTAAGGAAAAAAAATAACAAATCTAACTCATGTTCACATTCATATCATCATCACCTAGTTTCTTCTAATACCATTTGTAATGTCTCAGCCATGATTTTCTGGGCCCATTTCAGGTTATGCCTTCATATGATGACAGAGAGCAACGTGCTACATTTCTAGTTTCTGTATCTGTGTGCATATGTTGAAGCTGCAGATTCTCACTCCTTTGTTTTCTTCTGTGCTAGTGAGGGCCCCCGTGAGACGATTTGTCTTCCTATTTTGGTCTTTCGCCTTGGAATTGTAAAATTGTTTAATCCAGATGACAGAAAGGCAAATGGATATCATTAATATGTTTGAGTGCCTCTCTGACTGTACTTTATTTGTGCTTATTGCTGCATATCCTTGGTTTCTTTTTGGCATCTGCATCCAGCCAGCCTCTTCAGGCTTAACTCTAGTGGATCAAAGCTAGCAATGTAAATTATGGCAATGAGGTATACTAAAGTGTGTATGATTTTCTTACCAAAGAACACCAAGAACTTCACTGGATGCCCTTTCAGAAAAGAAAAAAATCAAGATTGCTTTAAATATTATGAGAACAAATAAAACACAACAAAAAGATCCCTCTACTTTTCTATCCCGACAATCTACTTGGTAAAAAGACTGTTAAAAAAAAGGCAACTCATAGAAATGTTTTCATGAAGAATTTGAGTAGATCGTCTGTTACCAGCTATAAACACCTTTCCTTTAATGCCTTCTGGAAGTAGTTGATTTTCCTTGTTATTGTGATTAGGACAAAGCTTTTTTTTTTTTTTTTGTTTAGTTTAGGGTTTTTTGTTGGTGTTTCTTAGTGCAAGCATTTAAAACAATTATACCTTAATTTCTACCTTAATGTTTGAAATTTTTGTCACTAGGCATAGTAGTATATCATCAAAGTATATCATCAAAGGCGTACAAGGAATAAAGTATAGACTGTGCTGAACTTCCACTTAGTTTGCTTTTTTCTGGGCTAGAGATGATTGTCTGCTAGAATCTATAAATTAAATTTCCACTGACGTAAGCAAGGATGTGTATATGTATCTATGCAATATCAATTTCTTTTTTTTAACCAAAGTGTGCTTTGGATCAGAGTCTTTGCGTACGTGCATATTAAAGTTCTATTTTAGCAGCTTTATGTTTTTTTTCTTTGTTGTTGCTGTGTTTGGAGGTTGCTCCTACCAGCTACTGCTGATATCAAACTGTGATTGTAATGAAGTAGTCAATCACGGTAGTGAATGCAGAAGATTACCATTTTAATGACCAATTTTCCTGCAACTTTTCATTGTAGTCCAGTCCCATTCATGTAATAATTCTCACAGGATGTGTAACATGTTTACTTCCTATCATAAAATTTTGTGTAGAGCTCTGTACCAATTCGTTAATGTAGGGACAAGACTCTAAAGCTGCTAAAGAGAATCTTGATGTCCAGACTGTTCCAGTAGTGCCTGTGCTGAGTAGCCTGAATGTCCACTGGCTGCAGTGCTGAGTAAATCAGAAAGCATGTAAACAATCGTATTTCATACAAGTGTAAACCAGAGAACTATATTAAATCACATCCCCTTCCTATCCACCTTTTCATCATGTCTGATGCATTTCGGGTTATTAACTAATTCATGCCTTTAAGCTGATTCTGCATCAGATTGATAGAATATGTCCATGTCCTGCTTGATCAGACTAATGTAACAGAAGTTTGTTTTAAATTAAATTACTGGTAATGCATGCAGTTCGCTAAGTAAAAAAATTGTGAAGAAAAAAGCCCTTCATATTGCTTCTTATTATTGAGTATTTCTGTTTAGCAGGGGCTCTGTTGTGTGAAGATCATATATAAATCAAACCAAAACCATTTCTACTTCTGTGCAGTATTTCTCATTTTCACTGATTGTAAGCTTATATTACACTTCCCAAAGGCATCTGAACTTGTGATTCTTTTTACAGTGTTTCAAAAAATTGTCTCCTCCAGTTAGGATTTGTATTCTGACTTTATATGTTTTGTATGCTAGAATAGTATGAAATATTACATATTTTTCATTAATGGAACTTGAAGACTATTTGCAACAGGATGAATAAACATGACTACTTAATACCTAATAGCTTGTCTGTTAGCCAGTAATAAAGTTATAATACCATGTTCATTAACCTATATTGCAAGAAACCTTTTTTTCCTGCACTTTTTTCTTTTTAGAAGGACTTTTCATAGGGGAGAATGTAATTTGTTTTACCAGCTTACAATATCAAAAGGCAATCTGCAGGGCTGGTTAAGTTTCTAAATTCTCTGTCCTCCCTAAGAGATGGATTGAAATAATTTCAGCCAGTAACAATATGTTTATCTGAAATTTGAGTGACATTCTGTGTTTTGTTTTCTTATTTGTTTTAAAAATAATGGCTCATATTAAATAATGTGTGCTACCCAGGAAGAATAATATGTAAAGTTATTTGAGCAATATATATCTATTTAAAGAAGCTCTTGTGGTATCCCAGTGAATGATAATGTCCATTAAATGATTTGTACTTTTTTGTGAGCTTAGCTATAAAATGCTATTTTTTAGATATTACTTTGGTTAACTTAGTATTTTTCAGTAAAATACCTTCTCCCTTTTCTCCTTATGAGTAAGGTTATTAAAGTATAAGAAACATTTTAATTACGATATGACTTTCTTAGACCTATGCAGTTGTAGTCATAGTTCTTCTGTCTTCGTGTTAACTTATATTTGTTACAATGTGCAGGAAATTATCTCATTTTATTTCTTCTCCTGTTTCCTGTGTGGCATGAGAGACGCGTTGGTGATTAAAAAGCTTCTTAATCCTGTGCTTCAGTTTGAAGACCATAAGCAAATTAAGACTTTTTCCTTCCCCCTGCCCTAACGTGTATTTATCCTATTATTTGTAATTTATGGTGACCATATGATTCAACTAGAGTCTGCATAATCAGAACTGAACAGTTCCCTCTATGAAATTTGTATTGGTGCATTGGGCAGTCAGAATTTTGCACCTGTGGCCTATAGTGGAAAATTTGGGGAAATCTTGTCCTTCTATGCTTGTGAAAGAGGAGGAGGAGATGAATCTGTAAATTGTAGAATGCCAGAGGATGGAAGTATCTAGAGGCTGGATTGTAAGAATGCTTTTTGGTATTTGTGCCAACTTGCAGTTTCTGCAGTAATAATCTAGATAATTACTGGTGGCAAACTTAGGTAAACTTTGCAGCTGATTGCAACTTCATGATGACATACTGTATTTCCATTGTGTATGGCTAGTATGAAACCTGAAAAATAGAACAAGGTTAGTTGCTTGAAAAACGGATGCAGTCGTGAAGACGTCACCACTGTGGTTTATGGTATAGAATGCACATCCCCTTACATGAACTGTGTGTATTTATTTCCTTATATTTTCAACTGCTACAAGAGATTCCCCACTCATTACAATTACAAGGTATCCATGAAACTTTGAAGAGATTTGAACAAGAATTGTGTAACTTTCTAGTTTTACTAAATGTTCCAAATAGCTTAACTTTATAGGAGAAAATGTCATATTATTTTAAAATAACAAATCCTGGTGGCCTTCTCTGTTGAAGTGACTACAGCAGTGGACTGGGGACAGGTTGCAGATGTCCTTGTTCTGTAAACTGTTTGACACAGTTCCCATACGACATCCTTCTCTGTAAATTGTAGAGAGATGGATTTCATGAGTGGACTGTTAGATGGGTAAGGAAATGGTTGGATGTGTCATCCATTGGGTAGTGATAAACGTCTCAGAGTCCCAGTGGACATCAATGACAAGAGCTGTTCCCCAGGGGACAGGGTACGGAGACCAGTGCTAATAAATATCTTCATTAATGATACAGATGAAGGGATTGAGAGCACCCTCAGGAAATCTGCAGATAACACCAAGCTGAGTGGTGCAGTTGACACTCCTGAGGGACAGGATGCCATCCAGAGGGCCCTGGACAGGCTCAAGAAGTGGCCCATGGGAATCTCATGAGGTGTAACAAGGCCAAGTGCTGGTGCTGTACCTGGGTCAGGACAACCCCCAGTGCCAACCCAGGCTGGGGATGAACAGATTGAGAGCAGCCCTGCCCAGAAGGACTTGGGGGTGCTGGGGGTGAGAGCTGGACATGAGCCAGCCATGGGCACTCCCAGCCCAGAAAGCCAAGTGTGTCCTGGGCTGCATCCCAAGCCATGGGCAGCAGGGGAGGGAGGGGATTCTGCCCCTCTGCCCCGCTCTGGTGAGACCCCACCTGCAGAGCTGCCTCCAGCTCTGGGGTCCCAGCACAGGAAGGACATGGAGCTGTTGGAGAGTCCAGAGGAAGCCACCAAGGTGATCAGAGGGATGGAGCAGCTCTGCTATGAGGAAAGCCTGAGAGAATTGGGATTGTTCAGCCTGGAGAAGAGAAGGCTTTGGGGTCACCTAATTGTGGACTTCCAGTAATGAACAGAGCTCACAAGAAAGATGGAGAGAGACTATTCACAAGAGCATGGAGTGACAGGACAAAGGACAATGAACTCAAACTGAGAGTAGGTTCAGATCACGTATTAGGAAGAAGTTCTTTACTGTGAGGGTGGTGAGGCACTGGCACAGGTTGCCCAGAGAAGTTGTGGGTGCCCCATCCCTGGAGTGTTCAAGGTCAGGTTGGATGGGACCCTGTGTAACCTCGTGTACCAGGCCAATGAATCCACACAGTCAAAAAAATATGGTTTTCCCTGGCCTCTACCTGGCTAGAGGCAGGGCCCCTCTAGTTCTGGTTGTCCTTCTTTCCCTGGGCCTGTATTGTAGAGGTTCCTTTGAGGGGATCGGACCTGTCATTGTCTTTTCCATCATTTTCAGAATTGGCTACAGGTAACTTGAGCTACTTCCTTTTTAGTGGAGCTTCCTTTCTGAAATTTGTGCTCCTTCAATTCACTTACTGGTGCAGCCAGAGAAGAAGTGGATTGTATACCCCACTTCTTCATGTCTTCCCCACTGTCACACAGGAATTTCCACAGCTCACTTCATGGGATGCACTTTCTCACTGGGGAGCATCCACATTGGGTATCAGAATCTCTGATCTGTACTGCCGAGGTTTGGAGAAGGCCCTCTTTAATCTCCTTCTTGAGTTCCTGGAAATTCTTCTCCATCTTATCCATCTTATCTTCCAATTTCTGCACACGTGTTTCCACAGCTGCAATTTTCTCCTGTGTTGGGCCATGCACGGAGTCTGCATATGCCCGGAGCTTTGTTGCCATATCCTTCACGGTCTCATTAGCACCATAATCTGATTTCATCAGTGCTAAAGCAGAAGTATATTCTGGTGGCCCAAGCTGTATGAGTTTTCGCCACATGAATGGACTAACTCTGGCCCGGTCTGGGCTTCTCAATGCTGGGTCATCTGTGAAGACAACCTCTACCACCCCTAGTTCTCTCAGGTGTTGGATCCCTTGTTCTATGTTCTTCCCCTGGTTTGGCTGCAGCCTGTGTGGCTGGGGTGTCTGCTGATTTATCTTCCTGCCCCTCTACCTTTACCTGCTGCCCTACAGTACCTAGCAGTGTGTGATAGGCTTATGCCAAGGGCCAGCATATTGCAATGACCTTTTCCTCCTTAGAATTGTCATTGAGTTTCTCTTTCAGATATTTCCCCACCTCAGCTGGGTTCTGAATTTGTTCAGGGGGGAAATTCCAAGCTATTGGGTCTGAAAACTCTTTCAGGGTTTGGCCCATATCCTCCCATTCTCCACCCCACTCAGAATTTTCCACCTCTGGGTCACGTGTCTCATCAGTCACCCTGGAAATCTGAGCTCTTGTTCTAGACAAGCTGCAAACCACATCGCGGAAGCTTACCAAATTAAATCCCAAAAATACCAAGAAGATGGTTTCTTTAACATCCAGGGGAAACTGAACCTTCTCAAAAGATAATGTATCAAATTTAAAGGGGAGGGAGATGAAAGGCTGGGAAACCCCATCTCCTCCTCTTCAGACAAACTGAGTGCAATTACTAATAAACCCCCAAAACAGGCTACTGAAGCTGGGACTGGGATCAGGACGGAGAAACCACAAATCATGCACACTTTGAACAGCTGCCTGTATCTCTGCTAACTTCTTATAAATCATTATCACCGAGCAGAGCAAAACAGAAATTTGAATTTGTGCCCCTGCTCTGTAAAAGTTTATTATCAGCGATAAGATCGGACCAAGCTGTGGATAGGCAAACAGGGACCAAAAGACCATGAGTATATCCAGCCAGAGAGACGTTACGAACTCAACCAACATAGTGACCACTTTACCCCAACACAAAGGAATTCAATTCAAACCAAAGTTTAATTCGTGCAGGTTTTTCACTTTCCTTCGAGCCTCACGTTGGGCGCCACTAATATTTGTGCCTGTTTGGCCAAAATCCAGCAATATATCCTTGGAGAGAAAACCAGGTTACAGCCACCCTTCCCCCCACCAGGTTTGGGGGAAAAAAGAAATTTTCCTCGAAGGAAAGTGAAAGATATAAAAAAAAAAATTTATTAACAAACACACAGGAGAAAAATAATAATGCTAAATAGTAAAACCTCTCATTATAGAGAGAAAACCTGGGAAGAAATTAGAGTCCTCTTGTAGGTGTGGTCCCTCCTTCTTGGAACTGAGGTGGGGGTGGCCTTAGGGCCTGAAGAGAAGTTCTCCTGATGTGTTCTGATGTTATTGAAACAGTCCAGAAGGGAAAAAAATACAACAAAATAACCCCAAATTCCCAGGAACCACACCGGAGAAAAAGGGAAAAAAAACCACAAAATGCTGGCTGAAGAAGCAAAAAGAAATGTGTTTCTTCCGTGCTCCTGCAGCCGGAGAACGCAGAAGAGTCTCTGTCTCTGTGTCCTTGGGAGCTGCTTTGAAAAATTCATTTGGTTTTTTTTTTTTTTTCCTCCCCTCTCAAGCTCAGTTAAAAGGCACAGAAAAAGGCACAAAATTAATTTTTTGGCATAGAGCCGTGATAGGGGATACACATCATAGAGTCACCCCAAGACACCTGGTCTAGGGCAGGGTGTCCCTGCCCATGGCAGTAGAGTTGTAAGTGATCTCAAAGGTCCCTTCCAACCCAAATCATTTTATAATAAGGTTACTTTTTCAGTCGTATTTACTAACTCCTAAAATGAACATTTGATACCAAGGCATCAAAACTGTTTTTCCTCTTGAAGTTTATGGTAGTTTTCTAGGCTTAAGTAAGGACCAGGTATTTGCTGTCTATATGTGTGCTAGCCTCAGGTTACAGGGGCTCTGTTACCACTGTCCTGTACATTAATGCTACATAGATATCACAGTCTCGTATAATTAAATGAATTGCATGCTAGGAATATGCTTATGTTGGGTAGATGAAGGGATCTGGTTATAGATACATCACTCTTATATTAATGTTTTGCATTGCTTCATTTATCACTTTTTTAACACTTTGTTTCACTGAGGAAGCTTTTTTAGACCTAGTGAAGAATGTGAAAAATATTTATCCCTGTAGCATGCCACACCACAGTGATGCATTTAGTAACTTTGGGTAAAAGGAGAATTACTGTACCTTCATACTGTTCTATTTCTTTGTAATGAAAAGAAGCTTTAATGTGTGAGAATCTGTCAGAAACAACTGGTTCTGAGTTGGTATTGGATGATAGCAGTGAGAGGGTTTTCTAAGTTGGTATTTAAGTTTTTCATATGAAATGAGAACTCTGAGAGAATGATAGATTAATTTTGCCTATGAGAGGGATGTGACAACAAAACAGACTTAAGCTACGGAGGTGGTGGTGCCTTTAATGAAAGAAACATGGATTTTTCAGATTCCTTACCAGGGAAATTAAAGAGTTTATTTACGTATCTAGGAGGTCTTCAGAAGGTAATCAGAGTAATGAGGCAAATGAAATATGTTTTTATTTGTGAAAAGGACAGTGTTCTTGGAATAAGCCGAAAAGAAGTAGACGTAATAGTATTTAATGGTTTTCATGGCCAAGACCTCCACTATTTGTGAACATTAACCATGCTCTTGTGAGGCCATTTTAGAAGAGGAACAGTATGAGCATAAAACAGTTGTTACATGAATGTGTGCTGTGAAATAATCTTCCAGCCCCTTTCAAAGCCTTGAAGTTGTGGCAAACAGATACATTTGCAGAGTAAATTAATTTAATGGGAACATATAAGATCAAATTGCACAGATGAAGCGAAAATAAAAGTTAATTTATTTTGGAAAGATTTTAGGTGGCAATGAGATTATTCTATTAGGGTGAACAGTAAGGCTGTCAAATAAACTGGGGTTTTGTGGTTTTTTTTCACTCGTAATACAAAATAGGAAGTATACTTTTATAGCTCTGGGGGCCTTAAGAGTGAAGATAATGCGAAGTCACTTTCTGTCCAAGAGAGGATGAATATTTTATTCATACACTTCCTGCACAAGGAGGAAATACTAAGCCACTAGACCACTAAACCCTGGACCTATTTGGCGGTTAAATGGAAAATTTTTCTTCCTTTGTATTCAGAGTGATACTAAATTAAAATGCTTGAGCATTTCTTAGCATGTGGACACATTAGTCTTTTTGATTGAGTGTTACAAATAGCAAAGGGGAATATTATTTTTAACTTTTAGAATTATCATGCATTCTTCTGCTTAAAAGATACGTTCAGTTTTCCTATAACCATTTGTGAATATACAGTATTCCTGATGTGTGACTCTTGTTACAAAATTTATAATGCAGTGGGTTCTCTATTTTTTATTGTAATTTTCCTGACATTTTGATGTCTATCAGCTTATGTGTACGTGCTGTTTTGTGAAAGATGTTTAGTTTTGGAAGCAGTGTTTTCCAAGTCCAGAGTAAACATATGTTGATAGTAAATTTTCTATTTTGGTAGGAGGGCAGTATTTTATAAGATGAAGAATTGTTTTTGCAATTTTATTTGCATTTTGCAGCAAATAAGTTAGGGTGTGTTGATAGTCTTGTTCAATACAAATTAATGTAAACTGTAGTTAATAAAATTATGAGATAATGGGCATCAGAGATAATTTATATTGAGAATTTAAATTTGTTTTCTAACCCAGATATTTAAACTGGTTTGAAGATAGTAGTTGTCTACAGCTATTTATTATTTCAAACAAAATATGTTCCAAGTGTGTTGTTTTGTTTAGTACTAAATAATTTGCTGGATAAAATAGACAAAAAAAAAAAAAAGAACAAGTCATCTTTTGATGACTCATGTCATCAGTAACAAAAAGAAAATAAGCTTAAAAAGTAATACTCTGTGCTACAGAAATTGAAGGAATACTTTGTGCTGCCTTTAACGAAGTACTTGGAGTTCTGCATCTAAAACTCACGTTGGAGTAATTAGGAGGGATTTGTATAGGCTTTCATTATTATCAAGATAAAACAGGAACCCTCGTCTTTATAGCCAGTTGTTCAATCCTCTTAAAAACCGGGGAGAAACTGTGTAAATTCACATGCATTCTAAAAGGGTACATAATTATAAAATTATGATTCCCTTGAGTATTGAATTGAGTATACGGCAAAATTGTTGGGGTTGTTTTCATACTTAAGGTGTTTTAAATTAGTTGATGTTGCCATAACATAGGTGATGAGGCCAGCTGGTAAACATAATGTAAAGTGTTCCTTTCAACTCTTCAGTTCTTACACTCTTGTATCATGGGCAGATAGTCATGCTAACTCCTGGAGTGATGCATGAGGGTGAAGGCAAGGACAGCAACACAATGCTCTTCACTCTTCTTCCCTCAAATGTGAGGCTGGGGTAGTGTAGTGTTACAAAATGCCTCAGAGCGAGTATATTCTCATGGGGTCTGACGTAGCAGGGGTGCACAGGGCATTTAAAAATTAAGTTGATCTTAAAATACTTTAGAAGAATTTTTGTTTTTAACTTGTTTGTAAAAAGTCACTTATGCTGATGGATGAATTCCTTTCAGTTGATAATGGAACATGTTTTGCAGCCATTAGTAAGCAGCAATGTTTTATTTTATGAAAGACCACACATATATTTTGTATAAAGATCTTTTTTCTAATGAAAAGAAACCACTCAAACTTATAAATCAAGATTGTGAAAAGATTGAAGATCTAACTGAATCTTTAAAAGTATATAGTAAAAAATAGGGATCATTTCCTTTCCAGTTAGTTTCCTTCAAAGATGAAGGAGTAGAAATATTTATATTTCTCTTTTGGGTGCTTACAGAAATTGGTAGTAATTCTGCAAGTTAAAGCTGGAAGTTGTTGAATTTCTGTTTATATTCAGCAAAGGGTTGCATTTACTGAAGGTGAAGAAATACATCGTGGCAGTTAGTTAAGATGAGCCTTGCCTTGTGCTGTTCACTAATGAAATTTGGGTGTCCTAAGAGCTTGAGCATGATGACAGATTATCCATGCCTTATTTTTGTCAGCATTCTGTAATTGCAATATGGGGTCATGAATTAAGTGCATGTTTGCCAATAATAATTACTTTGTCACAGCTTTTATGACAGATATAATTTAAGTTGATGCTTGTGGAAAGCAGGCAGTGTATCAGTCCCGTTGAGTAGGAAAAGTCCTTTCCAGTTTAAGTTGTAAATAAATCTTTGAAACATAAACTTCATTTTCCACCATTTCTGCCTTTTGTTTTCTGAGGGAGGTACAGCAAAACAGCCCTTTATTTTTATGTAGCAATCTTCATTTGTGTGTGTTTGTAAGTTAAGTTTGTGCTGAATTACCATTAATGTAAAATGAGTTGGGTTTATATTCATGACCAATCTAATAGTATAATGTATTCTTGATAAATTATATTATTAAAATATGGTTAGGAACTGATCCTGATGAGTGCCCTGGTTTGTTTGATGGAACCTTAGGACTAAATCTGTAAGTAAACACTTTGAGTATTGCAGCCTCTTATGGAAATTGATTTAAAAACGAAGTTGAATTTGTACTTGAATTTTAATGTAGTTAAATTATAACAGAATTTGTTTGTGCTTTCCTACTCACTGGACTAGGAATGTATGTATAATCTTAAATATTTTAAAGTATATGCTTTAGTTTAACTGTGTAAAAATTTAATAGTATTCTACTGTAATGTTGTGATCTTTCTTTTCACCCTCTGTTGAAAAGTAGTTTTAGAAGTGGTAGTGAAAAGAGAGGCAGGGTCATCTTTCCCTTTGTGGGAAAGAGGCATCATCTGATAATTTTAGTGCAGAGATAGTAAGGCAAATTTTAAGCTATGTAGGAAGTATCTATGCAAGCACATACCTGTACTTGAGCATCTTGTCTCAAAACTACTTCATTACTGTGATTTGTGATTTTTTTTTTTTTTTTTAGATTTTCATGTAATGGTGTTTAATTTCTTTCCTGCTGATAGAACCGTGGTAGCCTGACTGCCTTGGTTTACAGTAGATACTTTTGTATATGAGCAGTCTTTCTTGCTTTATGTTTTTTTTTGGTATGTATTGCATACTTGTGAATTTGGTTGAGTTCACCTGTGATCTGAATTAGTCCCTGGTAAATGCTTTTGCTCTGTGTGATTTGCCTGCATCTTGTGAAATTAATGTATTCCAGAAGTCTTGGTAAAAAGGAGTTAAACCAAAACTATACCAGAGTTTAGCCTAACTGCACATTATGGTAGGTTATGGCACACAAGGATTTCAGGGAAGACAACCCAGGGAAATGAACATGGAGTATGTGATACATTAAACACAGTATTGGGAGGTGTAGCCACGTGCATCACGCAGGGCAGGTTTCTGAGTAGGTGGCATGTGGGCCTTAATCTGTAGCAGATAATAATGCACAGGTAAGGCAAGAAAGTTCTAGGACTGAATTGGCAGATGAGCTTTTTGGAAACTTAGTCTCTTTTCAAACATAAAACTGAATTTTAGTAAACCTTCCCAGACTCTTTCCTTCTTCCTGTGCTGCCCAAAAAATAGTTTGCTTAAGCTGGTGTCTGACCAAGATGGAGAAAAAATTTATGGAATATGGATTTGGGAGAAAAGGGGTTTCTTCTTCCAGTACTATTGCCTTGTGTAGTGGATACTTACCTTCATGACTGACTCTCTATTTACATGACTACATATTTTACTCTAGTGGAGTTTATTCTTCTGAGGAATATTTTACACTTTTTTCCAACTTTCGTTTATGTATATTGCATGGAAAAAATGGCATATTAAGGCCTACTTACAGAAAGTGCAGTGCGCCTGTTAAAATAAGAGAACATGGTATTCGTCTGTGCCAGTTGCTTTTTATATTCTTATCTCTTTTTTCAGTTTCTTCTGTTTGAGCTTCTCTAGGTGTTTATTAATTGTGGGGCTTTTTAGTTGGAATTTGAGTGGTTTTTATTGTTGTACCTCAGTCTTTCTTTTTGAATTATCATCTCTGCTTGTTCCTTTTTTGTACTTTCATTTATTGAATAGAATGTAAAATAAACATCTAATTCAGAGTAGGCAAAATATTGAATTTCTGCAAAACAATGCAGAACTGGAATTCATATATAATAGGCTGCAATACATAAAAAGAAAATGATTAAATCAAATCTCACTTATCATAGATCTTTTTGATAGGAGCAAAATCTGTGCCATTAGTTCCAGACCAGAGTATTTCCCATTCACAATGCTTTAGTGCATAACTTATAAATCTGTCCTCATCATCCTATATTACTTTTTCAAAGCAAGACTAACATGAAGCAAGACAGGATGAATGAAAGTCAATGAAGGTCGACTAGACAATCCAATTACTAACGATTCTTGGAAGAACAGTACTGTGGTATATAATAAAATTGTGTGTGAATTTCTCTCTTTGATGACATGGGTCATTTCTGTAGAACTGCAGTGTATTTTTATGGTAATCTAGTTTTAGATTATGCTAGTCTAATCTGTTTGTATAATACATCAGAATGTCAGTTGTTTAAAAATTTGTTAGTTCACAGAAGCCATATTTATAATACACATTTTATGTACCTGTTCCATCTCCTGAACAGTGAACATGTAACATACAGCTACACAATGCATAACAAAAGAAGGAGTGTTAAGGTGCATAATCACTGCATGCCTATCACTGCTAATTTTCCAGCATTTTTTTTTCATCACTCACTTATTTGTCTTTCATTCTGCTGAATAGACCATCCCCTGCAAGTGTAAAACACCTTCATACAGTAAAAGAGGTTACTATTTCTGGCACCTACTTCTGATAGGAATAGTGACCTGGACTGCATGTTGGAGCTAAATATGAAAGTTTAAGTCTGTATAGAAACCATTGGTGGTGAACACCGCAGATGATGAATAAGAAAAAAGCCTAGTTAAGCAGAAGAATAGATGTTTTCAGTCTTAGAAGCGTCCTTGAACTTCAAATTTAACTTTGTTGCTTCTGTATCACAGAATCACAGAATGAGTAAGGTTGGAAAAACTGGAGTCACTAAGTCCAACATTTGACCAAACATGTTGTCAATCAGACCACAGCACTGAGTGCCATGTCCAGTCTTCCTTAAACACCTTCAGGGACAGGGACTCCACCACCTTCCTGGGCAGCCCATCTCAATATATCACCCTTTCAGATATGGCTGAAATTTGCCTATTTTTTTCTCCTCGATACAAATAGGTCTAATGAAAAAGAAAAAAAAAAAGTCTCTGCATACAGTCTTTATATCATTATGGTTTTGAGCCATATATAAATAAGCACAGATAGGATTTAGTTATTTGTTATTCTAACTGAAAACTTGGCAATTTTATTTGACTATCATTTTTTATGTAAGTTTTAAATAAATTCCAAATTACTACATGTTCTTGTTTTCCCCAAACCCTGCAAAAAGAAGAACAAAAAGAAGTAATATAAATTTTACCTTTTAACCTTTTAGCAGATATTTAGATTACAGGTGCTTCGATCTAGTTTTTCCATCCATAGTCTATTACATTCCTCTTAGGAAAAGCCCTTGTAGTGAAATTACAAGTGTGTGTGTGTGAATGTAAATATAGAAATACGTATACATATATTCCTTCCCAACTAATGCAAACATTGGAGAGTGGAGTCATATTAAAAGTGTTTAACCAAGCAGAGTATCAAGTGGTCTTCATTAGAGGCTGTCTGAATGGGAAGCATGTTATTAAAAAATCAATTACTATAAATAACATAGGGTCTGAAAAAGAAGTAATGAATTCCTAGATACTGGTATAACAATGCTGAGAGGAAGTGACAGTGTTGATTGTGACAATTTTTAGTGTTTCCCAATAAAAGTTGAAGTCATCTTCTGCAGGTAGTGAAATTTTGTGTTCTGACAGCAAAAGACAGAAACACTGCTTTTTTATTTATAAGTCAAGATTTAAGAACAAATTGTTGTGTGCAGTAGCAATAATACGTGTCTAAACTACCACAGTAATTGCAAAGCATAATCAGGTTATGTCACACTCCTTTTGACTGGAAAATCATGAGGCTTGCTTGGCATACAGAGGTAATGAAGAATCTTTTTCTGATTAGATCGATGCTGTGTATCTAACAAGCACTGCAAAGCTTCACTGCTAATCTGTAAACTGTTTCATATAAATGGCCATAAACAACTGTTATTAGTTTTTATTAAAACTATTTTTTCCATAGGTTTTTTTTAGATTACAGAAAATACTATAGTATGAAAAGAAGGTATTTTAAGACATAGTAATTTTATAATTTGCATTCAAAATGTCCTTTTTCAAAGTCTTTATGCACCTAAATGTTAGCTGTAAGTAAGAAATCATTTGTAGATTGAAGGTTTAAGCTCTTTATTGAGTTTGTGATATTAGATATTTATGCTACAGATTTTTCATTACTACATTTTCTTGACAGGTAGGGCAAACCTGTCTGCAACAGAGAGTTACGCTTGAATCTTCTGTAAGAAGAGTAGACTAACATTGTAACAGAATCCTTCTCTAAGATCATTAGCTGAATCAGAGGTTCCAATTTATTTTCTAGAGGAAATAAACTGTTTTTTTTCAGCCCTGGTTTGGTGCTGGTAGCATCATGGTAGCTGCAAATCTCTGAGTCTTTGACTTGTGATAATATTTGTCAAAGGTTTTTGGTAATCAGTTGGCTGTCCTTATCTGAGAGGAGTGTGCAAAAATAAAAATGTAAGGCTGTGTCATATCAAATCAAAGAAGAAATATCTTACTACACTGGTTTGCTTTTGTTCAGGCAGGCAGACCTGAGACATGGGTCTCTGCAGATACCCCATGATCACCACCCAGTTTGTGATTGAATCTGTTCAGCTGACCCTTTTTCCTTTCCTTTTGGCCTGTTTTGGTTTTAATCGGGTTCTAAATACAGAATTCTAAAAGGCTTGCCTTTTATTTGGCAGATGTGCAGCAATAAAAATCTCTGCTCGCTGAGAAATTGTTGCTTTGAGAAAACTGCACTAGGTCTATAACAATATTCAGTAACCCCAGAGCAATACAGCTTTTATGAGGTAGTGGGCCTATAAACCCATATCTCTGGGTTATATTTTCGGAAGTTTTTCTGCCTAAGTCCTCACCAAGGTCACCATATGCTGCAAGGGTGCAGGAAAGTGACATGTTGGTCACGTTGGAACTCTGGGTAATGGTGATCCACAGCACAGCAGGAATAGTGTTTCCATATGAATTCACCTGAGGCTCAGCTGTGCACTGGATATTTCAAAACTTGTTTTGCTTTTGGGTTCTGTGGTAACAGGAAGACATCCTTAGAAATTCTGAGTGTTCTCAGCATTCAGGAGTTATGATTCCAGACACACTGAGACATTCCTGAGCAGTGTAGCTGGAAAACACAGGCTTTGTCCCTCAGTCAATATATAGTTTTTCATTACTGCCATTTGCACTGGGAATATATATGTCTCAGGGAAAAAAACCCCAAAAACAAACGTAACTTGTTTAAAGGAAGGTGTGTACGTGTTGTAAGTGTACTTATATCAGGGTTACATTCTTCATGAAGTTCCTTTTGATCATTTAGTCTACTTACAAAGCAATGCATTCATACAATGGATTTTGTTTTATAGTTATTAAATTTTTCTAGACAAACTTAATTATAGATTAATGTAGATTAAAAATAGTCGTATACAAAAATAAATCTCAATAATAAACTAGGTAACATCTCCCTTTGGCTGATAACTGACATAGTGGTATATTGCCAAGATTACCAAGTCTCATGTGAGAAACAGATGTAATATTACCTTTAAGCTGAAATCTTCAATTGCTGTGTTTTAGTAAAAAAGGAGTATAAGAAAAGGAATATAAATTTAAGATAGCACACCATTCAAATTCTTTGCAGAGTCAATGATGGGTATAGCATGAGTCTACAGGATGACACTAACAAATTTGTTAGTATTTTCATTTTTGTATGTAGTTTATGAAAATAGTAGATAGAATTGTCTCTTGGGTTATTTGCACATAAATAGGATGACAATAAGATTTGAATTTGTGGCTATCATCTTCTCTTGTCTTGTGTTCCTTGTTTTCTCTGCCTTCTGCCAAGTGTGTATATATCCATGCATAACCATGCAAATTGTGCATACCCCATGTTTTCTCTCAAATTCTTGAAAGAAATAATAGTAGTGGTACTAATAATTCTAAAAGTCTAAATTAACAGCTTGCCAACGTTACATAGGAATTTCTTAAGCTATATTAAATATGTGCTTATACCACCTATTCAACTGTTACCTGTTTATCTTTTCTGTAGGTGACAGATCAGTCTGTGAAAGCTTTTGCTGAACATTGCCCTGAGCTGCAGTACGTTGGTTTCATGGGCTGCTCTGTTACTTCTAAAGGAGTCATTCACCTTACCAATGTAAGTATCATAACTACTTTCTGCTAGTCACTAGTGCATTTCACTATAGCTATGTCATAGGTATCGGCCAGGATAAGATTATGTGTATGATTTATAGCACTGACATGGACAGAAACATGACTAAGTAAGTGAACTTTGCATTATTTGAGCAGTCACATTCACTGTCTCTGTGTAAAAATGCTGTACCAAAAATATATTTATGGGATTGTACATTTTTTCACAAGTAACAGTGATGTTCAGGTCAAAACTCTTTAAAATGCAAAATTGCAGCTGATATCATCACAAACAAAATTCCATTTAAAAGTGTAAAATTCTTATTGCAAGAGATTTAGACAGACCTCTGGTTGCAGCAGTGTACCTCCCTGTGTACATACATTTTGAATATATTCATCTTCTTGTTTTACACAGATAGTGTGACAGATACATTTTATTTTCTTTCCTTTTTCTTTTTCGTAAGAGGGGTGATGTGTGGGAGAACTACCTTGAGTGAATCTGCAGAAAGTAATTAAAGTGTTCAATAAAATGGATGACTTGGATGAGGTGGACAAACATGATCTAATTAAAATTTGTAACTGAAAGTAAATCCAGGGATCATGCAAACATGAAAATGGCTAAAGAGATCTTGAGGTAGGAAGTAGAGAGCATATTTAATGAAAATGGAGTGTGCCTGATGAAAGCAAAGGTTTTTTGATGCAGCTCTGAAGCTCTCCTATTGTTATACAGAACCATTCTGCATATCTGTAAATTACTTTCATCATTTTAGAGCTGCTTAGCTGAAGATACAGAAGAATTGAAAGCATTTTGGAACACTTACAAAGAGAAATAAGCCAGGGAAATTAATTTGCATGGTGAAGTTATAGGACCTCAAAGGATGTCATTTTGAAAGAACTGTGTATTGAAGTGATGAGTAAAAGGTGTGCATATCTGTGGGAGAAAGAAATGATACAATTATTTTCATGTCCTATGAAAACTACATATATGTAACTATAGGTTATATATACACAACATAAATGTAGGAGGTGCACAATTAAGAAATTTGACATAAACAATGTATGCAGTCCAAGGCTTTGTGGGGAATTTCCACAAAGATCACTTTTCAACTTCATGTTTTGGTTACTGTATTATTCTGACCTATATTGTACATTTAATAGATGTTGGATGTGTTATCCTTCAATAAAGTGACTTTATAATCACTTTTATTAGATTGAAGAAGAGTCAAGATCTTGACTTTTTAAATTAATATGTATTTCTGATTTTCATGTGTTAAATAATAATAAATTATTAGAAATCCTGATTTACATAGGAGCAACCCTGTTGAACACAGTCCTTCAGAAAATATTTAAGAGGCAGCTTAGACTCTTAGTATGTAATTACTTTGTAAGTAATTGGTGCATGTTGGGAGTTGAGATTTAGGTATTTCAGTTTCCTTCCCTCAAGATGTATCTGTACAACTCCTGTAGGCTGTGAATTCTGCAAAGACAGTGATGTGATAACACTGAAAGTTAGGGATTGCTTAACCTGGAGGACGCTCAAGGGAGACCTTATTGCAACCTTGCAGTACTTAAGGGGGTTTAAAAGAAAGATGGGGGCAGGCATTTTAGAAAGGCCAGTAGCAAGTAGTAGCATTATCTGCTGCATATGCCTTTTCCAGAATTCATCTGTTGATGACATAATTTTTTGTTCTAACCATCATGTACTTCTGTGGTTAGTTTTGTGTTGAGTACTTAACTGGTGCTTCATAAGTGTTCAGTAACGATTCCAGTCGGGCATTCCTAGAGAATGTGCAATGTGCTCTTTGCTCTCCATGGCCTGTGAGTGTGTCCCTCAAGGCTGTGCAGAGCTACTTGCCGTCTGTCCTGCTTCCTGTGTGCAAACTGGAGATAACAGCAGTGGCCTCGGTTGTGAAATTGCTTTGAGGCTGATGGATGCAGAAAAATTGAGTGGTTTATTATTACTGTATTTTCCCCCTAGTAATGTTAGCTCTCTTTAAAAATACTGGCACTTGAAAAATTCTAAATTACAGTGCTGCAGCGTTGCAGAGATTTTTTAATAGCTAATTGTGGGGTATGGAAGAGAAAGTGTTGTATACTTTAGAAAAAGAAGAAACATTCAGGGTTTATTTTCTACTGAACAGAATGACAGTCGAAAAAAAAATTTGCTTTTCTTGAGCAAGACCATGTCATCACACGGTTGCCTCTTTTCCTTGAAGTTATTATAAACTGAAAAAAAATCACATAAAGTAAATAATAATTATTGGGTAAGATAAGAGGCACTTCATGTACATACACAGGAAGAAAGGGGAAAGAGAAGTGTGTTTATATGCAATTCACAGTTAGATTCAGTTGAAAGCAATGGTTTGTTCTGATGACCTGAGTGTTTAATTTTCCTTTAGAGTTGTCATGTGTGAAACATAGTCACAAAAGAAGTGAATGGTCTCCTGCATGACACCAGAGTATTTAGTCCAACACTTACCAACGTTGTTTCTGTGGAGAAGAACGTGTAGTGTTGTAGTTTATCTTCTGTTTTCAGCTCATCTCCACTTACTGTTTTCTTGTTTTATCTTTTTTTTTATAACTTTATTATTTACTTAGCTTTCCATGGATGATTTTTTTCTTGTTTGCACTCTTTCTCCCCTCCACACATCCTTGTCTCACTAGAGTTTATCCCTGATTGTTTTTTACTGTGCTTCTCCTGTGAGTGTGAAGATCTACAAAAATGTGGAAAGTGCCTGTGCACATTAGGTCATTGTGTTGAAGACAGGACAACCAGAAGGGTAATTTTTTTCATTAACTAGGTGGGAATAAGAAACTTTGTATTCTTAGTAGTGAGGTAGTGAGTTTTTAATGTTACATCTTTGACCTCATGAGCAGCAGCATTTTCCTCCCCTGTTGTGGTAATTGCTTCTCAGCAGTTTAATTGTTGTACTTGTAATAGAATTTTAACAGCTGGCATCAGCAAATCTTGACATCTAGATATAATTTTATTACCAGGCCACTTCCTTGGCTTCTTCCTTTGGTTTCTGATATATATGCAAGGGTAATTGCTTTGTAGCAGTGTAACTCTGTGCTTCTACACCATGTACTTCTGACAGACTGTCTGGTAAAGTTTGTTACAGACACCTAATTATGTATGAATCCTTGTCCAGAATCTCGACAGAAAAAAAGTTCTAATTTATTCTGCTAATCACCAATGCATGAAGACAGTTAATCTAAGAACTATTTTTGGAATAATGTGATCTTCACTTTTTCTTCACCTTGTACTAGTTACCCATGTCCAATCCAACTAAGTGATACCTGAGTTGGTGTCCGGTATGAAGTCAATCAAAATTCAGATTTATGGAGCAAATTCTTAGGGCTCATTCAGTGTAGACATCATCAGTGTGACAGATACCTAATGATAATCTACACATGACAGGACAGATTTTGCAAGAGCCTTTCTGAACTGGGGTAAAGTATGGCTTCTTTCTAGTAAATGATTTATTTTGTCACAAAGTGTTCTGCTTTATGCTCTTTTTATGGTAGTATTTCAGCATACCTTCTGATCTTAAAATCATTAGGCTTCCTGACTAAGGGCATGATTGCTGTTCTTTCACAGGGTATAGAGAAAACAGTATTTTAATCAATTTGTATAATGAACTGGATTTCATAAGATGGAATATGATTTATTTCAATCTGTTTGCCTTTAGTAATATATCCTTTTAAATACTAGTCTTCCAATCACAGGAAAAAGTCATTAAGTGGGGGTTTCTGAATACAGTGGTTCTGGGATCTTCTTCATGAGTGTTGGCTTGGTGCTTTAACTGATGTGGTGCTATGTAAGTGAATGTCTTTTGAAGAATTTGATGGTTGTACCCAACTGCCGTTTCTTTAAATTAAGTAAAAAAGATGTTGCAGAGAAGACTGATTGCATAGTTCAAAGGGTTTCAGTGTCCTGTGTATCTATGAAACTTTCAATTCAACCACATCCCCACAAAAAATCATTGGAAGTACTTGACAGTAAATAACATAAAGATGTAAACTACAACTCAGCAAAAATGCAATTCTACAGCAACTTTTACAGTTTATGAACTGGAAGTGAGTCTTGCAACACAAATACTATATGTGCAGTTTATATGTGTGTGCAAGTACCTCCTCTAGAGGTAATTAAAACTTTGTGCTTACAACACAGTTTTTGGTTGTGTGTTTGTTTCTTAAGCAATGGGACCTTAATGTTTCACAGTACCTCAGAATTTAAATTAAAATCTGTTAATATGCAAAACATTTAATCAGTCTGTGGGAAAATAGTCTCCTTTGTAACTATTCAATCATTTTCCAATTCTTTAAACCATGTATGATTACTGTTCTAGGATCACAGTGTATCTCAATCATGTAGTTCAGTTACAGCAGCTTTTCAGTAAAAATTAATGCATGTGACATTTAAAAAAATTGTTTACAGATTCTATTGACAGAATAATAAAAAGAATGGGGTTTACCACTTTCTTCACATTTATGTTTTTCATTTCCTGTCATTATACATTTGCTTTGGGAGACTTAAGTCAGAGAACAGTTTATTCCCTGAAGGCATGTATACACAGAGAGTGTCAAGAAAATTAAGCTTAATTAGCAAAAGATGCGAGTTTAAAGCTCATTAAGTCCTTATAAGCACTTTCCTTCAGAAATAATTTGGCTGTCATACTGAAGAGGATTAATTTTACATGAATTGTTTAGTGGTGGACTTGGCAGTTTTAGGTTTCAGTTGGACTCAGGCTTAGAGATCTTTTCCAGCCTAAATTGTTCTATGATTCTATTCTCTTCTATGATTTTTAAGGCAGCCTATCTCTACAGGAACTGTGGAAGTGTGCAGGGGGAAAAAAATTGTGTACCCATTATATTAGCAATTTCAATACAATAAAATCTAAATATTCTCAGGAGATGATACACCCACACGGAAAACTTACCTATGATCCTAATGGTAATAGCAATTTTCAATCACCTAAAGCACTGCACATATTTTAATATTACATGTTTCAGTAGTCAAGGTAGAAATATTAGTTGCATGACACTCAGGTACACAAATAGTACAATGATCTCTGAATCTTAAAATATGTCAATTGGCATAAAATTTCATTTAAACCAGCCAACAAAAGTATTTTAAACGCCCAAAGATTTTAACATATTTTAAAATATTTGTGATCCAAAAGTAATGGGTAATAATCAGTAATTTCAGCAAAAATGTGTTTATATGTATCACACAAAATTAGTTTAAATGTTGTTGCTTTTTTAAAAATTCTGTTATTTTCCGTTTCATATTTTAAGCCCTCTGCCTACTATTTGCATTGTGTGTTTTGTCACATTAAATATTCCTTTTTCAATTAAAATGTTTTGACTGACATAGCTGAGTTCAGAGTGTAAATTCTGCTCAATGCATGCTTATTTGTAAAGCTATAAAATTAAAGTGTTCAAGAGAAGTTTGAAGGTAGAATAGCCCTGAAATTGCTTAGTAAAATGGTGTTGCTTCATGTTGGTTAAAAAAAACCCCACCACCACTACCACCAACAAAAAAATACACAAAACGAAAAACATTAAGGATCCTAGTTCCATAAGACTGAGTATTTAAGTCACAGAATATCCTCTTTTTCTGTTGAAAAAAATGCTATTTAAAGGTACACTGTTTTAATGTCCAAATTTATGAACACACTGAAGAGTCTAGCATCTGTTTTTCAATTGTCTACTTTAGAGAAGTTTGATTTTTCTTTTTAGTATCATACTCCTTTCAGCTGTGAGGGTTAGTATGAGAATGTAAGACTGATGTATTTTTCTCTTCCAATTTTTTAGTAGAAACAATTGCATCATTGTAGCATTTCCCCCCTAAAATTACTTCTCCGGTAAAATTTAAAATAGGAAATTTTTCATTAAGGTGTATCTATTTTTTTAAAATGAAAAATGATTGCATTTATAACAATTCTCTCACCAGGGATGAGATGTCGATACCTATAACTTAAGTAGGCAGGGAGGTATTCTTTTCACTGTCATATTCGGATTGATCCAAAATTGTCTCAAAAGGGAGTGTGCATCCAGTTCTGCAGGTCTTGAAAGCCATCCACACATCTGTAATGGCAATTTCAAGGTTGTTGAGACCAAATTATACTTGACTATAAGCAGTCTCTTCAAACTTCTAAGACACAGAGCTTTTCTGCATCAAGTATGTTGTGCATGAGAAAAAGAAGAGTTAACCTACCAAGTAGGGGAGGTGTCAGGGAGGCTGTTTAAAATGAAGGAATGTGACAGTAAAAATGGCAAGTGATGGCTGAGTTACTGTATATTGAATATAATGATAGACTATTATTAGTATGAAGGAAAGATGCAATGAGGAAATGATCATTCTCCTGTGATGGTAAAGGACAAAATCTACCTTGAAAACCCTATTAATTTGGTGAACAGGAATACTAGGAATTCAGTGTAGCTTTTGACTCCACCCATGCAAAGCAAAAGTTTTTTTCCTGGGAAACCACAAATGCTTTCTGCTGCATTCATCATTGCATCATTGAGGTAGAGAATACACTGTAACCTCTTAGCTTTTTTGAAGCCATGTTTTTTAGGCACTTTTTAAGGAAGCACGGACCTCTCTCCATGCATTGATACTTTAGTGCAAATTTCTGGGTTTTACTACATAAGTAATAGTAATGGTGAAAGAATCACGACTATTGCCATCTTCTCATAAGAAGAATGTTGTTGTGGAAAAAAGCTTGGGTTTTTTTTAAGTGGGAAGATTTTCTACTTGTCTTTTAAGTCTCCTTAAGTTATTCAATGTCATAGAATGTACTTATTGTTGAATTGTCCAGCAGGTGTATTTTCTGTGTCATAGGCATAGTCCACATTGTTGCCAGCACGGTGTAAAGGCTGAAATATTTAATATGAATAGCTGTATGAAGGTGAGGAAATTTACAGTTGCTCTAAGCTTCCCCTTCTTGTAATATATGCAGGAAAAAAATGAGAGATTGGTTTTGACCTTTTTTTGGGCATGTAGAAGATAAGGCTTTTAAACTTCATGCAATGGCAGTATGTATGGAATGAGAAGAGACTGAGCTTGTAAAAGGTGTCTATTTTACCAACACAGTATCAATCACTATATGCTTTGCTCCTTAAGAGGCAAACAAGTTTATCAAAATTTCAGTGGGAATACAGCAAGTACCTCCACAGTGATACCTGTGGTAGTATCATAATAGGAATACTGTTGTCCTAGATTCTGTAGGCATACCTTGTAGTTGCTTCTCAGAGGTCAGGGTTCTTGATTTTATGTTTGTTTTACAGAATTTTTGGGAACAGTATGTAGTTTATCTTCAGCTTTAATTTAGAGACTGTTAAAAACTTAAAGAACAAAACTCCAGTTTCTATAGAAGCTACATTTGAAGTCCTCTTCTTTTCCTTTTCTTTATTTCTTCTCACCCCATGCTGCCACCTTCTCCCCCATTTCTCCCCATCCTACATACATTGATTTAATAATTAACTGCTGAAGTGGACCAATTATGTGATCTCAGTTGTATGCCTTTACCTAATCAAATCCTTAGTGACTTAAATCACTGATGAGGATCATTTTTTCTCTCTTACAGGGAAAGTAAATTTAATTAGAGTGTCAATATTGCCTAATGCAATTATTTTTCCAGAGTATAACAGAGATTATTTCAGACAGCTTAAAAAGCAAACAGTACTTGAAGGTTATTATGACTAAACTGATACTGGACAAATCTGTAAAAATTTTCTTTTTTGCATCCATAGCTCATAAAAGTAGTAAAAGGGTTTTGAAGGACACAAGAATGATTAACAGTAGTAATAAATCAGTTTAATCAGTCCATAAGTCTTAATTATGTTGTTCTGTGACTCCAAGTTTTGTTGTTCAGAATATCCAATCTGTTATTGATAACTGTGCAGGTGAGACTACAGTATAAATACTGTATTTTCCAGAGTTTTGTTTGTTTACTTTGAAAGCCTGATACCCTGGAGTTGTTAATTGCTTTCATTTGAATCTAAGCACAAATGTGCTGTCTCACCTCCTTCCATGTCTTACTTTTCTTATGGCTAAATGAGTTTATATTTTACCTTGGTGTCTTACACTTCATACATCTAAGAGCAGGGAGTCCTAGGCCCTTATTGTAGATTGTATTGCACCTTGAATGAGTGTGTCTGGATTTCATGTAGTAATGGAGTGCCTGAATCAAAAGTTTGCTCAAGCTGAGTTCTGTGAATACCTCTGGTATGCTCGCTTTTTGTAAAAGATAGACTAATTGTATCTTTCCTGACTAGCTTGCACATACTGTGCAACTTGCAGAAAAATTAAGTTTTTTCAACAATTATGTATGTGGATGAATTTCAGATTATTTCTTTCTCTCATATTTGTCTCAATAGCTAAGAAATCTTTCAAGCTTGGATCTGCGGCATATCACAGAACTGGACAATGAAACCGTGATGGAAATAGTAAAGAGATGCAAAAACCTTAATTCTCTCAATCTGTGTCTGAACTGGATCATTAATGACAGGTAACTTCATTATAGCATCCAAAAGTAGTGTAATGCAAATTTAACTAATTGTGTTAGTTGAGAATAATTCCTCATGGCTTGGGGGTTGGAGGAGATTGAGTAAAGCAAACAGTGTTTGCTGAGTGCTTGTGCTTGCTTGTTTTGGGTAAATCATCCAGACACCTGTTTTGTGGAGTGTTTGCCTATTTCTGCAATGGAGAAAGTTTAGTTATGACTGGATGGCAGCACTAATTTGTTTCATGAAGATTTCAGGAGAATGTACTCTGTACAAACGGTGATTGAAATGTCCAGTTGCAATTACTTCAGTAGGTATCCAGGATTTAGACAAATTTATATGCACACAAATAATGAAACATACATTTGACTGCATAAGTAAAAATAAACTGTTGTGAATTAAATAGTGAAATTCCTGTATTTTTAGAAAGCAACAAGGTTGTTTGGTTTGGTTAGTTTTGGGTTTTTTTGCAAAGAGCTCCAGAATGAGAGTGAAAGAATAACTGGGTTATTACCTAGTCTTTTCTTTTTGACCAGAATACCTCCTATCCTGCTGTATTTCAGTCTTTTGATCAAATAATTTATTTCAGCATTAGGGATGTGGACAAAGATTATGTGTAGTTATATCACAGATCAGATGAAAAATGAAGAATACAGAGAATTTTTAAAGTGAACATTTTCTTTTAAAATGAAAAAAATGAGCAAAGTCAGTACCTGAGGGTACACAGGAAAGAATATGCTTAATTACTTCTACTGGACTATTTCATTGTAACTGGTGATTTAAATGAAGGTAGAGAGACACTTTTAACAGAGATGGGTTCTAAAACAGTTTCATATAAACCAGAATAATGTGTTCTAGCAATTGTACTTCTTTCCCATGATTACTTTATGTTTTTTTTAGTAAGGTATGCTTTCAAGGCTTTCAAAAGTCATTAAGGGTGTACTGATGTGTAGATAAGCTCAGACTTTGGTGAAAATGTAGTGTTCTAAAAGTAATACAATTGCAATGTGGTCAGCAGGAAGTACCAGTAAACTTTTGCCATAACTCCTTTTAGCCCTTAAGGCAGTTTTTTGCACTTGTTGGTTTAGGTCAGATGTTTAATGCAACTTCATTGGTTTTGAAAGCATTTAGTTGCCTCAGATCTTTCTGTCTGTTGGGCCTTATTTTCATGTGCAGAGTGAGGTTACTGAAATGGAAAGTTCTAGGATGAGCTAGAAAAAAATAATAAGAATAAAAATGCTGATTAAAAAAACAGGCGGTTTTCAGGTTTTAATTAAAATGCTTAGAAACATATGCCTGTCTGTTTGAATGTTTTGAGTACAGCAATCTGCTAAATTTGATCCAAACTGCTGTCAAACTGTTCTTGAAAATCTTTTACTAGAATTACTACAATAATAAATACATATTTTTAATTCCGCACATATTACTCTAAAACTTCCTACTGAGTATGAATTATAAGAATTGTAAATCTTAACAAGAAAAGGAAATGCTTTCCAGCAATGACTGATAACCTGCTTCTGTATGTAACTTACAGCTATTTTTGTTTCCTAAGGTTTTCCATTTAATGTTTTTTGTGATCATACTTGTCAGGACTTACTATAACAATTAAAGTTCAGCTATTTGAATTAGCTTCTAGTTTAAAAAAAAAAAGAGAATTCAGAAAATAATGAATGCCTCTGTAAATCTTATTCATAAGCAGTTATTTGACAATTAAAATATTTTTCCTGTTTTAGAAGTGGCATGGAACTCCAAATAGTAGTCTGAACTGTCCTCTACTCCTCCTAAAAGCTCAGTTGAGAACAGCGGAAAATTATATAAAAGGAACATGATACAACCACAGGACTTTATTTGAGGTGAACACCAGTTTTACAGAGTATTTTGAGCATACCCACTTTGAGGATACAAGTGAGCCTTCAGAAGCTCAGAGGACTGTTCAGGTGCTTGGGTTTAAATGGAGATTAGTTTAAACTAAGTAAATTAGTTTCTTAATTATTTAAGCTTAACTTTTTTTTTCTTTTTTTTCTTTGATGCCATTGGGTGGCTCCCAGTCAGAGGGAATGTCAGAGAAGATTCTGTGTCTTGACACCTTTCCAATGCATGTGAGATAGTAGCAGTCTAATGTTTTTACTGACTCCTGATTTTAAAATAATGATTAGTTCTGCCTCTGCCCTGCTTGCCACCCCATTATCAAGCGGGTTTACTTGTGAGATCCAAATACACAGGACTTGTATTCCAGATACAAACTTAACAGGACAGTTTTTTGCTCACTTTAGACTACTGAGGGCTGGGACTCCTTTAAAGCCTTGGAAAGCTGTTTTGTGCCATTTATTTGTGCATCATATTAAGTGTGAAAGAAAACTAGAAAGTTTTTTAAATACCCGTCTAACATACAGATGTGTCTGCTAAGTCTGTCTTAAAGGCAGTTGATTATTTCTTGGCCGAAATAAGTCACTGGTTTTAAAACTACTATTTTAGATTTCATGATTGCTTCTAGAAATCCATTAAAATTCTTTCCATAAGCAAGAGTATAACTCTAGAACACTTACAGTCCTTTCTTGTTTGTAACATGGTGTTAGAGTGAATCTTGTGATCATTAGATTTCTTTAATAACTGAAATTTTCAGAGTGTAAGACCTCTGCTTGGCAGGCACTTGCTAAGATTTTTAGTGCTGTGATTCTTCTGCATATGCAAGAATTAATGAGGACTGATATTTCTGTGTTTTGATTAGAGCTTTTTTTGGTTTTGGACATACGCATCTAAAAAGCTTATGTGGGGCAGTAAAAAAATAATTCACTTTTACCTAAGGCAAAAAGTACGTTCAGTTGAGATACTCTTGACATTAGTTTTAAAATGAAGGAAAAAGAGGTCTCTTCTGATGACTTGTAAAAAGTTTCTAAAAGTTGTGAGTTAAGCAAGATCAGAAAAGACCTATTAAAGTAATCTAATGAAATTATTTCTTCTGTAAGTATTACAGATCGCTCAAAAGCTTCACATACTGTTTTTCATATTGGTTAAGTTTGTTATAGAAACAATCCTACTTCTTCTTTCAAATATGGACAAAACCAAGCTTCCAAATTCTTCTCATATGCACTATGAGTAGATTACATCAAGTCTTTGCAATTGGAAGATTTAGCTCTTTGTACATGGGGAGGTGAGTCATAAACTCTGAAACTTGCTTTAAGTAACCTTATCACCTTGAAGTTGTTTTTATGGTCACTGCCCTTGTTCTTTTGAATTTCAATTGAAGTAAAAATAGAACATGTAGAAATAAATCTTACGGGGGATTCAGGAAATGTAGTCTGATGTGCTGGCAAAGTTTTCAGGAGTGTGTGGGTTTTTTAATAGTTTGAGGAGCATCTGCTATTTATTATATCCATTATGATCAGGAAGCAAACAGCAGACAATCTAACTTTTTTTGTGAATCTTATCACTATGGACTGAGAGTTGCAATTCACTTCAACGTCTGTGTTACATAATTTACCTAGGACAGACATTTAAAAGCTATGCAGTGACGGTGAAGTTTTAAAGAGTGTTCTTACTTGCTTCAGTTGTCCTCTTACTAAAATATTTCCTTGTATTTGTGTAATATTTGGATAGAGGATGTTTGCCAGCCCCTATTGTATCCATGTTTCTTCTTAGAAAGAAGGGAATAATGCAGATAAGGTAAGGAACTTTATTTACAGGTGCAGTGAGGGTTTCTTGTGCCATGGTACTGCCAGTCACCCAGAAGATTCCACCTGCAATACAAAATTATCAATTGCTTTCGCAATCAAAGGGGACAGTATTTTCCCTACTGCTCAGGAACTTTAGTTCTTCCTTTCTAGGTGGCCACATGTTCTTGTAATAATGTCTCAAGAGAGCTGTATTTTTTCATGTAATTTATTGCACACATTGTAGGTGACTTCGATAGCAGGTGCTGAGATTTTCAGAACATCTGGATATCATTGAAAGCAAGTTATGGTTGTGACTTGGAGGCCAATATGCAATATCTCCATGGCACAGTAAAACTGAGAATTTTGCGTAATGACCTTGTGGTGGTATTGGTTACCACCACTGGACTTCTGGTTAGTGATGGGGAGGAAGAGATGCATTAATGTCCACCTCCCTGAGCTCTTAGCACAGATGGAAAACCTGGATTTAGTCTTGTTACTCCATTTCTGATAAAACTGCTCTTTCTTCTTTTGTGATTCCATGAAAATCCACTATGGATAAACCAAAGTAGGCGGTGTAATGGGACAGTCTCCCCATACTGACCTGATTAAGATTTGTTGGTGAGGATTGTGGTTGGAGTCCAAGATGAAGGAACTTGAAAATACATTTCACAAGGACAGTAGTCAGGAAGTCACTATACAAAAGAAGTTCAGTGGAAACATGGTAATGGTTGGTAGGCAGACCATAAGCCTGAAAATCAAGTTTTTTGTACAGCTGCAGAGTCAGGAGAAAGGAGAATTCACCTTCAGAGAGTCTCCATCTGCTTTATTAGACTGGGTCACTAATGCACTGCCAATTTCTCAGGCCTGGGTATCGTAGTTGAATATTGGGGTTTCCACGTTGTTGCTTAGTAGAATAAATTGTTAATGTGGTCTTCCATACATTAGAGAAGTGTTTAAAATTTTATGTTGACTGCCTACCATGCATTAATGTAAACTCATGTAATCAGTATTGGGAGCATCTGATGACACCTGGACGTGTTGTGGGTAGAGGATACAGTGCTGAAGATTATGTCAGCAGGAGATTAGCTCACTGTGTTTAGTCCCAGAGCTGCTGGTGTATGTATATATGCTGGTAATGCCCCAACATTTCACTAGCAGATGTGAGCATCACAATAGTAGCTCAGTTCTTACAATGTATTTTTAATAAAATGTAAGATTAGTGAACACTAGAATTATTTTCTGGAAAAATAAGAGAAAAAATTTTCTCCTCCTGAAATTGAAAGTCTCTGCGTATTTGATGTGGAAATTATTTTAATGAAATGTCTTCTAAAGTAAAAATTCAAAACTTTCCTCTTGACTATGTTTTTCCTTAATCAAAAATGTCCATTTTAACTGTGATGACTAAAATGCTAATATAGGATTGTAGTATTCATCACCTTAGATGTGACTGAAGTGGGAATGTACTTCAAGAGCATTGATACTTATTCCTGTAATTTTGTATAATCTGGACTTGTGGATATAGTAGAGTCTTCCAGAAAATAACTGTACTTTTATATGATATTTGTCGTAGATCATTCTAAGTGAATACTAGCATTTTTTAATTCTAATTTAATTTCATCTATTCTGAGTTATCTGAAAGATGATCTCCTCAGAGTTCTCTGCATATTTTTCAGATGTTTAGTCACATTAAAAACTTGAACTTAATAAAAACTTCAATAATGTAACACAAATCAATTTTACTTTTAAAATTACTTACTCTTTTGCATATCATACTTTCTAATTAAATTTAGAAGAAAATTTGCTTCACCCTGCAGATGTTTTGTGAAATGATTTGAGACTGACTGTCAGGTTTTTTTTAAAATTCAGAACAGAGCATAGAAGTTGGACAAAGAATTCACCTAAGCATGGCAATTTTCTTTATCTATTTTAAATTCTGGGTCTTGTGTTCCTTTTTTTTTTTTAATGATTATGAAAAAATAAATGAAAAAAAACCCCTTTGTGATTAGTCCAGAGTAGTGGGATAAAGTGAGATGAAACACCCACTCAGGACCAGGGGAAAATCAAGAGAAGAAAGGAGCAGCAGAGAAAAGTATCGTGAACTGACTGCAATCCACATTCCCCATACCCTTTCTGAGAGAAGAGAGAAGGGAGTTGGGAGTAAACTTTCCCAGAAAAAGTGGCAGGTGAGGTGTTTTCAAATTTGTTCTTATTTCTCATTATCCTGCTCTGTCTAATTGGCAACTAGATCAGTTTCTCCAAACCAAGTCAAAACATTTTGTGTACCTGGCGAGTGATCTCCTAATACTTATCTTGACCTACAAGCCTTTTTCATCTTATTTTCTTCCCCAGTCCTGCTGAGAAGCAGCTTGCTGTGGACCTGGCAGCCATCTAAGGTATTCTTACCACCCATTCCTACACTTCCCTGCTCTCCTGCAAAAACTGCTCCAGTGTATGTCCTACCCATGGCCTGCAGTTCTTCAAGCACTGCTCCAGTGTGGGTCTTTTCTGTGGGGTACAGTTCATAAAGAACAGAGTGCTCCAAGCATGGATCCCCCACAGCTCAGTTTCTCTGATTCTGTGAACACTGAGGTAGTATTTATGCCGCAGTGTTTCCTTTGGTAGACTTGGGAGTTCTCACTCATACCTTATTTCAGTGAGGTATTATCTTACATAGTTTAGTTTTGCTCTTGTTGTGCAGTACTGTGTGAGAATTGCACCTTACATGCCCAAGGGTGCAAGATGAACTTCCTGCACAATCAAACAGTGGCATATATTTGTGCCTTTCTGGGCATCTTTGTTTTAAATGTTTTGTTACCCCTCAGTGCAGTGGAAAAAGAATGTGGGGTATGATTCCACACATACCTCAGCAGTAACCCAAATCACTAACCTTATCAGTGTTAGTCATCCTTCCACCTTCTATTAATGTGCCCTGAACCCACATTATAAAGGCTTCTGGGAACTGTTTCTTCAGCACTGTTATAAAAGAAATTAATTTTTACAAACATTTGCTTAGAACAGATCACTCTTGTACCATCTGCAGAGTTTAACCAATGATAAAAACCAGAACACATTTTTTATAATTAAGTGTAACTTTCCATTTATTGAGGCCTTAGCCTGCTGATTCTACTTACTTCTATAACTGGTATTAAAATAAATAGTTCTTTAGGAGCCATTTTTTGGTGAAAATGGATGTTATCAGAGAGAGTAAAACTTTCAAGCTCTTGTCATGATTTGCCATGCTTTTATCTGTCTTAACATACTTGAAAAATGGGGAAAATAGTCCACTGTTGTCACACTGCTGAAATATATGATAAATGAAGGTCTGTAAATAGTGAAAATATGAGGAGGGTGATTAAGTCTGACAATTCTCATGTAAAAACTTGAGATGATAAATATCTCTTGTGATTAGTTGGTAATTTAGTGCAAGGGACTCGCATCAGCCTAAACAATTTTATGAGTTGTAGCATAAAAAAAATTCTGGGAGATAGGTATGCACTTGTAAAACCAAAGGAAAAATTTCTTAAACTCGGTTGCTAGTAATTAAAAATGGCAGACTTGACACAAAATGTGGCTTGATGATTTTCTGTATGACATGCCTTACAGAAATTAAGGAAGTGCAATGCTCCCTGAAGGCTTGGAAATGACAGTGTGTTATAAATCTGATTCCTTTGTGCATCATGAAAACTGAAAGGTTTTGTGTATATATATCATTTTTGTGCAGATAAAATACTTCTAGTGTTATAATTTAAAGTAGTACAGAAAAATAAAAAAATCGAACGTACTAAGGCTCAGAAAAGAAGTTGTAGTCTTTATTGCAATTACTGTTACAGTCTGAGGTTGCAACCTATAATTCACCATGCAGTCAGAATAGACACAGTACTTGGAAAGATGAGAGAAAAAGGAATGGCTGTCCCAATGATTTGCTGCACTGACTGTATTGTTTATAGAGTCTGTCCATATAGCTAGTACAAATACCATTCGAAAGGAGCATAACCATGTTCTAAATTCGCTTTAGGTTGTCTCCTGTTTCTTTTGGTGGAGCCACACTACATTTCAGCCAGACTTGATCAGGGGCTGGGGATGCTAAACTCTTTGTTTCAAAACCTGAGGCTGCATGCAGCATCTAAAAAACCTGGCTGCAAGAAAGATTAATCAGCTGCTTGTGGACTCTGCCCAGTGCAGAATGGAACAGAATCCAAAGGCTAATTTTTGTTCTCAGTCTACTGTTGAACAATGGGAATTAATTTATAAAACGGAATTTCAAACTCACAGATGTGTACAGTGGATTATCTATTAATTATTCTGCCCTCCTCCAATTCTTTCCTGATACATATTGGTATTAGCTTAACTTTATTAATAGTTATGCACTTCTGCCAATTCATGTTTCTGAGCTCCTTGAAAGTCCTTTTCAATGCTACTGAAGCTGCACAGTCTATTTAAATCTGGAAAATCAAGCATGAGCTAATATAAAAGGGGAAAAAAAACCCCAACCACACTGGATTGGAAGAGTAAATTTAGGAGATAAATTTTATTTGCACAATACTAACAGGAGACAAAAGATCTTTCATAGTCCTTAATTAATTATGTGCTTGGTATATAAAATACATTAATTCCAACATATTTTCAACATGTTTATAAATCCTACATTGGTTGACATAGGATCTAAAAATCTTTTCTTTTTGATGGTTTTGATTGTCAGTGAGAAGATACCCACTCTTGAAATATTTATGTCCTTACTTGAATCGATTTAGGTAAATTTTACTCATGAAGTCTAGATACCTTTCTATTGCATACGTTGCTTTTCTATGCTGCTCTTGGGAGCATTTTATAAACAAGGCATAACATTTGCTTGTTAGGCTGAAAAGTGTACAAAATGTTACTAAGTAAGGCCTGTCAGATGGCATTCAAATATTTATTCATTCTTTTGAGATACTGAAAATACTTACCTACTGTGAATAAATTACTTAAAGCAGAAGGTCTTACCTTCAGGACTGTGTGGCTCTATTTTTTTTCCAATCTATGTATTTCTTTGGGCTGTTAGTTTTCAGTGGTTTCTTTTTTTACACATCTGTTTGTAGTGGTTTTGATTTCTTTTAAAGTGGTCCTTTAAATTTTAACAGAGACTGTGTTGAGAGAATGCCTTTTCTCACATATGTGATACATTTCATGCATGTCTGAAATATTTATCTGTTTGCTACATTTGCTTAAAGAAAGCATTTCTCTAGTCTGTATTGCAAACTGTAGTCCCATCTCTACTTTCAGACATAATAATTATTTGCCAGCAGAATTTGGCTTAGAAAATTTGTGCAATCCTTTAGCATTTCAGCAGGGTAAAAATAAAAAGTGCGTGCTTGATCTTTCATCCATTAATTATTTTCAGCCTGGGAGACTGTGTCAGGAATTTTAAATGATACTAAACTCTCCTGGGACAACCAGAGAAAAAGGAAAACATGTTCTGTGTAACTTAGTTGTGCTCAGTGGTCTCCATTCGGACAGCCTTCCTGCCTCTTTCTGGTCTCTTGTTGATGACAGTAGCAATAGAACTGCCAATAATTATTGTAGCTTGGAGCTGCCTGTAATGGACACTCTTGATTTTACATAATAGCAAGAGTAGCTGAGAATTTTCAGGTTATATTCAACCCTCTATTCAGCATAAAACCACAAAAATCCATTCTATTTTAGAACTGTATAAACTTCCAAGAAAAATAATATTGGTTTGGGGTTTTTTTGCTTTTGCGTTTAGCATTCAGAAGTCAAAAGAAGAGAATTGAAATACAAGTAAAAACGATATTTTTTTGTAATATCTCACTCATGTATCTCCTTACCTGTGATGCTAAAGAGTTGTTCTAAACACTAAAGTGTTCTAAGCAAAAGGATAAAGGTTCTTACTATGAGGGGTTTCTTTTGTCATTCTCTTCTAAAAGGTGTTTTGTTTATCCTGGTTACTATAGGTTACTGTCCTGGAACGCTGTAATAAACATTCTTTGTTGGTGCCCCTGACAGATTACATTTTCTAATTAAAACATAGTCGTGTTTTGAAAAAATCTTACCACAGAATTGAAGGCTGTTAGAAATGTGCTTAAACACTTCAGGTCAAATTGTAAAACAAGCATTTTAGAAGAATTTTCAGCAGCACATAAACTTTTCTTTTTGCTTGTATCATTGTTTTGACTAATTGTTTTTCTGTATAATAAATGTATCCCTGTAGTCAATTCTGTCAAACATTTGCTGAATGAAGTTTGCAAAGATGCTTCCTGATTAGCCCTGGTGATAAATGGTGATATAGCCATTTTTATATTAATTTGAACACTTATGAGTTTTATGAAATAAATAAGGTGAAGCAATGTGAAAACCACAGTTTTTGTAAAAAGCAGTACGAAAGTTAAAGTTTGAATTTTCACTGTTGTAACAATTTTTTTACTAACAGACCTATCAGAACAGATAAAAATTGGAATTTAATGGGTTTTTTTTAAGCAGCTATGGATAGATTGGTCACTTCAAGTACTGCTCCAAGTACCTCAAGACGATGAATGTACAGCACTGTACTGTAACATACATTAAGATAAAACACGAACCTTTTAGAAGTTAAAGGAATATGTGGAGCTTAAGCTGGTTTTATTTTTCCTTTTTTCATAAAATAATTTTCCAGAATTTTGTGTTACAAGTGTCTGTAAGTGAATGATAGACCTTTAAGAAAACCTTCCTGAAGCATTTTTTTTAATTGGCTGCCAAAATGAAAACTGTTAGGATAGAAGTAATAAGGTTGGCAGGGTTTTATTCTTCTCTAGATCTTGCCCTATTCTTTGGTCCTTTCATTTACAGTCTTGTTAACACACTAATACAGGTCAGGTGATTAGACATTTCCAACACATATTTTTGTAGTCCCCAGGTCCTAACACAAGAGCTTAAAAAAGGAGTTTACAGCTCGATTTTGTCACTGGACCTTCAGCTTTATTTCAGCAAACTTATTTATTGCACTTCCCTTTCAGACTTCATTTTACATCATTATTTTCAGCATTCAAAGGGTCAAAAAGGTATTGCAGAGCAACATAAAGCTTCTCTTTCTGAGACTGAAAATTATACTGCTCATTTTATCAGGAGAGAAGACCTTAGAAACACTCTCCCTTCTTCATATACTGCCCATTGCCTGTCACAATTAGTCTTTCTCAACAAGTGCTACAAGAACAGTAGTGTTAAATAGAAACTTACATCAAATAAGCTTATTATAGCAAGTCATATGCTCATATAAGTTTCGTATTTGTTGTTCAATTGCATGTTAAAAGGGCTACAGGAAAAAGAAATAATTTTTAGGTACTTTGGCTGAGCATTAGCTCTCCACGTGTACAGTATTTTAAAATTCATTGGTGGTATAGTTTACATAGGTAACCAAGCTATGTTCAAATGAAAAACCAACGTTCGGTAGTGGTATGCTTGTAAATGTCTGGAAACAAAAGTTGCACAAAATCCCTCCACTTTTGGAAACAGAAATTCTTACAACAAATGCATGCAGTGAGATGATGTTTTACAGTTTTCTCTATAAAGGTTTCATCATTCAGTGGAATGCTTTAATTTATCCTGAAATGTCAAGAAATTTTTTGCATTGAAATATTGAATACTGGATAATGCCTGTATATATAAAGGTATATATATTCATGCATGTTATGCAGTTTGTTCAGGACCATCAAAGTGAATTTTTTTACAGAATCTTCCATAAAAGCTGTATGTTTGAACATAAGGGAAGTTTTAGAGATAAATGTACAGTGTCCAGACTTAGTCATACATTAAGATCAAACCCCATTCTAGAAATACTAGATGAAACTTCATGATATATTATAAAGTCTGTATTATGAACTGAGTCTTAAAAAACTGATACAGTTTTCCCAAGCTAATTGTAACATTACGTTTTAAAACAGGATTCAAATCCTAGTAACACTTACACATTCTACAAGAGATTAATTTTACTGTCTTTCAACATTGCTGGCAGCTGTACATTTCTATCTTGTCAACTAATCCCTTCCTAAAACAAGACATTCTGCAATTTCCCATTAGCAATCACAGGCATTTGGAATAATAGCACAGCTCAAAGAGTTTTGTGGTTTTTATTTTGTCACCTCATCTTTGGAGGTGACAGTAAATACCTGCAGAGAAGAGGAGGAGGGAATGAAAAGGAGGAGACAGCTCTAATACTGAATTATCTGATGTAAAATCCAACCGTTATGAATTGCTGAGTATTTTGAATATCTGTGTAAAAGTATCTAGTTTACTACTTCTTCTGCTACCTACAATACAGGAGCTCTAATTGAGCCAAAATATAAGTGAAAGTGTGAATTGTCAGGAAAAAGGTATTATTATGGTAATAGTGAAGGACACAAATACTTATTTAGGACACAGTGTTTGGGAGATTGGAGGATTTAGAGTTTTTCTAACATAGTTGTCACTTTTCATTCATTGAAATATATGATTTAAACAGATTTTTTCACTCCAGCTTTCACTCGTGTGCAAGTGTAAAATATTGTTCTGCTGTAACATCAGCATGAAAAGGTGATTAAGAATCCGATACTTCTGCTTTTGCATATTATGTGTGGGAAACGTTAGAGGTGACAATTTGTCTAATTGCTCTACTGTAGTTACAATTATAGAGAAAAGGTCAATCTAGTCACTGTCAATGAAACTGCAAAAGAAAACAAGTTTTGTAGCCCTGAAAAACCATTATGTCAACTTTATGCTGTTCATCAGTGTATAACACAAGTGCTAGGGTATATAAATCTTATCTTTCATGGAATTGCAGCAGACTTGCTCTATTAGCAGGCACTTGGTGCTGCTGAGTAGAGATAACCTTAAGTACTCCCTGTTAATTGCGTGTTCTTTCATTGTCTCATGTTTCTCAAGATTTGTGTGCAGTAAAACCTGGCTGCTTTAATGAATAGAAATGGATATACCAGAGTGCAATTTGACCCTTCTATTTTCGCGTAGTTAAGAGATGATGAGTGGCAGAAAAAGATCTTTAGCTACAAAAGCTGCTATAGTGTTGGCATCAACTTTAACAAGTGTAGTAATGTCAAATATTGAAATACTTATGCTGAATTTGGTGGTATAGTACATATACAAAAGAGTGCAGTGGTATCCTAACCGTGACACTCTTTTTTCTACTTTCTTTTCTTTCCCTGCTCTTTTTCCTTCACTCTTGGTCCTCATCAGGGTACGAGCATAAAACAGAGGTCAGTTATAAGAATAATTCAGTATAAGTACAGTCCTGACAGCTCTATTAAGTATGGTTAAGTTTCTGTAGGTTGTCCTGAAGATGTGCTTTGCACTAAGAAATTGGTTTCATTCAAAAAATGTTTCAAGGACTGTCAGAGTATGGTAAAATTTTATGTGCAAATTTTGTTCTTATTCAAATAATCAACAAGATGAGCATGTTTTTTTATTAGTACTTATACCTGGAAATACCCTAAGAAAAAAGTTGTGTCTTTCATTATACCTCTAAAAATAAGGTTCTCACCATGTCAGACCAGTAAGAACCACCTAACAGAGCTGTGTATGTCAAATTGGGACACTGAATCAATATTCATTTTAGAAAAGCAGTTTAGAAATTGACTTAACCTCTGAATTCTGCCTTTAACATAAAGAGTTACTTTGTTAACATATGATAGGAACAGAGGAAATAGGAACATAGGAAATGTACTGTTGAGAGATGAATTGCTTTTGGGATACACTACCAACATGCTGGAGGTACTCTACTCACAGAGATATTCATAGCTTGAAGGTATTAAAAATACCTAGAAGGCAACACAGCAAATACCAAGACACCATGTTTAGAAAGAGGGTGTAGAAAAATAACAAAAGACAGAGGCATAGACAGCTGCTTGTGACTGGGCCCAGAAGAACAGTCAACTGATTTTTCTTATCCATGTGTGTAGATTGGTATAATTCAAAAGAACACTGACTGCAAGTCCTAACAGGCTCTTTGTTTATTCTTTTACAACCTGACCTTGGTATATTTGATTAGAGCTTAGGATTTGAGTTTATTTCAGCATCCCATAATTTGTTTTATTTTGAACCAACATTTTTGCCAAGCAATGCAGGGGTTTTTTTGATCACTTTCTTTCTAAGGTCATGGGGAAATCTTCTTGAAAGCACAGATCAGTGTTAGCTAGATAATGATCATCTCTGTTTCCAAACTCTATGTACCTCTAGATAGCATCTTTTTTTGGTTATGTTTATGTCTTTGTTCTGATTTAAAAAATGAAACTGGTGAGATCTAATAGAGCTGGTATTAGTGGGAGCTATACCTCAGGATTGCAGGTATTGTGAAGTGGGAGTGAAGTGAAGGTCTCATCTCATCTCTCCTGCTTATTTTTCAAAATAAAGAATAAACTGATAGTATGTGGGGCTAGATTCTATGTCTAGATACTTATGTTTGTGTTAATTTACTTTGCAAGTGAAACTGCAGTTGTTTATTCCATTCGTCCTATGTATATCATCTGATTACGGAGTCAAACATTCAGGTAGATATACCTTGAACTTCCAGCAGAAAGCTCTAGAAAAACAGTGGAGGGAAAAGTGCAGGGAGAAGAATTGTGCCTGGGCTTACAGTCACTGTGACCTTCGCACTTGTCTGTTGTGTGGAGAATAAGGGACAAGATGGAAGCTGTTGAACTGATTGTCATTTCATAACCTTTGATAGGTCAGAATATGTAGAATATTTGCTGTTTGGAGGGTTTGATTGATCTTTTGAAATAATTTTCCATTTTGTAAGTGTGTTTCTGAGTTTGGGAAAGAAGGAAAACCCAGATACGTGCTGTGCTTGTCTTGAGCTCTTGATACGCAGAGCAGGATACTGGACTTTCAAGCAGGAATTGATGTATTGAGGCACTGAAATTCCGAGTCTGAAACAGTGTTTTATGTGATATCCAGTAGTTCAAGTTTGACCCACACATTTTGCTAAATATTCTTTGTTAAATAACATATGCTCTAAAGTTATGAAAGAGTAGTTGAATCTTAAAGTTTTAATTAGTTTCACACTGAGTAGCAAGTACATGAAGAAGAGAGATTTTATTTTTAGCATCATCCTCTATTGCAAGCAAAATTAGTTTTATACTTAAGAAGAAGAATGAAACATTTATGTATTTGTTCGCATAATGAATTGGTTAAAAAAAGGAAATTTAGAAATGCTGAGATATTTTTGAAAGCTGTATGGCCCTGTGAATAAGGTATCAGACTTGAGTGCTGTATAGGTTTTACCATTACTGTCTTGTTTTTTTAATCTCTCAATGACGCCATTTATTCCTTTACAGTATAAGAAGGGGAAACTATCTTTTTAAGGACTACTATTTAGAAGGTCTCAAATATTTACTACAAAGCGCAGATAAAGTGAAGAGGAACTGTTCATTGTATAAATTGTGAATTAAATTTAAGCTATATTTCAGTATCTCGTTATTTGAGTATCTGTCTTAATATTTAAGCATCTGCTACCATACATCAGACTTGCAGTGTTTTTAACTCTGCAGGATTCTTTTTACTATAATGAAAAAGACTAAGTGGAGTAGAGTCTAGTATAATTTATTTATAAAGACAATATTTTATAGATTTGAGATTTACTGTATTCATATTTTATATTTGCTGTGCTTCCAAGGAAGAGGAGTAAGAATCTGTTAAATACTTGGAGAAAGAGGTTAGAATGCGTCATTTGCTGCTGTAGCACTGGGAACTCTCTAATACTTAACAGAAGTTGAGATTTGTAGATGTAGGATTCTGCTGCGGGGGACATAATGCTTGATTTCATGGGAAGTTTCTTCTTCCTGGGTAGTCTTGTCACATTCATTTCTTTCTTAAGCAGCAAAAGAGGGGCTAAGAAATATTTATTTATTCATAAATTTGGAGACTAGTCTAGCTCATATTTGTAAATCCAATTTTTATATCCCTCAGAATGAAGTTAATATCATCTTTCTTTCACTTTAGAATCTTACTTTTTCTGTGCATTTTGCTCTCTTAATTTGAACCTAGGCTGGTGTCATATATTGAAAGAGATTGGGGAGAGATCAGCAGACTTCCGTTATTTGTATTTATATCTTCTAGGTGTATATAAAATTACAGCTGTTGAAATCTTCGGGTGATGCAATAAGGAGAGAGGTAGTAAATAACACTGAAGATAGACTGTTGATGCCAAGCAATCTGGATTATTTTAGTGAACTGAGATCATGCTGGGAAAAATGCATTTCAGTATAGGCATATACAAAATTGCATATTTAGGAACATAGAATGCAGAATACACCAGCACAATGGGAAAAGAGTTACACCTTTGAGAGTAATGATTCTCAAACAGATTTAGGGATTATGAAGAGTAAAATGAGCTCACACTATCTAAGCATGGCAGAACAGCATTTGTTGAAAAGGACTGGGGTAAAGAAACTTATTTAGTCTTTGTGTATACCCTTGAAAAGATAATATGACAGTGTGACTAACAGCTCCCATATTAATATTTTTAAAGTAAAGGAATATGGTCTTACAACTCAAAAAAATTCAAAGACAATTGACTTGCAAAAAAGTGTAGAAGAATTTCACGGTAACAGCTGGTAACATTTTAAAATCTGTAAATAAGAGTGAAATAACTTGCATTTGAAAGTAGACATTTACATCTGAAATGAAATACAATTTAAATAATATGTCTTAGAATGAAGTACAAAGGAAAGTGAGTTCTGATTGCTTTTTTTCCCCCAGATTGTAAATGGCATGTTTTAAATTTTCTAGAAACCACTGGCTTGCTACAAGCAATATCATTAGAATAGGATCATTCAGCCTGGCCTCAGGGGGTCTCTAGTCCATTGCCCTGCTCACAGCAGGATCAGCTGTGAGCCCAGAGCAGGACAGTTAAATATCAAAGTCTCCAAGGATGAGGTCTGCACAACCTCTCTGTGCTGCTGCTTGACAGTCCTCATGAGGAAAAAGTCTGAAGCAGACATCCAGTTTGAAACTCTTGTTTCAAATTACACATTTTTTTTTTCCTCATTCTCCCAGCATGCATCGCTATTGAGAACCTCACTTTGTCTTGTTGATGACCTTGCAGGTATGGGGAAGCTGCTTTATGTGCCCCCAAACCATTTCTCCAGGCTGAAAATTCCCCTCTGCCTCTCAGCAGGGCCTGTGCTCCAGCCCCAGACCATTGTGGAGGGATAATGTTGACCTTCTTTGCTGCCTGAGTGCACTGCTGACTCATGTGCATTTTCCTGCTCTCCAAGACACCAAGTCCTTTTCTGCAGAACTTTTTTCCACCCAGCTGGTCCACAGCCTGTCTTTCACCTTGCAGACAAGTGCACATGAAGATCACAGAATGGTTTGGGTTGGAAGAGACCTTTAAAGGACTTCCTGTCCAACCTCCATGCCATGAGCAGGGCATCTTCAACCAGATCAGACTGCTCAGAGTTCTGTCCAGTCTGATCTCAAATGTTTCCAGAGATGGGGAATCTGCAAGCTCTCTGGCAAACCTGTGCCAGTGTTTCACTGTCCCCACTGTTAAAAACTACTTCCTTATCTCTAAATAAACCCTCTCTTACTTTAAAACCATTACCCCTTGTTCTATCTTAAGAGTCCTGCTGAAAAGTTTGTCCACATCTCTCTTGTAAGCACCCTTTAGTGCTGAAAGGCCACAATAAGGTCTCCCTGGAGCCTTCTCTTCTTGACACCACTTGTCACTGATGCCTGCTGGGACTCTGAGCCATTGACTATTACCCTTGGATACGACAGTCCAGCCAATTCCTCATATACCAAACAGTCCACCCATCAAATTAATTTCTCTCTGATTTAGAGACGGATGTTGTGGGGGACCATGTAAAATACTTAATAAATCAGGTGACCATGACTGATAAATGATATGACTGTGTTAGATAGTTATTAAATTTCAAATTGATTTACTGCAGTTATTTCATTGTTATGAACTGTACTGCTGTTTGAAAATCTTGAGAAACAGGAATTGTTTTGTAGGATCTTTGTGTCACAAGCTTTAGAATTGGTTGCCAGTTATTTCAGGATTTCGGTAGCTGCATGACTTTATCACTGCTAACCTCTCTATACTAAGATAAGCTAAGTGAAATAGCAGCTAGTTCAGAAAGTAGTAGTAGTGTCTTCTGGGAGGAAAGAATATCCACAGACTGACTGTTGGTACATCCATTCTGTACTGTGGCACAGAATTCAAGGGTTTTTTGATGCAGACTTGTTCAGATGTGTCAAATGGGTAATTTCATTTGACTGCTATTCCTGAAAAATATTTACAGTTTTTCCATAGTTACTATATGCACATTCTGAGCATTTGTGGAAGCACTTAATTAATATATTACTGTACAAAACTCTTTTCATTTTTTTTTTTTTAATTAGTAAATCCAGATCAGTTTCTACCAATTTTTGACCTTTTTTTTGTTTTGTTTTTAAATTAACTATAAATGTATCATGGTGCTCTAAAATAGACCCCTGCAACTTCCTGAGACACTCACATGCCTGCCAAAATTCAAGCAAGAACACCTGTAAATTATTTTACCTATCTTAATATACCTGCTTCTTTTTTTCTTTTTTCATGTAACTGAATCAATGGCTGTAGTGGGTGTTACATAACCACCAGTACCATTTAAAGAAACTATCCTATAATGTATGCTTCAGGCAGTGATTAGCCTCATAAATTCTGGTTCACAGTACTTCTGTGTAATTATTGTTAAAGCCTTAGGATATTAGTAAGGCATTAAACAGGCCATCTTCTTTTCTTTACATATTGTGTATCGCTTCTGTAATTTCCCAGGAAAAAAAATGGTATTTAGATGTAATTAACCTAAAGAGCTTTTAAGAGATTACAAGTTGAGCTAGGCAAAATGGCATAAGCCCTTCATGTTTTATTAAAGAGCCACCTTGAATAGCTTGTACTGTCCCATGGCTTTAGCAACTTAAATGTGAGATTCTTCATTTTCACTGGGTATAATCATGATTCTATTTCATGTTTTATGCAAGCAATGTCTTACACAATCTTTTCATTTGAGCCTTGTGTTTAACTTATTAAAATTTAAGTTTTTCTTATGGGAAAAGGCAAATTTGGGAAGAAAGTCGAGTAACGTAAGTAATTTGTGAAAGCAAATTTGAAGAGGAAATATTCAGCATGAAACTGATGCAGTGTAAGTGCTTATAGTAGGATTTACAGATATATATATTTTCCTAAATAAAAACTACATAATGCGTATTGGAATACTTTGAAGGCATTAGAAAAATACTAGAACTGATGAGAAACTAAATTAAACATATTTCTTCAAGAAATACTGGGGAACACTTATTTTCAGTTTGTAACATTTGGTATGACTATTCAGATAAGATGGGTGTAGCACCAATAGTTTTTTCTTTTTACAGGAAGAGGCTGATGGTAGTAGACAGGTGATACTATTTATGTTTTGGGATAAGTTGGAACTTACACACTTAATTTTAATAGACCTCACCTTTCTTTAAAAAAAACCAAGGGATTATGAAAACCATTGATGATTGTGCTTGCATAAATAAATTTACAGAATTTATTAAAACCTCTAATGTTCTTTGGTCATGGATATTTATTGATTATTACAGATAAAGAAATACTTTTGGACTCTTCCTCTAACTGACACTTAGTGATAAAAAAGTTTACTGAAAAACCTGCGAGGATCACTTATGTGTCGTTCACCCTTATTACAGAATCAGGGAATGGGTTAAGGCAGAAAGGGACCACTGGATTCAGTCCAGCCTCCGTGCCCAAGCAGGGCTATACCTAGAGCACATTGTTCAGTATTATGTCCAGCCAGCCTTTGAATATCTCTGGTGAGGGAAACTCCACAACCTCTCTGGACAATCTGTTCCAGTTCTCAGTCGCCTACACAGTAAAGTTCTTTCTTATGTACAGGTGGAACTTCCTGTGCATCAGTGTCTGCCCTTTGCCTCTTGGCCTATTACTTGGTACCATGGAGCAGAGCCTGGTCTATGCTCTGACCCTTCCCTGCAGACACTGGCAGACATGGGTGAGGTCTCCTCTTAGTTATCATTCCTTGATGCTGAACAGGCCCAGCTCCTTCAGCTTTTTCTTATGAGATGCTCCAGTGCCTTTATCATCTCTGAAGCCCCCACTGGACTTGCTCCAGGAGCACCTTGTCTGTTGTCCTGAGGAGCCCAGCACTGGACACAGCACTCCAGATGTGCCTCACCAGGGCTGAGTAGAAGGGCAGGATCCTTTCCCTTGACCTGCTGGCAGTGCTCTTCCTAAAGCACCCCAGGATCCCTTCTTGGCCCCAAGCGCACTGCTGACTCATGGAGAGCCTGTTGTCCACTCCCAGGTCCTCCTCAGAGCTGCTTTTCAGCAGGTCAGTGTACCTGTCCAGGTGCCTGAGGTAATCCTTCTCTGGGTGCAGGTCGCTGCATTTGTCTGCGTTGAATTTCAGGTGTTTCCTCTCTGCCCAACCTCTCCAACCTGCTGAGGTCCTTCTGAAGGGCTGCACAGCTCTCTGGGGCATCAGCCACTCCTCCCAGCTTTGTATCATCATCAGACTTGCTGAGGTGTGCACTCTAAGCCTTCATCCGAGTTAAACAGTACTGGGCCTGGTACTGAATTCTGCGAGACACCACTAATGACAGGCCTGCAATGAGACCTTGCGCCACTGATCATGACCCTTTGAGAATTCCCATTCAGCCAGTTCTCAGTTCATCTCACTGTCCATTTGTCTAGCCTGAACTTCCTGAGTCTGCTGATGAGAATAACATGGGAGACAGCATCAAAAGCCTTGCTGAAGTCCAAGTAGACAACATCCACTGTTCTCCACTCATCCAGACAGTACTAAAAATAACTAATGCTGTCTTTGGAACTCTGGAATAGGAGTTGGTATTGAGATGGCAAGTGTGATGTCTTCTTCTTCCCCTGTATTTTTATAGTACTTATTTGCTTTTTATGTATCACCTGCTCTATATTTGGAAATTAATATATATAGAAATTGTTTAGGGCTACCTGAGCTTGGTTTTGGTTTTCCAATAAACTGTAATTAGTATTTAAATGTAATTGGGGTTGCATAATAATTTAAAAAAAAACAGTAACAACCAAGCCCCCAAACAAAACATAATACATATAAGTAGAGAACTGTACAACATTTAAACTGTTATCTTTCTATGAATATGTTACATCCTCTGATGCAGATGTATATGTTGTAATACTGAAATGTAGTATTAGATTATTAGAAAGAGATTATTAAAACATCTGGGAAGGAACTAGATATTCAGTAAGTTGCTGCCCCATAGTTATCTATCATTCCATAGCAATCACTTAGTGCTTCAGTCATTGAAATCTGTAAGCTGATCATGTAGAAACTGGTGTTTCCTAGCAAGGAGAGAAAAGGTTCATTGTTTCAGTGCTCATGGAGTGTTAGGCAATCTTGTTCTGCTTTGGGTGGCTAAGGGCTCGTGACATGGTAGTATGCTCCTCGACTAGCTAATTATTACCATGCTAACAGCAGTCATCTGTTCATGCCCTCTGCATAGTCAAAATGAAAACAAGTCTTTTGAACACAAAAGCTGAGGAGAGATTTATCCTGAGCCCCAAAAGTGAAGGTGTTGAATCAGATCTGAGCAGAAAGAGAACCTGATCATTCTTTGAAACGCGTGACAAGAAGCTGCCTCCTGCTATGTGTCTACTAAAAATAGTGGTCCCATGTATTGCAAAGAGGAATCTTTGGTCTACCACAGAAAGAAAGTGTACCGAAGTTTCATTGTGTTTAGGGCTTTTAGCGCCAGGAGAATAAATTGGTCCTGTTACTATTAATTCACTTTCCAAACAATCTTTAGCAAGATACTCCTGTACTGCTCGTTATTGTTACTGTCTGAAGATGCTGCATATGAGACATTTATACTTCATTAGGTAACTCCATGGATAATCATTATACGGAGTGTGAAAAAGTAAGAACAGTGGGGGTCACTTGTTTAATGAAAAGGTGATGAGCCAAGAGCTTTATGGGTGCTGGGAGAGTGTCATAATAGGAACATATATTCAATTAGAGATTCTAATACTGGTATGCCTGATAGAAGCTTAAGCTCCCTCATCTGAAGTAACAATCTTGTTTTTTCTGCTTGCTTGTGACTGCAAGTCAGAAAATTGCTTTAAAAAAAGTGCATGAATAATCCTGTGCTTTATTTGGTTGCTAAAATCCTGCTACTCTCATTTGGATATATTCAAGTGATTAATTTGAGCATATGCTGAAATACTTTGTTGAATTGACTCTTAAATTGGTAGAGTGGAAGAAGGAGTTATAATCTCTTTTTTTCTGCAGTATTTCATCTTTGAAAAAATTGATTTGAATGAAACTGCTATTGTGAGGAGTATGTAAAAATCAACTTTCTATTTCATTGCTGAACTGGTTTAAGAAAGAGGATCGCTGATGTTAATTTAAGCACTTCGCAAAGCTTTATTCCAGGATAGAACTTCTTTACAATGACAAGAAAGTGGTTGTGGAATATCTGTACTAACATTTATAGTGATTAAAGTTACATTGCTTGTGAGCCCATTAAAACTCAGTTAAGCATATTGAATTTTAATCTGTGCAGACAAAGGAAGTCAGATGCATGTTGTTTCTACAAGATCCAGACATTACGTGCTTCTTCAGGGCCTAAGTCTTATGGCCACACTTTTTCTCAGTTCTCATAAGATCTGCATTATGTTACTTCTGTTTTCCCAGTTCACTTATGTCCTAATTTATCAACCCTATAATAACATCAAAAATTCTAATTTTTTTTAGCAGTGGTTCTGCTCTGGGTTATCTTTGTAAATCTCAGTGACACATGGCATTGGAAAGGAGAAGATTTTCTTCAGAAGTAATTTTCTTCATATTATTTTCCACAAATTTTAAAAAAAGTAATGTTGATACAATATTCATGAATTTTGATTTAATTAAAACACTGAAATCTTAGAGTTATCTTTTATACAGATAGCAGATATTTACTGGGCAGATATTTGTTTTTATTTCATAATACTGGATGAAAAATGACTGGAGCTAGTGTAATATGCCAGTTGTCATCTTAAAATGTGTGTTTTTACAATAAAATCATAGCTCAAAGGATTATAGACACCTGAGTTTTATGGATGCAGTTAAGCCATGCTGCTATTGGTATGTTTTCTTCACTAGCTGCTTCTCTGAGCTGTGACACCACCAGTGTGGGGTGTTTCAGGGCCTTGGAGGGCAGCTGGGGCACTGCTGGACTGGACTTTGGCTAGCAGCACCCCTGGCAGCCACCAGGCTTCCCAGTAGTGGATCCTGTCTGCCTGCTGGGGTGTATCTGCAAATGTGAGCTGGACCTTTAATGGAACCTAATGAAATTTAGCAACTTCCTTGGAAACGCATGTTGAAAGTTTTACTGTTGCTTCTCAATATAACAATGCCAAAAAGTTTCTAAGTTGCTGTATGGAAAAAAGTGGCCCAGAAATATGTGATACGAAATAATTTTAGGGAACCCTCCAAATGAAAAAAAAAATATATTCTACCTTGATCTTAGTGTTTCTTAAATGAAAAAAAGTATCAACCTTTTGCTTAATACTGCATTTTCTCTACAAAGTACTGTGTGCTAATGTAGTCTGTCTACATACCTTTCATTTAGCCATCGTACTGTCTCATTTTTAATTATTTAAAACACAGCAAATTAAAATGAAACTACTGATGTATAGCATCTTTGGTTTCGGTTTTGTTTTTTTCAAATTTCAAAAAAGCAGTAACTACAGTTAACTTGCAGTTAATTACCTATTAAAGGTAGAGGCAAAAGGAATCAACAGATTGTAACAAACAGACATTTTAAAAAATACTTGCCCAGTATTTTTTGGTCCAAGATTGTCTCTTGATTATTTTTAAGTAGACTTGCAAAAAAGATAATGGTGCATTTGGAAGTTTAAAACACAACTTGCTTATAATTCTGGAAATGAATACAGATTTAGCTCATTAAAAACCTCTTAAGATTCTCCTGCTGTTCTAATAAAGTGGGAGGAAAAATTCCCAGAAAAGAGAGGGAAGGAAGCTTTGACTGCAAAGTAGTTACAATTACAGTGTGACTTCTAACTTTGCCCATGAAGTTGTGATACAGCTTATAAGAAAGATGCAATTGTCAAGAAATATAAAAATAAATATAAATAGTTGTGATTATTGAAATTGTAGATATTCTTTCTGTTATCTTACTATGAGATAGTGATGTTAAATCTGCTGTATAAGGATCACACAGCCACAACACAATTTGATTCTAGGCTAGATCAATGTTTCTTTTATAAAAATCTTCCTGAGAAGGTACCCAGTAACATAAAAATAAAACAACAAGTTTTCTAAGTACAATTAATTAGAACTTCCTTAAGACTGTTTTTGACTATAAGCTGGAAAATACTTGGAAAAGAGTCTGATAGTACAGCATTTAGGGATTGTAAGTGGGTTTCCAAGGCCTTGTGGGATATTTCATTGATCTAGATACTTAAAGGATTTGGAGCGCATTGTTTCTTCTCTCTCATGGCTTCTTAGGCAGTGTCATTTTACCTTTCTTAGTTTAGAATAACACCCCTTTACCTTTCCAAGAAATATTTAGTAAAGTAACATTCCTCTTATTTTATATTCAGACAGGGAAAGGGGACGTGCCAAAGGAGCAGAGTCTGTCTAGAGGCATTCTGAACTTCCGTCTGTGCTGAGTTGCTGACTTTTTTGGCTCAGATTAACTTGTACAATTAAGGATGAAAAGTTAATGCTGCAAAAGATTCGCCCACGCATGCATTTTTATCTGCGAGAAAGTATTTGCAGGGGAAAAGTCTGCACAAATAATGGGCACCTGCTAGATGCGTAATTAGATATATTTGGCCTGAAACCTGTGCACATTCATTGTGTGTTTCAACATTTCAGTCCCACACAGCTACCACCGAAACCTGTGAAGACCTAGAGGACCTGCCAGCAATTACTTCGCTTGTGCCCAGAGAAACCTGAGCTTTTTATTGGTTTTTTTTTAATGATAAGCAAAGATAGGGCAGTGCTGCCAAGTGCGTGTGCTCTGGCCTGATCTGCTTTCTGGATCTGCCAGCTGCAGACCAGCCGTGCTGGCCTGAATGATGCCAGAACTGCAGGCAACCCTGCAGACAGGCTTTGTGCAGACAGGCAGCAGCAGGGGGAGCTCAGATTAATGAAATCTGTTCTCTGACCTCTTTTGAAGGAGTAAGGGTAGGCAAGCTGGGCCCTGGTGACAGCCTGGCTTGGCTGTCCATGTGATAAACCAGAAATTGTACATGATTTCAGTGAGTACTGAATGAATCTGTTCTGAGGTTTTTCAAGAAAGCCAGAGTGACTGTCCCGTGCTAGTATCCTGGTGTTCTAGTTGGAGAGGTGCTGGTAGTACTGCTACGCCTAATATTGTATTCTATTTTAATATGTCTGTATCTCTGCCACTGTCTTTATGATTCCCATGGAAGAAGTTATGGTTTAGCTTTCCTTACTTTATGATTTGCTAAAATCTGGTTTCAAAATTCCGTGTTTGAAAATAGAGAATTTTCGGCATATCAACTCTTAAGCTGAATTATCTCGTCCCTTCACTGCCATCAATACGTTAACAACAGAAGACGATAGGAAAGGAGGGGATGAGAGAAGAAACCTGTAGGCCCAGCTGCATAATTAGGTTGTAAATCCTTTGAGGCACAGGTATAAGGAGAAAAAGGACGGGAACAAAACAGGTTATTTACTGATGTTACCGGGTTAAACATATTAACCTGCTGCCTCCAGAAGGCATTATAAGGGTCTAATAATTGCCTTGCATTAGTCCCTCTCCCAAATATTTTTACTCTAATATTAGTGCACTTAGTCTACATTAAGTGGGTTTTGTAGTTTACTCTGTCTTTTCTTTGTGTTTTTATAATTGGAATTCATATGTCTTGGCAAGTTTCTCTGCTGTTCACATGTTGCTCCCACAGTGGAGATCACTGGTAGAGGTCAAAATCAGAGACATCAGTGCGACTTATAAATGGCTTAAGCACAGCTATAAGTGTTTTGCAGAGCTGTCATATGTTTCATCATTTTTATGTGATGTTTGCCCTGAATGATGTCTTTCCAGGAATATGTACACCACCAAAAAAAAAAAATTATAAAATATATCTATATATATTTAAAAAAAAAAAAAAATATATATATATATATACATATTACGCCATGAGGTGCCTGCCATGTTCACAGTTTCTTTGGAAACGAGAGAGAGATACATTTCTTCGTCAGTACATAGTGCATTACACCAAATATTTTTACACTCACTTGGGAAATGGTGTGCTGTCTGTACCTTCCCAAAGCTATGGCTTTGACTCATGTTGCCATTGTATTGGCTGCAGGCTATGAGGTTTCCTGTCATCCATCCTCTCTCCATTTTTAATTGACCTTAGGCATCTCATGTCATGATGGCTTTTCTGATGCTTGTCCTTCTGCTGCTCAGACTTCTTTTCTCTCTTGCCTCACAACACAGTAATGTTTTCTGCTTGCTTTCTCTGAATTACATGCATGAAGATGGCCTATAAAGTTCTGTGCTGTTAAGCTCAGAAGTTTCTGGTTTTTGGATATTTCATGACTGGCTAGTGTTTTGAGATTAAGAGATTTTCTTGAGTAGTAATTTAAATAAGCTTTCCTAGCTTGATCAACATTCACATGCTGAAATCAGGTCTTTGTTTGTATACTTTTCTGGCTTCTTACTGCACTTTGACACATGCAATTTTTCACACTAAGAATTCTTCCCTTGCCTGATGTTTTGTTTATTCTTCTCAATGGCACTGTTCTTCAAACCACATTCTGTAACATCTACAATTAAAATATAGTACAGCTCTCTTCTCTTTGTTTAATCTATTTTTATTGTTCCACTCAATCACCTGTATCACTGTAGATTTTCTATTTCTTTCTTGCTCTTTGGAAAAACTCATCTGAGTATCTTGATATTGCAGATCTTCTAACCATTGATAGCTGTCCCAGCGGTGCCAGCTTGGTCAGTTGCAGTGAGTATGTGACAGGATCAGGTTTTCTGTTTGGGTTGCGTTAGTGTGTTTGTGAATTCGACCAAACTCTTCCAGCAAACCTGAGCTGAGACATTTGGAAAAAGGAATTGTGAAATATGGTTAAAACATTGATTTTTAGTGGCTAGAACAAATGAAACTCATATTAATCTACACAATACTGACTGGTATTTTAGGATATATTTATTACTCTGTGTTGGTCCATTTGTTTGTGACTTCGACTAAGTTACATGAAAAAATGATCTTCCATGTGCTTTAGTGCCTGATTTTTTTCACTCTCGTGCACTAATCAAACTACTTAAACAAGCATGGCAGACATTTCACTGCTTTTGAGAACTGTGGATCATTTCATAGCTGTAATGCTGTCTTAAAATTTCTCAAAAATTTGATGAAGGCTACTTAGTGACTTTGATCACTTGAAAAAGCTGTGTGTGGAAAAAACAGTTTTGGAATCTTTGTTTTCCTTGAAGGACTTCTAAAAGGGTTATGGTACCTAATTAACTTGAGTGAGTAATATTCTTGCCAGAACAGTCATGGCCCAAGCTTTGTGTAATGCTTGTTTACATTGCCAGTACCACAGCTGAGACCCATTCTTTGGTGTCTTGCTTCCAGAATGAATGAAGGCTGTGTGTTAGTTGGAAACCCATTTAACTTTTGCATTTTCAGGTCTGAATGCCAGTCTCTCAGCATGAGGTGGCATTATTGCTAGTTTTGAAAAAAATTGCTACTTTTTCAGTTATTCTGACTTTTTCAACTGAAGTCGGTCTCTATGCTTGAGTAATCTTGGCAAACAAGAAGAATGGTAGAGTCTGAAATTCTGCAGGTTGACTAAATTGTTACAAAAGATTCTATTCTAGTCATCTTTTTGAGTGCGCGCTAAATTATAACACAAGACAGAAGGTACTGTCTTCTCTACTATTAAAAAATGGACTACTCAAAAGAAGTATTTGTCACAACTGGGGAGAACTGTTAAATGAAGGAGTAGCAACTCAATGCAGTGTTTCTTTTGGCACAGGTGACTAAAAGCACCAGTTGGAATAGGTAATTTCCTTCACTAAAGGAAATCAAATACTGTGATTAAATTTTTCTTTCTACTGTTTGACAAAGCTGTAGTTACTCCGGAATGTATCAGCTTCTGTGGTGATATCCCAGTCTGTTTTTACTCAGAAATGGGTTGTGCCTCAAGTTGCATACACTGGAAAACAAAAGGCTTGCATATCTGTGGTTGACAGGCAGTCTTGTAATACATGGTAGGTTTTGCTACCAGCTCTTAAAATTCTTCCAGCTCATGGTTTTTCCAGCACCAAATGGCAATACCTCTGTGGCATTCCACTGCAAACTGATAAATTTCACGTGGATTCTAGGGAATCAGTGCCTAAGGTGAATTCTAACTGGTTGCAAATCTGGTTCACAGTTAAGATATTTGTCACACAGCAAACATCACATGTGATAGATGTCATGAAATGGAAAAATAAGTCCTGCCTTCATATTTCATTTTATCAGTCAGTGTATTCTTTGTAAATAGCTTTTAGTTTTATAAAAAGAAGGGATGTAATTAATCCAGGAAAACTCTTCAGATTAATTGATCCCATCTTGTTAGTTATCAGATAGGAACATTTTTCTTTTAAATCATATTAATTAAACGTGGATGCAGCAGTTATTATTGTGATAGCATTGCTCTGGCATTATTTGATTATGCATTTTGTGTAAATAATCTTGGTATGTTTTGTCTGTTAAATAATATATAATTGGAAAGTGTTTTTTCTGAATGTATGACTTCATATTCTGAAGCCTGTTGCTGGAATCATCATCAGCTGTATAGTGAAGTGTCTCCCTGTTGCTTCTTTTAACAAGTGATATAAGAGATCAACATCTCATTAAATTTTAGAAGTGTATTGGAATAAATTGGTGCTACGGAACTTACGACTTTCAGCTGTGCTTTTTAGACTTTTATTGCATTTGAAATTTTATGAGTGAGATGTCAACCACCAGAAGATTTTTCTTTTTTTTTGCTTCAGAGCAAGTTATGATAAGGTGACAAATTAAAATCAGTGTGATTTTAACCCTTTCAATTCTCCATTTATTTTCCAGTGCTTCTGATTTAATAATAAAGCACTAACAAAGCTGTTTTGACTGCCAATGTCCAGCATTTTTGAGCTGTATATCAGCAAAACTTCCTGGAAATTTTCTGCTACATGTTACCACAAAAAATGGTTGAGAGAAACACTTAGGTTTTGCTAAGGCATATTTATTTCTATTTTTACTGTTTTAATGTACTACAAAACACTAAGTCCTGCTGGATTTCACTGAAGCCTACATGAATTGAAAGGACTCTTTGGAAGACCGCTAATCTGGACATTTCAGAATGATCAGCTGGAACTCTATCCGTGGCTTTAAATACCTTTTCAGCACAGAAGGATTCTAAACAGATGCCATGTTTGGCAAAACAATCCCCTTATTGCTCTTCACTCCGTAATCTGAGTCTGACTCTTGTTGTTAGTTGAAGTCAGCTATAGTGAAACATGCATGCAAAGCAGAAAAGGAACGTTTGTTTATAATTACAGTTTATGATATATAATTTCTCATTGTGTCTTCTTTCTGTGTCTGATACTGTGAAAAGCAGCAAATGAGAAAAGCGAAGCTTGTTGGATAAATTTAGAATGGTTGGTAAAGAAAACTGAGACCCAGGTGCGTCTTTGCCTCTTGATTTTCTTCAGCCACTCAAAAGAGGGAATTATCCCACTGTACTCAGTATTGGTGAGACCTCACCTAGCGCACTGAGAGCAGTTCTGGGCCTAGCACTTTAGGAGGATCTGAAGGCACTGGGGTACATCCGGAAGAGGGCAGCTGAGCTGGTGGAAGGGTTGGAAGGGCTGCCCTGTGAGAATCTGCTGAGGAGTCTGGGTTTGTCCAGTTTGTCCAGGAAAAGAGGAGGCTAAGGCCTCACTGCTCTCTGCAGCTTCTTGAGGAGGGGAAGTGGAGAGGGAGGTGCTGATTTCTTTTCTCTGGGATGCCATCATCCAGAGCATTTAGTGAAGATGTGAAACAGGACCCAGTATTGGCCCATGGGGTACAACTGCTAGGAGACTTTGTGCCAGTTACCATCACTCCCTGGGCATGGTCCTTCTGCCACTTTTCAGTCCATTTCACTGTCTCCTAATTCAGCCTGTGCTTCACCAGCCTCTTGATAAGGATCTTACAGGAAGCAGTGTTGAAAGCCTTGGAGAAGCCAAGGGTGGACAATACCTATTGCTTACTCCTCATCTATCAAGACAGGCATTCAGTCATAGACAGTGATAAAGTTGGTCAAGCATGACTTGCTCCTGGTGAATGTGTAGCTTTTCTGGATGATCTTTTTGTCCTTCTTTGCCTGCTGATGTTTTCCAGAATTAGCTGATGTTTTACCTTCCCATGGTCCAAGGTCAGGCTGACCAGCCTGCAGCTCCTTGGATCATCTTTCCTGTCCTAGAAGACAATGACATTTGCTTTTCCTTAGTTCTCAGGCACTTCTCAGAGTTGCTATGATCATTCAGAAGTTACTGAGAGTGGCTTTGCAGTGCCGTTTGCCAGTTCGCTGAGCACTTGAGTGCATCCTGTCAACACCCATATATTTATTTGTGTTTAGTTTGTTTAAGTACTCTTAAGTAGCTTCCAGCACAGGTACATCATCTTTGCTCCAGGCTTTTCCCCTGGTCTCTGGACCAGGGATTCATCAAGAGCTGGGATTCATCAAGGCGTGCTCATGAAAACTGAGAAGAAGGCATTCAGTACCTAAGAATTTTTCATGTTCTGTGTCCCCGTCTTCATTCAGCAGAAGGCCCAGATCTTTTCTACCCTTTCTTTTGTTCTCTGTGTACTTACAGGCATCCTCAACTGGACTCAACTCAGTTTTGGCTTTGACTTTCCTAACCTCATCCCTGGACGACTGAACAGTGTTTCTGTATTCCTCCCACATTGCCTGTTCCCGTCTCTGGTTTCTGTATGTTTTCTTTTTGTGTCTCAGTATTTCCAGGAGCTTCTATTCCTATTTCTCTTGTAGAAAAGACCTATGCAGAATTGCTGGTTTTCTTCTGCTTCATAAAGAACATTAAACAATTATCAGAGGATTTAAGCAAGCATACTTTATTCCATTTCTTTGCAAGAGGAAAGAGTCTTCCAATTTCAGGAAGAATACTGGGAGCCAATACCTTTGTCTGCTACATGAAGCGTTGAATTTCCTGAGGTAGATTTATTGAAATTTTATATAAATGTCTGTGTGTATGAGATATCTTTATTTAGCATCGGGCTCTTATTTTATGTTCTCAGGTATCTCCGCTTATTTGTATAGATCATAGAGTTTGTGTGGGAGCTCATTTGAAAGGTATTATGGTATCAGAAAACTTTGTATTTCTTCCTTTGAAGACTCTTCTATTTTTCTCCATAGCTGGAAAAAATCTTCTGTCTCCAAGGTCAACAACTTTCAGGAGTACGTAACCATTTTACAGAAAGTGAGCAGGAAGGGTAATACTGTCTTATTTTTGAGAGCTTGACTCTTATTCATGTAGCAAGAAGTCCTTTAAAGTTTTTTTTTAATCCCTTCACAGGGGTTCATTTTCCCTAGAGACATACGCGTGAGAATTTAACTTGGATGGTTTTGGCTAGTTATTCTTTTATTGTTGTTTATGTGTTTCTCCATTCCATACAAACAGTTCCATGAAGAAGAGCGTTTGGGCTTTTTTTGTTTTATTGTTTAGTTTTTTTCTCTCCCAAGATATGAACCAATATAATAGACCCCTGTAGCTGGAACACTTTCTTGAATGAGCTGCATCTGTGGGAAAGGAGTATTTATGGTTTTTAAAAATGATGATCTTTCTAAAGCTGTATTGGCAAGATTTTCTGTTGTCAGCAAGTGGAATATTGTTTTCATTTCTTTGCCTTTTAAATACTGTTCAGGGACTTAGGTACAGCATAATTGATACATGCAGAAAGATCTAGAATTTTATATTCTTTAGTGTGCCACACTTACATGGAATAGATGAAACTAGGAAAGATGCTTTCCTTTGAGAATGATAGAAATCAGTGCTTGAATGTTTACATCTCCTAAACCTTTTCTGCAGTATATTTTCATAGCAAGCCAGTTATACAGCCAAGATGGTGTTACAGAATAATATTTTAGGACAGAAAAGACACTTCCAGTTGTTCTGTTAATACGGTTTTAAGACAAGCTAGATTTATGTGTGCTCTTTTACTTATAAAATTCTAAAGGTATCTTGGGACAGGAGACACCATGCAATAATTCCTTGCCCACTGAGTGCATTGATGCTTACCACAAAAAGATCTTATAGTTCTGGTACCAAAACATAAACCCTTACATTGCCTCACAGTTGTTTTCAGTAGACAATCTGCTTAAGGGAGATAATATATAGCATGAGTGTAGGGAGCAAATGATGCCTCTTCTCAAAGGCATTTAAGGCTTTGTAACAAGCCATTCCTTTACCCTGTTGTAAGGAAGCAGTAAAGGTTTGGCAAAGTGTGAAAACAGAAAAAAACCATGGTTATTAATGACCAGAATCATTTGCCCATTTTGAGAAAATTTTCTTAGATACTTGAATGTATTGCATGCATGTGTGCAAGACTGTAAGTGAATTTCTGTGTGTATATACAAAGTCTGTAATTCCCTACGTAATATCATTGTACCTGAGTTGCATAGCAACTTCCATGCAAATAAGTTCAGTGTCTTTTAGGTCCAGCGGAGTGATACACTGTTTTCAAATGCTCCCTTCACGGGCAAAGCAATCATAAGGAGTTCAAAGGCAAGTTTAGCTGAGCCCTGTGCTGTGAAGTGTGGAGAACAGAGTCTTTGGTATTGGGTTTTTTTGTGTTTTTCCTTTAGTTACCTGTTGTCACATGTATGTCCCATTGCAAAGAGAATTAATATGACACCCTGGCAGGACTAAAGTATCCAGAATAGAATGTCAATACTCTAAAATACTCTAAATACTCAATACTGCACTTATAAAGTCTAGGGAAACTGAAAGAAAATAATACAACGTAGAAGGGACTTAGTGAGTACCCACAGAACCCACAGTATTACATATAAACTTTCATACTGTCAAACAAAGACTTGGATCCGTACACTTGCTCAATTCCTCTAAGTACTTTTCTCACATTAAGCTGAGATGATATAGGTAAGGAACTTTGATATTAATGAAGAAGAAACACAATAATAAACTTTCACATGCAAAACCAGAAACAGAAGCTCTTCTTGTAGAGGAGTAGAGGGTAAGTAAACTTTTTTTGTCATGTCAGACCACACTGTACCATATCACTAAATGATTCATCATTTGAGTGTTCCCACATTTTAGAGTAGCAAATAATATTATACTTAAGACTACTTGAAGTTTAGAGTTCTAGGTGTCATATGTACTTGCTTTATAATTATAGTTCAGGCAAAGCACCCTGTAACAGCTAAGGAGTTAGGTGGTTCAAAACCAATAGAATGAACAGAACTAGGTGAAAGAATTAAAGTGTGGAATGACAGAATGCACTAAATTAGTATTTTATGTAGTTAATGCTTTATAGAGAATCCTTTGCAGAGGTAAAGCATAATGGACTAATAGGTATAGTTTAGGTTCCCAATGACAGCTTTCGTATTCTAGAAGTTAGGTGGAGTTACAGCACTGCATTTTCTAGTACTGAACTAGTACTGGAAAGTAAGTGCACGCAAAATCTAATTTGTTCTCTTCTACATTTTCTACTAAGTTTAATGATGAAGATGATTATGGATTTCTAATTTACAGGAGTAACAGTTACCTCCATTCTTCTGCACTAGACGTGAGTTCTTAAGTTTGTTTTTATACTCCATACTGGAAATGAGGTGTAAAAGACAATAACTTTATTTGTGTATTTATGAACAATTTTCAAAATTACAGTAATGAGATTCTCTGGTCTCCTGTAATGCACTGCCATGTCATATTCAAGGGGTTTAAACTCAGTCCAGTAAAATATTTCCTGATCAGGAAAACAAGCAAGCCTTAGTGTAAATGTAGTAATTTAAAGTCAAGTACTTAATTCAATATTTTGTTGAAAAATGATGAACTTAAACATTCTGTTTGCCTGTTTTCACCCCCTAACAAACCGCAGATCAATGTAGGATCATATTTTTGTAAATCCACAATGCTCGGTGTTCCTCCTTATGCTTTCCTAAGTGTTTGACCCATGTTTTTTCAATTAATTGCTATATTTCTTAATTGCATTTTTGCAATTTCGGCCATTTCCTAGTATGTCCTGATCTGTTTTTAAGCTCCTTGTACTCTTCCCACAGCCTTTTTTTTTCTTGTGAATGGCTGTACCTGTATGAGCAGTTCAGCAAGTTACCAGTGCTTTCAGACTTAGTGAACTCAGTCAAAATCACAGCAGATACAGGTCCTCTAGTTTGTAGTTCTGTTATAGTTGTGTACTGGCCATTCCTTAGTATTGCTTTTTAAAATTTCTTACCTTTTACAAAACAAGTATATATATAAAGAATAATATAAAAATATTTCTGTCTTACTTAGCATATGTTAAAAATTGTGGAGTTCTGAATCTAGCAGCTTTATTTCATATTACAGCCATAAAATTATTTTCTTACCTAATTTGCATCAGTCAAACATTTAGTGATGTGTGTCCTTCAATAACAGTGAAATTCAGTTATGAGAAATGATGATTTACATTTAATTTTCATTAATTTTCATACTTAATTTATGATAATTTTAAAATTGAATAAATAATTTGGAACTTAATGCAGTGAAATACAGTGAATGCAGTGTTGTTTTTCACTAACAAGTGAAAAGTACCTTAAAAGTAAGCAGATTTTAAAAGTTGAAATGCCACTAAATATTTAAAGGGCACAATAAATGGATAAGGAATTGTACACTTTCTAAGAAGTGGGAAAGGCAAAAATTACTACATCTGTAATTACATCATGAAGTCCTGGCTCTTCTGTTAGATTTTTCATTTAGTATTTGCTACAGTGGGAATGATCCGAAAATCAATTAACTGGCCTTCACATTTGGCATTAGTTTATGGAAATTTTTGTATTTACTATTCAAAGCAGATTCTTAATGGAAAAGCAAAATATGGCTTTGATTGAAACATTAGTTAATAGGCATGAGTGATTAAAGTAAGATAATACCCATACATCTTAAATATTTGTAAAACTGGCTCAAATTTAGGGTCATTGATTTTGTATCACTGCAATAAAGTATGGTTTTTTAGGGTATTTTGACTCTTCATATAATAAGAATACATAACTTATTTTAAGAAAGCTCAGTATATCTTTGCCAAGGCTGTTTATTGGGAAGCATATAATGTATTTTTATATATATATATATAATGAAGGCTGAATTGAAGCTTATATCTGTGCAGTTTTGAAGTACCTGCAGGTAGATTTTTTTTTCCTTTCTATGAACTGTTCTTCTCTTTAAAAAGAATCTGAAAATAGTTAGGAACAATGTTTGTTTTAAGAGTGAGTCCAACATGTTAGCATAGATTTAAACAAACTTTTGAATACTCTTTAGTCAAACCTCTGAACAAGTAAAGACTTCAGAATTTTTAATGCTCAAATATATGTATTTTAGATGTAGCTGAGAGAATACAATATTCTGAGAAAGAAATTTAATAATAAGATGATTTCATTCTAACTTAGTGTTATAATTTGTTGTGGAGGGCATTATAATACTACTACATTAGCTCAAATTCTCAGTTTTTATTTTCATTGATGTGTGTTAATTGCTTAAGATAAGTAATCGAAATTTTTATAAAAATCCTGTAAGGTTAAATCAATAACGAAGGACATCATGACTTCTATTTTTCACTTTAGACAGTTGAAACCTAAGCTATTCTTTAATTAGGTTTTAGTCTGTTAACCCTTTTGGGCTTGCTTTTGTCTGTGTTCTGAAAATTACTGCACTTAATTGTTTATATGTATAAATTCTCCAGTTCTTTCTAGTGAAGAACAGGTGGTTCTGGAACAGTAAGAAATGTTACTGAATTTCAAGCAGTTTTTGCTGCTCGAATGGCTCTGTTGAAAATGGAAAGACTTCAGATTAGCGATTGTTTGAGGTTGCTTTTGTTGTCAAAGCTGGAAAGATAATGCTAGTGTGTAAATTGTCACCTGACTGTATATGCAGTATGAGAAAAACCACTGTTCTAATAAACAATTTGATTAGAATAATTTTAGAATTATTAAAGTGTTGTCCAAGGTTTCAATTTTTTATTTTCATTTTTAAAGAAAAAAACCCTCAATATTTGATGTGTCCAGTTTCTGTGTTTTTTCCTAATTTTGACCCTCTAGTTGGCAGCACCTTTTGAAGGATTGAGCCAGTAATTAATGTGTAATTAGTAATGTGTAATTAAACTTGTTGCTTGAGTCCTAATTCTGGCTTTCTTAATTGTGGAAGTTTTTGTGCTTCATTTCAAAATGCAAGACAATTAAGTCTGTGATTTTTGTGTTATCAGTACCAGCTTCTTTGTGCCTCTTCTGCCTGTGTTACTTGTTCATCTGATTTTGGGAGTGAGGGGAGAGGGCAGTAGACTGTGTGATAATGCTATTGAGCCATCAATAAGCTGCCTTGTAATCACAAGTCCGTAGCTTCTCACTGCCTAACAGAGCACTGAATGCAAATCAGGGACTGTTACACGAGAAGGAATGTAAAAAATTTAAAATATTTTGAACTTCCATTTTCAGATCCAGAGGCTAATCTTTGGGGAGAAGGCAATAGGCTATAAATCAAACAGTAAGGTACAAATCATGTCAGTTGTATAAACATTTATTTTGCCAGCAAATTAATTAAATGCCACTTGTTCCCCATAGGACATGAAGATGCATCCAGGAAACCTAACAGTAGCCACATTACACACATTCAAATACTAAATAAGGTGTGCAGTGTTCTGTTCTCTTTTCCATTTTCTGATAGATGTAAGAGATTCAGTTATACCAATTTGATGGTTCATTTGGGCTATGTTCACTCACTAGAAGTTCTGGGTAATGAAAACTAACATGTTGCTTACTTGTAAATAATGGATTTGGAGATTTTTTTGGCATCTTCAAATGTGATACAGAACAATAATCTCACTGCCTTTTCTCAAGGAGTATCTTGAAAGCCTGCAGAATTATCAAAGTCATAATGAAGAGTAAGTGAATAGCAGCTTCTAGAGTCTTTTTTTTTTAATGTGAGTTCTGATTTCTTTTTCTATAATTGGATCAAATATGTTTGTTAAATATAAAAATGGAACTGTTACTAATAATCTGAAAGCCAAATACTTAAAAGTTAAGAAGCCCTTAATATCATATATGAATTTCTGCCTTAATCTATTCATATGAGCTTATCCTTAGCCTCTCATGGATGAATTTTCTTTGTGAAATTAGTATTTTCCAAGTTCTTTGCAACTTAGTGCTTGTTTTAAACAGTGGATTACTGAAACATACTTTTTTTTCATAGTGTATTTGCATATAGCACAAATTTAAACATATGAGTTAGCATGTAAGTGATGTAAACTTAATGAAACTTTCCTTTCTGAAAGCTGAACTAGACTATTTGCTTTTTCAGGCACAACATTGGATTAATTGTGGAATTCTTTAATCTTTGTCGTGCTATCACAGCTTTTTTTAAGGGAGTGGAGGAAATGAAGGATTCAGTTGAGGTGTTGTCATCAGCAGATCCTATAAATAAAATATTCTAAAATAGTACAAAAATTTCTGATCTGGAATTTAAGCATAGAACCCTCTTTCCCATTTCTGATTCAGAGAATGTCCAGAATCCAATCTGTAAGATAGAATACCTCTAGTTACATTTCAGAGGCCTTTTCCAGAAATTGAATGCTGAAGAGCTGTGGCTTTGAAAGGACCTAAAGTATGGAGGTTTCAGGCTGACAGACTTAGATATCCCAAACCTACAGAAACCACTCAGCTTTCTCAAATTTGCCTTAGTTCTCCTCTCACTTTTCAAGTCTTACACATGCGCACAATCAAATCTAAGTGTTCTAATCATCTGATGAACTGGTTTTACTAAGGACAACTTCAGACCTCACCTGAACTACATTTGTTTGATACTGTAGAAATAATTTTTTAGATTTAGACTAAAATAAAGAATTTCTGTGGAAAACTGAATGTTTGGACATTCCAAATAATGGTAGGACATGCTCCCATTTTTAATTGAGCTGTGAGCAGACTCAGTTAATTTCTAGTTTACCAGTGGCATTTCTTAGCTCCATTTCTAGTTTCTATCTGATAAATGTAATTTCAAAACTTACAGGTTAGTCAGACTGTTGTTCAGGGTACTGTGTGGGATCTTTATTATCCCATCTCTCCAGACAGTGGCCCAGAAATAATCTGGTGTGCTCTCTGAGGCTGAGCTGCAAAGTTGTCAGTGTGGGTGTTAACCCATATCCCTTTCAAGTGCTAGGAGTATGTTCCTGAAAGAAAAAATAAGAAAATTGTCAATCTTCTCTAGATCACACAAAACTATGTACTTTCTAATGTTTATGTAACTTTGTTTCTTTTCAATTTGTCTATGTACTATATGAGTTTTCATTTTCCATGGCCCTTTCTGTAGGGCAAGTTAAAAAATAATTTATTTTCAAATTCAGTAATTATTTCTCCACTTTCTGCTGGATGCACCTGCAGTTCAAGAGAAAATTAACTTTATGTAGTTCAAAAGTCACTTTGTAAATCAGAAGAATTAACTCGGAACAGTACTATATCTAACTATACTGTCTGCATTTGCTACTAGAATCTAATACAGAAGTTTATGGAGTTTTTATTATAGTGGTTTGAATTCTGTAGTAAAAATAAAATTTGTAATTTTAAAAAGGTAATCTGCAGTACATTTATATGCTGAATAGCCCTGAATTTGCAGACTTCCAATCTACCTCAGAATAAATTTGAAGAACCTGTCTTCTAACAAAATTCTGCTGTATGAGTGCAGAAGCATAGGAAAGAGAAGTGATTGTCTAAAGTAGTGAGAACTCATCTGACTTTCATTTCTAGAATTTTTCTTGAACATTTTCTTCACTGCTTCTGTTTTCCCCTGAGCTTAATAACTTAACAGCATAAGAGGTAATTGAGGAAAACAGTCAGGTAATGAATATCGTCCTTTTACTGTGCATTTCAAATATGACTCACTATTGTGTTTGGTGGTTCAGTCATAAAATTCTTTGTGGAGAGTCTCAGTCTTTCTGTAGAACTCCCTAGATTATAGAAAAGAGACTGAATTTATCTAAAGAAACTTGAATCATTACTATGCAAAACCTTTGAACTCTGAGCTTATGTCGTTGAGGGGAGGAATTTGAGCATTTAGGAACTCTTCTTACAAGAAACAGTAATACTTTTTCATGAAATACATACATGTTTAAAATGTATATGATTTGTACTCTCCGAAGCATTACTGAGTAAGTGGCTGAGGCACAGAAGTCATACAAACACATTTATATTGTTACATGCCTCAAGTATTTTTCAGTTGCATAGGAAATGTTGCTGGACTTTGTTGCTTTGAGCAAAACTATAATTGCCTTGCAGTGCTTGCTGTGTAAATTCTTACAGTTGAATAATTATCCAGACAAATTAATAATTTGTGTTTATAGGGGCTTCTTACTGAAAAACACTGGTCATATTTAGAGATCTTCTATGAGTTTAGCATCTCACAACTGCTTGCTGAAGTCCACCTTTCAGAGCTCGAATTTTCTGAATTTTTGCCATGAATTTCTTTTCATATCCAGTGAATAAGCTTGTGTTTTATAATAGATGAAGTACTTAACAGGAGAGAACTGTGATTAAACTTCTGTGAAGGTAAAGAACTGTGATGAAGTTGCACACCTACGAAAAATTGTTCTGACAAATTTATTTAATTGCAGTCAAGCAAAATTAGCAGTGTGGGATCAGTGCAATGAATATTGGGGGGGAGGAGGGGAATTTAAACTGACAACATTCTTCTTGGTCACACAAAGTGACATACTTTATAGGCTTTAAATATTATATTATATACTTACTTTGAACAAAAAAAATATGGTAAAAAGTTCTATAGGGGATTTCTTTTTATTTTGAAAGTAAAGCTTGTTTCTCCAAAAGTGAGTGGAAAACTATGATTTTTTTTTTTTTCAAATGTTTGGAATCATAAATTTATAAACAACATTTGCAGAGTTCAAACCCATAGTTTAAAGTATTGTGGAGTTCAAAAAAGATATTTTATTGCACTGTAATGAAAAAATAATAGTAGTCTCAGTGGTGGCAATTCATGTGTGTCATGGAAAAAATGTGTGCCTGACACCTTCAACTAGGAATGAAGAAGAATCATTTATGTGAAATTTTTCATAAAATCACTTTAGAAGTGTTGCTGATACCACTATATTTTACTCATATTTTTCCTAACCATCTACCAAGTTTTTAATTTCTCAGGCTTTGTTGATGATTCAAACTGTCACCAGTGAGTATATAATTCATTTTTGCTTAAAAATTTCTAGAGGTACTTTTAACTTGTTTATGCTGGGTACATGTCTGCTATTGAATAGTTACAGACTGGCAGTACAATACTGTAAATTGCTTAAAAAAACCATGAAATACTTCTTCCGTTTTACTCACCATTTCTGGTAAATGGGCTGCCTATATGATTGTTTAAAAATAGTGCTAGCATACTGAGTCTTTTCTGCATCCCACTTTATCTAATAATCTGTTCTTCGTTATTGAGCACAAACAGAAGTGGAAATGCTAATTTAGGAGTATTGTATGATGCCCAGTGATTCTGATTCTATGTTTATTTAAATTACAACAAACAATTCAGCTGGGTTAGCTCATAGAGCATTTCAATTATATCTAAAATAAAACCAAATATAAGAGGGTGCTTTCTCAATGCTACCTGCTCTTCTTCAATGTGACTTGAATGCCCTTGTGATGCCCTGCGATGTTCAAAATAGAGACATTCTTAGAATTTAGGGCTTGAAAGCTTGTTCGACATTATTACAGTATGTTTGTCCTTTTGGGTTACAGGTCTCTTTCTGTAGTCTCTTATTAGTCAAAATACAGCAAGAGAACAGAACTTGTAAAAAGCTATGAAAATAATCCTGCAAGAAGTTAAAAGTTTTTAAATTTTCTCTTAAATTATTAAGGGGGTAGCATGTACTGTTATTTATTTAAGACCACATAGCAGTGCAAGTGGAGTCTGTGGCTTTTAGCCAAGTTGCAAGATGCGTTTTGTGTTCATACTCAAAGGAAATATTTTTTGCCACCTTACATTAGTGTGTTCTATTTGCATCTTTCTTACTGTGTCAAAAGAACAACTGGCATGCTTGTTTACTTTATTATAGAACAGGGCAGCAGTTCTGAGAAACAACACAAGCCTTTTGCACTTGCATTACTTGGATTGTATTTCTTTAAAGTGTAAGTCACAAATTACTGTGAAGTGACAAGGGGGAAAATTCAGCTGTTCTTAGTTTTATTTGTAGTCAAAGGTGGTTATTAGCTGTCTATACTTACTTTTTCTTTTGAGGTACATTTTAAAATATTATTAGAATCACAGGACCATTTAGGTTGGAAAGACCTTCAAGACCATTAAATCCAGCTGTTAATCCAATACTGTGAAGTCCTCCACTAAACCATGTCCACAAGTTGCCACATCCATATGTCTTTCGAATACCTCTGGGAATGGTGATTCCACCACTTCCCTGTGCATCCTGTTCCAATGCCTGACCAACCTTTCCCATGGAGAAATTTTCCCTAATATCCAATCTGAACCTCACCTGATGAAACTTGAGACCATTTCCTCTCGTGCTGTCACTTGTTGCCTGGGAGCAGAGCCCGACTCCCACATGGCTACACCCTCCTCTCAAGGAGCTGTAGAGATGATAAGGTCCCTCCTGAGCCTCCTTTTCTCCAGGCTGAGCACCTGCAGTTCCCTCAGCTGCTCCTCACCACACTTGTACTCCACACCCTTCCCCAGCTCCCTTGCCCTTCTCTGGACACGCTCCAGCCCCTCAAGGTCTTTCTTCTTCACAGGGGCCCAGAACTGGACACAGCACTCGAGCTGCAGCCTCACTGCTGCCCAGCACAGGGGGACGGGCACTGCCCTGCTCCTGCTGCCCCACTATTGCTGACACAGGCCTGGATGCCCTTGGCCTTCTTGGCCACCTGGGCACAGCTGGCTCATGTTCAGCTGCTGTTGACCAGCACACCCAGGTCCTTTTCCACCAGGAGGCTTTCCAGCCACTTTGCCCCAGCCTGTAGTGCTGTGTGGGTTTGTAACAATGTGTTGCCATTCTTATTCCTGTGAAATGCTGCAAGATAACAATTACTCTTCCGGGAATTAAAAAAAAACAAAAAAAACCACCACATTTTAAAAGACTCAGTTTGTCAATACACTTAAAGAACTGGAACATAGCTTTTTAACATAATTTAAACTTTTCAAGCTTTCTTTTTAGGAAACATTTTTTTCCTTCAAATGTTAGTGCAATTTATTTTAGATCATTAAATATGCTCTTAACTTCTGCTTTATTGTACTTTCTGCAAAAAGATTCAATCATCCATCTTTACACATAGAGGAAACACAGTTAAGAACTCCTAAAAGCATCTTCGATTTCAAGATAGAGCAAGGGAATTCCCATCTTGTTTTCATGAAAAAGACAGCATATCTTAACTGAGCCTGAATATGTGATACAGAAGAGATATCTCTTCCTTGCCAGAATAATTTGAAGTTTTGAAAAAAAGCTAGAGTAGGGAGGGCAATATTTCATCATTGTATTCCTGTAGAGAAATTGTAGAATATAGAGACAATCCGTGTGGCATATGGATAAATATGTTTTATAATTATATTTACTAAGTCTGTCTGTTTTGTGTATTTTGATCATATATCAGTACAGATGAATGACAGAAGGCTTACAAAGTGAGAAGAAGAAATACCATCACATGCCATGTTTTAAGGAGTAGTAGTAATGAGTGACCAGAAGTCAAGAAGGTTTTAATACCAGTCCTTATTAAACTGATTGAAAATACATAAGGATACATGTAAAGGTATAATCCATCGTATATGCCTGCTATAATGATACTTAAAAATATAATCTTATTTTACTTCAAAAAAAAATTTCATAGCAAGCGGTGAGATTGCAAGCCTAGTCACACTCATTAATTATGCTAAATTTTTATTTTTAATTAGAATAACTCTTTTGAGACTAAATCTTTTACCATTAGGCTGTGTGAAACCTATGAGATAAAAAGGAAGAGTTCTTTCAGAATATTATTTACATGATTTTAATTAATGATTATAATCTCCATGGTCATTTTTGAAAAAGAGCACTTAATCCCTTAACCAGTTTTCGTGATTTGCATTTTGCAAAAACATGTAAGCCCTGCAGGCTTATTATCTCTGATTTTTCCAAACCAAACTTATTTTAGAGAAATGTGTTTTGTTCCTGCTCCAAGTCCCATTTCCTATCATAACACCTGTTTCTCATGCAGAGTGAACTGATTGGTAGAAAAGTAAAGTTTGCTTCCTTTTGCCAAGACAGAACATAGCCCTTGGCAAGGTTACCTTTGAAAACAGTTTTTCATGCAGACGCCGTATATAAGCACTGTTGCTGTTGCCAAGATCCTCTGACTAATGAAGGGTCGGAGCAATAGTGTATTCTTTCTCGTTGCTGGCGGCGTGTATATGTAGCATTTCTTCTGAGAAAAGGCACTCTAGTGTTTCAAACAGAAGCTAGAAGTTTAACCTTCTAGGAGGAAGGTCAGTGTTAGTTTTTATTGATAGCATAGAAGAAAGTGACTGTATAGGAATATGAAAGATAAATTCTGTGGCAAGCTGAAACTCTTTAAAATACAGAGTTTTCAAATGTTTTTTAACAAAAATTAGTTTTAAAACTTCCATGTTTGCGAAGTTACTTCTTTGAATCTCAAAGCAGGATTATGCTTAGTGTTCCATATTGATGATTTGGGGAACCGATTCCTAACTAGGAGGGATTAGCATATAGACTGAATTTAAAGGTCAGAACTTCAGGTGCTCACTTACAGATTAATTTTTTTTCTGTTTCCCACTTAATGGAAAAATGTATAGCAAAGAAGATCAAGTATTGCTCTTAGTATCAATTGTGTTTAGAAACCCATTAAAATTCCATTTTTTTAAAATGTGTGGAGCAAATAATCTTTTCTATGACAAAGAATAAATGCTCAGGTATCTTCAGCTCAGATTTTTAAGTAAAAGCTTGTGGTAAAACTTACTATAGACGGATAGGCTATAATCTACTTAGAAGCCAACAATTTCTAATGTAAAATTTGAATTAAATACTGTGTCTCACAGCTATTGTAATACAAAGTATATATTCTAGCAACAAGTGAGGAAATGAAAACAAGGTGAGGTATATTACTTCAGGTAATCCAATAGCTACTCTGTGGATATCCTCAGATAGCTAATGAAAGGTTTTAACTCCCAGAAACTTCATAGAGAACTTCCTTTATATTGTCATTCTTAAGGAACCATAGTAGTCCATCATACGTATCACTCATCATGAGGTCAGTAGTGAACTTAGCAGCAACAGTTACAGCGATTAAAATTGGCTGCATATTAACAGCAACTGAACTCTTCTTTTATAACTGTGTTTTCCCAGATTGTTAACTAACTTCTAGGAAAAACTTCTGTGTCTTGTGTCTCAGATTACACTGGACTTGTTGCAGGAGATCCTTTCTCTGTTTTTGTGGTAGCACTGTATGTCAGATACAAGATTTTTGGTTTTGTTTTAGTTGTACCAAGTATGCTTTTCTGTACTTCATCTTGATAGTATTTATTTTTATTGTAATAACTTCTAACTTTTTTTCATAGCAAATACATTTTTAAATTGAGCAAATCATCCCTGTTGTGTATCTTAGCCTTAAATAATGGCTATGTTTAGATGCAAAGTAAATGCAACTCTTATTAAGGAGCTGCAGGATGCTGGTTTTTTCTTCTAGATTGTCATTTGTTCTTTCAAGGCAAGGAACATCTCCTTTCCTGGTTAAAAGCTTTTTCCGATTAAAAAAAAGACTCTTTAAAACTGCTAGGTAGGAAGATCATGAGCTGTTGTGTTTAATACTTCATTGAACTGTGTGCATTGGTTTCAAACTGTTTCTTCTTCATTAAGTTGACATGCGCATGCTATTTTGCTGGCTGTGGGTGGGATAGTGTTAATTGTTTTCACAGCAGCTATTATGGGGCTGTGATTTCCATAACAGTCTATGATTAGAATTTCTGCTGAAGACAATGTTGATATGCCAGGGTTGGGTATTTAAGTTAATGCTGAGGAGTGCTTACACAGAGTCAAGGCCTTTTTCACTTCTCATGTTTTCAGCACAAATCCAAAACATAGGACCCTGATACTAACCATGAAGAAAATTAACTCTTATCTCACCCCAAACCAGCACAACCACACAGTTAAGTGTGTCTGAAGTAATTTTGAAGATTTATTTGTGTGCTAGTAATGATCTTTCTAATTAAATTGACTTTGTTTTGACTAGCAGGATAATTAGTTCATCCTTTCAGGTTTTTTTCAAATAGAATTTACTATGTATTTTCACAACCAATAGATTTCCTTGCTTTCTCAGTGATGCAGCAGACCTGAAGTGCTTGCTTCACATGAGGCATATATGTCCTATTATGTGTATAAAAAATAAACTGTTGAATCTTGAGCTCAGTATCAGTATCTTGGCTTTCTATTTTAATTGGATGTTTACTCTTGGGGCACAAGGCCAAAAAGAGCAACATCATAGGAACAACATTGTTTCTTGAGCAAAGTTAATTAGTCTTTCTCGAGTTCTCCTGAGTCATTTCTGACTAGCTATTGTGTAAATTGGACCCATGTCTACAGCTATGATAAACAAGGTACCACTCATTGTTGTGTAACATAGTGGGTACCACATATTTAATAATTCTCAGACTTCAATGCTACAACCAGTTAAATCTCTACATTTATGCAATGATGAGTAAAGTCTGTAGTCCAGTTATTGAATTAGCTATTAAATGCTGTCCCTAAATGTTTATGGTGGTAGTTTTATATTTTCTGTAAGTTACTCCTACTGAGTATACTATGGAAATTTTTATCAATCTGAAATGCCAATAACTATCTAAAAGATATTTCCTCTCAATGCTACATAACAAAAATAAGTATGTGTGATCCTAATAGAGGAATAGCAGGATGAGAAAATCTTTTGGAAACTTGGTATTTTGTTGCTCTGGTACTATGCACAAATCTTTATGACTTTGTCATTTCCCCACTAGAAACATGAGGTATGAACATCTCAGGTTCAAATAGCAACTGGTTTGTCAATAATTTAACAAAGCTTTAGAGAGACTGGGACTGCAACCACTGAAATCACTCAAGCAATAGCTCAGCTGATGAGAAATTCCTTATGTAAGATTGGTCCTTGGAAAATTTGTAGTTCTTTTATTTACAAATCACTTCTGGATGTTCCTCTGACAAATTCAAAACCCCTAGCTTTTGCAGTTTCATTGCATTACATTAAAGATGTGCATGAGCTCACAGTTTTCAGCTATTCACTTGCTTGTCTAGTGACCTTATTTAACCCTATCACAACTGAAAAACACAAACAGCAGAAAAAACCCATAATTGTTCAGCTCCTTATTTACCACTTTAAAATACAGAAGCAATACTTGCAGCACTTTCTTTTTTGCATAGTTTAAACGTTTCTGAATGCTTGTTTTACACAATACATGTGATAAATAAGGCAGACAGTTAAAGTGAAGCTTGCAATTATAAGGTCACTCTTCTGAATTCAGTACAGAATCATGAAAAGTCTATGTCATGGGTGTCTGTGGGAATCACCTGGTCCTACGCTTGTCTTCATAGGGTGACCTTACAAGATTTTGTAGAATGACATGTCTCACTGCCACAGCTTTTCAGGTAGTTTTTCACACTTTACCATCACTGCACTATGCTGGTCTTCTTCAGTCCACTGCAGTAGTACTTCGGTATTAAAAACAGTGAAATGTGCACTCTGCACAGCACCACCAATGTACCTTATTGTGTTGCTTCCTCAGAATCTATTGAGAGCAGTCCAGTCCTCTGCATTTTCTCCCTGCAGTTATTTTTAATTTGAATTGATGAAAAAATCTGAGGGCCAGGCTCAGGGACAAACTCAAATAGCTACAGTAGTCAATCAGAAGAGAGCAGTTGAGGCCTGTGGGCTGCAGGAACTTGGGACCTGCAGGTGCAGTTTATGAGCAGGCAAATATAAGTGTGAAGTCAATGCAACTACTGGACATTTTGCACTGTGTGGCTGCTTATCAGGGAGTGAAGAGCAGGATGAAAATAGTTTTTGGAGTACTAACCATTGTGTGAGACTTGCTTTTTGGCACTGACCTGATCTAGGGAATTTTTCTAAAGGCAAATTCAGATCACGGGGTTGGAAGGATTAGGGAGCTCAGGTTAACACTCCTGTGGTGAGTTCGTTGCTATAGAGGTCAGGTGGAATGAACATGGGAGTCACTTAGTTGAGCTGTACTCAGTTGTGTCTGTGCCTTAACTGCAGTGAGGCATTCTCCTCGTCTCTTAACACTGCATCAGAACCTTGCCTACCTGTCATTTTTAACTTGTGATGTAGAATAGCTCCAAAATAATAGATAATAATCTAGATTCTCATTCAAAATATTCTCATACATAAAAGACATAAAAGTCATGAAAGTACGTAGAAGAAAATAATACTGCCATTTGCATTTCTGTTGTAAAAAAAAGAACTGCTTACAGTATCTTCTCTGCTATTTTACACCTTAGTATATTACTTGCCTCTTGTCTGACTCACATTTTGCTGTTGAATTCTCTTACCCTTCCTCTTCTCCATCCTCAACCTTATGCTGGAGTAACGCGAGTGGTTTAAAAAATCAAAAGCAACACACCAAAAAAACACTAAACCACAATCATGGAGGCGCTTCTCTATGTTCTATGATTTTCCCAGAAAATTCCAGTGGTTATGGAAGTGTTTTACAAATGTCAAGCGATGGAGGTCAAACTACTGAAACCTCTTCAGAAGCAGCACAGTGTTCGACACCCTGTGACATCTTCCAGATTATGGCAGTGGTCACTGTTCAGAGGTTTTCAGAGCTGCTTGCATGTAGATTGCCACAAAACCATAGAAAGTGAGGCTTGAAGTTCTCTAGTTAAAAGTATTCATTTTATCTGGTTCTTTAAAAATCCCTTCCTGTGGATTTCATCTTATTTGTAGACAATCTCTTGGAGTCTTATTTTCTCACCAGTGGAAAGCTTATCTTAACATTATCTGGATATTTCTTGCTGCAACTGAAGACCACCTCACCACTGAGGAGAAGAAAGATTTCTTTTTGTTTTAAAGAAAGTTTAGTCCATCATCCAGGCCAGTCTGAAGCTTTGTTATTGTTGTAATTGAGTTAACCATCTGCTCATAGGAGAACTTGAGTGAAGTCTGAAGTAAAAAGGGCATTTAATTCTGGTCTTTCAGAATCACATGTTGACAGATTTCCTTAGCAATAGAATGATCTAGCAATCTTTCCCCAGGTTTTCCTTTAACTACTGAGCATACTTTTGACATGTCTTATTCTTTGTCCCTTGCTGATTTTGTTTCAGTTTGTTCTTGTTCCTTTCTGATTTTGTCCCTAAATTCTCAGTCTGTTATGCTTACACATTTGATACAGTATCCATTTCTTTTAAATCACTTCTGAGTTTAAGAGCATGAAGTTATGCTTTGTCTGCAATAGCTTTTCTTGCTATTCTTCCTCATTCTGTTAAATTTTATTTGTTTCACCAGTAATTTTGTTTTCTTAATGAAAAAAAAAGAGGAAGAAAAAAAGAAAGGAGACCACTAAGTTCAAAACTTGGAATGTAGCAAGTTTAGAGTGACTTTGATTTGAACTCTTATTTCATTATCACTTTCAATAGTTGACTTCAACTTTATATTCTCAGCCCTCTAGTTAAAATGTGTCTTGAAAAGCCTCAGTTCCACTTGCGTGCTTTGTCAAAAATAGGTGTGAGCACATTGCAAACCCTTTGGGAATTGCCTGTTGTCTTCTGCAGTTGACTGAAGTAAGTATCAGGTCACCTAATTCAAATCATGCTTCTTATAAAAAGCCTGATTCATGATGTTGTTTTTCAGCATGTTCTTCCAATGAAAATGTGAAGTCCTGGCTCACTCTGATTCAGTACTTCAGATGGCTCCAACTGAATATTTATCATGTTACCTTTTTTGTGGTTTGTTTGTTTGCTTTATTTTTCCATAAAGTTGAATGTTTCTAGAAGTTGAAAATGACTTTTTTTTATCTCATAAGTCAGGAAGTTGTATTCAGGACAAAAATAACTCGTATGTCCTCGGTTACTACCATAACTTCCACCCCTTTTAAACCCACTTGAGATACAGCATAAGATAATACCATAACTCACTGCATAGAAAAGACTAATCACTGCTGTCTGTGCTGGGCACTGGTGAGGCACCACCTCGAATCCTGTGTCCAGTTCTGGGCCACTCAGCACAAGAAGACACTGAGGAGCTGGACCATGTTCAGAGAATGGCAACAGAGCTGGGGATGGATCTGGCACACGAGTCTGATGAGGAGCAGCTGAGGGATCTGAGGGGGCTCAGCCTGGAGAAAAGGAGGCTCAGGGCTGACTTTATCACTCTCTACAACTGCTTGAGAGGAGGGTGACCCCCCCACCCCCCATGTGGTGGTCAGGTTCTTCTCCCAGGTAACAAATGACAGACAGGGGGAAATGGCCTCAACTTGAGGTAGAGGAGGCTTAGATTGGATATTAGGTAAAATTTCTTCATGGGAAAGGTTGGTTGGGCACTGGAACAGACTGCACAGAGCAGTGGTGGAGTCACCATCCCTGAAGGGACTTAAAAGACATGCAGATGTGGCACTTGGGGGCGTGATTTAGTAGTGGACTTGGCAGTGCTGGGTTGATGGTTGACCTTGATGTTCTTGATGATTGTTTTCCAACTTAAGGGTTTCTATGTTCTCTACAATCAACAACCAGTAGCCTAAGCAATGGAGGTGTGATGGAGAACCTTAAATAACTAAGAATGTTTTATTCAAGTTAGCAGAAAGTTTTTGATGGGGCTGATCTCACTAATGGAATCTATATGAAATAATTATTAAACAACTGTGTGAGACGGCCCTAATATTGTGAAAATACAGCTAGAAAGCTCCTGTGATTCCAGCATTAGTGAAGTGTCATAAATTTACATTTCCCTAAGAAAGCCATTATTCATCTTTAACATAGCATGTGTTAATGCATTTTCTTTTTCATGTAGAAGTAAATATAATAATTATCTCCTAAATAATAAAATAAGTATTTTTTTCGGTTAAGAGATTGTAGGTAATTGGTTTTTTTCCCCGCAGTGTATTCATAGCAAACTTTCTATGTATTTGTCAGCCTAACATAGTGCACTCAGTGATTATTTTACTAGGGTTCTATGAAAATGGCAAAACTAAAATTCTCATACTGGATAATCTGTATTTAATTGCTTTGAGAAGTAAAATGCTGTTGGATCTTAATTCTAAAATACCTATATACAGGAATATTCCACCTCAATCTTATAATAACACCTCTTTTTAAATGCCCTTATTTACAGGAGTTTCTTTTTCTTATACACCAGATAGCAACCAGTTGGGTTTTTTAAGCGGAAATTGTTGGTTATTGAAAGGTAATACAGGATTGTGACAAGTGGGTGTCATTCTACTTGTATTTAGAGGCCTTTAATGTTATGAAAAGGATATCCTCAGGATGTTTTACATATATCAAAGCATGGAATTAAATTATAAATCAAATAAAACCATTATGTGCATCTTAGTCACACAGTAAAACTGATCTGTCCAACAAACCAGTCAATATGGCTGAACAGTGGTACAGTAAGTGGTTTCTAACTAAGTTATACATGTGTTTCAAACAGTAACTCAGTTATAGCATAATATTTTTCTGCACTGTTATTTAAGGTAATGCAAGTTCCATCTTGTTAAACTTTGTGAAATCAGGAATTAGAGATTACAGAGACTGGATTGTAAAAATCCATTTAATGGAAGATATGGGTTGTTTTACAGTTCAAAGACACTGTGAAAGATTAAAATGTGTCTATATATTTAAGCACTCTGTATTTGTATAAAGGCAGAAATTTAAAACAATGGCTAGTAGACTGCCAGTGGTTCAACATATTTCTGCCAGCCTGCTTTCTGAAGGAAACTTTGTCTATTAATGACAGCATCCCTGCCAGAGAAGTTGATTCCCAGGTAGACATCTTAGCAGGATCACTGATAGGGCAGGAGGGAATGTTACAGAGTTGTTCAGCAGTGCTGCAGCATGTGTGGACGAGGCTCCTGCTGCTTCAGGTGCAGAACAGGGCTCCATCCTGCAGCTGTCATGGTGCAGCACCCTGGCACCTTCCTGAGGTGCTTGTGGCACAGCAAGGGGACAGTGTGCCATGGGGTAATCACAGTGACACTGCACTGCCATGCTTGTGGTGAGGATACAAGGGAGAGCCTGCTGGGGGTAAACTGGTACACCTGTGGCAGGTCACATTTCCACGCTACATTCAAAAAGGATGGTGAGTTTTACCTGGAGGTGGAAGTATGTCATTATTCTTTTCCTTCCCAGCCACATGTCTGCTTACCTTCAAAGCAAATACAGTCTTTTCATAATGTTACTTTATACTGCTTTTATCTTTATTATTAGCCTTAAAGAGCATGCAGAGGTCAGGTATTTGACCTGTGGAGCATAAAATTTGAATGGTGAATTTGATAGATAGGATAAAATGTACAGAAGAACAGCAGGGCACAGAGTGATTCCAATAGCCTCAATGTACTGAATAATTCTAGTGTTGTCTAGTGTAACAATATGTGTGTGCTTGTGAGGAGGCAAAACGTGTTTCAGCTAGGCTGTAAGAATTTAGATTGAGCTTGTCAAGTTCAGTGGTTAGTGAAGAACAGCGAGATCCCAAGGAGCTGTCAGCATAGGCAGGAACACTGGTCCTCCAGTCACCTCTGGGCATACCAGCTGCCCCTTTACCAGGGCTCCATAGCTTTTTTTCCAGTCTTCCTGCCTTCTTTTTCTCCACTTTGTAATGAGTTTCCCCTGACAGCTTCTGCCTGTGAGAGACCCACCCAAGTCAGTGTCTTCCTCTTATCCCTCTTTAAGCTTCAAAGGATAAATTCTTGCCTTGAAGGGAATGCACACTGAAGCTCTACATAGCTTGTGGTGTTCATGCAACAGAACTAGCAAGAAACAGACAATTAAAAAAAAACCTTTTGAAAGTTACAGTAAATGGGGTGATAGAGAGCAGAATGACTGTGTTTATTGTTATTGAATACTATAGGTACACAGTAATAAACATAATATAATTATGGAAGTCCTAATGTGATATTAACTAAGTAGTTTCATTTATTTTGTGTTCAGAAACCCCTTCAGAGACATTGTCTTCAAACTTTTAAACATTCATACACAGTGCAGAGGAAGAGAAAAATAAATATGAAAATAATTTATTTCTATGGTTATTAAACTTAAAAATGCTTCAAGTATCCCTGGAACTTCTCATACCACTGTGCCTAAGAATAACACACTGATATATAAGAAAAAAGGAAAAATTGAGTAATACCATCTTCTCTGATGGAAGGCAATGCTGCCCCAAAGACTGTGCATGTTTTTCAGATGTGCACGTGAGTCACAGTTACATTTGATGTTGAACATGTTTCTGTAGAGCAGTAAAATGCTGGTTTTTACTCTGGCTTTCCTGGGCTTGACTTTTCATCCCCACACCAGAGTTAATGTTAAAAATAATATAGGTTAAAGGCCACCTCATCCACCTAAGGTCTCTTCTCTTAATTATACATCTGGTGCACCAACTTAGCCTTTTAACATGCAAGCTGCAGAATGGTTACCTCTGTCTAAAATATTAACCAGATAAGTCACTTCTAACCCTCTACTAGCAACACAGTGGTCAGTCTCCGTTGATGAAATATAAAATTAAAACCATTACTCAAGACAGAACTGTAATAACACCATGTATCATTTGACATAAAGTGCTCAAACTTTGTAAAGTACAGAAGTAATATCCCTCCCTCTTTGGTCTTCACTTAACAATTGTGCGCTTTCACAGGCTTTTCAAGAGAACATTTTAGACAGTGGAAGTGCCTGGAAATCAAATCTTTATTAAATATTTATCAGAGAGGACACCTAATGACTTCTAGGGGACCCTACAAAGAGATTCAGTATCCATAGAGTGCACTTATCATTGTTTGTTGTTGCTATGATGGTTGATATTAAATATTTAAGTGGTGGCAATTTGCTTAAAGCTGTACAAGACCAAAAAAACCCAACACATTATTCCAGCCTTTAAAAACTTCATCTGAATCAGACAAATGCAGAAAGTACAGTAACTCATTATGAAACATGCCTGGAAAGCAGACCTGAGGAGAGCACCTTTTCACATTGCCCCTGTTTTCCCTCTGCCATCCTCACTTCCCTGCCTTGTAGTGGCAGGAGTTGCTGAAGGAGGAAGGTGCTTCCTGTTGGGGAAGGTGTAATCAAAGGCCACTGTTTGCCTCCTCACCTCTACAATAACTGCCTGGACAGCTATTTGGCTTTTTTCATTTCCCCTGTGATACTGTGCTAGAGAAGATGGGAAGGGACACTGTTACCATCTCCAGAAGGAGGAGGCCCAGGTACCCAGAGGCTTCACTGATGTCAGACAGGTCACAACAAAAGAAGTTGGGGCCAGAGTTCTTTGTGCACTGGGTGAAAACAGAAGAGATTGGCTGCTTGGCATACAGGTACAGAATTGTCATCACATACATATAAGAAGTACAGGAAAGTCTGATGTCAGCTGAAGGAAAGAGATACAAAAAAGGCATAGTACCCAATGCTGCTGGTGGAAAAAAAGGGATGTTATTTTTCAGAGCTATTCAACATCCATGCTAAGTAGATACTCATGGCATCTTTAAAAGACAAAGCAGACAAAAATTACAAGGCGGAGGTTGTTTTGAAGGACAGTACAATTTGACAGAGGGCGGCACTTCGTAGCATGTGTGTTGGGAGTGGTACTAAACAAGCAACTGAGCATTTTAACAGTTTCTGTGGATAGAGACAGGGAGGAAACAACATTGAACTGAAACCTCTGATCTCCAATAATGAAGAAATTACGCAGAATAAAGTATTGCCATCTCCCTTGAATAATATTTGTTTAGATTCAGACTTCTATTTTGCAAAACAGACTAGCATAGGAGAATGAAAAGGGTGCAGAAGGAAATTCGAGAATCATCCGCAGTTACCCACAAGCAGAGGATGTAATAACAAATAATTAGAAATTGGAATCACCATAAATAAAACTACAAGAAAGAGAAGGCATCACAAATTTGATCACTGAAATCTCTTAAGTCAACAGGTGTTCAAAACCTTTAGAGAAAAAAATGACTGAGCACAAAGTGGCCTGAAGGATTTTTCAGGATGGGGAAACAAGAGCCTGTGAGAGCACTTCATTTGAACTAAGCTGGAAACCAAAATTGCTAAACAGGATTGCAAGCAGTAGCAGATAAGGAGGTGCATATGCGTGCATTAGTTCTTGCATGTACCTCCTCCAAGCTGTGTTCATTCCAAGTTATGATGAACTTAAACCACTGTGTATGATAGCTCTTTTATGTTAATTAGGAATTGATTATGGTTTACTAGCACAGTCCTGATCTGTGACTCAGCTACAAAGGTATCTGTCAGTTGGTAACAGAAATACTTTAACTAAACCAGTAAAACATTTGCAGTTTGGTGCACAGTTATTTTGGTTTTGTCCATTAGCTGATTTCCAAATACTCTTTAAAAATAGAAAGCTTTAACTTTTTAGCACCAATGTATTCCTGTTTCACTTTATTTGACATCTGATAATTTAATGTTGAAGACTGTTTGCTTCTTCAAAAACAATTACACTGATTTTTAGTATTCCTTTAGTTTGTAAAGGAGAACAATATCCACAGATTTGAACTCTTTTGTGAATTTAAGCAAGGTAAGTTTTTTCAGATGTTACATGCATTTAAAAATGAATATGTTGCACTTCAGTGAAGTTTACAAAAGTGCTTTTGCTCTCAAGCATCATTTTGCATAATAAGGAAAGGAAGGCAGAAAGCAGTTACTAAGTTTCTAAAGGTTAAATTAGAAGTCTTTATGAAAATTGTAGGATCACAAAAATGTAAACCTCGAAGACCAGTAATTTATTTTAAAATCAGTCCCTTTTTGAGGCGGTTAAGTGTACCTTTTATGCCACATTGCTTCCTAGGAAACCTGTTTTAGCATTTCACTGTTCTGATGGTAAGATGGGGGGCACACAAGGAAAGCAGTCTTTATTACACATCATTTCTTTTTCTTCCAAAGATCATGCAGAACAATATATCAGTGTCTTTTTTAATGGCTTCATTTCACACATAGGCAATCTGTTACATGTTTTCACCTTAGCCTTTGCATCAGATCACCTGAGCCTAATATCGTCAACCTGACATTTAATTGCTAAAGTCTTATCTAGAGCTGATTTTGTCTGTTTTGAAAATGGGTCTCTTGAGCTGCAGGCAGAAGGCAGGTGAAGCACCTCAATTGTGCCTTTCATATCTTAGTTTTATTAATACAGTGCTGAATGAGGTTCACTTGTATCATGCTGTTGGCTCTTGGACGGTCTGTAATAAGTTGAAATATTTTACCAGTCTTTGTTCTGTTTGCTCTTATCTTTACTAAGGCAGGAACAAGAATATCTGTTCATTATCTCTGCTTTAGTCTGGAGTCTAAATTTGTATATATTTAGAAAGAAACCATGTTGATGCAATTTGGTTTTATATTAGTTTCATGAGTAATAAATTAATTATTGAAAGCGTGTCAGTGAACTAAGTACTTCTGAGCATGCTGTGAGTTAGGAAAAGTGGGAAAATAATATTTAAAGTTTTTTGCCATGTGCAAAATACAAAGTTTACCTTCATAACCAAAAAGAAGAAGGATGTGATTAATACAAGTTTTGTTGTCAGTTGCTTGTGCAGGGATGTGTTAAAGTAAATTTTGGAACACCAGTGTAATGGAGCAGGACAAGTGTGTAAGTAGCTTGTAATCAGAAAGCTTGACAAATTTAATTGTTAATACAACATTAAGTCTATTAAATTTATGCTGCTACTCTAGCTGTCAACCTTTATGTTTCCATTTTCCTATCACACAGACTAGCTCCCTTCCTTTTTCCTCACTCTTCATCCCTCTCCTTTGCCTTCACCCCTCTATTTTCTTCCCCTTTCTCACTGCTCTGCTCTTTTTCCCCCCTTTTGCTACACCCTCAGCAGTACAGCAGTGATTTTCCGCACCTTGGTTTTGAGAAAGTGGAAGAATGCTAAAAGAAATTCTGCTGGTCTTTTAGTATTTGCAATATGAAATGCAAACAGCCCTTCTTACAAATAAATTACCGGGAGAAACAAAACCAGGTGAAAAACTACTCTTGTTTTTAAATTACTGCATTTAAATAAAATTAAAAGGTTGAGGCCAGAGCTGGATTAGGATGGAAAAATTGAAAAAACAACTTGATTGTACAGCTCTGATAAGAACTGAGAGCTCTTCTGAGGCAAAGTCATCATGCCCAAGATCATCAGCAGAACAGGCAACATGGTACACTTTCTCATCAGATAACACCGGTTCAGGCTTATCAAAATCAAATTAGCAAGCAGGAAGCCAGGATTCAAACACTGTTGGTTGCATCTGTACTTTTAGTTCCTCACCTGATGTTTCTCTTCGGGTATGACCTATCAAAGCATGGCAATTTGTAACTAAATGTTGGAGAAGTCTCTATTTATATGACACAGAGCAGTGCTCCAGGTGAGCAAGCGACATCCTGCATTACTGCAGCCCTGTGCCATGGCTGATTGTCCTCCTGAGGAGCCCTATCTGCATCTGCAAGCACTTCACTGCACTCTGCAGGGGGAACCTCAACTTCATTTTTTATTTTGGGAGTTAGGAAGATATACCTATATGGACCAAAGTATTCACGGAACCCAGTATATATTTAATTGCATTCTGATTGTTTACATTTTATTGGAAAATGATTAGGATAAAGCTTGAGGGCTCTTTTATTTACTGGGAGTGTGTGGGTAGCTGTGTTCAGATGAGCATTAGATTTGGTTAAAATCCACAAAACAGCATTTTCTGATCTTTTTTAACATGCTTAATATTTTGTAGTAAGTTTTGTTCATTATTTATATCACATGTTTGAAGTCAAATAGCTTTCTTTCTAATGTAAAGGTCCATATAATTACATTTTAAGTAAATCTGACAAAATAATTTGAGGTGTGTGCTTGAATGTGATTGTGTATCTACATACCTCTTTAAATGCATCTTAACATTTAAACAAAATCTCTTCTTCCCCAGTCTAAAAAATAGAATTGATAGAATTATTCATCCCAAACTGAGGAACATGTAATAAAAATTTGCATAATGCGCCAAGATTGTTTTCCCTGCACGGAGTCACTATATATGAACTTAAAATTATTTAGATTTCTTTAAAAAAATGTTTTCTGCAGATATGAAGGGGACAAAACTACCTTTTAAGCAAAATTTGAACCAATTGATCGATTCTTGCATTATTTTCTACCATTAGAAGTACTGTATTCTCTCAGGTACTCATGTGTAGGAAAGAAATACACAAAAGAGAAAGAGTGATTTTCTGAAGAGATGTAAAATACAAGATAGTTTGTGGTTAACTTCCATCATGGTTAATGATGGAAGTTGCAAAATCAGCTATATAGTTGATCTGTGGTCCTTAACAAGTTATAAGGACACATGGAGTTTCTTGGAGAAAATCACACCAAGAAATAGCAAATTCCTTCGGTACGTTCTTGAGGCAAGTCAGATTTACTTATTGTTATAAAAGTTTTTCTTCATTATTGATGCTTCATGTACTACCACTTGATATTGGCGCTGTGGCAGGTTATTGCCTTGTATTCTGTTCCTGTTTTTCTGATTTGCAGCATTGGAAAGGCTGTGGTGAGGCAATTCTTGCTGTGTAATGCTGCCCATAAATGTTTTTGGTAATCATCAGTTTAAACATGGAAATAGGTGTGGAAGGGATGCTTCATTGTTACTGCTATGGGTGTCTAGGATTGTTAGGGGTCAAGTAAATTGCTGAAATTAGTAGGGGTGTGTGTGCGTGTTTTCCTTCTGTACTATAGATGGGAGATTTTGGATTCATCTGCAAATTCATCTGCAAAGTTCATCACATCAGTGGAAGGACAGGGAACAGCCTAGATGTGCTTTTGTCTCTCTAAATCTTGTTTTGGAGATTAATGAGAAAGTGCTCACGATCCCTGGCAAACTTCCTGTGCATTAGTCTGTCTTGTAATGCATGCTTTTCAATATTAAGCATTTCATGAATAAATAAACAAACATGGTCTGTGGTGATTTCAGTATGAATGATTTCATTGTGGTTTGAATGAAATGCAGGTACAAATGAGCGTTAACTATACAGACTGGGTCTCTGCAAAAGGGAAACTGTATGTAGAAGCAAGCACAAGGCAAATCAGGACTTAATATTTATTCTTCAGGTATGTTTCTGACATCATTGATCAGTTCAGACTAGTGTAGTGGTTTGGTTCAAATTATCCATTACTTATTTTCCTTCTGTGAGGTAAGAATTAGGAGAGAACAAAGCAAGCACAAAACTTAACAGAATATAAAGAAGTTTATTAACAGACCTAAAAGAGGGGGAAAAAAAGTCAGACTAAACCTTCAGAACACCTCTCTTTCCCCCACCTCTCTTCTACTGACAACGTAGAAGAAAAACATAACCCTTGAAATATTCCTAGTTAGTTCACCAATTATACAGTAATTTCTCTTTTTTTTCAGTTCACTTAGGGAGACATGTCTTCATGTTATGGAGACACCACCACAAGAAACAGTCTCTTGTAGCTTCAATGTCACAGCAAGGCAGCTGCCCGGGATGGTTCTCTGCTTGCATATGAAAATCCATTCCCCCGACTTACAGCTTTCCCCACAACTGCTTTCGAGTTGTTTTCCTTTAGCTAATGGGAATTTTTAAGGATGAGCTGTTCAGAAACAAAAGTTCTCTTCACTTATCAAAGTGCCTGAGAAGCATAAGGACACTATCTCTGGGAGTATCTTCGTCTCTAGGAACAGGGGTCTTTTTCTTTTGTGGAATCTCCGTTCAGGTTTCTCATCAAATCACAGCTACTTCAGCGTTTACTTACTGCAGCACAGGTACTTTTGCTCATGGTTGCAGTTTGAACGCTCCACCCCCCCCATGCTTTCATGAAATTACAACAGGTACTCTGATGTATCATAGTCCATCACCATAGCCTTACAACAGAATTTCAGCTTCTAGGATTGAAGCATCTCCTCATTCTCCTCCCTTGGGGGTCTCAGCTCTTTCTTCCCCACTGACTTGGGCATCTTTATAGTGTTTTCTTCACGTGCCTTCACCTTTCTCTGTCTTCTAATCGGGGGGAGGATTGACGTCTGCAGGCTTCATCTGGTCTGGAAGAATCTTAACAGCACTAAAAGAGTTAATCTCACCCGGACCTTGCAGCTGGAATTTGGAATTCGCTTATCTCTTGGCCACGTGATCCTGCCAGGAGCAGTCTCAGGGGAATTTCGGCCACTCTAGGGGTGAGGCCGGCCTGGCCTCTGGGGGGTGTCCGGCGAGCAGGAGCGGCTGCGATCTCAGCCAGGCCACCCCCGGCCACCCCCGGCCGGCAGAGCCCAGCCCGGCCTGGCCTCCCCCCGCCAGTTACCTGTTTGACCACTGGAAGCAAGAGAGACTTTCCAGGGCTTTGTTCCTTCTTAAAATGTGGCTCACAGAGGCGTGTCAAGCTCTCTAAGTGGTTTAAGAAAGTTGCCAATATTCAACCTGGCCAGCTGATTGGTTCTGTTGGGTCTAGAGGAAGCTGTAAGCACCTCTTTGCAAAGAATCACTTCCTTGGCGGATGGAGCCTTCTTCAACTACAATCCCCAGCTATGCTAAACCATGACATTTACTTACGAAACCAGTAGTTGCCAAGCTGTTAACTGGAAAGGCTCTGGTATCTCAACTACTTACTAGTCTATAACACTGAACTAGTGTGATATTTTATTTTATAATAGGGTTTGGGTGGTGGTTTTATTTTGGTTTTTGGGTTTTTTTAAAAAAATGGTTCACACAGTATAATAAAGTTGTTAGCACTGAAAATAGATAAGCTTCTTAATTTTCTTCTTTTAATTTGTTTGCTTGTTTGTTTTGAGTGCCAGGGGAATGCCTTTGTGGTGCTGACTACAGCTTTCCTCTGCTTATTTTATCTTGGAGAAATCTTGGCATTTTTGAAAAACAAAAATAAAGTGTTACAAATAGTTATGTGAAAAAAAAAAGTTGCAAACTTTTTTGCATGTTTATTCTTAATATTTTCTTCATGCTTGGTGTTTTGGGAGCAAGTATTTTTTAATTAATTGTCATCATTTGTTCTTTCATGGTTTCATTTTCTTTACTCCCTTAACATTAAATGCTTTAAAATAGGGCTGACACAGGAATTAAACCGTGTGGATGAAAAATTTGTGAATGAAAAATGTTTTTAGATAGTAATTCCAATAAATCACTTCAATTAGCATTCAAGAATCAAACAGCTGTAGTGTTCAGTTCTTAAAAAGTAGCTTTATTATTAAAAAAAAATTAAACCATCTTGCCATGTGGATTTGCTTATAATGTCATGAAATAACTCAAAGAAAACTTCTAGCCCCTTCCCGAATGAGATGGCCTGAGAACCAATATCTGCTAGAACAGAGCTTTATGATTTAATGCCTAATCTAAAAAATACTACATTTTCATATGTTATCAGTGAATCAGATATATCAGATAAATCAAAAATATAGTTAAATTATTAAAAGAGTTGTACTGTTAACTGAAGGTGCTAATCTCATACATTCCTATAGGTTCATTCCCATTTTCATTTTTTCTGTCATATAATCATATGTTTCTATGATTTATATCTATCTTGTCCTCGTTTCAAGATACGTTTACAATCATGACAATATAAGAGAGGGTACAAGCAAGCAGTGGGTTGTCGCTTGGTCACGCCTTGGGAGCACAACTCCTGTGAGGGAGGCTTCAGCGACCTTCCTGCAGACCCAGCACCAAAGTGCTCTGTCTGTTCTTGGCTGCCGCTGCCCGGGCACAGGCAGCGAGCCCCAGGAGCAAAGGAGGCAGGAGAGGGCTTTCCCTATGGGTTCCGAAGCTTTATTTCTCCTAAGGGATCAGGGACGGAAAGAACCAAGCGACAGGCTTGCACAAGCTATTTTATACAGAAGACAAACAGGGCGGAGCAAGTGACACCAAGCAAGAGGGAAACACCTTGCCAATGGATGACAGCCAACCAATGATTTTAAAACTGGGGTGGGAATACAAACAAGGGTCCAATGAGGGATCAACCTGTGGAGAACTTTCCAGAACAAGGGGCTGCAGCCTGAAACCTCCACCTTGCCCACAGATGTCCCATCTGACTCAGAATTTTCAGCCCATTCGATGGCTAAAGTTTGATGGGCGTTTGACTGCCACAGCCCACTTAACAGGCTGAGCCGCCGCAGCAGTGGGTTTTTTTGTTCTTTATGCCCACACTTTAAAAGTTTAATCAGACCAATAAGCAAATTATTGGGCTTTCTACATATGAGCGTAAATAATATTGATTATACCATTTAGTTTTCTTGGGCTTTCAGTGATTGAAAAATGAATTTTTGTATTAATTGCTTGATAATCAAGTCATTATTAACAAGTCACTCAAGAGGGAGAAGTGAGGGTGGATATATGGAATTCTGCTTTCTATTTTTCAGCCAGTCCAGAAAGTTCAAGAAATTTAATCTTTTGTCACGAAGTAGTTGTTTTCAGAACAGCTACTATTTTATTCACCAAGAAGAGAGATTCAGCTTTTCATATTATACAGTATGGGTTTTGTTGTTTTTTCCTTTGCACTGATGAGCAGAGTATCTCTCTCAGGTAACCACTTGGGCCACAAGAGTTGTGTGCCCTGTTTCTCTTGATTTTTCACTTGATTCTTTTTTTTATTGATATTGAAGTATCTGTAAATTTTTAAAAACATTTAAAAATTCGAGTCATCTTCTGACGTGGGATAAAACCTTATATGTAGTGAGAGAAAGTGATACCTGAAAATTGCTAGTATATCTATTTTTCTTCCTCAAATGATCTTTAGGCATTTTTGTGGCCTTTCCCCCTTTAACTCACACCAGTATTCAGTGGGGCAGTTTCTGAATGCTACTGCTATCCCAGCAGTGTGTGAAAGATAGATCTGAAGTGTAGGATTGCAGGTTTTCTGCTATTGTGCCAGATCTGTGTAACGATGTGTTGCAAGGCAGGGGTCTAAATAAATTTTTACTTTCTGAGAGTGGAGAACTGAACTGTATTAAAATTTTTCATTTTGATGTCTATTGTACAAACACATGTGCCTGAAATTCCAGTGATGCTGTTAGCTGATATAAACCCTTTTTAATTTACAAGAGTCTATATTCTGCTATTATTTCTTAGATTTTTCTAGTTCGATCACACTTCAATATTGCTTTCTTTTAGTGTGTTCTCTAATGACTTGATAATAATTCATAGCTGTTCCATAATTGACTAACAGCTAAAAAAGTTACAATGTCAATTATTTTCTTGATGATTTATGTATAAGCCAGTATTAACCTGTGTAATCTGTATTAACCAGTACAGTCTTTATGGCAAGATTGGCCCTTTGTAACCTGTCCTCTGTCTGGGTCAGGAAGTAATGGCATTGTCCCTTGACCAGAAATGAGAATATGTCATATTTGCACCTGGTTGCCCTTTCTTTCATGCTTTAAGGTTCCAGTTTTTAACAGCCGAGTAAGCTGAACAGAACTGCTGTTTTCCTTCAGAATTTTTCCCAGTTTCCTGTGCAGCTATTTGATGATGCTGATGGTAAAGCTTATTGAGGTATTAATGAGAAAAGGCAGCATTTCTCAGATCACAGAAATTAGTGAAAGCACATGCATGTTTCATGTTTACTTGAAATGTGACCATTTGTGTAATATGTCCTACTGGAAATTATTTTTCCTTTGGTTTGTGTAGCCTTTTTTACAAAATGTCTGTATGTTTTGAGGGCTTGAGTTTACACGCTGTTGAGTCAGCTGCAGCAGCTTTCACAGATACATTAATTTAACAAATGCATTTGCAGTTAACTGCTCCCTTGACAGTAAAGGGAAATGAATCACCAAGCCCCAGAGCTAAAAACCTGTCCAGATTAGCCAAATAGCCAGTGCTTTCTAACTATGAGTTTCAGCAGCTCATACTCCTGTGTAGTGTGACAAAGAGGGACTTGTATGACGCAGTTACTTCTGGGGAAAATAACCAGTTACTCTGGAGCCACGCTGCAGACAGTCATCTGCTGGAGATGCTGTCTAAGTGAGGGAATGCCTCTCTCAGTAACATGATGGTCATCCAAATATGCCCAGAGTAATAGAGAGCCCTTCAGCCAAGATGTTATGCTCAGGCATCTGGCATGCCACCTTCACCTGGAAGGGAGTTCCATGCGGAGTACTTGCAGCAGTTCTTGAAATATCAGAGAAGCATCACTGTTTGGGTTAACTCAGTGAGCAAAGGATTACTGACAGACTGGGATATTTTTCAGTAAGCATTTGCATGGTAAGTTTGCCATGCTCAGCTGGATGACTTCTCCATAGAGAAAAGTTTTGTTTTATTATCTTCATCTCACTTTAAATGTTTTGGGATGCATTTTAAGTAGTAATGGTGTACAAAAATTTTCCAATTTACCATGTAAAAGTAGAAAATAGTCATGGCTTAACTCCAGTCAGCAACTGGAGTACCATGCAGCTTGCATCCCCACCTACTCCCACCATGGGATGGAGAGAACAATCAGAAAGATGGCAAAACCCTGGGGTTGAGGTAAGAACAGTTTAATAATTAAAGTAGTAGTAGTAGTAGTAGTAGTAGTAGTAGTAGTAGTAATGTTCTACAGCACTACTGTTCTGCTGTTCTGTTATTCCTGTTCTAATGAAAAGACAGGCAACAGAATAGAAATAAAACCCAAGAGAAATAAGTGAAGCACAATGTCAGTGTTCACCACCTGCTGGCTGATGCTCAGCCTGTCCCCCAGCAGTGCTGGGCCCCTCCTGGTCAATTCCCCCTGGTTTATATACTGGGCATGACATTCTGTGCTATGGAATATCCCTTTGGCCAGTTTGGGTCAGCACTCCTGGCTGTGCTCCCAGCCATCTCCTTGTGCATTTCCACACTGGCAGAGCTTGACTAGTGGTAAGCACAATTCAGCTGCAACTAAAACATCACTGTGTTATCATCATGGTGGTGCTTGTGCTAAATTCAAAACACAGCACTGTTCAGTGTCCTTTCACTCTACTCCAGACCAAGGGATTTGTTATTAACAAGAACCTCAGTAACCCCTCCTCCAGAGGCGGGATTTAACATTAAATTGGCATCAAGAACGGGCTAGGACCATTTCAGTGTGTTAAACCACATGTTCTTGCTGGCTTACATGGCTTGTCTTTTAACTTCATTGTCAAAATATTTCAATTCCTAACCATCAATATTTTAATTTTATGCATGTTATGTTTTTTCAAAAAACACATTTGCAGTTGACACCTACGGTCTTCAGGGAGCACAAGCAACTTGGGTGCAAAGAGTTGAGGTAGCTTTCAAATCCAAAGACTCATTTGTATAACTGGCATTTAGAGGAGTTGCTGAGGTTAAAAACCTATAGATTGATTGTTTCTCTGCTTCTTTGGCAGTGAATATGCTGTATTTTGCAGAAATTATGCTGCATCTGGACTGTGACCATTTTGTTCTGATACCGTCTTATTCTTAAAATTATCTCTTAAGGTGGTAATGTACTTTTCATTGTCTTATATTTAGAGGCTTTTATAAAATTATTATTAATAGCTTGGATAATTGCAGCTGTGATTTGGACACATTCAGAATTTCTTTGTAAGCAGTCTTACTAGTCTCCTGACAAGCTTTATTCTTCAGGCTTTTAAGCCTTAAGTCAAGGTGTTTGACAGACCTGAGGTTTTTGACTGCAATGTTAAGGATTTCTGTAGGTTCTCCAAGACTCATGAAAGAAGAAAACAGTTTCTCCTCCTCATGTAGGATCTGAACATTTGATGGCTTTTGTCTGAGTGGTTAATGATGGTTTTCCATATTCCTCTATGGAAAGAGCCACTTAATTTTTCTTTAGGTTCCAGCTAATCAGAGTATAGATTAATAGTTTGGTCATTCCAGTATGAAGCTGGATGGACTGTATATTTGTTTTCAGTTGGGCAGAAAAAACCTTTTTATCATTCATCATGAATCTGAACCAGCAACAGAGTAAATCCATGAGGCCCTGGAGGTCAAATTGTGGAATTCTTTTTTTATATGTCTGTCAGGAAGACTTGTCAGCAGTTATCTTCCTCATCTTTCTACTCTAACCCACTTTATATCATAGAATCGTAGAACTGAATAGCTTCTTCCAGAGCTTGTTTAAGAAAGGGCAAACAGCCAGGTGATAAGAAGAATCACAGGCCAGGTGATAAAAAGAATACAGGAGGCTCAGTAGTATGCTGATCAAAAGCTGAAAAGAGCCTCTGTTTTTTGGATGTTTTTAACTCATTGGTATGGCCAAATAGTTAAAAAAGTAAAAGGATGGCATTCAACATATTTATAGGCTGGGGACCCTTCAGCCCTGGTGGAAGGAAATACTAGTCCAAGCTGCTTCTTTTTATAGCATGGTTCTTAAACAGGCTGAGGTCTCTAGATGAAGGTCTAGGGACCTTTTGTGTTTGAATGTATTTTGTATTGGTTAATTCTAGTGTGTCTTCAGTGGCCTTCAGTTTTGTCCCATATTCCTGTGTAGATGTTATTATTTTGTATGGTACCAAAGGTAAATTGGTGCTGGTACCTGTAATACCTGGGTACATAGAGTACCTGTCTTGGTACCCTGTGGGTTGCTGTACCCTGGGCTTCTAGGTGAATAACTTTCTTATTTCTTACACTTTCTGCGCTGGCTGTGGCTGGAGGCATTGTTGTCCTTTCTGGTAATGAAAAGTAAAAAATGTTTGGAATCAAACTTAAAAAAGCCACCTTAAAAAAAGGGGAAGAAAATAGAAAGGAAGATATGCATAGGACATGTGCCCCAGATCATATGCCAAAGGATCTTTGCATCAGAGTATGCAACACAACACAAGAGTTGAGTGTGGGAGTAAAACTGAGAGTTGTGTCCATTCTTTTTGTGATGTTGAAGAAAAAAATCTAGATTGTTAGAACCAAAACTCTTGCCTAATTGATGGATGAAGGAAAAAATATATTTCTTGCTGAAAATCTGTGACAAAATACTACTGCAAATATTTTTGACAAGATGTCGGGAGTAATTTTTAGTTTTCTAGAAGTGTTCTGACTAAAGTAAAATGTTTTATTTGAAACACAAAGCTCAGTATAGCTGTAAATCTCCAACAGCCCTGATAGAAAATATGTAAAAGTAAAGATTTGTAGGTGGGTACCCCATTTTTTTCAGGTAATGCTTTTCCATGTACCCTGAACTGTTTGAAACTTAAAACGTTTCTATGGGTTTACCGTGAAACACTGAAAACAAGATGTTTTCAATACCAGCTTCAGGCAAAATGGATCTCCTTAGAATAATAGATTTCTCAAAAAATCCTTTATTTCTTTTATATGGCTTCCTCTAATGAAAGCCAGCCCCATTCTCAAATACAGTTTGAGACAGCACTTATATGAGGGTTTATTAATTCTTCTTTCCACTGGAAAAGAGCATTCCTGACTTCTGACAATAGCCACTGTACTGTTAAATATAAGGATATTTTTACAATATGAGAAATCCATGAAAAGTGGCTCAAGAGTGTTTCCCTATTTGGCATTGTAAGCTGAATTATCTTTAATTTGCTTTTTCTTAAACTGCTGCTATCAAGAGGTTTTCTGTTTAGTTCAACTGGCAAATAACCATACTTTTAGAAATATTCCTATTTTTATACATAAGGCAACTTATTTTATCTTAGTTATAAAAACCAGACAGCTGAAGCATCTGCTTTCAATACACTTAAAAGGAATTGCATTGATGTTTTTGTTGCAGAAAGAGCAAAGAGTATGTATTTTTCCTATATGAAATAAATGAACTAATATTAAGAGGCTGTGATTTCTTTTTAAAAAAGCCATATGTAGAAGGCAAATCCTACTTGCTGTATTTATTTCTGCAGTAAACTATTATTGGCTCTGACACATGTCTAAATATATGATACACACTGTGCTGAGGTTCATTTGGAATCTTGATTTTTACTGACTTTTCCTGAGGATTTTAAAGGATGCTCATCCTTCCATGTAAGGGTTATCTGTATGGAGCAGGCAGCCTCTAATTCATGGCTTGAAGCCCTTTGATCTGCTACAGATAGCAGCCTCTATCATTTATTTTGAACTTCCCACCTATTCTGGAAAGCTGGACTGATTTTCTTCTGTGTCCTGCATTCCTGTTGGATGTTTTAAGATTCAGAATTTCAGCTGCTCCTGACTACTGATCACTGCTACAGTTTTCTGAAACATGAGTGTCTGCATGAAAGGCTTGAGGAAGTGTTGAGACATCTTTCTGGAGGACTAGGAGGAAATCTTACTTTTGAACTGAATGATGGTAAAAACCCACTCAGGGTGCTGTTATGCAGCAGTTTTCTGCAATTTTCTAAGTTTCAAACTGAAATGTAAAGTCTGTCCGCCTGCATCTCACTTGTAGATAAATACCAAAGGAGGGCAAGTTCATGTAGAATTCTTCAGACAGATTTAGTTCTGCATCTCATTTGTGCATATTCCTTTATTTTTTGGCTCCTTGTCACATGTGACAAATTCTTCCATTTGACTGTATAGCAACTTATATTTTCATTAAAAAATTCAATATTTAATGACCATACATGGTCATACATATTTATCTGGCCTTTATTCACAGAGATGTTTGAGAAGCTGTGTGTCTATTTGCAAATGTAGTCACATGTACAAGCATAGATGTTAAAGTTAGTGCTTAGCTCAAACTGCTCTCCAAAAACGTGAGCAGTTACTGTGTTAAGAGCTTCATTTAACATTAAAAAGTCTTGGCTTTTTTTTTTTTTTTTTTTTTAATTTATTTTCAATGTATCTAACTTGTAACAATTTCTTTATGAGAACTGTAATTCCATTTTCATTATTCCCTAAAGGTAGAATATTTTCTTTATTTCTCCCTGGAATTATAGGTAGTGGGTCTGGGGGTGCTTTATGGTGTTATAGTTTTTTAAATTCATATTTATGCTTAACGTAACAAGCTGAGACAGAATCGTAAGCACCTATTTTTCGCCCCGTATAAGGTCTTTCAAATAACCATTAAATCTTTTAAAAAGCTTCACAGTATGTTTGGGAAATATATATGCATGTAATACATAATTGCAGGGGAAAAATCTACATTGACAATACTTTTAATTGTGTTTTTCCAGCAGTCATAAGATCCAGTATAACTGTCTGGGTTGTTGACTGGTAGATCCAACATAGAGGTTAAAAGACTCGGTTTTATCTTTGATTTTTAATAGTACTGTTTCCAAAGGCATTCTTTTAAACATTATTTTCTTCAAATGTTTTTTCCTATGTAAAACTTTATCTAGTTCATTTATTTTTATATTAGAAAATGCACTTTTCCTTGATGTCTTAGTCTTTTTTGTTTCTTCTTTTTGTCACTTGATTAATGTATTACACTGTTTTATTTACCTACGTCTGCAGTTTTGGAAGCTTTTTGTGGATTATATCTCTCCTCCTAGTTTTTTTTCTGTGAAAGAGGAAAACAAATTTTTTGTTTTCATCTATTTTTTTCCCTTTTGGATGCCAGTATTTGAGTGTGCATTTGTAGGGGATTACAAAGTATGATAATAAATTGTTAATTGCATTCTTATGATTGTCTTCAAAGACCAGTGCTGAAGTATTTGAGAATCCTTAGGAGCAGCTTATTAAGAAACTTACATGCCTTTGACTCTTACTTGAGTGCTTATAAAGATTAGTGGCCACTTCTGCCTTCCTTGAACTTGTTGGGTTGAGAGGCCTATGAAAAGTTATTTGAGTGAGTGGGTTTTTGCTGAATCATTTTATACAAGGCATAAACAAAATTTAGAACCATGTTATCTATAAACCAGGGAGTATATTAATTTTTGTTGTTCATCTAATACTCTATTTTGTTATGGTAAGAGGAAAAAAATAATGTAAAAGTTCTCGGATGTTTGCCAAGCATTGTTTTGTTTCCCTATGACTTCAATACTTGGAGAATTTCTTGAGAAAAACTTTAATTCTTTACGTGTTACCCATCTGCCTAGCTTTTCTTTTAATTGATTGTAGATATAAATTCTTCTTTTGTAACTCTTTTTAATAGACCTACCTAAAGAAGTTTTAGAAAGTTTTAGAAGTTAAAGAAGTTTTCCAAATTCTGAGTGTAGGAAATCAAAACCTCCCACTGTGTGAACATAACCTGAAAATTCTTTTTCCGCTGTTTGACAAACATCACTATTTTCACCCATAGTAACCTTCAAACTCTTAACTTGTCATTTCACATGTTAAACAAAATTAGTCTGAACGAGTACGAATGAAAATTATTTTGAGTGTAAGTTGACATAGTGGACCCTGGAGGGGAAAGAAGATCATGGTTAAGAAAGCAAAAAGAGAATAAGTAGTTTCATATTCCAGCGCTTCAGTCAGCTGGAGCTCCTACCTGCCAGCCCTTCCAAACCATTTCAGGCTACAGCCACCTTTGTAGGGATTTAATTGCCTTCCTTGTTGTCAGTGGATATGCTACAGCACACAGTGATTATCTAAAATGACTAGAGGAAATGGAAGCAGAACTGAGTTCCATCACATGAGCTGTTCTGTGCTGTAGCCCAAGTCTGTGAGGGCTCCTTTTACCCCAGCCTCTTTGTTTTTATGTAAAAAACACCCCAAACACAAGACCAACCAACCAAACAACCAATTAAGCTTCTCAGATGTTTTGACAAACAGTATCATAAGCATATATTTAGTATGGGAACGTATGGTGGTGAAACTGTGTGGTTTGGTAAAATAAAAATGGACCTTGTGAACTTTGGATTTTTGGTGAGGTTTTAATACTTAAACTGAAATAAGAGTGCAAATAGTAAGCTCTTAGCAATAGGACACGTCTTCATCTGCAGTCATAAATCAATTGTGAAGATTTAGATTATGTAATTATTTTGAAGTAGTATAGGCTTATCTTTATTTCTAGGCTTAAAATTGTTCTAACTGCTCTTGGTTTTAAATTTGTGCTGAAATGTAACCAACAGACCTGTAAAGCTATTTGACATAGATCTTTCTGGAGGAGAAAGGTGCTGTGTTAGTAGGCAGTACTACAGTTAATAAGTGTGTGCAAAATAGTGTATGTCAAACCATCCTGAAATCTCTGTGCCATGGCTCAGAGTCTTATTTTTGAAGTAAGGAGCCCAGAGGGTGGCAGTGAAGGCAAAGTTATCCAGCTTTGTCCAAGCATTTCTCACAAAGACAAGCCACTCTGAAAAGCAGAGACATCTTAGAAATCACCAGGTTACCACTGGTAAAAAGAAACTGGCTGGGGGGAAAAAGGAAAATATTTTTGTGTCCAGTTGAGAGGCACAAAAGAGGTCCACAAGAAACCAAGATCTGAGATTACTGTGATCACTGTTCTATTTTTTGCAGAGACAGAGAGTGTTTTCATAATTTCTTAAACTAAAAGAGAGTGAGAATGGTTCAGAATAATCTCTTAGGAGTTGGTGGTAATTATTGTAGCTGATGCCAACTGGTGGGCAAGAATTATGGCTGTTTCTTGATTCCCACACCAACAGAGTTCTTAAAAGACAGAAAGGTTTTCAAATCTGGGTTCAACTGAAGAGTTACATGTTTCAGTTAGGTCTGTCTCAATTGCGAGTGTTTAGCATGATGAGTGTTTAGTATGATTCAGTTTCTTGAATCATACTAAAGATTGTGGATTATTATTCTAACAGCATATTACAATAACAAAGGTTTATGGATTATTTTAAGGTACCTTTTGTGTTGCATCCATTTCACTGAAACGTTTTTCTAATTGGTCAATTAGCAACTTTTGTTTGTATCAAAGATAAAATTAATTAAAAATCCCTTAAAGAGGGGCTAACTATTTTAAACGCTGACTGTCGAGCAATTGATAATAGCTAATTATCTGAACTTGAAATCAAGGTGAACTGTGTACTGAAAATTCACACTGCCTCTAATTATTGTAGTATCCTATAGAATGTCGGAGTCAGAATGACTGAAAGGCATTTGTATTTGAAATTTATTATTTCTGATGAATATTGAGGAGTATTCTAAAACATTTCTTGTCAGCTTTTTATGTCACTTGCACCTCTTTGTGCTTTAGTCAGACTGTGACTACAACCGTGTCCATCCCTGCCATGAAACAAAATACTGTATTCACAGTTGTGGAAGTTCTTCTTAGGAGAAAACTAGCATTGTTTCATGGACAGGCTTAGATTCACAAATGTCTAATTTATGTACACAAGGTGGCAGTACTTTGTTTGTGGGTGATAGTAAAGGGTGGAATTAGATCTTGTAACACCTCTTCCTCTTTACAGCATATCTGCATACATTATTTTACTGTTTTTATATTCTTATGCCAAAAAAATGGGAAAAACCTCCATTGACATAAGTATAAAAATATGCAGATACTGTGTATTGGGTATGTTTCCATCTATGTTATTATTTAGAAATATTAATGCATTAAAATATTTTTAAATACATTTCTGAAGTTCTAATATTTCTACCTTGAAATATTTACAGTACATACAAAAACCTTTATCTGAAAAACTTAGCATTAAAGAAGATAATAAAGACAGCAAACTGTGACACAACAATATCATTTTAGTCTAAATTGATGGCTGCTTATTATTTGCTTAGTAGTCTGGAGTTCAGATGTTTTGGTACTGCAGTGATCATAGTTGACTCTTTGATGTTATCTGAAATACCTAAATCTTTAAGAAAACAAGTTAACCCACATCTAGACGTCATTCAAATGAAATGTAAACACTCAATCCAAAAATCTTTTCCTTCTTTTACCTTGCTGAGGCAGTGGGCTTGTAACTGTAGTATAGAGTGGAAGGGAATCTTTGTTAGCCAAGATTCATAATTTACAATTTTTAAATGAAAATGCGAAGTGTAACTGGGAGTCAAGAAAAATACAGTAGGAGAATTCCATTAGGAAACAGTCAGCCACATTCTGCACTATTTGCAATTTTGGAAGGTTCGGGAAATCTTACTTTGTGAGATTCAAATGTATAAGCAACATATTTGTAAGAAACAAATACTTCTAAAACTTCTTCACACAGTGCAGGTAAAAAACGAATTTTGTGGTAGTTGAAATAAAAATTAATGGTATGGATACAAATGTGTTCTCTAGTTTTGTACCTGTGATGGTCTCCATTTTGTCTGACTGCACTGGGCTCCTGCTGAACTGAGGAATATTGATCGATGACAGGTGTTAGTTGATGGATGTAATCACAGGAGAGGATGTCATGTTCGTTTTCCATGATCTGCTACTTCCACTTACTGCTCCACCTAGTATAGAAACATTATTTTACACTGGTCTAGTCTCACTGCTGTCCCAAACTTCATCACAGAGAAGGTAATTTTTTTCAGTAGTGGGGATGGAATTAGTTTGAAGATGCTCAGACCTTGTTTCACCACAATGAACAAAATCATCTCTTGAAGTGCCTAGGATGCAGTTAATAATTCAGCCAGAGCCACACAAACAAGTCCAACAGGAAATGGGGGTCATGTTAAAACCAGTGGAGAAGAATTCCAGGTGTATGAGCTCTGCTTGTTGATGCTTCTCTTGGTCTTATTGTGACAGAAATAAGCAGAACTACTGTTACCATTTTCTCAACAAAAAGCAGTATAGGTACCAAGCAGAAGTTTAGTCACATACTTGAAGAATTCATCCAGATAGCAGGAGGAAATAGTAAGTGAACTCTTCAAATCTAGGATTAAACCCGAAGTGACTAAAATCAAAAAAGGCATTAGGATTCCACTTACTAATGAATTGCCTTAACTGAAAACTTCATGCAGTTGTGTAACAACTGGCAAGAATGAGAATATGAAGAGCCTTGTTCTGCTTTTTGGGGCATGATTTGGTAGTTGTTTGTTTTAGAGGAAACTGATACATATCTTCAGGCAGTTAAATAATGTTAATCCATTCCATTTGTGGCCCCAAGCAACATATTTAGTCTGCCTTCCTATGTTACCTGCTATGTCCAAGACAAGCGTTAACTAAAACACATCTCCATGAGCACATTAGGATGCTAACTAGTACAGGAAATAATTTAAGATCTTATCAACGCTTTGAATTAACCAGTAGTGGAGGTAATTAATCATGTCAACAAGCTGCTTTGAAGGCCTAGTAATGTTTGAGACCACTACCTAGAGAATCTGTATGTGGAGTTACAGATTTCAAACTACTTGCCATGGCAAGTAATTTTGCATTTATGATTTGTGGAGAAACAGTTTTGGTTTTTTTTTTTTTTCCATTGTGGGGGTGGGGAGGGTCATTCCTTCTCAAGCAGACTCATCCTATATACTTCTGCTGAAAGTACTAGACAAAAAAATGAAATTGGAGCAACAGATAGAAACTTATCTTTCAATCCAATATACACACATTTCTTGTGCTTTGTGAATCGCTTTGGCTGCCTGTGCTCCTCCTAAGGGAACTCCAATGCTGCAATTAGGAAACAAGTTTTCAGTCCTCCTGTGGATGTTGGGATCTGAAAACAAATAGCAACTCAAATTTACCATGCCTATCTTAGGTACGGACAAGTTAGTAAGAATATAAAGAAGGCTTTTATCTAGATGAAAATTTGATTTAAAATGTTACAGGACTGTGTCCAGCAATGAGTTACGAACTCCTTTATGTGTTCTGCTAATAATCCAGGAAATACTTGGAGCTTCCATGTGAAACTTGAAAACTAGTAATTTAGTCAGAATTAAGAGAGTGAGAACATAATCTTTTTCAATCATCTTTGTCAGTATACCCTGTGGATGTCTTAGCATACAGTGGATGGAAAAGAAAACAAGGTGTCCTCCAAATACAGATTTTATTACTAAGATTCTGAATGGGCTTCAGAGATTTCTTGTTACCTTTTTGTCTAATTTGCTGCCACCCCAGTAAATGTGGGGTAGACAGAGAAATTCTGAACACAGTAGATGTCACAAGACCTTGGCAAATAATATCTGTTTTGAGTCAGAGTTTCATAAAACCCTGAAGCATTGTGTTGGATAGTGGATGTGTTTCTTCCAGCTGACCCACCAGCATGCTCTGCTGTCTGCCTTGCATACCTCTCTAAAAAACTGCAAAGCGAACTTACATCTTAGTACTATTCCTTCTGTGATTTCTGAAAATTGCACGTATGGAAAATATGTAGCATTTACCTCCCCCCCACTGTTTCTATCAAACACACACACTAGTTACTTTGCTTTTCCCCCCGACTTCCCTGGTGAGTGGGGAAATGTGTCTGTGTTACTTTTATGCAAATATAACTTCTTCCGCAGAGGGGCTGACAGTCCCAACTCTGTTTGACCTGGTTTAAGTGATTGCCAGATTTTAGAGCTAAGACTGATAGGTTAACACTGTCTTTTCTTTGGAAAGTTTTGACTATCAGCAAAGTGTAGTACTTTAATGCAATATAATATTGCTATGGGAAGGTAGGGAAAGGCAGATCTGCAGTTAGGTGATTTAATAGATTTTTCCATGTATTTTATTAATAATGGTTTGCTAGAAAATCTATGGAATTATACTTATGTATAATGATTTATGAATTCATCACAGAATTCTTGCCTGAACTCTTCAGAAGGGCAAAAATACAACACATGGAAATTTCCTTAGGTTTTTTTAATATGTAGATTTTAATTAACTGCATAATTTCTAATTACTGTTTAGACAGTTACACTTTTGTGGATATGGCTGGATCAGTTTAAGAAATCATTTGCTGCTGTTTGTGGTTGGTCTGCAGTAGAACATAATAGTCAGTGTCATAGCTGAGATGCCATTAAGGAATCGCATGACTGTTTCTGTTCTGTTTCAGTGCAAAGTTAGCTGAGGGTTGCTGGGAAGACATCTAAACTTAGACTGTCAAGGTTTAAGATACATCAGCGAACTGACAACTGGGCTGGAAGACGATATTGAACCACTGGGTTTGTTAAATGCTTCTGAAAAATTAGAACAAAAAAATACCAAATTCATACAATTTCAGTCACAATCCATCTATTTTTTTTTAAGTTTTGGGGTTTTTTTCTGTTGTTTTGGATGGTATTTTATTACTTTTTAACAACTTGATAGCTTTGGGGTAGCCAAAGTAGAGTAGTAGTAGAGACAACACTGAGATGTAAGTGCAGGCAGGTAACGCTAAGTCATATTTCTTTTACGAAACTATCAGCTATGCTAGGATACAACAGATAAATAATTACTAGCCCTCTGAATTTCTAACAAAATCAGAACCATACCAACAAGACTCAGAGGGCCCTAAGATGGGAGGGAATGAAAAAAGTTTCTTCACTTATTTCTGAATGTGTTTATAATTGCTCCGTTATGAAAATTCCAGCTATTGAAAACTGCCATGTTTTCTCACTACAGTTTGAAAGAACACAATATATCCTAATATTGCTTCTAGACAGATGATTTTCCAGTAAGATTACATGAAGAGTTACCCTGTTAAGTACTTCCAGAATTGAATAACATTAGGTGAATTTCGTGCTTTATTAGGTGGTATTAAAATCTGCATTTAGAGACTATAATTGGCAATCTATTAAGATCGTGATACATAGAAAGAAATAATGCTCTTTCAGCTTCTAATAAATATATTTGCTAGTATATTCTCTGAGTTAAAAGGAGGCAATTTTGCTTCATACAAATCGTATAGAACATCATCAAGCTTGTTTTCTGTTGCTTTCTCGAAGCAGTGTACCAGTAACAGAAGTGCTAGCCAGACAGCCGCATGGAAAGGAATTCATTATCATTTCATGAAGAGCTTCTGGAATTTGCCTTTAAGCAAATGTTGTTTTTTTGGTCTTTCACTTGTTTGTTTCTTTGTTTGTTTGCTTTTAAAGACATTGCTATCTCAGTGCATTTTCTCCAAGTTAAAGTGAAGCTCTAAGAACCTTGGCATTCTTATCAAGATTTAGTTAGTATTTCATGGCAAATCGAGAATTTCATAATTGTAGCAGGCATGGAGATTTTTTTCCTATGCTAAAATTTGTCTGCTAAAATATTTACAGTAAGGTATTATGTATGAAGTATTCCGAATTTCTCATACAAGCTTTGCTGCTATGAGGCTACCCTTTGGGTGAGACCTGAGAACTGCAGAACTCAGTTATTGCTCACATTCTGTAATCTCTCTTCTTTGTAGCATTTGTCCAAAAATGCATTGAGCTTGATTTTTTCTTTCATCAGTTTTGCTAACTTCAGCAGAATTAAATGAATGTAACAGATCTACCAACTTGCTCTAATTCTTAAAGTATAAAGAGAATGGACCCCAAATCAATTCCAAAGATACATGAATTATGATGAGTACTGGATTTTATTTTTTTCCTCTTTGATTATCTTGGCTCTTCTTCTGCTCTATCATTGCTTTATATAAGCAGAAATTCACTACAAACTTGAATGTCCTTCAGCAGTAGAGGAGAAATATCAGATGTGATGATAGGACTATTTTGCAGAAAGCTTCCTTACATCCTGTAAAAGACTTTACTCCTTCTGCCATCTAATGGAAGAAATTACCCGTGTAAACCTTGTTCATCTTGTATAAATTTAGATCATAACTCTTAGCAATACTGCTGTTCCCATGAATAAGATTGAGAATATTTATCAAACTTCTATAGGGACTTTATGTTTTCGCAGAACTGAGCCTTTGCAGTATTTAATCACATCTGTTTACAACTCAGTAAAAAAATAGGTTTATAGAATATTTTTCCATTTTGGAAAGGAGAAACTGAGGCAGAGGTTTTGCTGTTTTCTTAATGTTAGCAGGAGATAGCTTTGATGAAGTCCATTCTCAGTCCCCATGACCCATCGACCATGATCTGCAGTGTCATTTCAAAAAAAGGTAGTCTTTAAAGCTATACATTAATGAATAGCTGGTAGAAGTTAGGGGTTCTTCTTTAATTAGAAAAAAAGTCAGAGATACAAAGGGGTTTGAAAGGGTAAATCCCAATAGATAAGATTAGCTGCCTAGTGCAAAGCTCAGTGAAGCGTATGTCAGCCCCTGTGGTATGAAAGTAAAGCAGTGAATGTGGTGAAATATTCTCTCATATGTGGGTACTCCTGGTTGAGATCAAGAAGTACAGAGCTGTATAAACACAGTATTTTGTTTTCAAAATATCAGGTGAATTTTTTTTCAGTTTTATGGAACTATTTTAAAGTTTATCCAAGCATTCTAAAAGCATACTTTAAAGAACATGTATGGGAAGTTAGGGCACAGCAGTACAGTTGCCATTTCTTACTTTTGCCATTAAACTTGGACGCTTCTTTTGAAAAAAGGCTATTTTTACTCTTACTCTATACTAAGTCTTAATAGACTAGAACGAGACTACTTAGGAAAAAAAAAAGTCTGTCAAAACTGAGGCCACTGTTACTCCAGGAAACACCTAGAGGCCTGAAGCATGTAAATGTAATCTCTAAAACCTGAGGAATAATTAAATCCACCAATGCTCAAAGCCCAGTCTCCCCATGCATGAAATGGTGCAACTGAGCTGATGTATGCTCTTGTATGATTTGTACTGAGAGAGAGTTACACCAATACTTCAAGGTTGTCTTCTTTGGACTGTTTCTTCTCCTTTGCACTTCTCTGAATTTGCAGCGAATGTGGTGGTCTGTCTCTGAACTTCATTCCGTGTGCAACATCATTACAAAATGATTTCAACTAAAGATTCAGCCATAATCACGTTCAGAGTCTTAAATGTTACCTCACTCTATCTGTACACTGCTGTGGCAGTGGGACCTCAAGGATCTAGTTTGAATTCACAAGGATTTGCTTATTTGCACAGAAATTGAACCTACAGTCTGCAAACTCTCCATCTTGTCTGTAGGTCTTGCAGTTGTTATTTTCTAAATACACACATTTTTACATTTGCAAGCAGATAACATTATGACAGTTGCCTTTACATTTGTCTTAGGAAAAGCCACCATGACATTCACTGTGTGAGAAAGTAATGTGTATGTAAGCAATTCTTCTACACCATAAAATCATAGAATGGCTTGGGTTGGAAGTGACCTTAAAGATCATTTTGTTCCGACGCCCCTGCCATGGACAGAAATACTTCTAACTAGACCAGATTTCTCAGAGCTCCATCCAGTTTGGCCCTGAACACTTCCAGGGATGGGGCATCCACAAGTTCTCTGGCCCACCTCTTCCAGTGCCTCACCATCCTCATAGTTAAGAATTTCTTCCAAATATCTAAACTAAACCTACTTTCTGTCAGTTTGAAGCCATTCCCCCTTGTCCTAACTCTCTGTATGCCCTTGTAAATAATCCCTTTCCATCTTTCTTACGAGGTTCCTTGAAGTACTGGAAAACTGCAATTAGATCACCCTAAAGCCTTCCCTGTTCCAGGCTGAACAATCCCAATTCTCTCAGGCTTTCCTCATAGCAGAGCTGCTCCATCCCTCTGATCACCTTGGTGGCCTCCTCTGGACTCTCCAACAGCTCCATGTCCTTCCTGTGCTGGGACCCCAGAGCTGGAGGCAGCTCTGCAGGTGGGGTCTCACCTGAGTGGGGCAGAGGGGCAGAATCCCCTCCCTCCCCTGCTGCCCATGGCTTGGGATGCAGCCCAGGACACACTTGTCTTTCTGGGCTGGGAGTGCCCATGGCTGGCTCATGTCCAGCTCTCACCCCCAGCACCCCCAAGTCCTTCTGGGCAGGGCTGCTCTCAATCTGTTCATCCCCAGCCTGGGTTGGCACTGGGGGTTGTCCTGACCCAGGTACAGCACCAGCACTTGGCCTTGTTACACCTCAAGAGATTCCCATGGGCCACTTCTGGAGCTTGTCCAGGGCCCTCTGGATGGCATCCTGTCCCTCAGGAGTCTCAACTGCATCACTCAGCTTGGTGCCATCTGAAAACTTGCTGAGGGTGCACTCAATCCCTTCATCTGTGTCATTAATGAAGATATAAAATAACATTGATCCCAATATGGACCCCGGAAAGACATCACTTGTCACTGATGGCCATTAGGACTCTGAACTATTGACCACTGTAGCAGACTAATTCAACAGTACATATCAGGAATGCAAATGTTTTGCTAGAATTTTAGTGGGAAAGCACCACTGAAACAGTTCAGGAAGGAAGCTATTATTTGTTTTTGTGATACAAAACTACATTTGCTAAGGAATATGCTGGTAGTGAATAGTTCCTTGGTTTTCCTTATGCCAGTAGACAGGTTGCCGCAATAGATGTAGGAAGCTGCATTTGAAGTGCTGTATCAGATAGGCCTGTTCATTTGAAATCTGAATTCCAAAATATTTTAGAGTTCTTAAAAAAAAAAAAAAAGACACCATTTAATTGTTTTCCAGGCTTAAGCATGATTAGCTGTGGCAAATCAGATTTATGAGTGGTTCAGGATGAGATTATATTTCCTAGTTGTTTATTTCTGTTAAATCTGTTATGGTATCTAGTTCCTCCAAGCCAGAAAGCCACCTGGAATACTTCTACATGTAAAAATCAGATAGTGGAATTAAACAATTTGCTAAATTTCTCCTTTCTTGGTTTAACTGCTTGCTGGATTTGTCTTCAGTCGGGGTAACAGGAGGCATTTAATTTTAGATAAGACTGCTAATAAATATTTGAAAACAGGTATTTATTGCTGAAAGACAGGGCATAATAGCTTAAGCTCAGAGCTGATTCATTCGTCTGTGTAGCTCTCTGATTGGAGCTTGCACAGACCTGACTAGCTCAGAGCACACTGTGGGACTTGGCTGCCCTCACCTCTGTTATTTGTGAGTTCCAGCATGAAAAAAAAACTTACCTGTTTTCCTGTGCTGTAAGTGGCAAAACTGTTTGGTAAACCTAATTCTAAATTACATTGATTTTTCTAAAGAATACCTCCCTGCTAATCACAACCTAATGACTGCTTTAAGATAATTGCTGTTAACTTGTGTAACTAGTGACTCTTTGCATATTGGCTCCAGACAATATGCTTTTCAAATTCCACTGGTGCTTTTGATTTATCCTGTTTAGCTGTCTCTGTGATTATTAGTTTCATATAGATTCAGTTCTTGGTCTTGAAATTAGAAATAATATTAAAATACATATTTTGAATGTGATTCTAAAATGGCAGTACCAACTATGTACAAGGGTAACTGAAAAACAAGTAAAAATATACTTCTTACTAGTTTAAATTACTAGAAAACAAATGTATTGAAAGATATATTGTTCATAATGCAAATAAAATGGTCAATGAAAGAGAATCCTGAACCAAGAATATGTATCCATCACGGTATTAAGTTCATCATTTATTGTTAAGAGGTTTTACAAGGTTTATAGATCTGTCAGTAAAACGTTAGTATTTTCACTATTTTAGCTTTTAAATTATTCTTTCCTAGTGCAGTGGGCCTCAGATTACATCAATTTCTTAAGACTATATATGCTTCTGTGGTCAGAGGTTTCGTTTTGTTACAGGAGAGATTTGGTTATTATATTGCATTACTGCCTTCCTTTGGAAAATTTAAGTCGTTGAAACTGATGACTCTGAGTGTTATTTCATGTGCAGCTTATTTCTTCTGCCTGAATATAATGCTTGAAATGCTAATTTTTGAGGAGCACTATATATTTCTTCATGAGAGGTTTATGGTTTCCATGGTATATTTTAGTGTTCTTGTTCTTTCCAAGCTCCCTCTTGCTTCCCAGTAGTGCTGTTGATGTTGACTTGAGGGATAGCAAGGTGTTCACTTGACCACTTAGAGACAAATACAGTCAAATACCACAGAAGACTTGCAAGCAAGTCTTTGAACCTTACCAAGGTAGTGTGTTAATGTTTTGGGGGATTTATACCTCTTTGGTGGGTGAAGCTCACTCACTCCCTCAAGTTGTAGACTCATAACCAGCACATGGCAACACCAATTAGCTCTGCTCAGGTCTGAGGAGCCTCTCAGACTGTAACAAGGTCTCCCAGGACCACTTACACCACAAATACTGTACTCATATTTTCTCATTAGTTCCTTTCAGTTGCCACAAATACAATTTTCCAATGTTTTCAGATTTAGATCAGAAATATAATAGCTCTGTGTTTGTATATACACGAACACACACATAAAATACATATGTATATAAACACACACACCTATACATATATATACACACAATTATTTTTCATAACTCAAGGATCTGTGTTATCTTTTGTTACAGGTAGAAGCTTGCAGTTTACTTCATTAACCTTGAGCTTTCATTCAGGTCAAAGAATATAGGGATCAGTTGGCTAGGAGAAGAAAATTACAGGGTTTCAAATTACTTATTTTTTCTGGTTTGTTGGAGTTTTATTATTATTTTTAAACTCTTAAATTTTGGGAAGTCATAAACCTTGACTCTGAGGAACCATTGCACATATTTGTATGTGGGAAGTTATCAAGAATATGGGCCTAAATTTGAAGTTGTCGGTAGACGTATCTGTGTTTCAGTCATGCTGTTTTGTTACTTTTGAAGAGAACTGTTGACAGAGAAGCTTTATACCAGTAAATCTTTGTTGACCTAAGTAATTTTTCATGTCTACAAACCAGGTGGGAAGAGCAGTATACACAAGTATGTGTTAGTGGACAAATTTCTGTAGTTTCTGTAAACCAGATGGAGAGTTTTCTTCTGATAGCAACTGCTGAAAGTTGAGCAACATTCTAGTTATATTGTTTTCACCTTGAGATTTTTTTAGTTTTTGAAGCAGAAAGACATCTTTAGAAATTGTAACAGTAAGGGCAGTCTTAGGTTTATTAGTCTTTGAATATCATGAATTTTGAGATGTTTTCAGTGTCGATATTTTCAGTGTCACAGTGCTCAGTTATCTTACATGTCTAGTTGTCTTACAGACTTCTGTGGTCTTATAACTATTTTGAATTAATAGTATGTAGGTACAGTTTTAGTTATATTCTGGATTTCTTAAGTATTGTTTGATTGGCTGCTTTATGTGAAACCAGTCTGTGCTTTTTGCCCTTTCCTTGCTCCTGATTGCACTGTAAATTTCACAGTGTGTGATATTAATTTCTTACTTTTAGAATCAAATGCAATAAAACTGAATTGCCTAACACTCTATCAGAGAATGGCATTCATAAAATATTGAGTAGATCTAGGGAAAGCTTGGTGTAAGCATTTATTGGATAATGTTTTCAGGTTTAATAAATAAGCAGTGTCTTCCTAAAATTTTTCATGTTCTCTGTTTTGAGCGTTACATATTTTTAAATGATACTCATTTGCAAAGTAAGAAGTAAAAAGATTTTAACTTTGGCCAGCTCTGATCCAGACATGTATATTAGCAAAGCTATAACTATGTTTTATTTCTTTATTCCTTGGTTCATTTTTGGTAATAAGTTATTTTGAGTGTAAAAATCTCTTTTCCTTCTGGAAGATTGTTTATATTTTAATACATTTAATACAACTGATAAAAGCCTGCTCAGTAACTTTGGGTCAAGAGATATAAGAAGTTCTCTCAGCCTTGGCTCAGAGCTGTTGCCACCATGTCCCTGACAGAGAGGGGTTGGTCCCCAAGTTTTATGGGGCTCGGTTTTCTGGTTTGCTCACTTCTGTAATTTGCCACAGCTTTAAATAATAACTTTTCTTCATTTATTTACCAGTATAATGCTGATTCTTTTTTTTTTTTTTTTTTTTTTTTGGTTAGGCTTCTTTGTTGCCTAATTCAGCAACATCATAAATACAAATACTTCCAAAGATAGATATGACAATAATCTGACATCATTTTGATGGATTATTACGACAGAATTAAGGTGATCCTTGCTTTCTAGAAAAGGTTAATTTGATTTCGTTCTTTTAACCTTTTTCTTTGCTGTCATGTTTAACAAGGATTGAAACATAAAAGCAATAAATACACAACTACTCTTATTTTCCCTTATGTTGTAAAGAAGTCAGTTGTTACTAGCAATTATGTATTGTGTGACCCTCTGTAGAGCAGAGGGAAACGAGGCAATATAAAGTGTTTCTTCTGTTTCTGGAGGTTGATTTACCTGAGGATCTATAGAAAGGATAATAGAAATGAAAACTGGATCTAGATTGACTTACGCAGGGCACAGAAAACACACAGAAGCACATAAATGCATTATTTTAGCTATATATATTTTTTTTTTCTCCAAACTAGATGTGTCATTACCTCATTCTTTTAGATGTTAGGTGATTTTCATATTTTCAAAAAGCAGAAAGGAGGCCGTCAAAGCACTATTTTTTTTAACCTTTTTTCTTTTTGTTTTTTTTTTTCCTTCACTGTTTAATGAATATAGCTGAAGACTGTGTAGGTTTTCTTTTCCTAGTAGAAGAAAGTGAAGAGTATTTCATTTAGACTCCAAGATGTCACTGAGAACAGGACTGGAGTCACTCAAGCCACCTGGATAAACTTTAACCCTTAGAGCTGGCACTACCTGGAGGGATTAAGGGAGGCATTTATAAGGGCCACACAGTCAAGAGCTTTTGCATTTGTACAGATAGTATAAATTTAACCCTGACATTGAAAAGATGTGCAACAGAAGTTGTAGAGAAAATTAGGTAGTCTTTAATGTCATCTTGACTGTCTTGTGGTGGTATTTCTAGACACTGATGGCTGTACTTCAGTTTTGTTAGATTAGTTGTCTCTCGGTGAGTAAAAATTGGCAAAAATTATTTGAAAACTTTTAGACTCATTAGATACAATTTTCAAAATATTTTTCTGGGTTCAGAATTCTTATCCAAGGTAAGAAGCGTTTCATAAAGGGGTTGCTCTGCTAAATTATATATTTGAAAATTAAGAAAAGCTTCTTTTAACCTTAGTGTCCATTGACTCTTCAATTATATCTTATTTGCTGAAATGCCTAATGAAAATGCGGCTAATAAAGTACAGGATAATGATTTTCTGTTTACTCGTATTACCAATAATAGCAATAAAATCTCATTATTAGGTAGTATTTTTTTGGAATAAATAATAATAAAAAAATTCTCATGGCCTAGTTATCTTAATAAGCCAGTTAACAAAGATTAGTATGTTCTTCAAAATCATGTCTTACAGGAGTAGAAGTTTTCCATGTACATAGAGTGTGTTTAATGCTCTAAATCTTACCTTATTTTAGGAAAACGTGTAGTACTGAGGTTACCTTATATTAAAAAGTAGTCCTGGTGTAAATATTTCTTTCTTTTCTTTGTGTATTCATGAGGTAAGGTAACCTTTACCTAATGATAAGAATTGCAAAAAATTTTTAAATACCAGGCTCTCACAGTTTTCCAGGGTTGAATATTTATAATAGTGTTAAAGGAGCTGTGATTAAGGTACTCTGTCGGAAGTGTGCTGTTTACTAGTAGTGGAAGGAAGCAGGGAGAGGACAAATAAGTATGAAGGGCTATTGTTCAGTTGTTGTCTTATTGTAAGCTGTAAGAATTAGGTGGTTACTTTTAAAATCTAAAATTGCCACCATGAACAGTTAAATCAGATTGGGAGATAATCTATTGGAGGTGGTAAGTGGAACAAAAAGGTCCCTGAAGATTTAGGTGTGTCTTTCAAAGTGTTACAAATTCAGCAATACTTATTTTCTTAGAAATTGACAATTAATTTAATTTTGTGTACTGTTCAAGGGTTGATTTAAGTGTCAGAGTAAGTGATTGGGTAATTGACCTGAAAATTAAAGTTGAATATATTGGATCGGAAGAAATTCTTACAACTTATCCAGTAAAATACACTTTTAAAAATGTATCTATGTAGAAAATAGCACAATGGTCATGCTAGCTGATCTAATGAACAACTGATCTACATTAATAGGATTGAAAATGTATTTTATGATTCTGTGATTTGAGTGATATGTTATAAACAATGCAGTTGGAAATATAGCATTGTAATATGGGCTTAGTCACAAGTACATAATAAGCTCCTATTTAATTTCATTCATTAAGTCATATTAGTTTTCTTGCTTACAAAAATCAAACAGCAAGATTAACATAAAAACCTGTATGTTTCATTGCATATTCATCACAGTTATGATAAGGTGAATGAACTGTTTTCTCATCTGTACAAGCTTCTCTAGAAATGTGTTGGAACACCATGATCGTGTAACATTTCATGACCTGATGAATGCTGATTCATGCAGTAATCACTGAAGAAATACAAACATGAATTTAAAATTACATTTTCTTATATTTTGTCCTCATTACAGTGCATTTATAGTTCTTCCCTAGAAGAAAGCTGTCAAAGCTTAAAATTTACAACAGAATCTTTCCAAAGTAATAAAGAAATGGAAATTCACATTTATGTAATTTTCCAAAGTGCTTGTCTGTATACATTTCAAGCAACTCACATAGTAGACTTAGGGGAATATCCATATAAAGGCATTCAATTTAAAATAATATTTTTCTGCAGTGTAAACATGTACCCGTATTCATTTTCAGTGAAATGTATGGAGCCATTTGCAAAATGAAGAAATTGAGTACATCTTACCTGTGGATTGTATTCTTGATATTTAAAAGTGATTTACTGTCTTAAAACAGTAATTTTACTGTGTCTTCCAGATGTGTGGAGGTGATTGCCAGAGAAGGACGGAACCTGAAAGAACTGTATTTAGTATCCTGTAAGATCACAGACTATGGTATGTAATATATCTATATCTTTATTTTTGTGAAGATTGAACCAGAGTTCACAGGAGCTGTTAACAGAAAGTGTTGGAAATTTAGAGATAAAAATTTTCAAAACCTTCATCCATAAAATAGGAAATGTATAAAAAGTGTCTGACATGCTTAAAAATATCTGTGGTTAGAAGTATGAAAGTCAGTGTATGTATTTGCTGCAAAGTATCTTTATAGAATTGGCAATTACTGGCCAGACTGGTTAGAGTCCCCTTTGAATACTCCTGGGGGCCAGGAGAACATTTGAGAGAAAAATCAAAAAAATATATGTGTTTCTAGATGCTGTAAAAGCCTAACTAAGCAAGCAAGAATGTGGATTGATCACCTGTTGTAAGCCATAAAATTTGAATGAGGTTGATGAGCCTTTAAAAATGCTGTTATGATGAAATAGAGAGAAGCACCTTAGGAATTAAATGTCCTGTGTGATGGGCCTCAAAGAAAGACGGATTTTGTATTTGGAATAGGAAAACTTTTAGGACTTGTTCAGAAAGGCTGCTTTGTTTTATCTTGTCTTCATTTTTTCAAATAAGATACTGACCTTAAATAAGACACTTTTTTCTGCCGTAAGGCCGTAAGGCCATAAGGCCAGATTCTCAAATGTCTGTCTTCCACTTACATGCCTGAATTTCAGTAGCATTTACAAACTGTGTATTTGAGATGTTCATTTCAGGCTTGCTGATTATTTTCTTTCTCTGCTTCTCATTCCATTTTTTTTTTTTTTTTTAATACTCCCTAGCTTTTAATAAAGAATTACTATGTCAAAGTGATTGCCATTCCAGTGGTCACAAACTCATTCTATTTTCCTTTTCACATTTTGCACTTCACTGGGGTTTGTATTGTGCCTTCAAGGGTATGTTATTCTGCAGAGTTCTGCTCACCTTATGTCCACAGCATTAGAACATGAGCCCACCATGCAGCTGTTGGAATGGCAGAGCTTGCAGTGTGGCAGAGGAGAGGGAACATGGGCCTTTAGTGCCCATTCCTCTGGTCTGCACCTGTTTGTACTTCCATGGCCAGAACAGATGTTGCCAGAGTTGAAAACAGATTTTCTCAGCTCAATGCCACTTGTCCAAGATGAATTTCTGAATTTGTCAAATGTTTCTTGGAAATTCAGGGAGGCGAATTGTCTGTAGAGCACAAGGTGATAATAATGAAGGTGCTTCTTGTCACTGCTGCAGGGCAAGAGGTGCAGGACAAAGTCAAAAGGCAGACTTGTCCATTCTGTCTGTGTACTACAGATCTACAGACCCTGCTCTTGTCCCTTCTGACTTTGAGAACCCATGTGGAAAGAGTTATCATGGGCATAATGGAATCCACATCTTGAGAATCAATAATTTCTCAAACTGATTTCACCCTTCATTCAGTGCAGTTACTCTGAGGAAAACATGATTTTTCCCAAAAGTAGGGAAACAACTGAAAAACTGAAGCAAAGAAACCTAGGGTAGAGAAAATCTTGCTTATGAAAGAATAAAGAGAGAGAAAAGGAGGTGTCTATAGCTAGATGAAAAGCAGGAAGCATGTTTCAGAGAATGAATGAGTGGAGAATAAACATAGTATTTGGCCGATTAGCTCTGTCCAACCTGAGCTTCTCTTGATTTCTGTATACTAAGGCCCGTCTGTCAATAATGCAGTCACTCAGCATCAATGTACCCAATGTTACTGGGACTTTGAGAATATTTTCTATTGATAAGGTTGCTACCACATTTTACTATTTGCTTAAAAATTCGACTATTTTTGCTCTTAAGAATCCAGTAAAATAGCTGAGATACTGGTTTTTTATACATTACTGACTAATTGATTAGCTTTATAATCTTCAGCATGTCTCAGCATGCCAACCTGACAAATAAATTCTGCTTTTAGTATCTGAGCTGAAAATTCAAAACAAACTGTAACAAAGTAGAATTTATAAGCATAATTTATGGTTTCTAAGTAAGTAAAAATTTTGCCTTAGATTAAAAATGTGATAGCAAGTGAATGTTAACAGGAGTGTTGCAGGGTTCAGCCAGGCATCGCCCTTTTCTCATTTATTTTCTGCCAATTCATTTGAAGACTTTCTCACATTTGTTTTTGTTGCTGGTAAGTTAAAAAGTGAGTCCCTCACTCAGTGCTGCATGCTCTGTTTGTTGTTGAATCTCCTTTATTGAAGAATGTCACTTTTCTCAGGGGAAGAGCAGCCGCTGTTCCTCAGACGCTTTTGAAGCCCTCATGTCCTCAGTACCTTTGTATTTTGTCAGGTAGGGGAAATCAGCTGAGGAGCACGTGCCTGACTTCTCAGGGAATCTTTTAGGTGGTGTCCCATGGTCTTACAAAGACTTAAGAACTTCACACACATAGTTGTTCAGCCTCCACCAGGGAGTGTCTGAGGCTCTGTGAGGCTGTGACTGGGTGGGGGCACACAGTCCTGTGCAAGCGTGCTTTTTTTTCCCATAATCCTGGGGGTGAAACACAGAATTGTCCTTGCATTGACAATTAAAATCTTAGCACCAGGTTTGTACAGAGGCAGGACTTTGAAAGCCCTCTTTGAAACTATTCAGCAGCAGGTTTTCTATGCTATGAAAGCAGAATTTTGTTGTCTGGGATCAAAGATCATGATTGCTTAGTAACTCAGCTGGGAAAAAATAAGTAATATTGTTGATTTCCAACAAAATTTTTAATCATTTGATACATTAGTTCATCAATAACAATAGCAACTACACTAAATAAAGAAAATAATTAAAGCAAAAACTGTTATTCTTGTCCTGCAATAAGGTATGTATGCGTGAGGTGATTTCATGCCCTCTGGAGAAGGACTGTGAACTGTGATCTTTGTCATTTTATTAATTTTCTTCTTTTCTTTATCTTATTTCTACATAGGAGAGGTAGTATACAAAACTACCAGGCAGACATGTTTTTATCTAATTAGTATTTTTAAAATACTAAGTTTTATTTGGAAGCCTAAAAGATTAAATAAAAATCCCTACAATCTAATAGTGTAGCCATAGGCTGCATTCCTTTCTTTGACATTTTTGTGACCAGGAAAATATTCTTTATAGTATACACACAGATTAGGATTCAAAGAGGAATTGAAGTATATGTACGTACTGAGAACTGTTAACTGATGAGAAAAAAAAAAATACTCTCTTTTTCATGTTACATTACAAAATGAATAATTTTGTACTTTTGTATACAAAAAGTGTATTTTGTTTATTTCTGAAAGAAATAATGTTATTATATCCTTTTTTAGGTTGGTCTAGCATAATTTTCTCAAGATGTATTTTTAATTAATGATGTCTGTTAGAGTGTAACATGCTAGGATGCTGACAATTAGTTTAAAAGTTTCTTTACATCCAACACATTGTTAAATGCTAAATAATCACTAGAATGCATCTAGACTGACGGGGCAGGCTGAATTAGTATAATCTTTTAGATAAACACCTGTTTGCCCAGGAACACAGGCAAAGTGAAGTTAAAGCTAAACATTAGTTCCTCATAGCATTTCACCCTTTTGTTAGGCAATCATGAATTAAGCATGGATTGTCAGTATTATCTTTGAATTTTCTGCCTTTTGTTGATTTGTGTCACAACCTTAACTTTACTTAAACGTGGCGAGTTTTGTATTTAAGCTTTTCCTAAGAACTGGTAAGGACGTGGGACTTTCTCAGCTGTGGGGAGACTGTGTGTCAAATGAATTAGGTTGATGTGAAGATGTAGGTGGTGAGTTAGGGCATCAGGCACACACAGAATTGTGTAACTGTCCCTTCAATTTTATGCTTTAGTTCTGGGTTTTATTGATATCCTTAGTGCTGGGAATTTGTTTTAAGTAAATTATTACTTACCAAGTTTGTAATAGTGCGGAGTGCTATGTGCTCTGAAGCACAAAAGTGAGATTTTGTGTTCAAAGATAAAAAGATTCAATGAAACTAGCCTGTGAAACAGGAGTAGATGTTTTAAGGGTCTGATCTTGCAGTAATGTTAAGTGTATATTTTCACTAAGAGTTACTTTACAACCACATTCTTTGCAGTAATGAAAGATAAAATTCTTTAATGCTTTACTTCCACTTTAGAAAAGCAGTCAGACCAGTGTTTCCTCTATAGGTGCAGAAAAGAATTTCAAGGCAAGCTTTGAATTATAGGCTTTCACTAACAGGACATAGGGGGTCAAAAAACAAAGCTGAACACAACCACCCCAAAAAATAAACCCCTAAAGAAGTCACTTTTGAAAAATGTTTGAAATTAAGTGTTCAAATTTGGCACTTTGTACAGCTGTGCCTTGAGAAATCACTGAAGAACTTCCTGAAAAAACGAAGTGCCCAAATGGTCATTACTAGGAGTGCAGTTAGCAGAATGCAGGGAAAAAATGGATCTCACAATGTTTCCTGTCAAGTAACTTGCAGAGGATGACAGTTGTCTTCATAGTTGTCTTGTAGAATTTCCATTACCTAGTACTTCTGGATTTTGCGTAACTTAAAAAGTCTCTATTTCTGGCTGTAAAGTAATTGCACAAAGCTTTTCAGAAGAAATGCTTGTCAGAAGGACCTGAGATGAACTGTGGTCTTTCGCTGATAACTTTAAGATTCTGAGTATTGAAAAAGAGCTCTCTAGGTACGTAGCCTTTTTCTTTTCTAAAATGGTTACTATTCCTTTTTCATACTGCCTGTTTTCAACATTTAATGATGCATTTAGTGTCTCTGAGGACACATGGGGTTTTTTCGAAAGGTTTTTCTTCTGCTGAGGGTATTTGCTGAAACAAAAAAATGAGTTTCAACAAACTATAATGGAATTATATAGTTTTTACCTTAAAATGTTACAGATACAGCATAGCTGTTACAAGTAGAAGTCTGGAGGAATAAGATAGCATTTATACTGAATCAAGTCCAATTGTCACAAGAAACAAACATAACTGTAACTTGTGTTTATTCTTCATAACTGGATTATGGATTATTTTCTGTGAAGTGAGATACCACTAACAGTGTTAAAATAGTTTCCTAAGATACTGTTAAATTCTAATGTTTAAATATTTAGGATACATATGCTTTCTATTTTAAACTAGCATATTTTAATTATTAAGGGATCGGGTTGTCCTACTGAGAGTTGCTTGTGTTTTCTCTCCAATACTTAGCATTTGTCATGTAAATAATAAAGACCAAGCATACCGTGGGTATTTTCACAAAAGAGAATGTTTAGTGTCTGCTTCTCACTTGGATTAGCAAATTTCTCTAAGGCTTGATCTCACTAAAATTATTTCTTTCCTAGTATTAGCCTTTTAAAATCTGTTTTTAAAATGCCATGTCTTTTGCTCAGTATAACTCAGAAGGCAAATACATTTTTGGGAGTAAGTGCAGCATTTATGGATAGACAGAATGGAGCAGGTCATAAATAGATTTCTGAGTTTAAAATACTTCATCCTCACCCATTACTGGTTTGCAATCTCTTCCTCAATTTACATCATTTAAATAAATACAACTTTCATTGTCTCTTTCAAAATTGTTTTGAATTGCTGCTGTATTGAGTTCCAAGTTTCTCTTTTTCTCTGAATCAATCTTTCCCCCATTAGGTTTTCCTATCCTGTGTGTGATTCTTTCTCTTTTGCACTCTTTTAATGATGCATGAGAGAGCAATCAATGATCACACTGACAACTATGTTTATGCTTGTGAAAAAATGTACAGATAATCTTTTAAGGATCAGGGCCTGCGTTACCTTCTTTATTGGTGTTGTGTATGTTACGTACATATGTATGTTTGTGTTCATATAAAATGGTGCTAATATAGTAATGGTAGTATCTAACTACTATATATAGACATATATATTGCTTTCTCATAAACTTTTCCTCTTCCTTTTCACAAAAACATTTTCTCTCTAGTTTTTGTTCTGTTAGTTATTCAGAAACCTGAAATCACTGAACTAAATCAGCAGGATTGTTGATGTTTAGTGCCAAATTTTGAGGTTCTTTGCTTGGTTTTAGTATTTGTTTTCTGTGCATAGGCTGCAACTTTAACTCCAGTAGACTGTAAGAATTAAATTACCTGGAGAGTAAGTAGGTGGCAATCAATCTGTACCCTGTTGTATGTATTAATGATACTTACTTCCTTTGACAAAATCTCTAGCAGCTGGTAAAGGGGTTTTGTTTGCTTTTGTGTTAAAATGTTCACTCTTTCTGAATTCCTAAGCAAATATTTCCATAGAAACCTTGGTAATTATGAGGATCTGTGAAAGCTTGTTCTAGCAGTAGAGGTGAGTTGCAGAGTTTTACACAGTTTAACAAACCAACAATGCACATTGTAATTTACTGCCTCTTCCTCCATTATGATGGCATTACTGTTTATGTTGGAGTGTGCAGGGCAAAGTTGGAGTCTTTTCACATATTTCAAAACCTCTGAAAATTTCCCTTCAGCTAGATGGAAAAATTACAGTGTAGAGGTTTTGTTAGGATATTTTAAAACTTGTTTGGTTTTATATTTATTGTTGTAGTTTTAGTTTGGAGTAGTTGCTCCTATAGAGTCTTGCAGGTGTTGACAACTAATTTTGTTTCCGTAAGGGATCCCATTGATATTGAAACCAAGAGACTTATTAATGTGAGGAAAGAGCTCTATATTGGTGTATTTTGGGATTGGAACCCTATCAGAAGAAATCTTTTTTAGTTCTTTCATGAACTTTTAGGAATGTTCAGGAGTGAATAGAAAACTTTAGTCACCTGTCTGTGGAAGTCATTAATAAGGAAAAGTCAAATTAAAACTTTATCAAAAGTAATCCCTGAAGCAGAAAAGAGCCCTTGAACGATCTTGTCAGCACCATATATGATTCATAACTATCAAAACCCCAAATTTTCTTTTTGTGTAAGTTTTATCAGTATTCCCAATGTCACAAAAATGGCATGCAGTTTTCTTTAGAAGTTGATTTGAGATACCACCGTGCATCTTCAAGACCCATACAGTGAGATAAATTACTGCAATAACGTATTTCTCAAATAACAGGCAGTTGCAAATCCTTTGTCCTATGGTACATAATAAAGGATCTTCTGTTTGAGCAATGAGATGAGACAAACTTTCAAACTATTTTTTGTCAGACTGGAAGGTGGGTTGTGTCCCTTAACCTGTACCCTTAAAAATAATGCAGTATAATAGCCAGCTGGAGGAAGCTAGATGTAGATGCACTTTTGAATCATCAAGATGAACAGAGCAGAAGCCTATGATTTGTACACAGTTTGTTCCCAGTTGCTTGTTCTAAATGTGGAAAACAGACGTGTTCTACTTCAGGTATGATTTGTCTTGTAGAGAGAGCCACAGGTACTGTTATTCTAATTTAAGTTTTTCTGTTGGAAACATAGTGTTTTATGTTGTTATTTCAATTCTTTGGTGAGAAATTTGGCAGCACTTTATCAGTCATAAAAGAAAATTTAATTTTCTGCTGTTTTATCACTAGAGAGAAGTGCTTAAGTTAATCTTCAGGAAAAATGCACCTCATTTCTGAGTTCCAAGACACATATTTCTGATACAACAAAAATTGAAATGGCCACAACCTCTGCATGTGCTGCCAGAAATATATTTTCAGGTCATTGTTTATTCATTTGCTTTATTTACTGTGTTAGGAGACTGTAATGTAATACCAAACTTCCATTTAACTCAGGATCTGACTTCTGTTCTCTTGTGTTAGGTGTATTTTTGTTTTTTGTGTGACCTGAAAAAATAACACACAGCTTTATTCCTCCAGTGCCCATGTTAACCCATGTATTAAAACCAGTGTGCTGGGTGCCTCTCCAGTGAGCTACCACACAGCAAAAGTAGTATATCTAAACACTTGTATTTGGAGCTCAAGACTGATTTAAAGTGCAAATAAATGGTTGCGTGTAAATTGTGCAATTATGATCATATAATGAACATTAGGGTCATTGTTGCTTTTTTAAAAATTTTGATTTCGCCCTCCTAAGGCTACCAGCAAAATATATTGTCATTTTATATTTTCATGTCAAACGCTGTCTGTTGATGTCACACTGCAAGAAGAATACCAATTCTAATGGGATATTTGATTTGCAGTCGGAGGTAGATTTACTTAACAAAAACAATTGTGAAACTTCATTTAGTGTGAATTTATTTCTGGCTTGGATTGAATAATTTAATTTAAGACATGTAATGTTTTCTGATAAACACCAATCGCAACTCACATTAACACACTGTTGCTATAGTCCAGTTTTATTTTTAGTTCATTGGACTTCTGAATTTATTTAAAATTTGCCCCTAAACCACATTATTTGTTGAGTAGCAATTAACAATATACTTTTTAAAAATCCATACATTTGCTGCATTTAAAATTATTCCCATAAACCTAGTATTAGTCTCTGAGGGGATTATTTAACATTCCTTCTCATATTTCTAAATTTGAAAGCAGTATTTGTATTTTTAGTGAGAGAAACAGAATTCAAAAAGAAGAAGAAAAAAAAAATGTACCAAGTCTCTTTCCATTTAATGGGTTATGATACAAAAGTCTTGTTGATATATGTAATCATACAAGTAAAGATTTGTACCATATTTTAAAGTGACTGATAGTTTGCAGTTGCAATTTATTTCTCCTAAATTCTAGGAGCCAGTTTTATGATCCCCTTTTTTACTGCACTATAAAACATATTTTACAAATTACATTTTAAAGTTAGTGCATTTTTACAGTGTTGCCTAAATAAAAGTGACTGTTTTCTTCAGATGACATCCAAAAGGGAGAAACAAATTCACAGTTCTTAAACATGAAAACTGTTGTTTAAAGTTCTTAGCAAGTAATAAAGTTGTTTCATCATAATTGCTCAAACTAAACTAAATCTTTAAAAACATTCATATTTTGGTGGAAGAATTTCCTTTCAATATTCTATTTTGTGCGTTCTCTTGGTTTGTTGAATTCCAGTAACACTCAAATTACTCAAGAAAATCTAATTTTGACCATAATCTATCTGCCTGCTGTAAAAAATTTAAATAAAGTGCTTTGTACCCATACCAGTAGTGTAGTTCTTTTGAATGCTTAAGTTTTTAAAAAAATATTCTTTTAATGATTTCTGCTCACTAGAATAGAAAGGAAACTAAATTGCTAATACCACAGCAATATGATAAATACTGGTTTAGAGCTTTATTTTTTTAATTACAAAAATGAATTAACCTGAAAACAGGTTGATGGTTAAATGTTTTTAACAATTGGAAGGAGAACATGAAACAAATTCTAACTTTACTACATATCTGCCTTTGATGTATTACTGAGGTCTCACTATGAATGTGCATTAATAGATCTGTTATGTGTAAATATTGGATCTGTGGCCAAATACTTAAAAATCAAGTAGTAGGGACTGGATGATTTTTAACTTGTATTAGTTTGAAACATGAATTACAACTCAACAGCAAAATACATAAGAAAAAAATCTAATACCATGGGTTTTTACCAACTTGTCTAAAAACAGAGGATGCATCAAACAAAATTTTTAATTTAGTTTGTGAAATGTAATGAGTGGTACTTCCCCTCTACATTCCTTTAATTGTGATTCTGGGTTAGCTTTATTATGACAAAAACATTAGATTTTTACATCTGTAATGAACTATACAAGAAGTTCATGCTGTCTTTGTAAATGGTAAACTCTTCACAGCATAGTACAGAGTGTAGAAACTGTTCTGTCACCAGTGGAGGGAATGTGATTCACTTCATAAGTAATCAAGTAATCATTGTGCTTTCAAAAATTAATAAATTGACATAAAAATTTTGTTTTGGTCAACTTCAAATATTTGAAGAGTTTTCTATAAGAAATTAGTCTCAAAGTAGCTTTTAAATGATGTATTTTAGTTTCTCATAAGTCAAGTGGGATCATTTTAGCTTTTGAAATGTCAAGTATCTTTCCAGAACACTCAGACAGCAAGATTGCTTTATTTGTAGTTCTCTTTGGCTTGGTGCCATCATTCCTTAATTTCTGCTATACATACTGAACCATATTTCTTCTAATTACAAGATGCCTAATGCAGAAGAGTAGGAAAATACGTCCAAAAATGTAATATGCAAGATTGTTAGTACAAAGAGAAAGGAATAAATATGGTTAAAGAGAATTCTTGAATAGTATAAGAAAACAAATTTAATAAACCTGAAATTCTAAAAAAATGTGCAGTTTGGGTTATTCTGCTCATTTTTACATATTTTGTAATAGACAAGTGAAATATATTTCATAATGTCAACCTGTTTAGATACTTCCAAAAAAAGTACAAATATGGGAATGTTTACGTGTTGTTATCTAGGCATAATGATCCAGTGTACAAATTTATAAAACTTTTCAGTAATCTGAAGACATTATTAGTTGGGTTTTTTTTTTTTGCAGAGGCGCTCCAGGTCAATGTTTTGTTGGGGTTTTTCAACCTCTTTTTAATAGAATGTACAATGATGCACATTCATTTAATGATGTACATGATGCAACTCAATTCTCTTTTAGGAACTCAGTGCTCTAGGAACATGGTACTTTTGCTATGTATGGATATTAGAATAAAGATTAAATGGAAAAGAATTTTTTAATACTACCAAATTTTGAAAGCACTGAGATTATAGGTTGCATTTTGTGTAAATCATTATAATTTGAAGATATAGTAAAAGCATCTCTCTCTACTTCAAGTTTCAAATCAAGTATGTTCCTTGATTAAATCTGTGCCTACATCACTAATAATTGTCTAGTGTCAAATTTATGTTTAAAAATGTGTGTTCTCTTAAACAGCTAATTAGTTCATGCATCTTATTTTATGAGTATGTGAATTAATGCAGCTTAAACAGAAGTATTTTCTCAATTTAATTGAAAAAAATTGCTGTTCCAAAGTTTAGCAAGCAACCAGTAAACAAAAAATGCCAAGTATGAAATCATCATTGTTTATTGTTTGTAAGGGTTTCTCAAAGGTCTAGGTCTTGCATTAGAGCATTAGCCATACTATTAATTTGGTATAATCAATAAATCATAGAAGTTTTGATTGAAGGAGACCTGTCTGAGTCACTCAGTCCAGCCAAGCACCCCGGGTGGGGATGTCACCAGCCCTTGATCGGGTCCACTCTGGCTCTGTGGCTCTGCCTGGATATTTCTTGAAGACCTCCAGGAACAGAGGATCCAATATGTGTCTCTGGACATTTTATCAGTGCTTCATTTACACTACTAAAGACTTTTGTTTTTTTCCTCTAGTGCCCAACCTAAATCTCACATGCTACACTGTGGTCATTAACCTTGTTACATCTTTTGGTGAGCTGTGAGTCAGCTTTGACTCCATCCTTTTCATAACCACCAATACAATTCAGATCTTACCACAGTATTGGATTTGTGCGAAGTAGAAAAGTGTGTTATTTTTGCATGTGAAATGAACCTGAAACTTTATAAAAAAAAGATAATTAACAAGTGTTAACAAATAACTTTCTCTTTCTTGGTTAGTCAACCTATGGCTCTTCCTATTAGGAGCTTTTTGTGCTGCTTATTTATCACACTGAATTTTTCCTTAGGCCACGAGCACTTGTTTCACCATTACATTTTAACTTACTAACTTATTATTTAGAGAAAAAAAATGCCTTGTGAATTAATTATATTTGTTTTCTTCTTGCAGTTTACATTGAAATGTCATTAAAAATCAGTGACAGTGTTGCCTACAGCTTTGTTTTAAACCAATCGGGGATACTGGGGAAAAAAGTAAAACCTCTTTCTGGCTATTTGGATATTGCTACATTTTCATGTTGGTGAAACACAATTTCTTTAATTTTCATTTTGCCTTGAAAGCAGGCACAATGAAGAAAAGTCCTTAATATTTGAGCAGCAGTAAGTGCTCTAACATCCTAACCTGCCAGTTTTGCTGGTACCGTCTCTGTTTCGGAAAGTGAATTCAAGGAGACCACAGTGTTTAACTGCGGCTGCCTGGTAGAAGGACACATAGCGTAATTAACTACATCCAGTTGATGGTCTGGTGCACCAAATCCCAAATTACGTGTATTGTACATCTCCTATGCTCCTCTAACTTTTCATCTGAATCTCTGCTATTTCCCTAAAAGCATAGGTTTGCACCTTTTTTACCAGTGAAGTGGAAAATATCAGTGGAATGTCACCTTTATGGCTAGTCTACACTTGGCTCTTTTCCATTTCTTCCACCACCATAAAACTTTGTTATCTGACTTGGTGTACCAGTTTCTCTGATTGATGTTGAAGAGGGACGGAAGTACTCTAAGTGATTGGAAGCTGTTTTCAGACCCTTGGGGAGTTGTGGTCATAACTAATGATGTCTTAAAGTGACCCTGCTGTACCTAGATTTTAGAGACTCAGGCAGAAGAACACAGAACTGCTGATTGGAAACGTGGTACCCTTCAGAATTTTTGATAGGCCAGGCAGAATGATGACACTGTTAATGAAAAGGTATTTGGAGCTATGTTTTCAAGGAAAAATGAGCTCAGTAACATATTCAGAATTTCACTGCCTGTTCTTTGATTTGTGCATTTCAGTTACATCACTTTCATCAGTCAGAATTATGGTGGTGGGTGTGTTTTTTGTTGGATTTGGTGACACTGGAGCCTGTGAGTAGTTCTTTGAGGCCATGCACTGTAATGGCTCATGGAGGACTTGGTTCTTTCCATAGCCCACATGGGACTATTCCTGTATGTGCCAAGAAAGTGGAAAAACATGTTGATATGGAATTTTCCGTGAAAAAGACACGCTTTATTTTGGGGATACTTTTGTCAGCTATGAAACAGTACCTACTTGTTCAAAATCTTGAAGTATCCATTTTTTACCTGTGAATCCCTGAAGTGATGCTTGTATATATCACTGAAAGAAAACATAATGCCCACAGATTTCACTTGGGCTACCTAGATGATCTCTTTTGTTTATCTTTTGTAGTTTAAGTTTAAGCATATCAGTTCTTATTTTTCCTAGATGTAGTTCAACAATTCTTTGTAAACAGAACTTGGTTTCTCTACCATGCTGTGTTCTTGTCATATAATTAAAGGGGGAGGATTAAGAAACCATTCTGATCAAATGTAACGGCTAAGAAAAAAGAAGGAAAGAAGAAATGTATTTTGTCCTTTAATCGATAAATATACAAGTACGCTTTAAAACTAATAGAAACTGCAAACTGAAGGAAACCTAATTCATTGTGGTTGCTATTGCCTCTGCAATCCATATTTTCTTATAAGCTATGATTTATGACCAGTGAGGTTTTGCATGAGTTTTGTAAAAGAGACTGAAGATGCACTGGCTTTGTATCTGCACAAAATCTTTTGTAGAGGGGTTTGCCACCAGCCATGTGTTTGCTCGTGTATTTGGTTGTCAAGGACTGCACATGCAGGTACAAACATGTGCACAGAAAAACCACCTTGGATTATGTTTGTTTCTTATATAGTCATAATTGAAAAATTGCGTTTAGAGTACAGACATAGCACACATCTTACAAGGGTGTCTTCAAGGGAAAGGATAAAGATCAGATAGCGGTTTAAATAATTTTTTTACATATTTGACTTCTAATGCAGCTGAGCATTTCATAAGTCAGATACATTACTGGTAAATTCCACACGCATTCCTGTTATTTTTTAATCAAAATAAAAAGGTCAACGATGTAGTCTTTCTAGTAAAATAAAGTACAATTTGATTACTTTCTGCTAATGCATAATACCATTTAATTTGATTTTAGGAAGAGGAAGGTCTCTAATGGAAAGGAAATGGACTGTATAAATTAGGTGTACCCTCTTACATTTACCTCTGTTCATGAAATTGTAAATATTGCTGCTAGTGCCAAACAAAGAAATAACAATACTTGAATTGTAAACAGTAGTGAGGACATATATATGAAATGCACAGGCACAAAACCTTTTTCAGATTTACAAAGTGCCTGAATCTCCTCACTGAGGTATCTACTCACACTGTGGAATTGTAATAGATAAATAAAAATTAAAGGTCAGTCTGAAAGCTGTGGGGTCTGAAGATACAACCTATCACACAAGAACCTGGTTCCCCAGTTCATGGAGATATATTAATTATGTAGATCTTGTGGAAAGATTGATAGTTTCAGATAAAATACAGAAACTGTGTAATACTTTTTTAGCATGTATACACAATGCTCTTCCTTTAGGTGGGTGAAATACCTATCCACACATCTCTGCCCTGTTCCTCATGTAAGATACTTATGATTCTCTAATCATCAGAGTTTCAACTTTGTGTATTGTCACTCATGTGATTAACAAAGATTCCAGGACTAGAGATTTTGAAGCACCTCGCAGTTTGCAGATAAAAAGTCCCTAATCTTGAATCAAGATTTAACAAAAAAGCATTTGTGTAGCTCCTATGGGAAGTGGGTTAGAACAGCACACAGAAGTTAAGCTTGTTACTGTACTTGATAATGGAGCAACTGACAGGTCTTTTGCTGAATGAGAGCTGGTGCACATCAGATTGTGAAAGATGGAAAGCCTTGTTGGGTTTGGTTGTTTGTATTTTTTTTGCTGACATAGACTTTAAATCTTGAAGATCTGATGATATCACATAGGGAATAAAAGCAGCTTTAGATGTATGGGAATAAAAGCAAAAGGATTCAAAATAAAACCAATCAGTCACAGCAATAACATGTGCAGCTACGGTTTAGGGAAAAAAATCCTTGGATTTTTTGCTGTCAGCTGGAACCTTGATCAGTTTAGGAAGTCAAAAAATGTTTTCTCTCTTCTTTTCAAAGTTTTAATTGATTATGTAAAATGTTTTCAGATTCTGTGATGCTGAATACAGAGTTTATAGCACCTTTCAATTCTCCTGGCAGTCTTGAGGCAACCTTGATCTGTTTTGGAGAGAGCAGCCATCACTGCTATGTTCCAGAATGCTTGGAGACAAAAAAGAAAAATTCAAGTGTTAACTCTGGTCGTTGCAAATTTTGGATATGTATTGCTGAATTTCAGACACTTTGTATGAGGAGTGCTACTGTAGTTGCCTTCTTACCTACACCTGGCCTCTTTTCTTTCTCCTGATGTTTTCAGAAGTGCAGTACAGGTGTTTTCAATATCTTCCAATGTTAATAGGTAAACCACTTTTTCTCAGAGAGCCCAAGCAAGACAGCAGGCTCACCTAGTAAGAGGTACTGATGATGCTTGGGAATAAAGGAGAAGAGGGGTCCAGGGGTTTGATCACTCCCCCATTTTGACTGGTTTACATGGAGTTAGGATGTCATTTCAGCAAGAGGAATGTGGGCTGTGACATGGGGAGCTCTGAGATCAGGCACTCAAAAAAATTGCAGAATAGAGCATCCCTGGGCTAGGAAATACTCATGGATTAAAGCATTGATAATTTTATCTCAGGAACAGAGAAATAACAAGTATAGATTTTACAGTGGAAGGAATATAATGCTCTAAGCTGGGAGAGGGTCTTCAGAGGGGTTAGGGGTTGCTCAGGCCACCCATTTGCTTGGGGAAAAGAATACACACAGCAGGCATGTACCCTTATCCTTCTTGTTCCCTGTGCAGGAATGTTCATTCCCACCCATTCAGTTTCTCTTTTCCTACCAGTAACATTGTATGAAAGAGTGCTTTTGTAAATATATCCTCTTGCCCCCAAATTTAAACATTTAAATCAACCTTATCTCTATTACAATTAAATTCTTTCTTTTACAGGTGAAGACTAAGTACTAGAAAATGGCATCCATTTGGAATCATATATTCCAAAGCTTTTCTTTTCATTGCATGCTTCAGGTGATCAGTGTTTCTAGTCAGTTAGGAGAAGGTCAGAGAGTCAGATCTATGTTAGGAAGTCCTGGAACCTCTTACAAATACTGCCAGGAGGCAAATTGTCATGAAGTGATGGGATATTGGAGTTGGAAATATACACAAAGGCACTTTTCTTTAATATTTTTCATACTTCATGGCTTTTGTAAAGTCAATCATTTACATTCACGTTGTCTTTAGCTACACTTGCCCTTTGAATTTGCTCAGTATTGGGGCCACTCCTGCTTAATATCTTATCAGTGATCTGGATAAGGGGATCAAACACCCGCTCAGTCAGACTGTTGATCTGTTGGAGGGCAGGAAGGTTCTGCAGAGGGATCAGAACAGCCTAGACCCATGGTCCAAGGCCAGAGGAGTGAGGTTCAACATGGCCAAGTGCCAGGTCCTGCCCTTGGGTCACAACAACCCCATACTGAGCTACAGGCTGCGGCAGCTGGAGGGCTGTCTTGTGGAAAACCTGGGTGTGCTGGTCAACAGTAGCTGAACATGAGCCAGCTGTGCCCAGGTGGCCAAGAAGGCCAAGGGCATCCAGGCCTGTGTCAGCAATAGTGGGGCAGCAGGAGCAGGGCAGTGCCCGTCCCCCTGTGCTGGGCAGCGGTGAGGCTGCAGCTCGAGTGCTGTGTCCAGTTCTGGGCCCCTCAGTTCAGGAAGGGCATTGAGGGGCTGGAGCGTGTCCAGAGAAGGGAATGGAGCTGGGGAAGGGTGTGGAGCGCAAATCTGATGAGGAGCAGGTGAGAGAGCTGGGGGCATTCTGCCTGGAGAAGGAGGGTGGGGGGGAGGTTACTGCTCTCTAAAAGAGAGGAGGTTGTAACCAGGTGAGGGTCAGAGTCCTCTGTGTGGGAACAAGTGACAAGACAACAGGAAACAGTGTTGAGTTGAGCCACAAGAGGTTTAGATTTGATCCTGGGAAGAATTTATTCACCAGAAGTGTTGTCACACACTGGAATGGGCTGCCCAGAGCAGTGGTGGTATTTAAAAGACATGTAGATGTGGCACCCAGGGACATGGATTAGTTGTGGACCTGAGAGTGATGGGTTAATGTTTGGACTTTCCAACCTAAATGATTCTATAATCTTAATAGGTAATTTCTTGTGTCCAGATAGGAAGAATTTCTGGTGTGCTTATATTCTGAGATTGGGAGCTTTAATAAAACATCAATTTTTATTTTCCATTTACAGTGGAATTACAAACATCAGGTTTACCACATATTCTTGTTTAGCAAATACATAGAAGAGTAAGAATTTCTGCTTCTCTTAGTTGGTTTTGTTGTTGTTGTTTCCACATGACGGTTTCTGTAGTTTGCCATTGTTACCTGCATATTTACTGGAAATTGTCATAGCTTTTGTAGATTTAATCCTCTTGTTCTTCAGATATGCCCTGTGCTCTCAGTTTTAATTTACTCTGAAGAAAAACAAATCCCTATTCAAAAGTGTCTTCTTTATGATGGGAAAGAAACTTAAAAAACTAAGTTGTTCTTTCCAGCTGCAAGTACATGTCTAATTTAGCTTTCAGTATTTGGCATTTGTATTTACCTTTTCCAAGTGCCTGTTTTCCATCTTACTTCTTAGAGTAAAAACAAGCAAAATCATTTCAGCTGTAGTAATGAGGATAGAATGCATCTGAAGTTAGGGTTTGCTTCTGTTTGCAAGCAACAAAATAGGAGGTGAGGAGATCTAGCTTAAATATTTACATGTGAATTTAGTGACTATGAAATTGGTAATCTGATTAAAATTAGAATGCAGTACTTATGGGTTCTGTATGAACTCTTGGGCATCCAACTTCTAAGCAGATTTCAGAAATATTGTATGTGTCATAAAGTATTTAAAAGCTGTTTTTGTGAGGTTCTTGTGAGTATCATGGTTGTCAATTTAAAAGTGGAATTAGCTAACAGACATTTTAAAACACTTCTGTCTATCCAAATAGCATTTGAGTACCAAGAGACCAGTATTGATTGACAAAATATTTGTTGCTCTGTCTAGAATCTTTGGCACCAATTCATTGTTCTTACTGAAGAAACCATAGGCTTAAATTACATAAAACTAAGTTAGGTGGGGAAAATAACTGCATTTGTGGTAGGGATACCTAATATACCTGGAGCTATTTTATATAATTATGAAAGTATGGATTGCTCTTATATAGTATGAGTAGTCAGAGTGACATTTTAAAGGAGAAATGAAGATTAAAAATAAAAAAATGAATATAAAAATTTTGGCATCCAGAAAGCTCACAAATTGATCTGTTACTCTGATACTTAAAATAGAGAACAAACAGCTCCTTTCTAATTTGATTCATGAACAAGTGAAAACCTGTTTTAGGAAGATGTTAAATATTAGGAAAAACTGTCCATTGAAAGGACCCTGGGAAATAATTCCCTGGGTATCAAGGTCCAGCAGACATCTTTTCTGTCCTCTAGGCACAGGTAAGCCTCAAACTGCCTGGCAGCAAATAAACAGGGAAAATTATACAAAATACTTGTCTGCTTTAGACTCCAAATTAGGCAAGCTGACCTGCAGAGTCACCACTTCAGAAAGAAAAATGGACACAGCCTAATGTAAGAAGCTTTGCAAATGCATTAGTCAGAGAGAAGTCACCAGGAAAGGACTGAAAAATAGGAGCAGCAGAGAGAGGGATTTATTTTTTCTGCTTTGTTGAAATTGGCTTCCTGAAGTTCTGGGTTTGGATATCATAGATGACTAGAATCATTTGAAGCTTATCAAATCCCTCTCAGCCAGCAAAATAAGTAAGCATTAGGACATATGATAAAAAGAAGCAGACAGTTTTCATGAGAAAGACCATGGTATTTTGGACATGAAAAACTCTATTTTCATAGTTGCAGACATTGGCTTCACTATGCAAGCACAAAGGCGGTCATTCATCGTGTCTAAGTGTTTCTCTATTTTCTTGAAAACTGACATCTGATGTTTCATACAAAGTTCTTTAATTGTCAGTTCAAGACGCCTCCTTTTTGTAACTCTTTGGCTTCCTGCAGACTTACGACAAAATCAATGATGAGTTCTTGTGATATTTACGCTTGAAAGGTAAGGTTGCTTTAAGTGATGGTATTGGAAGAACCTGAAAATTCATCTTCTTCAGATCTTTTTATCTTCTTCTATATTGCAGTGGTAGCACAGTTTTGAAGTCCCTCTGCCTTGGAGTAAAAATCCAAGCCTGCCTGCCATGATTTCATGGTTGTCTCTGTTTTCTGTTTCTAGTCTTTTATACTTGCACTGAGTGTCTTTTAGTCAGGTTGTTGTTTCTGCCCACTATTGCTGCGTGTTTGATTCCCGCTCAGCCTCTCTTCATGTGGTTAATGCCATTTCCTAGATTGCTCATTTATTACCTCTGGTAAGAAGGACAAATTATGCATGTTTTGAGATGCAAAATAATTGTCTACTGAAGGAGCTTATGAAAGATAAAATTCAGTTTGTTGTCTCTGTTGAGAGTGATTTTTGGCTTTATATACCAGAGTAGGTCAGAAGAAGTGTGTGATCTAGTCCTGTGCAGAAATAAGAGCAGGAACTGAGAGAAAAGTTTTGAAAAAGAAAAAGGTATGATGGAGGTATAAAGGTATAAAGGAAAAGGTATAAAGCATGATGGAGGAGGTAAGGGGGGAGGAGGAGACATTGAATATATTACATGATTGAAAAAATTAAATAGTGCTGTAACATCTGGATTTGAGGGATGGACCACTTGGGGAATAAGGAATTGTCTGGATAGCTGCACTGAAAGGGTTGTGGCCAATGGTTCAATATCCAGGTGGAGACCTGGTGGTCATCAGGGGTTGTTGTTGGGACCGGCCCTGTTAAACATCTTTGTCAGTGACATGGACAGTGGGATCAGAGCAGCCTCAGCAAATTTGCTGACAACACCAAGCTGTGTGGGGTGGTGGACACACTGGCGGGAGGGGATGTCACCCAGAGGGACCTTGACGGGCTTGAGAGGGGCCTGTGTGAACCTCACAGAGTTCAACAGGGCCAAGTGCAAGGTCCTGCACCTGGGTCAGGGTGATTCCAAGTACAACATAAACACAGGCTGGGCAGAGAATGGATTGAGAGCAGCTCTGGGAAGAAGGACTTGGGATGTTGGTGGATGAGGAGCTCAACATGAATGGGGCAGCTGGGCTCATAGCTCTATTGGGCTGCATCCAAACCCCAAAGCTGGAGAGGGAGGGGATTCTGCCCCTCTGCCCCACTCTGGTGAGACCCCACCTGCAGAGCTGCCTCCAGCTCTGGGACTCCCAAACTGAGAAAGATGGGAACTTGTTGGAGCATGTCTAGAAGAAGCCATGAAGATAGTCAGTCTGAACACCTCTCCTGTGGAGACAGCCTAAGAGTGCTGGGGTTATTCAGTTTTATAGAAGCCTTTCATTACCTAAAGGGAGGCTACAAGAGAGCATCAGAGGGAGTTTTGCAAGGGCATGTAGTGATAGAATAAGGAGTAATGGTTTTAAAGTGAACAAGAGTGGGTTTAAGATTATGTATTAGGAAGAAATTCTTTACTGGAAGAGTGGTGAGGCCGTGGCACAAGTCAGCCAGAGAAGCTGTGGCTTCCCCATCCTTGGAAATTTTCAAGGCCAGGTTGGACTGGGCTTTGAGACATCTGGTCTAGCGGAAGGTGTCCCTGTCTATGGGAAGAGTGTGTGATTTGATATTTAAGGTCCCTTCCAAACCAAGCCATTCTGTGATTGTATGATCAACCTTACTTTGCTGCTTTTGAATTGTTTTTCCATTCATGTTACCTGCTAGGAAAAGCGTATTCCAAAATTGACTGCTGTCATTTTTCATTTTATTGTAATTTTTCCTGGCTGAAAGAAAGAGAATCGAAGTTCGGTGTTTGGGGTTATTTATATCTCTTGTAACTTACATAATGAAAAGTATATGTCCTCTGGTGTTACTAGTACCTTCCATGTGATATTCAAGGAGCTTTAAATGCTTTATGCTCTCTATGTGTGGGACAAGACTGGTTATGCATACTTGGAGATGCAGGATAATTGTCTACTCAAGGAGTTAATGAAGTATAAAGTACAATTACTAAATTCATACCCTCAATTATTTTGAGGGTATGAATTTAGTAATCCTAAATAGCTTTCCTAGGTAGGCAAACCAGAAGAATTGTAGAGCTATCCTGCACCTTCTGGATCAATACTATATCATGGACCATGTTCAAAGAAAGTCTGACCTTCTTTGTATGTAATGAACCTACTCAATATCATCTCTGAGTCGTAGCACATAATGAGTCTTGTCTAGGTTGGAATTGTAGTGTATTTTAAAGGAATGTTTTTGGTTTATGATTCTATTTTACATGAAGACTGGAAGAGAGTATACAAAAGGATACAGTTGATCAAGCATGAAGCATTTTTCTAAGTTTTTTATTTCAATTGCCTAAGAGAATTCTTTTAAGCATTGTTTTATCATTGATGGTCTTTTTTTTTTTGCAATCAGCTTTTACAGCATATGCTAGGGTAAAGCCTAAACAAAGCTTTAAAATGGAATTGTGACTTAGCTGGTCAGCAATGTTTTGATTTCATCACTTTAATATCTTATAGTCTCCAAGGAATACAGATGTATTAAATTGAAAAATGGGATGACGATTTTATCGAATAAGCAGTCTGGTAATTGTGATGAGATACTTCAATGAATGGAACGTTTTTCCAGACATGCAGTGATTCTTCAGCAGATTTCTACCTTATGATTTAGAGAAGTAGAAAAGTATTTGTTGAACTAGCAAGGAAAAAGACCAATTTCTAGTATTGCAGGAAACATTTTTCTTAAAAATAAATTATCTATACTGAGGTACAATTTATCTGGCATTGAAGAAAACAAGCTGTTTTCTGGATTTTTTAGCAGTTGAAAAAAATATTGAAGCTAAATGTCTTCATGCACTGTGTTCACAAACCAACATTAGCAGTCCTACTTTAGTTTACTTCAGACAAAGTTCAGGAGAGCATCCCTATTCAGGAAAATAGTAAAGTAGCAGATGCTATGAAAAGAGATAGGTTTACATGCAATTTAACTACTCTCTAAAATTAACGCTTCTTTTTGCTACATGTAAGAATATTTCTAGTTATGTGTGGTGCTTCTTTATTTATTGGTGTTGTTTGTTAATAGCCCTAAAGTAAGTATACCTGAACAAGTTATGTTCAAAGCTCCAGATGGTTTGTCTCCTCATGACTTTTCTTCATATTATAAATGTTGTTATTATAAAATGCAGCACAAACATTGGGCAAGTAATAGAAGCATTTAGTTATTGGGTCAGAAAGCAAAGAAATGTGGTCTGTGGACAAGAGCAATTATTGACGGCTATGTTTTCAAGTAATGATGTAATCTGAGGTACAAGGAAATGGAGTTAATAAGCAAAGATAAAAACATAGACACCTATGCTTAGATGTCTTGAACACAGTAGAAGACACATTAGTTTTCTGTCTTAATTTTTACTTAATTGAATATTGGTTTTGATGTGTGACAGGTTGGGTTTTTTTATAGTGGAGGATATTTTCAACAAGTGGTAGAGTTTTCAGTGCAGATCTTACCCAATAGTCTCTATAAATGTACTCTATTCATAGTTTTATATATAGGTGTTTTGTTGTGGCAGTCGTAACTGGAACATAGCTTTGCAAAGATGTTGAGGTAACATCATGCTTTACAAATAATGTCTAAAAAACACTGTTAGAATAAAAATATATATGGACAACGTAATCCTGTCCCCTCCTACGCATGCAAGCATGCACACTGCATGCAGTCACCCCATGGCTTGCTTTCTGCAGCATCTTAAAATTTGTTTTTACAGCTATGTCCTCGAATATTTTGTCCTGTGTGCACATGCACACGTACATACATACATACATACATACATACCTCTACCCACGAATCTTTATGCAAGCTAAAATTCTCCTTTTTTGTCTCTATGTATCATCGTTAAACAAGACAACCAACCCATCCCACCAATCATTTCCTTTTATTCTGGTTGTGTCCCATGCAGACCATGTTTTTAAGTTGCTGTATTCCTCCATTTGAGAGAGATTTTGTATTTTCTCCTGGAGGATATATTGGAAAATATCGAAATCAGTGTTGAGAATACTACCTACATTGGTTTCTTGTTGTGGGGAAAGAGACTATGCTAAAAGAACTAGGAAGCAAGAGAAATACCTAAATAAGCAGTTTATGAACAAACAGGTACAATGCACAAGTTAACTGTACACAAGTAGCTGCTTGGCACCAGAAGTTATTGTAAAAACATATCTAGGCGTTGTGTAGGCAGCATCCTGTCTGTTCTGATTCTAGTAGATTTTGCATGTAGTAGTTTTGCATTTTGATGTATACATTTGACCAGCTCTACCAGTAACTTTGCATATACTGCTAATATTATTGCTGTCAGTGGTATAGGTTGTAATGATACAGGCTGTCCATGCTTATCCTCAATGCAGTTCATTTTGTTGGAGTTTTCTTTTATGGAAATAGGAGTGATGTGCATGTACAGTGTAGGTTTTTCAATAATACCTTAGAAGCTGCAGAAATAACTTTTTCACTTTAACCTTGCTAGCAGTTTGCATTTTTGGAGCAAAGAAATAATGTATAATACCAATTGTCTATAAACCTGAAGAAGTTGATGGTATGTCAATAAAAGATAACACAATAAGTAGTGCTGTTTACCACATCAGTGTGTTATTGGTAATGTGAAAAGGAAAAAAGCTCCAGAGACCAAAACTGTGATGTTTGCTGGGACAGTCTGAAACTTACCAAGGAATGACATGACTTCAGAGCAGTCAGGCTGTTCTCCAGGGTAACCCAAGAATAGCTACACCGTCTGTACCTCATGTACTGGATTTTTAGTTTTCTCTTGAGCTGGCAATGTGCCACTACAGCCTGATGCCAAAAGCAAATGGCTCATCATCCCTAAACACTCTTACATATCAGCTACAGAGGTATATAGCAATCTGTCAAAAACAGAAATCTGATCACAAGACTGAAACATCTTTTTTTCAATTAGTTTGGTCACTGAAGTTTATCAGTCATCTTTATGCTGTCACAAGAATTTGTGATAAACCTGTTTCACATGGATAGACCTAGCTTCATGTGAAACTGGGGTGCAATGGTTTATTTTTTAGTCATTTCCTTTTTGACACTTTTGATTTAAAATTGCCCATGTGGTTAACAAGAAACCTGACATTTGCAAAACTGCTTGAGAAGGAATTGGTTTGTACCCCTGCTGTAATGACACAGTGAGTTACAATATTCTTCATGTTAATTTGTTCTGGTTCCATAATAAAGTTAATTTGTTCTACTTCCATGGTTGATTATCTTTCTAGGATGAATGAGGAAGGGCAGTGTAGTGAGAGAGAAGTTACAACTTTTCATGTCCTGGTTTAAACTCTCTATGTGTTAAATACTGTCATTAATTGTCTCACAAAAAACCTAGCAGTAGTTGTGTAATCTTCGATATATCATACTGAATATTTAAGATTAATTTACCAGTGCATATCTGTTTTGGTTGGGACTATTTCTGTGACAGAGCAGTCTGGAATGGATATGGACCTAAACTGAAGTAGAAATGTTACTTTGGTTTTTTAGTATGTTAGCATCCTAGTACTTTTTTCCAGCATCCTTTTCTGTAAAAATTAACTCCACTTCTAATGAAGATGCAGTATTTTCATATGGTTCTAACTGTTGCATGTATAACCTGTTTTGCAAGGAAAGTGTGCTAACTAGGCCAGCTGAGCCAGAAGTGTTAACATGACCTTTTCATTGTGTATTAATTCACCAAGATTTGAGTTTCAAACAAAGAACCCTCAACTGATTTAATCCCATGATATATAAATGCCAGAATTCAAGACAAGTTCTTGAGTGTCCTAAGGCTAAGTCTGTGATAGTAAACTATAGTAGTAGGAATCTTGTTTGAATTGTTTCAGTTTGTCTCCCTTTTGATTCTTTCACTAAAGTTTAATGTTATAAGTTATTGGAATTTTTTGTAAACTTTTGTTTCCTTTCCCATGAATATGCTTACAACTGAGGTAAATACATATGGCCCTGACTACCTCAAGGGATGTCTGTATCCCAAAACATCAAAAATTGCAGATTCTTTAGCAATAATTGGACTTCTATCTGATGATACTCAATTTCTGGAGAATTCCCCTTTAGGTGTGGAGCCTCAATTTAGCTTCAGTCCTCCATCTGAATGCATTAATCTCCTTAAGTCAGAAACAGGGAGAAAATTGTTATGCTAGGAAAATGGAAAGATGTTTAGTGAATCTAAAGAATGTCAGCATCAAGATGCAGGTAGTTCTTCAAAAATATATGTTCCTGTGAGGACTGGTGCGTGACAGCTTAATGATTAGGTCAGGAGCTAGTAGTTCTTTTGAGGAGTTTTAAAATTCATCCTTCTCACATTAATACTGCTTGTTACTATATCTCATGATGTTCTAGGTGGTTATTATTTAAAAGCTAACATTCAGAAATAACACATCTAGTAATTTATTCCTGATGCAGGTAGAAAGTGAAGACATCTTATAATAGAAATATGACAGAACTTTAACTGGAAAGGCTGTGCAGGGCATTAGTATAATTCATCACCTGTTCTGTATAGGCTGTTTTCTAGAAATCCATTAAATATGATAGCAAGATGGATTGCGGTCTATTTCTGAATGACATTATAATCAGTACACATGGTAATTAAGTTCAACTTACAGAAGTGTTGTCTGTGGGGTCTATCAGTTGGCTAGCAATTTGGAATAAACTGAGATGGGTGGAACCTAGTGATTTCAAAAGACCTTCTCGTTGTAGAAATACATACAGCATACAGCAAATATTTCTCTGAACTTTGAATTTCTGTTAAAACATTTACCATTTCATTAGAACAAGCTAAAATTCATAGCAGTATTTCTGATGCTTAAATGTGAACTGAGGGGCTTTAGAGCTGTAAAATCAAACATACATTTACAGAAACATAAAGAAAAAGGTTGCTGTTTAACTAATGGTATCTCCACTGTGAGATCCTTGTGTTATTGTCTCTCAAGTGAACACCAAATGGCATAAAATGTAATGTTGTCATCATATTCTGCTTTCTTTAGTGTATCTTGACAAACATGCGGTAGAGCATGTGTCAGACCATAGCATGGCTGAGCAATGATTCTGCAATTGTTTTGCATTAAAGCAAATCCAGACAAATTTGTGCATTAAACATGCCGCTGCATTCTTGTTTCCATAAGTGTTAGTGTCTTACATAAATTCAGGTATCAAAGGCATTGAGAATTACTTAATGAAATAGATAATATAAGTGTGGATATGAATTTGTGTGTATTCTATATGTGCTCTGTAGACAGCCATCAAAAGATGAAAATGTTGCTTTGTATTACATTTTATTTACATTCTTCACAAATTTTTAGCAGACTGCTCAGTTAAGCTTCTTTTGTTTGAAAAAGAAAATTCAGCAGCTGAAAAGTGTAGTCTCCTGTAATACTCTTTCTGGCACATGTCATGGGAAAATAAATGAGCCTGGTATCAGGCCCTAAAGTTTTATTAACACTATTTTGAATCTGAAAGAGAAGCTTCAAATAATATCTTCCTTTGTAATCTGTAGTTTGAATATAGCAGACATTTGTTATTATATTGGGTCAGTTTTTGTTACTTCTAGCAAGTCCCTATCGTGAACTAGGACCTGCAGATAGAGCAGCATAAAGCTGTTGCCGTCTTACTTTTAGGGACATGAAATGAAAGTGCTGAGGATCAGTACTATCTTGTGGTCCTGGGGTTAGCAAGTGTGGCCAAGAAGTATCAGTGTGTTCGCACCCAGAGGTGTTCCAAATTGCTTCCCAGCCTTCATGAGGACAAGGTTTTTATTCCTCCTGGGCAGAGATTCAGCTGTTCTCAGCTTAGTAGCCAGGTAAGTATGTAAAAACACTTACGAGAGAGTTAAAGATGTGTGACAAACCTGTTTGTGTAACTGGTCATTCCTTTTGTTAAACAAGGTTGTGTCCTCTATGACCAGAAATTCATTTAAACAAGTATATGACTTAGCAAAAACATAGCTTATTTTTTTATTTTTAAGTTAGAACATGGCATGTGTCATATTTTCTAAGTTCTTATACCTGTGATTTGTATTACACACCATTTGCCTACAAATTAGGTATACAATTTAAATCTGCCAAAGCAACATTTCATTTTTGGTGCTGTTGGTTAAATAAAACTACTGTGAATGCATGGAATGCATAAAAATGCTTATCAAAACATGGATCATACTAACAGTCCAAGCACACTGAAATTCTTTAATCTCTAGCTAGGGCAGCATTCACAGTTCACTGCCTACCCATTGCCACAGGTACCAAAAGATGAATGAATACCAAATAGTAGGACTTAAAACATGGCAAAACAGATCTTAAACTCTTATTTACTTTCTAAAATATTTTCCATTGATTTTGAGTAAGTACAGGAAGGAATGTGCAGTATGAGGAAAGGGGAGAGTTTCTTTATTCCCTCATGTTTCCATCATATTTTCCTATTGCAAATGTTAATAAGGTGGTGCATGACATTCCTTAGCTATTCAAGAGTGGCACAGTGCATTTTTTTTTTATATATGGAGGGGTTTTTCTCATGAGGAAGTTGTTAAGTAAAAAGTAGAAGTGTGTTTGTGTGCTCTTGAAACATGTCTGGGCTGTAACTGTGGTGCTGAACATGCCAGAACATTACAGCATAGTTATAGATGCTTAAGATACAATACCTTCCCTTTTCTTTCTGACAGAAATACATACTCTGGTGTTTGTTGGGGAACTTCTCTTTCTTTCTCTAGAGGCATATTTAAATGCAGGTATTTAAATCTCTTTTTTGCTTCATTTTTCTTACGCTTTTTAACTGAATGTATGATAAAGAGCCTTTTGTATTTTGCCTTGAAATATTTCTGAAAAAATACCGTTCAATGGTTAGGGAGTGCTCACCCTGAGAATGTTGCTTGCTAAACCCATTGACCGTGTAGGTAGGATAGGTGACTGATTACAGCCAGACTTTTAATTAAGGAATCAAAAGATTGTTTTCACAGATAAAAGCCTCATCTTCAAACTGCTTCCTGGGTTTCTTATGAGGCTGTGGCTTGCCTGATCATCAGTTTAGGGATATGCAAAAGTTGGCAGACTGCAGTGAGCATCTGGATTGCACTTAGCAATCCAGAAAGATCTGACTTCTAAGGCTTAAAAAATACCTGACTTTGGACATTCGAAGTGCAGTGTTACAACACTTTGAAAAGTCCTGGTGCAATACAGAGAGAGGCTATTGAAGGTCTTTATAACCCACATTACTCGTGTTTGTTTCTTGGCATTCACATATTAGTCATTTATTAAATTGCAATTCAATATTATGGTATTTTCTGAGCAGTATGTGGCTTTTTCTACCATATTTCAAGCCCCCAGTACTACTACAGAATTTTCTACAATATGCAGGTATTACACTATGAAGCATTTCACAGTATTTGATCAGTTACTTCTAATCTAATGAGTTAGTACCTACCTACCAGCTTTGTGACAAAAGTGGCATTGAGATGATGTACCCCCTTCTTTAGGGCACCCCTCTGTAGGTCCCAGCAGGGGCCTTATCCTCCTGTGCCCTGCAGAGTCTTGTTACAGTTTTTGCTGAATAACACTGGTGTTTTCTCTCTTCCTCTGAGAATCTCTTGGCTATCAACATGTATTTGAGTCCTCATTGGTCTTAGACCTGCTTGCAGTGCCACTCAACTAAGAAAAAAGTCCTTTTCCTTACATTTTTTGTTGTGTTAGATTTTGGTGAAGGCTCCAGAGTAAATGCCAATTATCAATTCAATTTAATGCACTAGATTGCATAATACAGCCATTTTTTGCTAAGATTATGTACCATCTACCTAATGAGAGATCCATCTAATAAGAGAATGTTTCAGATTCTTTTGTTACGTGGCACTACCTGTTTTGAATCCATTTTGACTACAGTCAGCAAGAGGACTGGAAAGTAGTGAAGACTAATTCCTGGTGTTGTTAGCAGGCAAAAATGTTGTTTGTTGCTGGTCAGCAACCTTGCAAGTCAGCATGTCAATAGAGTTAACTAATCTAGAGATTTCAGAGACATGTTTGGCAAAGTGTCTGGTGGTCATCAAACATTCTTAATGGTGAAGACCTGGACTGGGTAGTAACACTGTGAAAAGGGAGAGCTTCCTTCTTCTCTTTATATTAGCACAGACTTTCTAATGCTACAATTTGGCTGTAGTCTCAGTATCTGCCATTTGTAAGTTTGCTACAAGGTGCTAAAAAGTCAAGAAGGTGAGGGCATGAGGGAGAGTGGAAACTCTCTAATGGGATGGAGTCCACTGCTGGCAGCCTCGTCATTCCTCTGTCAAAGCATTTGATTTTTTTAAAACAGTGATATAACGTATGTGTCATTAGTAATGACGCACCTTTAGCTTCCAAACTGAATGTGTGCCATTTAGGTTTATTTCTAATGCTTGTTACTAGAGTTAATAGGTAAATGTTATTTTAAAAGATGCTGCTAAAATTTAATTAGTATCTCAAAGCTGTTTTAATCACGTTTATAAATGCTAAAATGTTATGAATCAAACAATTGAATGAATCATTCCATCATTGTATAATTAAGACTGACTAAAAGTAAAATTATATTTTAATGGCCCTCTTCTTTTCCCATCGAGGCCAGTGGCTAGAGTCCCATTGACGTCAGAAAGTACAGGATTAGGCCTTAATATGATCTGCCTTTTTTGTGAGTAACCTCAGTATAGAATGCTTTTTCTTTTTTTTAAAGGATAAATGCTTAGCTGACTGTTTAGTCACTTGTTCAAAGCTTGTAGATTGAAAAAATATTTCTGAGCTAACATAAATATTTTTCTCAAAATCTAGCAGATCTTAAAATTGTTTTTTCAACCCTGAAAACAGATCATTGAAATATTGATCCTGTGGCTTGAGGTTTGTATGTTTACCTATGTTACTGAAACAATAACTTCTGTAGCCTGTTTTGAATTATTTAGTGGGAACAGCATTACCTGGCTCACTTTGAGGTGCATCCACCTCTGCTTCTGTTCAGTGGCACGCAGCGGTGTGACACTTAGTGCCATTGCAAAGCAACAGCTACTTTGGGCTCAGCTCAGCTCTTTTAATTGTTGATCCAAGTTTGGATTGCCAAAGCTGAAATCTCAGTAGCGTAACAAGTTGATAACCACAGCAAGGTGAAATTTGTCTCAAGGACATAAAGAATATCAGGTCAAAGGACTGTAGTAAACTGAGAAGAGTAATGGAATTGCTGTGGGGGGTCACAATCCTCCTGACTTTCAACACATGCTCTGACTATGAGTTTGATTATGAATTAATGGATATTTTTTCAACTCCTGACACAGAAAAGACAAAAATAGTAATTTTTTTTATTTAATGAAGTGAAAGAAAATAAATTCAAGGTTTCTTAGATGCTGTGGTGGTGTTGTGCACTGGTTCCTCTAGGTATTTGTATGAAAACCAGAAAAAGAGAAGCTTCTGTCTCATATCCCAAAGCTGGATTTCTCACTCCTTTCTAAAGATTCATCACTGTTTTTCACAGCTAACTAAACACATTCTTAGTGTGTAAGCATTTTATACAAATTGGATCCCCCTGGGGAGAACTGAGAAAGATCGTAAGTTGAATATTGTATGTGTGGTAGTGTTCAAGTTGTTATCTGAGAGTGCAAGAAGTTCTGTTTTGAATTCTTGGCCTGAGTCAGGTGGACTTCAAAGTTGTGTTTTCTGTATTGTGATGATTTATTGAATTGCAGAATTAAGAGAGACAAGGAAAAGAAGAAATAATAAAAACCACCAGTTGCTTTTCTGACAACTCCATGCATGCAAAAAGCCAACAAAAATTAAATGCTTTAGGATGGCTGGAACTGTTTTTTCAAAAAGGTGTTCTATTTGTCAGAAAGTTTGTCTCATATCGAAATACAAGTATTTATCTCTAAGAAGTCTTGTAATCTGAACATTGCTGCTGTAGCACAGTTAAAGTGTGAATAAGTATCTTCACCAAAATACTACTTTGCAGTAGGGGGAACTAAAACAAACAAACAAAAAAGGGGTATTTTTTTTAAAAGTGTTGTGCCTGTGAGAGATTTCTTAAAATGAAACAAGAAAAAGTGCTAGGACATTTCTTTATATGAAGTATAAAATTAGCGCATAAAATAGTTCATGTTTGTGTGAATGAGTTTACATTTGAGATCAAAACATATGTTACAAATAGCTCTTTTTTTTTCAGAGCTCAGTAATGCAGCCAGTAAACTCATAGCCATAAGAAGTGTAACTTAGAGGGAAGAGTGGTCAAGAAAACTGGAATAAGAATTATTTGTTCAGTTCATTATTCAATGTGCCTCTTGCCGCAGACTGAAAAAAAAACCAGACACAAATCAAAATTCATCTTTTCCAGTTCAGAATGAAAAAGAAAAGAAATTTGAAAGAGCAGAATAATGTAATTTTAATTTATTATTATTCTATATTGTCTCCTCTATTTCAGTGGAATCAAAATTTTAATAACACTGGTGAAGGTATCCGTAAAAGCTCTTAAACCTAGGTAATTTGTTTCATCTGACTAACACATTTTACATATTGTGCATTTAATAATGAGTAAAGTAGCTAGGCCAATAATAAACCAGTACAATAGAGACAAAAGAGAACACTGATTTAAGGTCATTGTGTCAAACGCAGCAAAATACTCTGTTTATAGCATGTCAGGAATGGCTTTACAATTAGCACTAATTACTGCGAAAAAAATCAAAACATCAGCTTTAAGGAAGGACACTTTTCAGTGCAAGATCAAAGCCATGTCTCTACAGAATAGCAAAGCTGTTTAATTGCACTGAAGTGCTAATTGGATTTTGAGGTGCTTTCATGTGTTTCCCCCAATTAGCCAGTCATCCCTGACCAAATCCACCTAGGAAGAGATTATGAGTTTTAAAACTCTGGTCTGCACAGTTGCAACTGGGGCTACCTGTGTAAAAGCAGTAGTGCCTTATTTTTATGTAAACTGAGGTCTTTCATGTTACTAGGCTTGCAGGGATGAATAAGTAGGGAGCAAAGCAACCCCATGCTACGTGGTAAACAATTACTTAAATATTCTGTCGTCTTCATATCAGTGCAAGAAAACAGAAAAGCTACAGCTAACCCCCTTTTTTGTTACTTAGTTCATCAGTACACAGTGTTTAAAGAGAGCTTTTGATGCCTGAGGAAAGACTTGTCTTCAGAGGTTTTATCTGTGCTCTGCATTTCTGTTAATTAGAAAGAATGATTTAATATTTTTTTAGGGAAAATTTGCAGTCTTCTCCTAACTTTTTAAATAATTTAATTTGTGGTTTTCGTATTTGTGGAAATTACTGCAATGATTTTTTCACTAACCTTATTTATGAGTTTAATTAACATCCTATATATTTATAAAAGCACAAAAAGTCAAGGTAGTGATGACAGTTTAATACTTATTAAAATAAGTATTTAGTCAGTGGTAAAGAGGCAGGAAGGGTATCTGCATGCCATTCCGGCAAGAGCATTTTATTGCATGCTCATTGCCAAAGGCTGGAGAGGCAAATACGAGGGAACATGGCTGCGCAGTCCAGGGGAAAGGTGGGATCAGGGAGCGGGAACCAATGGGAAAGCTCTGGGGGAGTGACCAGGCTGACAGACACCCACGGAATCCAAACCGGGACCGGTCACCCCAAGGAGCAGTCCACCTCAAGGGGAGGGGAGACCCTGGCCCCCCCAGCACAATGTAAACTCCCGGGCCATCACAACAGTTGATAAAACCCATACGGTTTCAGAAAAAGCTATTATTTGTCTGTAGTTGAACTGTGTCAGATACTCATAAACCATCATCTCTCAAGGCAAAATGCAGATACACTCTTTTTCCTAACATCATTTTTTTCTGCATTTTAAGAGTCTTACATCTTCCGCCTCCAAATGCTTAGACAACTTGCTGTCATCCAGTCGTAACTGTAGTGGGATCCTGAGGAGGCAGGTACTTTTCATCCTGATGGAAGGGAGGCATAGAGCAGAGCTGCCTACATGGGGACGTAGTGAAGCCCTACAAGAATGTCTTCATGCATCCTTCAAGGACTCTGAAGTCCCATCAGAAATTGCTCTCAAATGTCCTATTGAGATTTTCCCTAATAGAGCAAAAGGACTTGTGTAAAGGAGACTCCACCCAGGTGACCAAGCTCCTGTCATGCACTGTGGTGGGATTCATCACAGGGCCGCTCTGCAAGTTACTCCACCTGAATTCTGAGCATTCACACTCTAAAGCCCTGCCCTTGCAGTCACAGCATTGTGACTGGTCCTGTCTTCCTCCCTCCTGTGCCACAGAGTTCCTGGATGAGTCCACTGGGTTTTGTACTTCCTGAGAACGAGTTTTTCTCATCAGTTAATTAACCATAGCAGATTAATCAAGCAAACATTTGGACCCTTTGTGTGTGCAGTGGAGCAATTATGGGAAGGTAGGGTGAGGAGATCAGTAGTCTGGAGCATCCTTTAGATGCAGGAAGGAACTTGGGTGCAAACCAGCTGGGTGCTTGCAACATCTGCATTTTGAGACCCTTTATAGAAATGACTGAAGACTGATGCAATCAGAAGAGTGAGTAGGAACCATCATGATTCTGTGACATAAGAGCAAAATATTTGAGTTTGGTGACAAGTGTCCTAGTTCCTTCATAAGTTTGTACCTTTTGCAGTGCAATTTGTAACATTTAAACATGCAGTTTATATCAAACATGCACTGATGCGCTATCACATGAAGGCAGAGTTTTTCTCTCAAACTATGATTATTATTATTGCTGTTGGTTACCTGGTAAACTTTAGGGTTTACTATTATTGTGATAGTTCTTTGAAATTGAAGGACTCCATGGAGCAAACATCCTGTACACTTGACATTTTATTGTGATTAAGGTCTTCCAGACCAGGCTCCCATACCTTAAGAGGCAACTAAAGTAGCAGGTCTGTCATGATGATTTCAAGATACTTTTTTTCTTTCACAACATTGCAATAGAAAATAGTTTTGATTTGTCATTTGAATATTTGCTCGACTTTAAGGGAACATACAGTTCCCTTGAAACCATTTACTTTAGTTTTTGAGTTGAGTCTGAATTTGAGAAACATTTATTGTTTTTACAAATTGTTAACTTCACCTTGTAGGACCTAGCTTCATTGGTTCTTGACTGTGAGAAGACACTCAACAGAGAACATCACTGGGATGAATTGTGTAGGACTTGAATGCAGAACACATACTTGCACATGAAGAGTTCTTTATCTGTAGTTAATTTTTATTGCTCTCAGACAAAAAGCTACAATGCTAAATAAAAATTAGGATTTCAGGTGCTTAAGTACATAATTTGCTTACCAGACCAAGAGGCCAATAAATCTTGCATCTAAGAATAACTTGCATCGTATGCTTTACAAGACTATAAAAAAGAAATATCTGTAGAGGAAGACTAATTCTAACCCCAGCCTGCTACCAGTCAGGCTATAGCATTTTCTAACAAGTTGTGACATGATGAACTAAATGCTATACTGTAATGTTAACATTGTTCAATTGTTTATGCAAGAATTTTTAATTTTGTGTTATTTACACATTTTGTATTTATAATGAAATTTAAATAATGTCACTGCTTACTCTCTTGAAAGTACTTAACAAAGTATTTAGAGTATGCACTGTAGCTGTGTAAATGGTAGTATTACTAAATTTATAATTTCATTACTTTTTTATTTTATGAGCCTACAGTTGCTGTTACCTTACATTAACAGGAAGGTGTGTTAGAATTATAGTCTTAGTTTTAGTACACTGTTCATTACTAACTGTAGGAGTACATTCTGTGCTTTTTCCTAATTCAATCTAAAATTCTTTTAGCTTTAAGAGGAAATATGCTACAAGTGTATATGCATATCTGAATCTGACAGTATGAACTGTACCCATGCCACATGCCACAGATATTTTTATCCTTTTTAAAGGACTTACACAAAGATCAAGTATCATGAAAACAGTAATTACACTATAAGCTTTCAAGAAAAAGTTTTTCCCATTGTGCTTTTATTTACTGTTGAATTGTTCCTCTTTTAATAAACAAGACTTATATTGACTCAGCAGTTGGCCATTTCTCAGTTGAGACTGGCAACACTTAAGGAACTGTGATTTAGTGAGTTAAGTTTATTTGTTAAATAACTTAGATGCAGAATTGAAAAGTCTCAGCATTAAGAAGAGAGAATTTCAAATACAGCTAGGACAGTAGACATACGTTTTATATTTAATGCTTAGTCTCTCCTTCACATGTAAACAGTTAGTGTTTTGTTATTCCAGAATACATGCTTTGCACCACAGCTTTTATGTCTACTAATGTATTGGAGTTTATTCACTGTTAGTGCCTGAATTCAGTCAGAAACTGTGTCCTTGTATGACCTTGGTCATTGGCATTTTCATCCTTCTTTGGTGTTCAAAAACATATTTTTAAAGGAAACTTGAAAAGCACCAGCTTAACAGGAGCTGTAGTGTTTGGGAAAAATTCTTTCTAAAGTCTATGAAAAAAAGTTAGGCCAATTTGCATTTAAAAACTGAAGTATTCCACTCCTTTATGCTCTTCTCTTTCTCAAATGATCCGGTTTTTCACAGTGTCTGTGTGAACATCATTACCATATTGCTCTCAACACTTCAGATCCTGCCAGGATCTGAGCATAGAGACATACAATGGAGGATAAGGGTGCTTTGCAACTCGTAGGAACAGCCTTTGTTTGAAAGGCCCTGAGGATGAGCATCTACTTTTTTGTTTTAAGTTCCATGAGGTCATGGTCCTTTTCGGTTTTCACCCCTCCATCCTATGTGCTGAAGGACTGGAAGTGATTGAAAGGCCAGGCTGTTCTAAGCATTCCTTACATGTTTTTTTTTATTCTGAAGAAACTAAAGTTAGCTCTCACCTATTTTACATATATACACATCTGTACATCTATACATATATGCACACATACATAGATACATACATATATATACATGTGTATGTGTGTATGTATCTATGTATGTGTGTGTATATATATGTGTGTGTATATATATATATATGCACACGTAAAAATAATTACATTTAGTGTATTTTGAATCTGAATGTCTACTAGAGTCATAGAATGATTCAGATTGGAAGGGACCTTGAAGACCACCCTCTCGCCATGGGACACTTTTCACTTGACCAGGTTGCTCAGAGCCCCATCCAGCCTGGCCTTGAACACTGGCGGGGGTGAGGCATCCACAGCTTCTCTGGCCAACCTTTGCCAGGGTCTCATCACCCTCACCACTATCCTAGAATTTTCAAGTAGTTCTTATGACTCTTGAAGAGTATCTTTGTAAGAGTAGTTATAGAGGAAACTTAAGAGTACAGATCTGAATATTATCTTCAGAAAGTTAAGCTCACTTTCAACAAAAGCCACAGATGATACTCTATCACTATGGGGCAATTTTTTTGTTTAAAATAATAAATTACGGTTTTCTGACAAGTTGGGGCATTTTTCATGGAGAGGGCCTGTTGGTGACACTTTCTGAAGTGCTGCAACATTTTACTAATTTAAAAAAGTCTGCCTCAGATCGATTGCGACCTTATCAATAGGATGGTCTCATTCATCTCCTATGCCGGCTGCTGTCGCGTTGCACACTAATGGCTTTCAACTGCAGTTACTCCTTTTAGGAGATTCAACGCTTTTCAGTGCTTTCAAATGAGCTTTAGAGAAGGTGAAGCACTGTTAGTGGCTTGCTTCAAGACAATGCCTTTCACTATTACATTCCTCAGTTGTATCGTATGAAAATGTAACTTATTAAATTGTAAATGACAGTGTTTTCTTAGGGATGGGTAAGAAACATATGGTAAATTTCTACCTCTTTTCTATTCAATAAGTAATACTATCAATAACATGGTTCAAATAAGTTTTCTAGTTGTAGGGGACAGTGTGTTCCATAGCTGTGACTTTGTTTTGAAATGTAGTGAAGAGTTTGGCACTCTTCATTAGATACCTGTTTTGAATTCCTTTGCAATTTGTCCACACTTTTGGGAATAATTTCTCCATGGGAGATACATGTTTCAGTTTAACCTTCTGAAAGATATTTGTTCAAGCAGTTCAGCAGTTTTCAAGAATTAAGTTAGGTTGTTTAGTCCACATGAACCATTAATAAAATAATTTCATTGAGTAGCTGTCATGACTTTGAAATTACATGAAGTTTGATGTCAGGGTCATACTAGTGTAATTACTCTAATTGTACAAATTCATCCACATGTGCCTAAATTGTAATAAAATATGTTTGCATATATTCAGAGAATACTTGTCAGAGGTTGGCAATGCTTGGTCTGTAGTGGGTATTATGTATCCTTTCACCTTCATCTAAATTATCTGGAAAAAGGGCACAGGCCTTTAGGGACTCGCAGCTGCTATTGGCTACTATAAAGTAAACAACCCTTTGTCCAGTGGGGAAAGCCAGCAAAGAATGTACTTCCTGTGCACTATGCACTCCTCCATCCAGCACTCTGGATCCTGGCAAGCCAAAACAAAGGAAATTGTTAGGAATGAGGAGGAATGATCAGAGACGTTCAAAGTGGAGGTCTAGGGAGAAGGCATGCAGACAAATTCCCGGAGAAAAGTAGAAAGTTGTTGCTGGAAACAGAGGAGGAGGATAAAATCAAAGTGAAGAGTGTTAGAGCTACAAAGAGGGAGGCAACAGTTCAAAAAGTTTGAAGGGAAAACAGGCAGAAAATGTTGGGAGATAAGAATCACGAGTTGGTCAATGAAATAGGGGAAAAACATGAGGTAGAAACATCAAGAAAACAGCAGGGGGGTGGGGATGAATAAGTTTATGCTCACTAGAGCGTATTCCTCCAGAATCCAGAGATTTTGTATCAGCTTAATCTCAAGGAGGAGAAACAGGATGTTGCATTTGTATGACAGCCATTGATGATAGTTGTGGATATTTTAATTTTATAGTTCTACAAAATCACAAAAAAAAAAAAAAAGGAAGATAAACATGGGGGAAAAAGGTATTTAACATTAAGATTCTAAGTGCTTATTAGGATCAATGCACTGGTGAGGAAAGTTCTGAATGATTAGTTGCCTGGTTATTTTGTGTACATTGCATGATAGGTTTTAAATGTCTGTTGCATAATGCTTTCCATTCTCTCCTTTGAACAGGATGAATTTTGTGTACTAGGGACACATTAGGGCTGCAATAAGGCTGTTGTCTGTAGTACATCTGCTTCTTTTATTGCGGAAGTTGGAAAATATGTAGTGGATGAATTGGAGACTGTAGAAGAAAGCATAGTGTCATGCTAAGACAGCCAAATGCTCTGCCAGAGAGCTGAATTGCTGCATGCCTCTGCCAGAGGCTTCCTGTGTGGTGCTAGGCAAGGAATCTAGATTTTTGCAGGCCCCTCTGTGTCCCAGTGTATCGACCTACTGTATTTTGGGTGCATAGGTGAAGTCAGAATGCTCTCATGAGGTATGGTGAAAACCTCTGTTGCCAGGCACTTTAGCATTATTTGATAGTTTCAATCCTCTGGCCATTTCTGGCTTTAATCTGCATCTCAGTTCCTATGTGTAAAATTGTGATGATAATACAATTCAGTCTAGCTGAAGGTATAGTTATGGACGTACTGTCAGGTCATAGTTTTTGTGAAGAACAAAGGCACAGTACCTGTGTCACCATGTCCCTAGGTTGTAAGCATAAAAGCATATTGTGTGCAAAAATAAGAGTACATTTTGAGGTTAGTAAGAAATGTTAAATTGATTCTCATTCAGTGGCAAGCAATCTATTCTGCACATTCAGTGTGACAGGGGTTTGTTGAGCTCTCATGCATAATTACCATTCTGTCATCATCACATGGAGTCATGAAGGATGAAATTAAACAGCTAACCTAAGTACTAGTTTTGCCTAACTTTTGTGTGTTTGGATTTACAGTGTTCCATGTCACTCTGTGTTTGTTTGCACATTTTCATCTGTTTTGGCCCTCCTAAAAACATACTTATCTTCTAGGTTTTCAACAAATTTCAGATAAGTCTCAGATGTCTTAAATTGCAATAAATTTCATTAAAACAGTCTTCTGGGTGAAAGATAGAAACACCAGTAGTTGCCCCAATTAGTGAAGTGTCTAAAATGCCACATGTCAATTTTTATTACATGTTCAAAGATCCTGGTAAAAATATCTACTATGAATGCTCTAATTGTTAGAGTGAATGCTGTATTACATGTCAGAGTACCTCATCCTCAGTAAGAATTTCTCTTCTGCTTGAGTTCCTTACTCATTGATAACTTTTCCTTCCTATGTTCGTTCTTTTCATATATAAAATATTAGAGGCTTTTCTACAAGTCTTAGCAAAATACAATTAAAAAATCAGCAGCAACATAAAGCCTCTGGAAACCACGCTTCTTAATTCATAAGATACTATAGCTAGTTCTTTGATTTTATTTTCTTTTTTCTTTTTCAATTTAATTAATGTGATTTTAAAATAATTTGGGAAGTATTATGAAACTTTTGTGTTAGCAGGTTGTGCCCATGCAGGAGCTTGTGGTTCTGTAGTGCACACAGTGATCTAAGGCTGATAGATCATGCACATCCCAGCTGCAGAGTAGGATTCCTGAGGGCTGGGTCTGAGCCCACCACCAAGCCCTGTCCAGTCTCCAACCATGTCTGACAGTGCATTTTGTGCCCTTTTCCTTCTAAAACCTGTACTGTTGACAAGGTTTCTGTTTCCCATACTCTGTAGAGAGCTGGATTCCGGGGCTGCATAGGAGTGTTTGTCAGAGTATAAAAAAATACACAAACTTGCAATGTCTGAAAGCATTTATTTTTTTGTTTATTGAAACAGTTTATTGAATTTGTTGCTCTCTGTGTAAGTTATGCCGTCACTACCTGTGGTAATGATGTTACCATGATGCTGCTGTCCCCATTCCTACTGAGCTGCACAAGAGCAGTCTTTAATCTGCCGTGTTACTGCACTGTTCCTCGCAGCACCATGAGTGACTGTAAAATCTCTAGCAGCAAACTGGGGAATCCACTTACACTAGGCATTGTTTAAGAACAGAGCAAAAGAGTCCCTGTGGTCCTTACCCTTCAGAGCTCATGCTCCATGTATAGAACTGGAGGCCAGAGGTAAATAAAATGAAACTGGAAAATGCAAAGAATCAATGAGGCAGTCACGGTCAGCATGAAAGACAGCAGTCTCAGCATGCCAGTGTCATGACAGTGATGGCAATTTTTGAGAATCCATGATATTTACCATATTTAAACTCACAAAAGTTACTAGAGTCTGGAGGATAAGAGATTTTAAGAGAAGTCTGACATTTTTATTGCATGGGTTGCATGCAGTTTTTTTTAGGCTATTGCTTATTTAAAGTTATTTGGGAATGGTTTTTCCCAGGTAGTTGTTCCTGAGGGATTTTGTGAATGATACAGAATATGTTATACTAGCTGGTTTATTGTTTTATAAATTATGAAGCCTTTCTACCTGAGTTCTGAAAGTTTCCTGTGTGTTATTTAAATTGTGCCACTCATGCCCTTGGCTGAGATTTTTCAGCATGTTCAGTTTAGAGAGCCATTTTTTTTTTTTTTAACAATAGAAAAAAAAATATATGCTAATCCTTATGCTCTAAAATATTTAAATCATCCAGGTCCAATCTGTCTAAAAATTTTATCTATTTCTGGTAAAACAATCTGTTTGGGTTCAACAGACAGTGGAATTATTAAAGAGAAATAAACAACTTCAGAGCTCTTCCCTGTAATAAAACCGTAATTATTGATGTTTCAGCTACTCTTTTAAATCTGAGTGTGCCTGAATGTATGGAAACATATACTGAATACAAGGAATCCTTCTTATGTTAAATCTTTCTTAAAGGACTGTTGGGGAAAAAATCAGTATAAGGACGATAATAGCTTTTTTTTTGATTCTCAAAGAACATGAAAGAAATACCATGACTGAGAAGGTGGAAAGATACAAAGATGATACCCTCAGTCTCATAGCTAGAGAAGATAGTGTGTGAGATTGAAAGCAAAATGAGATAAAATAGATCAGTGAATCTTGAAATCAAACAGAAACATGAATTGACATACATTATTTTTGGGACAGAAAAATAAATTAACAAATATATGTGACCACAGTCTGGGTAATTTTCTGGAATGTACTATCAGCACACAGAATAAGAAAAATGCACACTTGGCATAATTCAGCCAATTTTAATCTTGATTTTCAGATTGATTTTTTCATTTTAGAATTGCATAAACAATTATAAATAGTGGAGGTGCCTTGCAAAAGTATCCTTATTTATTTAGTTCCGTATAAACATAGTGTCATCACTGTGGGTGATCAGCATCATTGAAAGTAGAGGTGGCAGCCTTAGCAAAAGTGCATTGCTGGAGCTGGAAAACAGGATTGAGAAAGTGAGTGAGAATTCTCAAACACATTTCCCTGAGCCAGCAGTAAAGTTTATTTTATGCCAGTGACCTCTGACTTGGAGCAGGGGTTGTCTGGTATGACAGTACTGTCTGTGTGCTGCTTGTGACAAGGCAGAGGTCCTGATGGCTTCCTCTGCTCTTAAATATGACCTCAGAACCAGTCAGTTCTTCAAATATGTATGTTTGCTATAAATAGAAAACGCAGCAGTTTTGAAACTCATCATTATGATTCAAACATTGCCTGTATGAATTTATGACATCTGGAATTACAGCATGTTAATCAACTAGAATGCCTTTACGTACATGTGATGATTGTCACAGATTATGACTCATGAATCACTGTTGCATGAAATATGGCTTACAGTTACTCATTTCTAAAATTGTAATAATTTTCCAAGTGTTGTATGTATTTACATGTGTACAATACAACGTTATTTTTAAACTTTAAAACTGCCTGTACATTCATAAGATCCTTGGCACAATACTCCTATGTTAAATATCTCAAATTTAAGGAAAAACATTTGTTAAATGAGAAAGGCACAATGTAGTGTCTGAGGACAGCACCAAGAAAATTCTTCAGAGTGAACTAACTGCAAAACTGGCAAACAGATTTGTACATTTAGGAAATGCTAAGCATCTTGGATAAATTATATTTCTAGCATGATGGAAATGAAGGTGAAGGACATATATATAAATATGTATGTGCATGCGTGTGTCTGTGGATGTATATACATATAAGTAATGTATATATGTAAAGTTCCCGAAATAATAGTTTTGTTTTTGACAATGTTTGATGGTAGTAATTTCTATTGAGGAAATATTTAACAGTATCGCAGAACTAGGGAAAAGGGCAACCTTTATGGCAATCATGTTTGTACTGTCTTAGAGCCCTGTGCAGTTTTATACTAATAAATAGCTTCAGCCATATAAGAATACCAGATGAACTTAAGATATTTATGTATCTTTCTTTCTACAAATATGGTGTATTCTGGAAGATGATTGAGATTCGTGTTCACACTGATCTCCCAAAATGATGCTTTCTTACTTTTTTAGAAAGCTTGATCAGTTACTTCATGCCAGAGGGAGTTACCTACCACCCCATGTGAAAAGATGCTGAATGGGTATTTTGATGTGGTGTAGGTGCAGGCCTATTATGAGTAGTAGGAAGTTGTGTCACAGTTGATGGGACCATAGAACAGCATTAAATAGTGATGTTATCCCGTGTTTCTTTATGTATACCTGCTTTTTCTTCTAGCTCAGGAAGCGATTTAGGTGGAAAGACAAGGAAACATTAACCTATTCTTCTGCAATATGCTGTTATGTAAACATCAGAAGGGTAAAAATCACTTGGCTTGAATATTGAAATTATTTTAAGATACGAAATACCTGTTTCTGTGTACTTTACTACAGAGCCATTGTTTACTCTGGTAAAAAGACCAAGTTATTTAAAACAGGATATACATCCTCTGCAAGCTGATATTTTATGAGACGTGAAAGAATACCAGTCTTTCGTGCATCACTTCAAAGATACTGAAAAGAAACTTCCAGATTAGTTATGTTTTTCTGTTCCGTTTAATATTTCTATGTTACAGTACATGGATTTTTCTGAGGAGCACTACTAGTGAAGCATGGTTTTCTCTGGATTTGCATTTGTGGGCTGAGCTCAGGTTGAGCCCCTGATGTCACGCTGCAATTGTTTCCTCCATGTGAGCATTGATGGGTGCTCAGAAGAGAGCTCTCTAAAACCTCATGAGAAATTGGCAGCTTTGATACTCCTCCTGTGCTGCACCCAACAAACGCGGGTCATGTTGAAATGGGGCATTGGGCTTTTCAGGTTTTGTTGGTGTGTGGAGGTCAGGAGAAGGGAAATGTGGGCACACTGACGCAGGCAGGAACTGAATGTGCTTTGTTTACCCTGTGTTCTCTTGGGGCACCAGGTCAAAGACCCAGTGCCGGTTGTTGGCAGGTCTGGTGTTAGTCCTGCTGCCCCAGGTGACCATGGTGACAGTATGTGTAGGTGCACTGTACAGAATGATGAAGCCTGGAATTTACCACAGAAAATTTCCTGCGGTGACGTGATTAAATATGGAAATTAGTGTGTCATGGCAGTCTTTATAAGCTGTAATCTGTTCTTTTGTTCTAGTAAATTAATTCTGTAGTCAGCTCTGCAAGTCAATTTACTTCTAGTTTTCAAAGATCCCATTTTGGCATTTACATTGAGTTACACAGCTATTAAGGAGAAAGAACAATAATCAGAATTAAAAGCACCGAAACTTTAAATATTTTTTTAAATTCAGGATTGAGATATTCAGTAACAGTGATGGTTAATACATTTGATTAGTTTTTATGTTGGACTGTAAGAATATAAAACAGATGGCAGAAAAGGCTATTACTAACTGTGATACTCTGTAATTTCTCTCCTAGTAAATTCCAAGTTTGCTGTTTTTTCTTGGCTAATTATTTTTATTTCTGAAATAAGTATTTTGATTACGTATCAGGGGATGTGGTGCAAATTGATCTCAAGCTATAAGTAAATTCAAAATCAGAGGTTAATACATTGTTGTACACAATTTTCTTCATGGCTATATTTTATAGATTGAAATATTTTTTCAATCTTATTTTAGTAAAAGAATGAGTTATTATAAATGAGATTGGTAGTAATATTTTATCATTTATCTTTTCTGGTTCTCAAAACAAATAAAGCAGATGTCTGAAATCATAACATATTGTGTTAATATACTTTAGGGCTTTTCTGTGTAGTGATGAATTAGTGTATATAAACACACATGAATGTGGGAACTATAACTCAAATTAAATTCATCATCTGCTGCTGGCATAAACCAAGGGCAGAAGAAGAGAAATAAAATCACGTTTGATATAGTGTTGGGTTATATAAATTTCATTTCTATATTTAGAGTTTAATTTTGCAGATTTCTTTCTATAAGTAGTCCCACTGAAGTATGCTATGTTCATTGTGCAGAAAGATGCATATATATGCGATGACATAAAGTAACTGAAGTTTTTGTAGTTATTTAGATGTAGAACCTCTGCATGTGTGTTAATTGTGTTTACAATCACAACCTTAATTGGAAACCTGTATTTCTTTTTGAAGGTAGTGGATAAAAATATAGAGGAAGACATCAGTTATGAGGGAAAGTTACCTTGCCCCTTAATACCCTGCACTTTTATTGTAATTTTCACCTTGTGTGACCACTAGAAAGGAAAGAGCATACACTACCTGATAGCAAGATAGCTCTCTGTTGAGGAGGATTGGTATTTTAGCCTGATGTGTTTCACTTGGATAAACAACAGTATAAATCAACTGAAAAATAGCTAGATGACATTTTTTAATCCACATTTTGATGGAGGTTTTTTTAGTAATGCATAATAATTAGTATAAAAGGATTGTGTACTTTTAAGTAAGCACACAACTGTAAAAACTGAGGTTACTCAGATTAAACATTTTATTAATTGAATACTAAATAACCTTCAGATAAACAGATTTTCTTTGTTCTCTATGGGAACAAATAAAGCAAGAAATAATGACCTAATACTGAAACAGCACAAAAAATACAATTGTTTATCAATAAAAAAAGTCATGCTGTGAAAATGTTTTTACAAGTGGCAGTAAAGAACTGCTGATTAGACTCTTTCACTGGAAAATTTTAATTTTTATTTTTAATCCAAAGCCAATGAATCAAAGTGTTTAGAAAGATCTTACAAAGTCAATACCAGCCTAATTAGTTTTTTCTTTATGAGAATCTGTGATACTTACCATGCCTAGACTAGCAAAAGTTACTAGAGACTGGAGGATAAGAGATTTTAACAGAACTCTGCCATTTTTATTGTGTGTTTGGTTAGCTGTTATAATTTGAGACATGGGAAAAAAAACGTGGCATGAAAAAGACCATAAGCTTATTTTACTTTTCCACAAGGACATACTTTTTCCTCAGTCGCATGGAATTGCATCCTCTGCAGTTGGATTTCAAGATGAGGGGTTTGAGTCTTCGGGCTCAGAAAGAGCTCATCTCCATGACATATGTTTCCTCAGGAATTTTATAAGTTAATGCACTCTGCTATTAGTAGCCTGCACAGTATCTTCTTCTGTGCCCGCAATATGTCTCGGTCTCTAGAAAGAGACAGAGCTATAGAGAGGTAGGAGTGAGTAAGATAACATGCAAATTTTATTCAGTGGCATTCAGCTGAGAACAATTGTATTGTATTCATTGTGTTCTCTTTGCCAGTCTGTGTGTGAGGGTTGCATGGATTGCCTGACCAAAATGTAAGCCTGTTCTTGTGGCCAACACTCCTGAGTGCAGTAAGCAGACAGATGTGAAGGGGAGGGAGAGTGGGTGGAGGGGACAGTCCTCATCCAGCCTGGTCCTGGACAGTACAGTTTTCCAGTTTTTCGTGGCTTGAGCCTGGCCCAACAGGCAGGATGGGTGTTCAGACTCCCCCAGTACTCCAGAGCAATGCTGCAGCTGCACCAAGGTGCAAAGTACTGAACTGCCTTCAGTGAACCAAATTCAAGACTGAATGTTCTTTTAACTGCTGTGTATTACTTTAATAAATACTCACTGCTCTTCCTGGGAATAGGGGGGAAAATTGTGCATAGTCAGCACTGAAATGAAGAAATTTTTCTCATTTTTTAAAAAGCATTGCTGAAAACACCAAAGAGTATGGAAGCACTTCCAATTGTAGCACTGTAGTTCAATATAGCATTAATTATTGTCATGCTACTTAATGCCCATAGGTATTTCAAATGCACAGTAAGAACAACAGTAAAAATACAAGGAAATCTTCAAATTATGCAGGTTTAAAAGTGAAACATATGGCTATTTCCTAGAAGATCTGTTACTAGTAATGTAGCATATGGGTGTCCATATGGAAAGGATTGCACTGCCAGTACTGTAGAGATTAAACTAATATATCACTACTAAGGAGATAGAAAAATGTGCCTTAGTCACTTGCTGATTATTAGTGTTGGTAATGCAATTTTTTGTTTTGTTTATTTTTTCAAAGCTGCAGGGTAGACTGATTATTTGTAAAGGCATAGCTTATAAAATTGTAAAACATAGCTATAGAGTATTTGAATAAATTCATAAGCTGTATCTAATCCAACTTACTGCATTTATATAGCAGTGTACTTACTGTACTCCGCATCAAAAACCAAATCTGTTTACATTCATTAAAATAAAGTGATTCATGCTACAGTGACTCAGTTATATTCCTGAGCTATGTTTCTTAAGTCACTCATTAAGTTCTTTCATTTATTCTGTCCTTTCACTGAGAGGGGTCCAATGGGGAATTTGTCTTCTCCCCCATTTTCATATCTGGCAAATAACCAATCGTCTCACAAGATGCTTTTCTCCACCTTATTTATTTCCTTCTTAGTTCAGATTCACACTGTACTTGTTACCTTGCTGTTTTCTGTTACTAGCATCTGAAGTGGAAGGGTTTTCCTCTATGTGGACTTCAGCCATTAGGAGAAGAAATCCAGGCTGCCTTGACACTGCACTCTACCAGGAACATGAGCACTTCCCAGTAGCATCTGCTCCATCTTTGAGTTAAAAAATTCCTGAAGGCCTAAATTTGTATTGTTATTGTTACGTTATATTTGATCCGTCACAGACAGTAGGTGCTTCAGAAAGATGTGGTGGTCAGGTACAACAAGTTCTTACTCACACCTAGGATGGATCTTCTCCAGTATAAACACTTCACTCAGTGATTAGTTTGCAGCAGGACTGATTTAGAGATAATTCATGTTCACGCCTACTTTTATTATAAGCAACCAGGGATGTTAGTGATGGTTGCAAAATCAAGTTTGCTGGCAGAACTTTGTAGCACTTTCATCGAAGATCTGTATCAGATATTTTTAATAGTGTTTTTAAGGTTTTCAGTAATGGAAGTCAATTTAAAGTATAGCCATTTGCGGAAAAAACATTCATAGGATTTAAGGTGTGCTTGACGGTATTCCTGCATGTGAGGCTAATAAAAAGTGTCGTATTCCAGTCCGATGGTGTTAGTTTGTGCCCAGCACAGAACACCTAAGTGCCAAGCATTGTGTAGTGTGTGTTTCTTTTTTGAAAGCTATGTAAATGGGTTATGTATTCACCAGAGGTTTATATCTACAGCAACTTTCTGGACAATAGCTACATGTAGCAATTAAAACAGTTACATTTTGGTGACATGCTAGCAAAACACTAGCCATGCAAAACTTGCTCTCTATGCTTGTCTTGCAGTGATTCATACAAATTCTACGCGGAGATGAATGGCAGTGTGAAATATAGCGATATTTATAATAAAGCAAAAATTTATTTCCTAAAAAAGGGTAAAAATATTCTAGCAGACTTTGAGTTTGAAGTGATTAAAGCTATTTAAATGACAATAATGTAAGATACAAAGTAAAAACAGTTCTATGAAAGAATCTTAAGTTAGATTCTCCTTTGCTCCTTTTATAAAACCTCTATCTTAGGTTTTAAACCTGCAAACTTTTTATTGCATATTGATTCATATGCATCACAAGCATCATGTTTTACTTATGTGGATTTGGTTTAAAGTAAACAAAATAAATTATACTCATAAAAATTACACTTCAAAAGTACAGCATGACTACATTACGACCATTCCCATATATTACAACTATATGCAAATAACAGCAATTTTCATGGAAAATGTGTAAATAATTGTTCATTTTGCTTATGTTTGCCTTCCATATTTATTCAGATAGTGTGGGCTTCACCTCACCTTGTGCTAGCCATGAGTAAGTCACCTGTACCTCTTCAGCTGGTGAGGAGCAAGACCTGTGTCCACAAGGATGATTCATTTTTTCAAGTGTCTCCAGAAGTACCTCTTCACTCAGCTGACTTCAGAGCTTAGTTAGACAAACAGCAAAGATCAGACTTCTCACTTTACATGGCTAAAATTAGATGAGATTAATCCATCCTTAACTTTGTTCTAGATTTTATTAATATGTCTTTAAAGAGAGAATACAGCTTTATGTTGGCACACAGTTCATAACACAGTTAAGTGCGAAAAACACCTGGTGACATCATAAGCAAATAAAGTCCTTTCTTTCAAACTTAGTAATATCAGTAGTAATTTAGATTAGACTTAACCTTGTGCTTAGTTGCCTGATAATTTGAAAACAGTTTACTGGCGTTAGCAAACAATACTGGGACAATTAGCTACAGATAGAGTTGCTTGATGAAATACCACTTAAAATACCCAGCCCCTCCTTGAAATCACATTTTGAAATTGCAGATATATTTTTCTGTATCCTAGTAAATCATCTAATCAACATACACTGCTGTATTTTCAGGGATGTCTTTTTTAAAGCACTGAAATTCAGCAATTCATAATTTTCTGTAAGAAATTTTAACTGCATTTGTTTCTTTCATTCTCCTAAAAGTTGAGAGGCAATACCAGATCTAGTTCAGTTGGCAACACATTATTAAATGTCTCTAAATGAGTCCGTTTTAAGCTTATGAAGTCTCTAATTTAGTTGTGCATTTGCTGTATGTCTTGGTGAGAAAGGTAATTTTGGATACTAAAAGTTAGACCAGAAGAGACTAGGCAAGTAGTAATGGTGATGATCTCAGGTGTCAAGGGAGGGATTCAGACATACGTCCCACACAGAACATCTTAGCTGATTCATCTAGTAGGATTGGGGTCAGGAAGGGAAAAACATATTTAATCAGGTTTTTAGCCAGAATCATGAAAATGTGCTCAGAGTGCCAGTAAACTTCAGAAAGGAGAGAAGAACGTCTGCAAAATCAGAAAGAAAAGGCAGAAAGTAGTCTGGTGGAAGTGTCACGTACAACTGTGCCAGCTGCAGTGAGTTTAGATTAGTGTCTGCATCAGGATTAGTGGGAATGAAAGCCTCTCTGCTGTAGCTGCTCTCTGTATTCTAGTAAATTCTTTTAAAATCTTGAGCTAACAGAGTTAAGAATCATAAAGTCAAAAATGGATGTGCTTTTGTGTAGATGCCTTGAGTGGCTGTAGCTGCTCTGATCATCACGGATTCTGCTCACATGCCAAGGAGGGAGAACAGGTGTGTATGTGTTAGCACAGACAGTAGGACACTGTCACCTCTGGACTGCACTTGCCCCCCAGCCAGGAGGTGGGGAGGGCTTGCCCTACACCTCTCTGCAGATCCATTCCTCTCCAGACTGCCAAGGATGAGCTGGTGTGAAAGTTTGCTTAAAAGAGTGCAGTGATTACAGTTTTGATGGGCAGGAGAAAATTGATCCTGATGCCTTTTGCCACTGGTCATCACTCTTGTGAGGCTCACTTTAAAATAGATGTGATGAGGCTACCACACATACATACCAGGAAATTCCAAGACTGACTGAATTTATATGAAAGAGGGAGACCCTTTTTGAATACTGCACCAGTATTTTTTTGTTCTTTTTAATGTCTTAAACAGACTTTTTAAAATGCCATGCTAGAATGATACTTCTGTTACATTTCATTTTATACCCAGCCTAGGTTTCCTCAATCCTTAACTATGCATTTGGGATTTGGTGGTGGGCTTCTTTTTGGTGGTTTTTTTTTTGTTTGTTGGTTTGGTTTGGTTTGGTTTGGTTTTTTGCTTTTGTGGGGTTTTTTGGGGTTTTTTTTGTTATTATTAGTATTTTCTCCTTTTTCTGCTGGTCCTGCAAAATCTTCTGGCATCTGAAATTAGTCTTGATTCTGCTGTGCCTCCTCCCAAATGCTGGTTAACATAGCCTATGTACGCTTTGTTAGCAGAGGGGTACCCAGGTTGAAGCCAGGATAAATTTCAGTTTGCTGCTTTGCTTCTCTGCCTTGGGGATTTAAATCTTGTCCGTATGAGACGTTACACTGTTTTAATTAAAATGTTTTTAAGTCAATATAGTTAAATCTGTTCAAACTCCTTATACAGAAGCACTTAAACCTGCTTAACCTTTGTAAGAATTGGTTCAGCTAACATTGATAAATTGCTGAAGTAAGCTAAATTAATTTAAGTGAGGTCTTAGCTGGGATAAGTGCATTTACATTAGATGTTTGCACCAGTTTAACTGGATTTAAAATCAATCAGTTTAGTTAAATCAATGCATTTTTCCTTGTATAGGCATGACCTTAGTTAAATAATTCTGTTGTGTGCAGCATGGGTCTTGCAAAAAAATTAAAAAATCCAACTTTCTGAAATGCATATTTTTGTATCTAAGTAAATTGGTCGAAGATTTGAGTATGTAGTTGGGCTTATGACAGGTTTGCGATATCTCTAAGTCATGTTTAAGATTCCTTGGTGGTCCTACTCAGGATGGTTTTGTTTTAGAGAAAGGAAACTAGTCACCTTTTTGGAACTGAGAGGTCTGGAATCTCTGCCAGCTGACCTTGTTACTTCTCAGTGTTTCAACCACGATAAGGTGCACAAAACAACAAATAAGTGGTCACTTAACTAATTTGTTCAGAATCAAAAATATGCTTCTGAAATGATTTCTCCAAAGGAATCTGTAAATTATGAAATAAATCCTCAATGTTCTTTAACTGTTAACTTAAACCCACTGTTATCAGTGGGTTTATTGATAGCAGTAATGTGATGCATATAATATTAAATCCTTGATCTTTTTAAAGATAAATTCTGAAAGCTGATCCAAAGAAAATGATTGCTGAGATTGTTGTTGAAAATTTTTCAACATTTCAGTATTTCTGCAGTCTGACTCAGTATGAATTCTTTTAGAACTTGGTAACTAGAGTCAAAAGCTCTAATGTCCTTCCATGTCCAAAAATAAGTCTCAGATACCTGAGGGATAAAAACTGATGTCATATGTGAATTTTGTTCCTTGTGAGATGTGTTAATTGTTGCTGTACACCTTGCAACAATTAGGATTTTTTTATGGTGCTTGGGTTAAGTTCGTACTCTTTGGATTGGACAAAAAAAAGATTAAATAGAAAATTTTTTTCTTTTATAAAGTACTTTGGGTAATAGCTGGGGAAACTGTATTTGGCTTTGTTTTGTAATCCAAAAGTCAAACAGTATACAATAAGCAAGGAAATTAATTTTTATTTTCTTATCTTCTCTCCCCTAAGACTCAATTAACAAGCATCTAGCTGTATTTTTTTTTTCTTTTGCCGGGTAGTGAAGTACTTTTGATCTTTCAAGTCAGAGGCTTGACTGCTTTCATTTTACATGCCAGAAAATTAAATTGTGGCTTTAGTTTATATCCCTTGCATAATATGATTACGTATGTTCCTGATCATCCACCTATATACTTGCCAGTATTTGTGAACAAAGCTAGTCCTAGGCACCTGTGATTCCCCAGATGAAAAGGCAATAGATCCTCTGTGTAAGCTTTTAAAATACGTAGGAATATGCATGCTGTGTTTATTAAAAATGGTTTATCTCATTGAAATTGTCGAAGTTTGCATAATAAAACTTTAAATTCGTTATCTTTTAAAAAAAAAAAAAAAAAAAAAAAAAAAGCCAGTGATCCTTTGTTAGACAAAGGTTCCCAGGGGAAAGTAATGGTAATTATGGAGTAGCACAGCTCTTTGGAGATATCATTTCCAGAGGACCTTATGCAAGGGGATTAGAATTTCACGTTTTGTTTTTTCATCTTGTGAACTACCACCTGCAGAAATGAAACAAGACTTAAAATCTTCTTTTATCAGGATAAACACCAATCTCTTGATCAGCTTAGAAATAGTATATTCTTTTCCTGAGATAAAGGTTTTTTCTTTATTTTCATAGATTGCAAAATAGATCTGTAGTGCTGTCATATTGTAAGTCTTATGCCAAATTATTATCCTCTCTCAAATGTCTATTAGTGTAATTAAGTTTCCATTCTATAATTCTTCTTAATGGGCTCTGGATACTCTGCGGTACATGCTGGGTACTGGGCTTTTGCCCAGTAAAGCTTGAAATATGAGCTATTACATGAATGATCCATCTCTCTTTGTGTTCAGCAGATGCACTTTGTCAGGATTTCTGTTTTTGTATCAAAGTTCATGATGAGGAGTCTGCAGTACTTGTAATGCATTTGTGCTGAATTCTGCACTCTGAGTTCTTTTGGTGCTACCATGCTGAAATAGCCTTGAAAATGTTCCAGTGAAATTTTGCAGCTGCACATACATTCACAGCATGATTGAGAAAAAAAAATGAAGAGTGAGAGATCCTGGGCTCATCCAGTTTGATCACAAACATACAGTTAGCATCTGATTCTTAACTTCTAATGTCGATTTCTGCAGTTTGTTGTGAAGTTTTGAGGAACAGTTTGAGGTTGTGGTGCACTCTGGCATGTTTGTCATAGATATTTTCCCAGCTGTTTAAATCAGCCTCTTCCAAATACTCATTGTATATGTGTGGATGTTCACATACAGCTCAGGACTCTTACTGTGTGCCTGTCTTGTTATATCTACTTGCACTTAACAGTCATTTCAACATTTTGTTTTTTGTTTACTGTGTACTTAGAGGGAATTTGAAGGCAGACCATTTAGCTATGCATGTGGTTGAAACTGTTGAAGATGCTGGTAATTAATGTATTGTTTTGGTAAGAACTCCCAGGACATTAAGTATTTTAAATACACAAAATTGATGCCTATAACAGTTAATAAGTGTAACAGTAATAAAATGTTTCACATACAATCCCCGAGTCCCTTTCTTTCCAAAAACTGAAATAGAAAAATAACTTGCTTGGGTACAAAGTACCCAAGCTGGTTATTGTGTCTTCTAAGTCCTCAGAGTGCTCAATACTGATAGTAGGGCTTCTTTTTACTGTTGATACGGCAAAACTCAGGGACCATATACAGAGGGAGAGAGAGGAGAAAAGATTTTCCCTTTCACTGACAATAATTTTTACCTTTATTAAATGACCTGTGGATATAGAAACCATAAAAGATGGCGTTTGGCAAAACAAGGTTTGAATTATAGCTAAAGATATGCTATACCTACGGTATGTAATTGTAGATATTTGCCGAATGAAGTATCTTTTTAGAGAAATCAGTATGGAACTAACAAAAATGTAAAAGTTCATCTTAGAACTCGGAAAATATTGATCTCTGTTCTTTTTGTAAGAAGTAATTCTAGATCTACAGTAAGTCTGTTAGAGGAAAGAGATCCTTTTTCTGAAAGCATGGGCCGTCTATCCAGCTGCTGTCAACTTTTTTAATGCCTCTGACCAAAAAAACTGCAATGATCTTTTAAGGCTTTTGACCTAAGTTCATTTTTAAAAATTAACATTTACTGAAGGAATAAATTGCTCTTCATTTAAAGACAGTGCCTGTGTCTACAGGTAAAATGCAATTTTATTTCTATTGGTTAGAAAAGAGATCTCTAGTGAAAATTAAGTCGACTTCCTGCTTGACATACCAAATCATAAACTGAAACTGTTTTACATAAGTACAGCATTAAAAAGTTTTAGAGCGGAGTGGAACGGATTGCTACTATATACTGACTTCACTGCAAAACTAGTCAAAGGTTCACTGAAAAGCTGGTCAAAGGATTCAGTTTCATTTCCCTTTTTAATCTCGGTAAAAGCTGTTCCTGAGAGTTTGAACATGCACCATGGGCGTCCTATTTTCCCATTATTCGCCTCTACATGCTGCTTCTCTTCACGAGACTTTATGATACAACCAGGTTTCCTACACCAGTGGTCAAAGAGAAACAATATATTCTCACACTGATTATTATTTAGAATCTCTTTTGTTATGGATGAGAGTATGTCCAAAGGCTGCTTTTCCCAGGACAACGCTAATGTTTTTAAATGGCCCCTGCAGGCAACCGGAACTTCAGATCTCTGAGAGTGACACATGCAGCCCTGAAATACTTTCTTTTCTGCACTTAAATGCCAAAGAAGGTCAGGAAAAAAAAAGCTAGGTGGAAAAAGTGTAATTCATGCTGTTGCGTGGGAAGAGTGGTAGTGCTTGCAGAACAACTGCTCAGCTTTGAATTAAAAAAGGTGTTTTATGATTCCTCTTTTCCCTTTCTGGTACTCTGCAGAAAAACTTGGAGTGGAATACATTGATTCTAAAGATGCAGAAATTATTAAAGAAAGACATTAAAAGCAATGAACAGCTTATAATAATGCCGTATAATTAATGTCAATTCAATTTGATTTTATGTTTGTATTGGATATGGAGAAAACAGCATGTCAAAAGACCAAATAAACTAGGGGAAAAACATTAGGAGATCCATGCTTTGTTCCTGTCCCTGTCATAGATTTCATTAGGTTTTGGGAATTACACTTAATTTGGCTTGTTCCTTTTTTCCTATCTGATTAAAACACCTTTTTTGAAATGGCTTTTAGATGGTATATTTTACCTATGATACTAATGCTACAGGCCAAGCTTTAATCAAGAACATTTTATTCTAATTATGTGATTACATTGGAATAGTGCTTCACAACCCTTGGCATCATGGAAATCTTATTTTGGTGCATCATGAGGAAGTGTTCCCAGGTAGTCAAATGCTTTGGCAGTGCAGCACAGCACATGATCTGCAGACTCCTGTCAGCTGCCTTAGTGCAAACATTAAATTTAGATATGGGTTCACTTCTTTCTGTTTTCTATGAGGGAATTTGTAAAAAAATTCCTAGAAAAAAAATTGCTAGAAACAAGAGAGTAGTGGTAATTTGTTATGGGATTAGTTATGTGCCTGAAGACTTTCAAGTCTGCTAGGTTCTCAGACTTTTTCTATTTTATCATTAAAAATAGGGATACATTTTTTCATATAAAGAGTATCAGCAATGGCTCTCAGCTTTAGGGACAATATGTGATTCCAGATGCACTGCATGTATTTCAGGAAGACTCTTGTCTAAACTTTAGACTCAAGTCTAAAACTCCTTGAAAAACAATCAGGTTTTTGAAGAGGGGTCAAAACAAATGAACTATACAAAACCGTGAGGATTTGGTCTTTTGATAATGGGGAAAATCAGCTTCAAAATTACATTTGTTATTTCTCTTTTTTAATATTTTCAGATGGTAGTTTTATTTGCTGGTATGGCCAGTATTTACTAGTATTTCAAATATTCAGATTTAGTTCATATTCTTTCCCAGGTTGAAAGATAGTTTTTAAATTGTGTAAAATCACATTCAGTTTGTCCTCTTAGCAGAAAAAAAAACCCCAACAAATAACACAAATTAGTCAGATGTGGGTTTTTCTATTGATCCTGGAAGCAGACTTCCAAAATCTTTCTAGTCAAAATAAAGAGGACCTGATCCCATTCTTTTCCAAAAAAAAATCAGTGGCAACTTTGTTGCTGACTTTATAGCTGACTGTTAGAGAGGTATATGACCCCGAACACAGCACTATTTTTGTAAAGTGTTTTTCAGAACTCCACGCAATAGTTCATCAATTGAGGAAAAAGCCTATAATCAAAACCTATGCACATACACAAGAGGGAAATCAGCTTCATCCTGATTCTTTGACATTTTCTTGCTTTTGAGCAGATATAAATAAAAGTGTGTGTGTCAGCTTTTTGGTAGTTACCCTGCAATCAGCTGGCCTAAAGAGACATTTCACAAGTTACATTTTTCATCTTTTTTTTTTTTTCATTGAACATTACACTTGAACTTTTCCTTTTACTTTGTTTCTGTCTCTATCTACACATATTCCTAAAATATGAAGGATGAAAGAACTAAAACAATTAACAAAGAGACAAGTTAACAAAAGAAGCTGTTGAAACTGATTGTAAATTATTATACTTATTTATCTATTACTAATGCAACTATTTGACAATAATCTTCCAAGTTTGCAACTAGAGCAGTCAGATCAAAAAAGGATAAAAGAAAAAGAAAATATTATTTAATTAGATCATGATTTTTCTAATCTGTGAAATCTATTTTATAAAGGACACACCCACTCACTTACAATTTAATTTAAATAGCTTACTTTTATTTAATCGACGTGTATTTTACATTCAGATTTTAGTTCTTCAATAAGGAGAATTCTTATTTCAGCAGTATTCTGAATTACAGAAAAAAACTGCATTGGAAAAAACAAACACTTTAAAAAAACTGCACATGGATGTGTCTCATTTACAGTCAGAAAAATACTACTACTAACTGAAAAATCAGTATAATACTTTTTAATAGATTTCAAAATAAATTATATTTTACCATTTTATTCCTCAGTTATAGATATAGTAAAGCTTTTTAATTTTAAAATGCAATGTAAAATCTAAGATTTTAGTTTTGTACATAGAAAGGTCTTGAAAAGCAGTGCATTCCAGGAAGAGATAAGCAAATTGTGCCCTTGTAATAGTTCACATCTAAAATTAGTTTTAAACAAGCTACTATTTTTCATAAATATTCTCCATTAGCATCTCGGGTGTTTAGCTTCCTAGTCTTGATTCACCTAATTTGCCAGATTTCCAAGAGTCTGTATGTAATCTGTTCTAGTGCAAGGTGTAAGGATAAACTCTTTCTTGTCCAAGAAGCTTTTTTGCAATTATCTCCTCTGTCCATTTGGAGATCATTTCAATGAAACTGGCTCTGAGCAGCGTGTACATACCTGTTAAACCTTTACACATGGCCAAGCCTTAAAGTATTCAAAGTTATGGTGTCTGACTTTACACTGTCCTGAAAACTGGATCACACTTTTCAAGAAATCTACAAAGTTATCTCAGATTTTATGTTCTGTAACTTTTTTTGTTCAGTTCCATTATTTGTTTGTCACAGTCCTCCTCAAGTTATTTGCTCAAGCTTTCAAATTTTCCTGGTTTAGGATTCTGTAGTGATCAGACACACATAAAACAGAGTGAGCAGTCTTTTAATGACAGTGGTTGTTCAGGAAAAGAAATGTTGGTTTATATATACATGTGTATATATATATATATATACTACTTGTCAGTAATGAGAAGTATCCTGTGATCTGTCATGGGAATGCAGAAAACCTTCTTTCTGAGGCAGTGCTTCAGAGAAACAGAGTATTTGGTGTAATTTTGTGCAGCCGCAAACTGGTCCAGGTTGTTGGTCATGGAAATCGGCGTAGTGCCATTGAAGTGAATGAAACTTCGGATTATGACAGGCTAGATCCTCCTGAATTACTGATAATGCCTATTATATGTTCTTTTGCTGCCATACTAAGTTACTGTTTTCAGTGCCTCTGGGAATGGACTACAGGTGTGACTGAGAACAAAAACGTTTAACAGATATGAAAAATTTCTCATGTTTTACTTGAAGCAAACTTCTCTTTGATTCAAACTTTTCCTACCAGCCTCTAATGTTGAATGTTACTATTCTTAGAGATTATTTTGTGGACTACAATTTCTTTTTCCTTGGGAATAACCTTCATTTGTTGCTGACAGCTGAAGCCATTGTCTGTCTACATGCATTGATTTTCTTTTAAAAAATTTAATTTAAAATATCAGTGCTAGAAGAATTCTAATTTTTGTCTCCTGAAGATATTGCTTAGAACAGAATGGCTTTACACACAAATGCAAAATACTTACACACTAGGATTTTTCTAGGAGTTCTTGAATCCCAGGGGAACATTAAAACTGAACTGTCAGTTTCACTTGACCACATCCATGATTTTTGCTCATGCAGGCCTTTAACCAAACAGGAATGGCCACTATTATCTCTGTAAAGTTGCATGAAGAGAACAGCATTTTGTGAAATTAGCTTATCTGAAAGGGTCCTTAATGTGCTTATTAAACACTACAATTCCTTGATAATATATTATTGATATATATGTATTGAGATATGTATATATATATTGATATATACATTATAGCATTGATTTCTTGATAATATAATGAGCAAACTGAGAGTGGCTGCATGTTGTTTAGCTGACAGATTGTTGCAGTGGGAATTGTACTTGTGGCACCATCACTGCAGTGACCAGCATCTCACTTCTGTGTCACATCTGGTGTATGGTAGTTCAATCTGAGCTGTTAATTTACTTCAGAACTAAAGGATTTCCCACATGGCAGAGCAGTGTCAGGGGTTTTTTTAAAGTTTATTTTGCATTTATTAAATACAAGGGAAAAAAAGAATACAAATCTTGTTACTGTTTTTATTATGAAACATCATCTCATTGAGGTGAAAGGTGATAAAATCATATTAAATGCTTTTTTATTTAGTGCTTTTTGCACCGACTTGTTACTCCCTAGTATTTGGTCGAACTAGCTCAGGGACAAATATATTTTAAAAAACAGACAAGTAGGACAAACATGATTATCTATGTTCGCCGGTACATTTTGATGTCCTAACATTGTCATTAATGCACTTTCGCTATGATTACATGGGAAGTTCATGTGAGTGTAGCTCACATAGCTGAAATGTTCAGCTCGGTGAATATTCAGCTGAAATATTCAGCTCACTAGCTGCAGTACTTCAGAGGTCAAAATGGATACATTAGTCTATACAGTTTACAGTCCCTGTAGAACCAGTTTGCAAGTGGTTGCAGAGGTGAAATTGGCCTTTCATCTGAACTTTCTGAATCTATTGGCAGTGACTGTATATTCTAGGGAGATGACCATCATCTAAGTACTTACTAAAAACACAGATAAGTGGTAAATAATGTGAAACCTGTGCTCAGGCTCTGTGGACTGGGAGCCTGAAGTATTGCAGATTCCTACAGTCTGGAAAAAAACATCCCTTCTGGTTGTCCTGACACAAAGAAGCCATACAATTCCTAGTGAATCTGTGCAACTATTTCCACAGCTTTAAAGTTGCAGGAAAATTTTCTAGCATTGACAGATTATGCTTTTGAGGTCTGTTACACATGCAGACACTATGAACATCAAATATGCTTCAGCAGCAGGTTAATTGCCCTGTTGTTTCTTGTTTCAGATAACTGGGATGTATGTGTAGCATTGGTCTGAACTAGCGAGCAGTTCACTTGATTTAGAGTGAGTTATTCTGTGCATATAATTTCTGAAAATTAACTCTGAAGTCTTGCAATGTAGAGTATCTATTCTTTTAAGACATTGTTAAACAGTACTCATTAAAGACATTTTTAACTACATGAGTATTTTCTAAAACTGAGCAGCAAACCCATTAACATAAGCATTAAATAGCTAAAGTTTCTTCACTCCCAAAAGTGTTTGCCATCTTTGAGATATTTAGAGGAAACAACAGGTCACAGATCTAAGTCTAGGTGTTTTTTGTGATGTCCAGATACTGGTTAACATAGTAAAGTAACTCTTCTTCTGTAGCTAATGCAGTCCATTCTTCAAGGTCTTTCATTCTTGGCCTTTAGTCAGTGAGGGAGATGCTTACATTTTGGTTTATAATGGAATCAAAATAATCACAGTCATGTTTACACTTTTCGAGATCGAAATAGAAATTTCTTTCTACTCCAGGTGTATAATAGAGATATGGAAGAGGGCTGCCTACATAAGTACTGAGTTAGACTACATAAAAGTGATAATTTTCAGAAAAAGCAATTAGTTTAGAAGAAGCACCAAGACAATTGATTTTATAGCAGATGATACTTAATATTTGCTGGTAAAGCATTCAGTATATGAAAATTTTTCAGTTGTTTTCTGCTTTGAAATGTTTAAATAGAAGTGAACAGGCAGTAATTATGTTTGGTGAGGAGGCTTCAAATTTTTTCCCAGCTTTGGTCTCCACCCTGTTAACTGGAGTCTTCATCTATTGAACTGAGAGTATACTAAGGCAATGTGTCCTTCTTGAAGCTATGTCCTAACCTGTTGTAAAATTCTGAATAAATTACTGCTGGCTGCTCCACTGGATTCTTCACAAAACTTTTTGATATACACTCCAGAATATGCTCCAATTTCTAGTTAGCTTTTAACTTCATTCAAGATGTTGATTTTACTGTAAGATGTATGAATTTTTTTCAGATAATTTCTCTGGCCATGTCCAGGCCTATAAGTTAATTTTAGTGCAACAGCTAACTTGCAACAACCAGAACAGACAAAGATATTACAGTATCTCATTTGAAAAGACTGATGATTTCATTCAGTGTCTCAGGATGCTGGACTTTAATCTCCCAATGAACCATTGAATGTCTGTCTTTGTAAATGTAAAGTTCACATTTTTATCTTTGTATTAAATCTTTTTAAAGAAGGAGTGGGTGTGTGTGGAAGGCATGGGGACAGGAAGTGTTTTACTTTTAAATTTTTAGAAATTTTCAGCCAAGTGTTGAAGCAAATGATTCTCTGGGTGCTTTTTTAATCTTTTTAAGATGTTCATTAAGATTTCATTTGTACATTTATACATGTGCAGTTAGAAATGCCTGCTTTTGTTTAAAATCAAGCATTTTGTATGTATAATGTCATGTATTTGCTGCTTTAAATGTGATGATATTCACTTTTCTTTTAAGTATAGTAAAATATACATCAGTGTAGCAATTTATTCACATTAGTGGTGTTCGGCCTTCCTTGGTTTGTGGATCTCTACAAATTTTGTAATGGAAATATGGGTGTTCTACGGATGTGTGTAGATCACTTTATGCCATACTTGAGTCTTCCATGAAGTATCCATGAGCCTTCAGAAGTATTGCAGATTCCTGCACTACACAAAAAACTGTTTGAAAATTACTGCATCATAATAACAAAAAGCTAATCTATGTTCTTTCTCTCTTAGGCAAGTCATGCAGTCATAAATTGAGTGGTATTATAGAAATATGGATTAATTTGTTGCTGCATTTGGGGGGAAAAAAGAGAAAACTTTGCGTTGTAAGCATTTTTTAGCAGATTTACAATGTAATTCTGTTGAAACTCTCAATCATCTTGCGTCTACTATTTTCTGTAGGTGTTATGATGTTACTTATGGCTATTAGAAAGATAAAGGGAAAATTTACCTAGTATAATCCAGATTTCTGTTTCTCATTTACCATGTCCAAAATTGCAACCAAGATCTAATTTGGTGCTCAACAAGATATATATTTGAACATGACTGGATGAATTAAACAACAGTCTGTTGCTTATTGTACTATTTATCAATCCTTACAGGGGCCATCTGTTTATGACATAGTTATGACTTGTCTCCTAATTCATCTGCCATTCTCAAAAGTTTCAGTATAATTTTTGCCAAGGAAACAAAATCTGTTTTGGTTTTCTTGGCTTTTACAGGTGGGAATTGAAGAAAAGGTTACTTTTATTTATATAGACATCCCAGAAGGTGATTGTTTATTTAAAAAAAAAATTATTTGCATGGAAAATAAAATGAATTCTTAGACAAAAAGGGACTATGTCTTAGTGATGTAGCTGTAATTACAGTTTAAGACCAAATCCCTAACTTGAGATCTTAATGAGAGTTTTCATTAAAGGAGTTTGAAATACATTAATAGTACATGATAATGCCATTCTCCAACATAATCAGTCAGAAAAACACTCAGTTTCAAAAAAACCAAGAAGATGCATAAGCTTGGGCTTCTTTCACTGAAACTGTTACATGAATTTTAAGTGTCTTCTTCCTAGCATGCACTAAAGTTTGGAAGACTGAAGAAGAGGTTTTGCACTTTGGGGATTTCATTTCTTGGAATTTCAGTCTTCTTAGAGGCTTTGGGAATGGCTTTGGCATAAAGTCTGTGGAACCTGGAAAACAGAGTAGAAAAACTGTGAGGTCTCCAAATCTGCAGGTATCTTTGTTCTTTTCTCTTTCCTTACCTTCCTTGTCATGGATCTGCCATCCCTTGGATAGTAATAAGCCAGTAACAGGGGGAGTAAACGGTCCACAGCTTTCTGCTTACAGCATTTTGATGGCAAAAAATGTTAATGGGTAAATGAAGTATCAGCCATAGTGGAGCTAGTGTCTCCCACCACTAGTGAAAGTTACTGGTGATGTTCGTGTATGAAACTTCTTCTGTCTGTTAATAATTTTTTTCCATCTTCCTCTGCATGATAAGGCTTGCTTTAATTCAGTTTCCTGAATTTTTCACATTGCCATGTTGTTGAGTGCAGTGAAAGAGGATGATGGCTTTTGTTCAGGTTACTGCTCTTAGAAGTACTTCACACAGCTCTGAAATACTAGCTTCCCAACAGCTGCTTATTTTTACTCATTTCCTGGGTGATTCTGGAACTTGACAAATCTGTGGACATAATTTGTTTGCCAAAGTAAATTAAAGTGTAGGTGTATGAATAATTTCTAATTATCCTAATTTTAGTGTCATTTACATTGGAAATAAATCAGTAGTTAATTGTATAAACTCATTCTTCTTTTGGGTTTGAATCCGTGTTGAATTTTACTGTTCAGTTTACAGAGGAGTCATTTAGTTTTCATAATTACTTAATAAAGTAGGAGTTATGATGCTCTTGAGAATGACTCCGAGCAACAAATGGGCTGAAAGAAACAAGGCAAGTAACAGACAGAACTGACAGAAAATAGTTTAAGTGGGGGTCTTCAGAAGTCTGGAAGAAGAGTTACCACTCATAGACCTAACAGAAGATTCAGTTATCAAGCGGTGTCCTGACTAATGTCCTAGCCAATAATGGATTTTACAGTGTAGGTTCTATGCAGCATCATATTTTTTTTGTACAACCGAAAGTTTTAAGTACAAGGGATAGAGGTTTACAGCCGTAAGCACAGAGTTCTGGCACAAGTACAGTTTTGGATGAAAAGAAATTTAAACTTTTTTTTTCTTTTTAAACAATTACTGTCAATATGATTGAAGACAGACATACTGAGGCAAAAAGCAATAACAACAAAATGTGGTGGAAGTCCATTTCAGCTTTGGGGATGTATTGTCTGCAATATAGTAGAACAAAAGATGTCCAGAATAAAAGCAGTGCTCATAGCTGAGGAAAACAAAAATATTGATCTATTGCAAGGATCAAAATTATTTTTTTACACTACATGCACAAAGGTGTGTTCACTGTTGAAATTTATCTGTAGCAGCACTGTTGATAATTCTGAGTAATGTTCATGGAATCTTGTGGCTAGCAGGGAGAGGGGGGAAAAATACTTCCTTGGCAAAAGCTTTTCTTCTTTTTCTCCTCTTTACCGTTGAAGAAAAACAGAACTGTTGAGCTCAAATGCCATCATACTGACCTTTTGGTTTTGTCTCGTTCATGCCTGGTCTAGTTTTGGTGTGCATAGAATTCAACTAAATAGTAGTAGTGGAATTTTTAGCAGCGTAGAAATTAATTACGAGTTTGGAAATAACTCACCAACGTATTTCCCACATTACCTTTATTTATGGATGCAGTTGGAATTTTGTGATCCACATTGTTTAAAAAGGACTGGGATCCTGTCACCTGTACACTGAGTCATTTGTAATGAATGTAGAGGAGTACAGCCCCTGTAAAAGCTGTCAGAAAACAAAGCAAATAGGAGTGAATTTATCTGCTGAGATCGTGTATCTGGAAATTTCAGTTAGTAGCAGTTCAGTTAGTTTTGCTTTCATGGTCACTATGCTAACACAACTGCTTACCCTTCTGGATTATGAAACAGAAAATTATTCACCGTGTTTTCTTCCTCATAAAGTTCTAAAATTCATGCTGCTCAAAAGTATAAATAATATTGAAAGTAATTATTCTTCCGGCAGAAAGGAGCAAATTTGTTTCTTCAGCCTGTGTGACTGCTTACACATCAAGAAAAGACTTTGAAACTGCTGCAGATGTGCTACAGATAAATGTTTGCCACTCTCTAACAAGATTCCATGTATACTGTCTTCATTTGGATAGTGTTTGATTGTTTGGATCCTTTCCATAAGCTAAAATTTGCTTAATTTTTTACCTGATAATAGAACAGACTGCTTTAGCATTCCCAGAAAGATTGTTTTTACAGAAAATAAGGCACTATTTTGCTTTATTTTTTACAGAAAGAAAAGGCACTCATTTATCTGAGTGATACCACTGCTGGAGGGAAGGAATTTTTCCGTGACAAAACAAAGGATTTTCTGAAAGACTCAAGTGTTGATTGGATAGGTTTCTCATCAGACTGTTTAGACTGCAGATTTTAAGCTTTATTAATGAGTAAAGGGACCAGAACCTGGAACTTCCAGTTGCTGTCTGACTTAAAATGTGTTTGTATGTGACTGTCACTATCATTAGTAAGACGACTATCACGTAAGTTTACGAGCATGAGTTCATTAAGTGTATATAGATGAACACATGTGGTGTCATTTGAACAATTATGAGTAATTCATATCCACAATTTAGCAAGGGCCTTCTTCTTCCTCACAAGAATAGTCATAAGCATTGCTTATCATTTATGGCAAATATGTATTTAATATTATTTTTAGACTGGCATAGAGCAAATCTAATATTTTGTGTATCAAAAATTGTTATTACCATGTGAGCACAAACTATAATGAAAAGAAATGGCTGGCACACAAATAAGACCTCATTACAGCACTGTGTAGCTCCCAATATACAACTTTGGTTGACCTTATACTTGGGCTACTGGTTATATCCCAATTGGCAAACAACCAGTGTCTTCTTTGGTATTAAGGCATTCTGCTTTTTGGAAAAATAAGTACCTGATTCAAAACTGGAGAATGTTTTTATCTTCTGAACTAATGTTGTCTGCATGCATGCCAATTCTTTATCTAGCCCATTAAAACCTTCATTATTACTTCGTTATTTCAGTTTTTAGTTTTCTTTTGAACAGGGTGTCCTGAATGAAGTTATTAGGTACGCTATTCCATTCTTACATAACCATATAAAAGGGAAAAACTTCCATGTTTATTAAGGTGTTTATGTTAAGGAGCCAAAAGAAAAATTAAAGCCCACTAAGCAACTTAGATAAGCAGTTACTTTAGCATGGCTGTGCATTTTTAGTTTCTTGAAACCATATTTATATTTTAAATTTGGCATTTTCTTAATGTGTAGTACTAATAATTAGACATGCTCTACTTGGCATAAACGCTCCTGTATTTTCTGATCCAGTTAGATTTTGTTAGAGAGAAAAGGTTCTACTGTGCTAAACTGCTTTCCTCTGGAGTTCCCAAGAAAATGGCCTTTATTTTTAAGGGAATGGATTAGATGCCTGAATGTGAAGTACACTGGAGAAATACTTAATAAAACAAGTATTTTTCAAGCCCTTAGGAACTAGCATTTTTTGTTTGCATTTCATCATGCTAATTACTGTTTAAACACTTCCTTAGGTGAATACACTTGGCTCATTTTATGAAGTTTCATTCTATTCATTATACAGGACAGCTAATTAAGGCTGGAAATGTTATTATTCTAAGATTGTGTAACCATTCAGCTACTAACATCTTGGAGATGCACTCTAGGTGTCAATATTTGACACCTTACTCTTTAAGGAATTACAGATAATTTATGGGTTTTTTATCAAAACTCAGCTTTAGCTGTCATAGAAGAATACACACAACTTATTTCAGATATTAAACAAGGAGGATCTTCAAAACGAGTTCTCTGAAAGTAGTTCCTTCGTTATTTTTCAAGCCAACTTGTGATGATTCACAATGGAACCTTTTTAAATTGTCTTCATTTCTCCCTGTCAGCTGTGCTCACTCTCAGTATCCAGTTGTATTGATTTATATGAACAACCTCAGTTTCATTAGTCATAATGAAATTAATGGCAAGTTACATCACTTTTCTCCGACTGCGTTTTGCAAAGCAGAACAACTGCATTGAAACATATTAAATGTTATGTTAACGGACACAAAATCCTGTGTTAAAGTTAATTTATGTTGAGCTGTGGAGTGATACATGCTGACAAAAACAGAAAAAATGCAAAATTGAGGCTGACAGTCTGTCCTTCCCTGATTATATAGATTTGTTGCAGCACATGCTGTATGTAACTTCATGCTGTGATGTGAGACCTAAGCAACAATTGCCACAATGGGAAACAGTCAGAGCAGTCTGTCAGCCACTGCATCAAATCTTATTGTACTTTTTGGATACATTTTAGATTTCTAATGATACTTTCAGTAATGTACTTTAACTCAGCAATTTTAAGAAAAACATTATATCAATTCCAGGATTCAGTGAAGTAAAATAAATACATACATATTATTAATAAATACATGTGTTTCAATCTTACTTCATTTTATTTTACTTTAAAAATCACATCGAGTTACATCTTGACAATGGCTTAAACTATACTTTGGCAAATACATAGGTGATTCTGCTAGGGATAACTGCACATCTGGAAGGGTAATCTGGACCTTGCATTAGCCCTCTTCGTGCCTTCTTCTGTGGGTGTCCAGTCTTCTCTGCTTGTGAAGATTCATTTCTCCTTGACAAAATACTGTGCTTGCATTCCTGCTGATCGCTGCAAGGCCTTTAACAGCAAATGCTATTCCCAGAGCTGTCTTAAACACTCATCTACAAATGTACTCAGGCATAATTAGATGAGAAGTCTGCACAAGCTTAAGGTTGTAAAATAAATACTATCACTGCCTGTGCTCATATCATCCTGGCTGTAACCTAGCTTCATACCCTCTCCTGCTCAGCTAGGTTTTCTCCCTTCAACAGTGGAAACAGAAACATTGTTACCATTATACTTGAACTGTATGTATTGGTCCTAAACTAATTAACTTGGCTGATACCTGTCTTCAGAACGTTGTTGCTGGAAGAACTGTGTTGTCCTGTAGCTGTAGCTGTCCATATGCTGTTTTGAATCACAGAATTGATTCAATTGGAATTGGAAAAAACCTTCAAGATCATTACCCCAAACATCACCCCAGCCATTACTGCCAAGTCCACCACTGATCCAAGTCCCTGAGTGCCACGTCTTTCAAATACCTTCAGGAATGGTGACTCCACCACTGCCCTGGGCAGCCTTTCCCAGTGATTGACAACACTTTTGGTGAAGAAATTTTTCACAGGATCAAATCTAAACTTCTCCTGGCACAACTTGAGGCCATTTCCTCTCATCCTGTTGTTACTTGGGAAAAGAGGCCAATCCCCACCTGGCTTCAAACTCCTCTCAGGGAATTATGGAGAGCAGTAAACCCTCCCCTGAGCCAGCTTTTCTCCAGGCTAAACACCCCCAGCTCTCTCAGCTGCTCCCCATCAAACTTGTGCTCCAGACCCTTCCCCAGCTCCATTCCCTTCTCTGGGCATGGTCCTGTACCTCAGTGTCCTTCTTGTAGTGAGGGGCCCAGAACTGAACACTGGATTTGAGGTGGTCGCTGACCAGCTCTACGTCTTCAGTGAAACTTTATAAATGTTGCAGTCATATTAGTGTTAGTTACATAGGTAAAAATTGATTGTTGATGTAAGAGGGCAAAACTAGTGTATGAAGGCATTCTAAGCAAAATTAAAGTATCTTAAAAGCAAGAAACAGTTGAAAGAGCAGTGATGGTGCACATGGATTATTTTGTCTGAATCTTGTTTTTTTCAGACTCCTTTTTTCATGCTCTGGAAATGCCATAATAGTACATCAATCACATCAGTAGGTAATATCTATTGTTGCTGCTATTTTTCAGATTGCTTTTCTAATACAAGCTTAAGCATTTCTTCAGTATGTTATAGACCTAATTTTGACTTTTCTACCGCCATCCAAAGTTGAATAATTTCTTCCTTCTCTTTTTAGACCTCTTGGCTTTTCTCTCTTTGAAACAATAGCTTTCAAACCGTGGTCCTCAAGAAAGTGGGAAGTAGCTGTTGGACTGGTATTAAACACACAGGTGTTTGGAGAGAAATTTGACAATCAGGATGTGTGACGCTTTATCACATGTATTGAGGTTTTGCATTAGTTTGTTCACATTTTTAGCAGCTCACTGCACAGGCAAAGTGTTACAGATGTGCACATGGAAAGCATAGCACTGTGTCCAATGACAACTTTATTTTTAGTATTATTATTATTGTTGTTATTATTGTTATTACTATTATTTACTTCAGAAAAAAAAAAAGAAACAAAGGAATAGTTAAAGGGGAAACAGAATGTGTCAGAGAAAGAAATTCCAGGGCTATAAAGAGTTTTAATAAAGATGTTAATATTCTATCTGATCAAATATTCATGTATTTGGGTGGACTGTACAGATACGTCTATGTGTGTATGTGTAGGAATCTTTTCTTGTTTCACATTTTAAATTTCTGTTCTCCTGTCTGCTCTTCTCTTCTTTCAAAATGTGTTATATTTCATAAGGTCACTCACTTTCTGTTCTGCCTAGCCCTTTCAAACATAGCTGCCTTTTTATAACATAATCCATAGTGTCTTGAAGTGCACAGCAATTTTTTCATTCTGTTCAGTGCTGTTGTGTCAGGCCCTTGCTCTGAGTTCCCAGGCATACCACTGTACAAGATTACACAACAACTCTAACCCTACTGCATGAATTCCAGTTTTCCAGTCTTCACATACCATATTGCAAGAAGACTGAGTAAGGAGAATGAGTATGAACTGGCAGGGTTAGAAAAATAAATATGTGATTCTTTTGAATTCTTATGTGGTTCTTATGAACCTGTACTCCTAAAGTAGAGAACAGTAAAAACTGTATCAATATCTTTAAAAGGCATTGGGTTTGTTTGTGGGAGTTAAAAAGTACTGCATGCTTGTTGAATTGCATGAACAGCCTGTCTGGTGTTGCTCTGTGGTATATTTGGGTTTATTGCCTGTTAGATTTTGTGAAAGTATTGCCTTTTACTTTTTGTGTGTTCTGGTGAACAGTCAAATATCTTAACACCTTGTTGGATACTGAACAGTTATACATCAATACAATGAAATTCTAAACTTCCAATAGTCATTTTCTTCCACTTTCATATTGTGTACATAAAATTCTCTTTTTGTAAGCAGTTTTTATCTTCTAGTAAGTATTTATTTGGCTCTTTTGTCTCAATTCGATTCAATTTTATGTACTAAAATTGTATCTATTGTATTCTACTTGCTGCTAAGCTTATCAAAACTTAGAAGTCGTTACACTGAATCATGATTTAAGTAGTTATTGTTCTACCATCAAACAGTGTGAAATTCCTTAGTGCATGACAGAAGTAACATGCTGTCATGCATTTATTAGATGTTCCTCATCCTTCAGTCTTGTAATCTTTTTGATGTGTACTCTTTCAAATTGATGAATTTATGACTCCTCTTTAAAAGAACAAAATGTATAATTCTGTTGTTCTTGAGCTTAGGACCCATGTTTTCAACATTTTCTCTCTTTGGCAGAATGAGTATAGACCTCTGTCACAAATGTCATCCTTTGTCTCAGCAAGTATTTGCAGACCATCGAGCAGGCTTTTCAAAGTCAGTATTTATTAATCAGAAGAATACAGTAGCTAGATTCCTTAGGAGAGAAGGACAAAGCTAAATGTACAAAAGGGTGTGTTCCCACATCATTTAGGATTACTTTCTGTCATTCTCCAAAGAGGCGCGCTCTAATCTCACCTGATCCCACAATTGAACAGGCTAAACCGTTAAATTCCCTCTCTGGGAAAGCATCTTCTGCCTCTACCCCCTCTCTAGCAGTCCCATGTGACTAAGAGCTAAGTAAAATTCTTCTTTTTTGACAGCCAGCATCTCAACATCCTGATTTTTATTTCTTCTGTGAAATTTGGACTTGACAAACTTAACTCATTCACCAGAATAGACTGTCAATAAGTGGTTGTAATATTTTGAATTATATACATGTACGTATTACATATGTACAATTATATACCTATTATTATCTAATAGGCTAGAATTGTATACTAATAAATATATCTTTACTAAGTGATACAAAGTGATTTTTATAGCTTCTGCCAGTTTATCATCTTAAACTGTTCCAGCACAACCTTAAGTGATTTTACATCTGTCCATGTTTGATGTTCTGCCTTCTGTGACTGCCTCTATAGCTCCTGTAGTGCTCTAAGGTACAGCTTTTTAAAAGCATTCACAGAAGTTCAGAAGCAGTGCATACACCAGCTTTCCAAACCAGATTTTTTCTTTCTGACCTCTGTAGGTTAATGCATTGCATATAACTCAGATCATTCAGGTTTACAGATCTGGGTTTTCACTGTCACTAGTGACTGTTGTATCTGAATACTACTAGTGTTCTGCATACAGCAACAGCTTGGAGTTACAGCTCTCAGAGGTTAGGTATGTGTTGTTTAAATAAGCCTAAGCCACATTATTAGTTTTGAAAAGACAGTATTTAAATTTCCTTGTCCTGATTTAAAAGGGTTCATCTAATTTTTGGACTATTTGTTAACCTGACTGAAAAAAAAAGGTTACGTCTATGGACTGGCAGAGGAAGAAGTCATTTTAAGAGTCTATAGCACCTCTTCTCAATACTCCGCTGATGTAAAAAAAAAGAAATTATTTACATATCCCTGTCCACAGAGTCTGTCTCATGACAGAAAGGCAATCAGATTGACAAGGCCTGGTTTGCACTTGCTTCATCAGTGCTGCCTGTTCCCAGTCATCTTTCTGTCCTTAAGACGTGGCTTCAGGGAAAATTGGCTCCGTGATTTTCTTGGGGATTGAAGCCAGGCTTACTGCCTTCCATTGGTAATCAGACTGTGTCTTTGACAATGATGGAAATTACTTCAGTGCAAAGTAACGCAAAGAAAATGAGTTATGTTTTAGTGTCCTCAGGAAAGGGAAAATTAAGCTAGTTTATAGCAGCTTGGTCCATAGGGGCTATTTTATCTTAAAACCTTGGGGTTAAAAGCAGTAGCTCTTACCACTTTTGCAATCCATTTCTGAAATGGTTATTTTTTAATAATTTTATGAGAGGTCTACAGTCAGGACAAAAGTAAATATGCTGCATGCCTTTCAGTTTGAAGTACTTTTTGCATCCTTGTATTGAAGATTTGAGGGAGGATGCTGTGTTTCGACTTGTTTTTTGCTGTTGGTATGCATTGAGTAAAAGATACTGGCATGGCTGAAAAGTCACAGAGCTTATGTTCTGCATTAATAGATTTTATTCAGACTTCAGATGTATTTATGATTAATTCATTGTTGTCAATGTTGGATTTTTTCTTGAGAGACCTGTATAAAACACAATAAGCCATTTTCTATGACTGTCCATAGGTTAGCTTTGTTTCCTAGTATGGACTTTGGGGAAACAGGTGTTTAACAGTTGTAACATTAAAGATAGTGTTGAAAGATCACTATTTTCTGTACTTTCAATTTAATTTCTAGTTTAGGGCAAAGCTTTGCTTACATTGTAGGACAGGTAGGCTTTTTAGTAACCTTTGTACAAATGTTTATGGTTTTTACATAGTTTTAGTCTCACCAAATAGCCAAGAGAAAGAAGTAAAGCAGGCAGTAAGATTAATTTTACTTGGGAAATCATAGCCGTCTAACTGCCATGTATTTCATGGAGTTTTTTCTGTGGGATAAAAGTTGGTTTAGCAATTGCCCTTTGTCTTTGTATCAGTTAATAAAGTTGGCATTGAATGCAGCAATATATACTGCACCAACTTAATGGTAACCATATACCACAACAAGACCATAGCCAAGTAACTATGTACCAATTACTTTTATAACTCTCAAAGAAAAAAATATTTACCTGTATCAAATACATTTTATATAAAGAATATAAAATAAAATAGTTTTTCTTAATGAGAAGTGTCTCTGTCATCTTTCCTCTCAGACGAGATCTTTTCAGTCCTTAGGAATTTCTTGCCTTTGGGGATTTTCCTTGCAGTTCTTTAGCTAACAAATACTTTAAACAATGAGATTTTATTTTCAAAAACTTAAACCAGAAATACATAAATTTATGTGTTACCACTTTCAAACAGATTTTGTTTGTAAAACTTACAGTAGTATCACTAGTTGAGTGTTTTTCCACCATACTCCCAAAGGTCAAAATATTATTTCAGAGAGAAGAGATTTAACCAGATTTCCTAAACTCTTGGAGAAAAAAAGGGTTGCTCAAGGGGTACAGTCTGTCTCCTTTTTATTTCCTTGAGGCATCTGGTTAGATTGGTTTCCTGTTGTGGTCATGCCACTCTATCTTTCTGCATTTTATTTCAGTCCCATACTTTATTCTCAAGAAAAGTTGCCCAAGCCACTTATGCACAAAGGTTCAACAGTAAAATTATCACAGGAGACCTCAAGCAGCCTGAGGCAGATGAAGACAGTAGGGAAAAAACTAAATACACCAAGTGTGTTAAAAATGCAGGCTTGCCATGCTGAGAGGTGATACAGCATTCCACTGGGAAAACTTTTCAGGTTGGGCAACTTTGTTTCTAAGCTTCTCTAGCATTTACAAAAGACAAAGTATTTACTTGTTTACATACCTTTCTGGGTACTGTGTTTTGTGACCACTTGCTGTGAATATTAAAATACCACTAGTGTAAAGTATTTTTTAAATGAACACTGACCAATCCCCCTTTCACATCACTTCTGTACCATAGGGAAAGGACTTGCTTGCTCCCCTGTAAGTCTATTACATGGATGTACTGTATGGGAATTTAGTTAGGGAATAAAGATTGGCATTTGATTGTGAGAACAGTGAAGTTCAGGGCTATGTCCTCTGTTTATGTTTTTACTTCGATTTCAAGGGAACTGCAGTGAAAACCAGGAATGTACTTAAGTGCATGACTGTAAATGGAATTGGCCAAGTTTCCTGGTAGAAGGCCAGTTCCTGTACAGATTCTGTCTCTCCTGCTTTGCTATTTCCTGGTGGCACTGAAATGTAGCTGTTACGAAATGTCTTGATTATAAAAGAATTAAAAACCATGTCATACTACCTGTCAGCTGGATTAGCAAAAGCCTGATTTTGATCTAAATCTAAAAAGATTTAGAGTTTTTACTAGGGAACCAGCACAAACTGTAGTTTTGGACTGCTACATCTATGGTAGCCTTTATTTGCTACCAGATGAACTACAGTGCTTGACGCATGATTCTTGTCAGGATATGATGAAGAAACATTTATTTAGTCATCAAAATACCCGTTCAAATTAGAAACATAAATAAATAAATTGCATGAAAAAGTTGTACCATGCGGAGAGTCTTTCATTTGAGGCAGAAGCAATATGAATTGTGAACTATGATTCCTCTGCTGGGTGAGCAAGGTAGCAGAGAACTCAAGCAGTGATTTCTTCAACTGCTGTGCACAGTTGCAGCAGCTAAACACCTTTTGACACATGGAACTGGAATTAGTCACGTACTGCCTCTCTGCACATAACAGATTAGCTGAACTGCAGGACTTGTGTAATTTGCATGGCAGACAACCACCAACATCATCAGTGCAGGGGCTAAGCATGCTCTGTTAGTATTGTGGGCAAATTATCGAGGTTTTTTTATGGCATCAAGATTTGCTCTGAAGAATAAAATTCTGTTGCCCTAATTTAAGTTTTTATAGGCATCCATTTGTAAAGAAAAGCCTTTTCTAAGTATAAGCAATACTTAACCGGTGCTATACTGTAGAGGATGTTATTACCATTCATAAGTTAAAGTTTCCATTTGTAAATATAATAATATATTAAAAACAGTTGGCAGTGTATTGTCTATATTCAACTGCATTTTTACAATTGTCAAGTGTTTGTGTCTAATTGCATGCTAATTTTTAAGTTCTTTTCCACAAATCACTGGAAATGAAATATCAAACTAATTTTGGTGACTGTTGAAGCTTCAGTGCTTTCAAATGTTTATAATTTACCTGCATGATTTTAATCTTTCTCTTTTGTTTCTAATTCAATAGAACAACATAAATAAAAGATAGAAAAGACTGTTTAAGTTGCCTTTTTTGGTCTATCTTGTACATTTTCTTCTCTCTCCAGTGCTTTTTCCACTAATATTTTAAATAACTCAGGCATATGAGAGTAACTCCATAATACCAACAACAGCAGAAGAATATTTCAAAGTCCACTAAGCTGAACTGTTACACCAGTTTTTTAGCACCTGAATGTATGGGTTTCTTTGCTAATTTTATTTTTATTATGTCTGCTTATTGCTGCTTTAACTCTCATAAACTTCTAAAGTTTTTTTATAAGTTAGGCTCCCCAGGAGTTAGTAGATCACTGTCAGAGCCACCTTAATAGCTTTTGGCTGTATAATAAATTTAAAGATAATACCATCTATTCTTTTATATAATTTATTTATGTTTTTATGTAGGTATTAATAGATAAATATTAATTATATGTGTATAGTTCATCATGTATACATATAAAAATGGAAATATAATGGAAAGTTCTGTAAGAAGACTACTGCTTGGTAATTCTTGATTAACTGATTGATTTCTTCTCTGTGTAAAACCCATAGAGAGATTGGAGATTTTAAATTCTAATTCTTGCACATTTAAGTGCTTTTGACATTAATGAAAAAAAAATGCAAAAATGGTTTTTGTGTGAATGCATAGATATGTATAATGCCATAGTGTAAGGATGATTTTAATCATAATTATTTTTTAAAAGCATTTCTGCCCAGTCCTCACTGAAGGCTGACCAAATGCAGTACCTTGTACATTTGCATGTTAGGTAATAATAGGAAGAAAACAGCAACACAGATAAGCCTCGCAGAGGTGTATTTTCAGTTAAATTGAAATAGGATTTATTGATTAAGGAAGCACTCTATGATGTAGTTGGTGCATGTCAGTAAAAAATATTTTTAATTGGACAGAATTGTGTTCAATACACCAGATTTCCAAACAGTTGTATTTGGTAATATTATGCAAAACCTGGAGTATTTGTTTCCAGACATAAAAATAATTTCAAATTAAATTAAGTGTAGGCCAAGTATCAGCTTATACCAAAGATATGTATGTTATTTTTTCTGTTGTAGCAACCTTAAACTTCATGACAACACCCACATAGCAGCCACTGGTTTCACAGGTTATGCACAGCTGAACAGAGACCTTTCCTCTGACAGATATTGCTGTCTGTAGTAGCAGATGCATTTACCAGTGTCAGTTTAACTTAATCAGTTTAAAGTGAAGTGAGGTTGAATTATAATTTGCTCTTAATGGTAATGCACTAAGGACAGAATTTGTCTGGTTTTCTCAGCTATTCCAGCTGGTCATCTAAAAGATGCTACCCTTTGCTACAAACCTGGTCCTTTCAACTTCTCAGCTACAACGAAGTACCATTACAACCAGAAAACAGTTTTGCTTGATACAGCTCAAGGCTGTAGCGGTGATTTTCCAATTCCAGTTGGAGACATTACACTTTATCTTCTGCAGAGTAGGAGCTGTACATCAGTTGATTTCCATTCCACAAACCTAGCACTGGAAAAAGAAATACGATATCTTTCTTTTGCCAAAATATATGGGAGTATAAAAAGGAAAAAAAAGAACTGGATGCCTTGTTAAATATTAAAAAAAAAAAAAGAGGTTCATATGTCAAAGCCAACATCTTCAAACTGCACAGAGGATTTTTGTGTATCCTTCTCTACTTCAGTGTGTCAGATTCTTCTCCTTGATCGCTGACCATGTTTTTAAGCATGGCTGTCATTAGTGCTGAAACACGCTTTCGACTATTCATTCCTGATTTTGCTACGAGTTCTCAAGTCACAGAATCCAAACTTAGTTTTGTAAGGGTTTTGCTGCAGGTTTCCTTGTTAAATCACTGCCAGGCTTTTGAAGAATAGTAGTGTATTCTGATTATTGTGGGCAAATGCAGAGAGGAAGAAAAGCTGTTGAGCAATGCAGACATTTTCTTAGCTGAAAGTTGTGGCTTTAAGTATTTTGCTCATACAAGTAGGAGAAGTGTGTGTACTCAGTAAAAGAACTTGGGGATGCAATAGCCAAGCTCTATCTGCACTGTGTAATCCTTCACTTAAACCTGCCTGACTACCGCAGGATTGCCTTGCAGAAGTATTTCAAAAAAATGTTTTAGAGAGGATCAGAAAAATATTAACTGGTAAATCTGGTGTATGTATAAGACAAGTTAGTTACAATATGGAATGCGGTTAGTGAACACTTGAATAAATACAGCGTATCAAATATCAGCGTACAGGAAAAGTTGACACAGCTTTTGTTAAGAGAGGTGGTGCTTCACAATCATATCAAAGTACTTTGAAGAAGTTAGGAAGCAATAAAGACTTAGCCGATACAGTCTGTTGGGATTTCCAGGAAGCATTTCCCACAAGGGAAGGTGGCTTTTGAAAGAGGAGAGAACTCTGAACCGCAGGATTCCTTGCCACAGGACGTTATGGATGTTATGTTTTGTGGGCTACAGGACTTGATCAGATGAACTTATGGGAGTACAGAGGAATAAACCCCAGTTTAGAAAATCCTCACATTTTTCATGTGAGGAAAGTGTTCTGGAAAATTATTGTTACATTTTCATCGATTCTCATGGTCTTTCTTTATCTCCCACTGCTGAATGCTGATGGGAACAGAATAATTTTCTCTAACCCAGAGTGTTCTTGTGAGGGTGCAGTTACATACATGGAAATTTCCACAAAATATGGTCACTGGTGTTCTCAAATGGCGTACCTTCTGTGTTTGATAGATGAACTGTAGTAATACATGACTTCCGTATAATATTGTACACTCTTGTCAAAATATTTGGTTTTCCAGAGAGTTGTCTGCTAATCTGGGGATAGATTTTGTCAGTGTGTTCTGATGATCTTTAATGGCACTTTCATAAAAGTATTCTTTGTTGATTTTCTTCTCGTTGGTTTTACATAAAGCACTGAAAATAACAAAATAGGGTTTTAACTGTACAAATAGTGGCAAAAATAATTCAAATGATCCTACATTATTCTAACGTAATGGAAGGCTTTCAGTATTTCTGCACTACTTCGAGTCTATAACATTTTATGTGGAGGTACAATACTCTATAATTACTATAGCTTTTCCTATTGTAAAATGTATGCAGAAAGTTTCTGGTTATCCATTTTTTTAAATTATAGTGATATTTTAAAAGGTGTCTGTAAAAAGAAAAAAAATACAGAAATTATTTTCTGCTATATATATTTTTATATTTCGCAAAATTAGGACTTGTTTTCAAGAGATGTGCTGGAAAGAGACCAGGAAGTTGGTATTGTCCTACAAAAATCAGTGAAACCGTAATGAAACCAGATGGGTGCTTTTATCATACATTCGTTATGTCAGTAATAAAATTCAGTTAATATTGTCCATTTTGGAAAACTGCTTCAAGAAAGAAATTATGGACTACTTCCCCTTCCACAGAGCCTGAGAATGTTTATGGCCTCTTTTGGCTCATTTTGTTTGCCAAACAAGTCCACCTTGATATTTATAAATAATCTAATTACCCTTACTGCTATACACCGTCAATACAGTTCTTTGCAGAACCCCTGGAAGGTGAGGTGGGTTCTTTTTCTCTGCTTTTAGATCTCAGTAACATGCTGATTAGCTAAGATTGATATCTTGTATATCAAGAGCTACCAGCTCTTCATAATTCCTCTTTTTTTTTTTTTTTTTTTTTTTTTATTTCCTGACATTTGGGAAGGTATCATGAGCAGACCAGCCCCAGAGCTGCTGAAAAATCATCTGTTTAAAGATACGTGAATTACTTGGAATAAGTTGCTCCTTCATCTTCCTTTTCAACAGCTGCCTTATAACTGGAGTTAAAAACTGTGAACATCCTACCCCTTGATTATATGCAGGTGACTGAATTCTACACCAGAAACCGTGGCCTTTTTTCTTAAGCTGAGATTTTAGCTGCTAAAATTTCTGTTCTTAAATCCCAGCTTGACTTCCTGAGTCCGTATTTCTGAAAAGTGCTATAGTCTATGGGGACCAGGGTGCCAGTGATTTGTATCTTTTGTGTCATTGTCATGTCATGACAAAACCTTCCCAGCCGGTTCAGATCCCTTGTGGTTTCTCCTACATACCTTTTTTCAGCCCATTCAGAATTTCCAGATCCTCTTTCCTTTCCTTTTATAAAGGTTCAAGTTTTTCTTCTAATTCCTTATGACCTTTTTAACTCTTACTTTATTTTTTACTGGAAAAGTGTTTGTGAAGAAAACATGAAAGTGAGACATACCATTGTTCTTACATCACCAATATGAACAACAAGAAAAAATGCATTTTAGAGTATAATTATAGAATGTATGAAATGAGATTTCCTGCTGGGTTCTCTAAAACTATGTTTTATTGACTCTCAAAATGCCCTGTTTATCTCAGTGCTGTCTTTCTAATATTATTTTCCTGGAAAAAAGTGTTAGTAATATGAAGTCAGTTATTTTTTCTGAAAAGTGAGATAGAATTGGTTTTATTCTGTATTTTTTCCAATTTCATTAATTGATCCCTGATTCTTCTGAAAAAAGTAATTACAAGAATTTTATAGAATATGTCCACTAGGTGGTCTATTTATTTTGATTAATAGAAAAATATGTTTTTCTGTGTGTTCATGTGTGTTTGCACATGTGTACTCCTAATTTGAAGAGACAGCTTTTACGTAGTTCAGAATTATGAAGTATAATGTCATTTATTGCATTGTGCATGACAAGTGCGTCTCAAAACTTAATTTCAGCATTATTCAGTGTACATGGAACAGAGGTTGCCATCTCCAGAGCTGTGTATTTCATGCCTTTAATGTCTTTCCAGCTCTGATAGCCATTGGGCGGTACAGCATGACAATAGAGACGGTGGATGTTGGGTGGTGCAAAGAGATCACAGACCGTGGAGCCACGCAGATTGCTCAGCGCAGCAAATCCCTCAGATACTTGGGGCTGATGAGATGTGATCAGGTAAGGAGCCTTTGCCTGAGCTGGTGCCTGATTCTGAGTGTGTGTGAGAGTGTCCCTGTGTATGTGAGGGAGGGAGGCAGCAAGATTTATGTTTCTCTGAACTAAAAGGTTTCGTATGCACTACTGTGGCAACTCTTCTGGTGTGCTGTATTCACATATGCAGCTAAAAAGGCACCTAGAGAACCAAAAGGAGAATTATAAATGTTTGCTGATGTAGATTTTCAAAATACACCCATAGGTTACACTTGCAGCCTGAGGTGCTCGCAAAAGTTTTTTGTAAAATCTGTCCTCTGACAGTTTTGAATATTTTTGTCTAAAAGTGATTATGTCATGTTACAACTGTGACAGACTACTTTGTTTCTTAAAAAGAAAGGAAAAAAAATCTTTCGTGTTACTTCAAGAGTGATTAAGTGATTTTCTGTATCTGTGCTCTTGCTCATATATCGTGGTTTTGAAAACAGAAGGACGAAGATTTGAATAAAACCATAACGGTAAAAAGAAAAAAAAATACTGAATTTCTTACTGGATAGCTTTATATTTGGGGTATAGTAAGAATGTCGGTAAGTTTTAGCACTTTACTATTAGAAGAAAAGAGGAGCAGGCAGTCCATCTCCACTTCACCCCATACATAGCCTTCAGAAATCATGTTCCTGTTTAGAAGAGAGATCAAGAGGCCCAGGAACACAGCAGAAATACCTAAAAGAAAAGTCACTGGAGGTCCAGAATCTCTGACCTCAAGACTTCACATAAACCTGAAGGGATTGTTTCTTTTCCAGCCATCATCAACAAAATGTCCAGCTTGTGATGCCGATCATAAGCATCTCTCAGGCTTGTGGATTTCTGATTGAATACACTCTATGGAAAAACAAGTTTTAGTTTAAAAAACTTCATGCTCCAAATCATTACCTTGCATCCCTCACAGTGCACCATAGAAGACAGTGACAAAACCAAGTATTTCAAATGGCAAGGAATAATAATGTCTAGGTCAGTGTTAAAGTTAGAAATAGCATTTTGTAAAGCCACCCTTGGGCAGTTTCCAGTCTGAGAGGAGGTTGAGCACTTTGGAAGAATTGCTCTGTCTATCAAAGCTGAGTCCACTTAATCTCCTAAACATTAGTGTTTTATAAGAGCCAACAGACAAAAAGAGTGTGTGAATCTCTTTGATGGATTGTGCCAAGATTATGTACTTAGAGAATGTTAAAAGGGTAACTTGACCCTGGGAATTAGACCTGACCCAGAATCATCTAACCACTTTTGCACGTGTATTTATTTTCTGAATTTAGCTAATGTTGAACAATCAACAAGAATCAAATAAGTGCAATGATTTTATCCTGTCTTCAACTGCTATAGAAAATCAATGATCTTGATGTTGAAAACAGGCTTTACTGCCTCATGAGTTAAACTATATGTAGTTTTTGTCAACATGTACTACAGTCTGTATTCCTCTAATTGCTGGTAAATGCTTTTCTAGTTCTTTACAGGGAAGTATACAACATCTTTTGTGTTACGTAAGTCAACTACTAAAAGGAAAAAAATATTTCTTAAGAAAGCTTCAGGGAAGATAGAAAAGCACTGTTGACTGTGCCTACAAGTGTGTGTGTGCATCTGCAAGTATTCAAATTATGGTAGCTAAAAGATCTTAAGAAATTAATAAACACAGTTAAAGCAAACAGTGTAGTAGTGGGACTACCACTGAGAATTATTTTCTTGTTTGCAAAGCCTTGATGGGAAGAATAGTTCCACAGACAGAATGAAGTAAGTATCCTTGACTTAAGGGATTTTTGGCAGCTAGAAGATGCCAACTCCCTTTTTCCACTGCAAGTGAACAGAGAAATTACTGAACAAAATCGTGTTCTCAACTGTCTCTTCCCAATATCATGCAGAACTATTTTTTTCCAGTGACTGCTCTATTAAATTAAAAATGTCAGTGTCCAGCACATCATTAAAGAGAATTCTTGGGTGGTGCAGAAGGGTTTATTTACACTCCCTGTTGGCTGAAATTCTTGTCTTTGTACTGTTGTCAGTTTGCAGTGAAGAGAAGTTTAGATTTTTCCCTTCTAACCAGACTTCCTTTTCTAAGGTACTGACTGTTATGCTAGTACCAGGTAGCTTTTATGCCTTTCTGAGAATTCCCAGGCATTTGGAAGGGAAGTACTTAAACACAGTTACATAAGGAACATATGTAAGTAGACTTCAAATGGGTACCACTAAAACACTCTTTATGAGCCAGACTCTTTGGAATTTCTTTGATATGCACTTGACATAAATTAGAGGCGTCAAGGGTCCTCCCCAGAAAGATCAAGAGAGGCTGCAAGCCTGGGTAAAGGCAGTCTCTGTTTTATGCCATTGATTATCCAAGTGCCTCCAGGCAATGTGTTTCAGTAGATGCACAGCATTATTGATCCACACCATGAAAATAATCAAATTATTCATTTTTCATCAAACTGCTATTGCCATGACCTTTCTTTTTGTCATTTTTCCTACCATCTAACATGCACACTACAGGAGCAATATGGTCTTTGCCTTAAAATAGATGACATTCTGTTGAGAAATGTCATTAAAAAATGCTGACTTTACCATGAGGTCATCATAATGAGAGCATATATTTCGGTTGGAACTTTTCTGTATCCAGTGGGATACATCTGAGACACTATCATCCAGACCTCCAAAAGTGTGAAAGCAATCTAGAGTAGACGCTAAGTGGTTTTAAATACCTGTATTCTGGACCACAGAATTCCCCACTTGTCTGCATACCAACATGAACACTTGGGAGCAGCTAGGCCTCTTATCCCTTCTGATCTCTCTCGCAGGACAGGGTATCAACTGTGCAAATAAATTTTTGTGTACATGGGTGTGTGTGGGTCTGTGCAGGCACCAGGCAGCACTCAGGTCTGCACAAGTCGTGTGTTCCATAAAAAAAAATGTTGCCATTCTGAATCTGCATTTCTTTTGAAAGCAGTAACAGATAAAATCAGTAGTTATTTAAGGACTAAACAGGACATTTTAGAGGTTTGTAATTGGAAAAGGCATGAAAGAGAGGGCATTTCTGTTTTGCATTCCGGTGTCGCTGCCTGTGTTTGTGCCGTGCTGCGCTCCCAGTGGCAGCGAGCCAGGCTTCGCTCCTTGGTGTCACCTCTTCCCAGTGCTGTGGAAGCAGGGTGGAACCAGACTCTACCCCTCTGCACAGAGGAGTGCTGTGCTGCTGGGGACTGCAGCTCTAGGTTGTGCTCAGGGGCATGGCAGCTCTGGGTTTGTCACCTCGGTAAACACCAAGAAAAGCATAGTAAGGGGTTATATTCAATTCACCTCAGCTTAGTTCCCCATAGCAGAAAGAGAACATGACTTTCTGTTCTTATAACCAAATTTTAATTGTAGCTCTTTATTTTTTATCACAGCTTAAGAAAGGGGATATTTTAAAGGATAATTGAACTTTTCCTTTAATTACTTTAAGTACCTTGAGAAAGGTGTGGGCAGTTTCAGGATACTTTCTTTCCTCCCACAAACACTGACATCAGAATTCGTAAGAGCTTTACTTGCATCCTAAGGGCATAAAATGATGTCTACATCGAAATAACAGATTTAAATGCACATGTTTCAAGCTTGTTTTTCTGAAGATAGTGTACTGTACATTCCTACCCTTAAACTGATCTAGATCTTACTTACTTGTTCTAGTTAATTAGTTAATTATTTTGATATACTTTGTATATCATATTTTTTAAAAATGGAGGAAGAGAGTGATGTTCTCTACCCTATGTATTGCTAGAACTCATTTGAAAGATGTCTTTATAGCACTTCTTTCTTGTGCTCTCACAAGAAGTGAAACAGTTTTAAATAATGGCAGCTTGAAATCTTCACCCTTGGGGAAAATGGCTGGGTATCAACTAGGAGATAGGGGCTAAAATTTTGATTTTTTTTTTTTTTTTTCTGGGTGATAGCTTGACTGGTTGAGCAGTGTGTCACAATAATCTTCCTGCAACTTTTCTCATGCACAATTTTTGTATTTCAAGATCCTTTTCCTATAACTGTGGTGCCATTTGTAATGGTTATCAGCAGTGCTTCCCACATAAATGCAGGAGACATTTCTTGGGAAAATAGGCAGAAAAATGACACTGAAAAACAGAGGCCACAAAATTCAATATTCACCACTATGTGTGAATGAAATGAAGAGAGTCCAACAAAGCTGGCTGTGAAAGGATACACAATTTAGTTAATAAATCATGTTGGCCCTTATTCCTTGCTTTCTTCCCTTTTTTTGCCTTGCTTTTTTCTTTCTATCTTTTGAGATTAATTTCTCAGAAAAGACCTGGTTTCTTTTCATGAAAATACTTCTGAAAGCCTGTATCTTATTCTAGATTACTTTCTCAGATGAATTGTAGCATGTATTTCCTATTCTAGTTTTACTGGGATATTAGAGCACAGAAATTGATGGTCAGTGCAACTGACAAAAAGACAAACTATTTTATGTTACCAGAGAGAGGAAGAAAGACAGATGATCCCTAAAAATAAAAAAGGTCAGTTAACAAATCATTTGCATCTTAAGTACGAAAGAAGATTTTTAGACAATATGTGGTCTTTTAATACAATTTATCACTTTGTCCTTCTACAAAACCTTTCTTAGAAATATTTGTAAATACATATTCAGTGAAGACTGCAAGTCATTAGCCTAACAGGAACACAGCTCCTGTTGTTTAGGAGAAACATTTTCACCTGTCACTCACAGGCTTTTGATTTACATAGCTAGTCTGCAACTGAAGCTAAGTGAAAAGGAGCTAATATCCTAGGTTCTAGAGATACATCTTGCAATTTCAAATATACTTTTGAGCTAAACTGTTCTTAATCAATGGCAGAAGAGTGAGAATACAGAGCCATGGCTTGTTTTAATATAATTATCACAGCAATTTGCCTTCCACTTACAGAAAATGCTAACTATCATTAGCCTGATCAGAAAACCTGCCAAATTGCTACCATTTCTTCTTTTATATTCCAAGGGGTTCATTTCAAGATTTGAAATTATGGTTTTGTGATTTGAAGAGGAATGAAAATATCCAATCCTTCCCTGTAAGAAAAATTTTGTAGCCCTTTTTTCCTGTTAAATTACTATAATTTGTTCAAGTTGCATTGCTGCATATTAAAAAGGAATTGCTGTATTTTTTTGAAGTTTTATATGTATAATGTAGGAGCTGCAATTGATACATCTCTCTATGAATAATGAAGATTTTAGATTCATGAAATCTGTGAATCCCATTAAAAGGAAACCACAGCTATCCCACAACAAAAGAAGAATAGCATTTATTTCACTTTGGTTTTCAATACAACAATTTTAAAAGTCTGAACAATACTACTTTTGGCTTTTTCCCCCTAGCTAACTAGGATAACAGATCCATTATGTGTGTAAACGAAAGCATCTGCTAAAATAAAAAAAAAAAAAAAAAAAAAGGATTTTTATACAAGCTGAAGATTTTGCTCTTCTAGTTTAACTGTTTCTTTGCTAAAAGATTTTTATCCTCCACACTGATGGCTCTGCAGCAGTTCCATGGCAATAGGCTGAAGATGGAATCTTCCAGAGTTAATGAAACTGTCCTTGCTTTTAAAACACACCTACCTGACCATGTCATTCTGTAATAGAAATATGGGTCCTCAGGTGCTGATCAGCAGTTCAAAATCATGACAAGGCCAACTATTAAGAAAGAATACAATGTTAACTAGTCAGCATTTTTATGAATTAAAAAGAAAAAAACAAAAGGAAGAAACTTTTTAGAAGCATCGCTCCCTGGAACTTCCAGTTATTTTTGCCAGCTGGCAACTTTTGAGAAAGATTTCTCTATTAGTTTTATGTGCCGTCATTTTGACAGGTATTACAGTAATATGCTCAAATTATTGTTAATGTAGTCAAATAGGAAGGAAAATACTCAGTGTTAGTAATTCAACAGGCAGAAAGTAATTTGAAAGAATATTTATCACTGTATAAATTACTACTGTCATTTCACTGCATCTGGGTCTTTATTAACTGCAATTTTTAAAAGAATAAAGTTTTTGAAATGTGTATAGTACTGGTTATATTTTTACCTGGAAATATTCTGTAGGTGGAGTCTAGAAGTTTGTCTGATGAAATGAGCAGAATTAGTAAACCAAATAACCAGCCAAACTGAAAGGCTCCTTTAGAATGGTTTCTCTGATTTAATAGAAAAATAAACCCTCACAATAAGCCGACGGAATTGAGAGTGAAACCTTTATTGCTTACACAGCTTCAATATATCATAGTGTGTTGCAACAATGATTAGGACAGAAAGCCCTGAAATAATGGCTGTGCTGGAAAACTGTGCATCCTCACAGAGATCTGAAATGGGTGTTGCTAGTTTGCAGCAGACTGGCAGTTTGAGGCAATAACATTCACATGAGAAAACAACCACAACAGTGAATTTCATTCCTTTCAGGTGAGATTTAAGCAAGAACTGTAAAGTAGGTATAGTCCGCAAGCAACCTTGGTACACTTTCTGAAATCTTTCCAGAATATTAGAAGATTTGTGTATTCCATTTATTTCAATTCACATGGCAGAAAAGATTGCAGGTATTTCTGTTTACCTACTCCTTCCCCTTTACAAATATAAATGGGTAATTAATTGCTAAGTTTTAACACAAGTTGTCAAATGTCGTGACAATAATAGCACATCAGGCTAAACTTGCCAATTTCATTATTTATGAGCCTAAAATACAGTGTTTGTATTTGTGTGCATGTGTGATTGTTTTTCTTTTTTTTTTTTCAGTAACAGCATCCTCTAAGTCAAAATCATTCTTTTCTCAAGTCATAAGGGACTTTATTTGGACTATAGGATATTGTGCTAATATTGGTAGTGCTGTTATTTTATTAAAGTCCTAAACAAAGGTTCTGCCCTTGGGCATAAGGGCAGTCACTGAAACTCTATGGAATATGTCTGCCTTAGCTGATCAAGTGCACTTCACACAAAACGTTTCCAGAAATCTTTAATTTTGTTATGGCTACAGGCAACAGTTATAATTGGGCCACCTGAGAATATAATTCATTCAACTATTAGCAGAAAAAAAATCAAACAGAGTACACTTTTTTTTAAGACACTCACTTGAGGAAGCAAAGTACAACTAGAGAAAAGAAAGATTGTGTGAAAATGTTTTGCTTATAACTCCAAGTGTGTATATTTTTGATTTTGTTGTAAACCATTAGAGAAATTGGAAGATAAAAAGTTTTCCAAATCCATCATTATGGATACACACAATGACTATAAAGTAATTTCTTTGATGATTGCATACAAATTTGGCTTTTGCGCAATACTGCTCTAGGTGTACTGAGACAGAAGCACACACATTTCAGTACTGCTAATGCTGCAATACCACTCCATAAGCAAAAATGTCAACAATAATATAAGAAAGCCTTTTGGGGACAAATCCATTTGCATTTCTTTTGTGTGAAGTTGATTTTGTGGTTCTTTATATGTAGAAATGTAATGATAATACTTGTGCCAGTATCCAACCTAACTATCTGTATGGCAGCCCTGAAAATGTTTTTGTCTGAATGGTACCTCTCACCTGCTAACATTTCCCTAAAATTCTTAGCAAGTACTAGATTTCTAAGATTAAGCTAGCAGTTCTATGTATTATTAATGCCTTTCTGTGCAGATACTGCTGACTCAGAGTATTATAAGTCGGTCTGTTATTTTTTATTAATGACTGGCCTGTAAAGTTGTGTAACTGTGGATACCAACCTGCGTTGTCCTCAGAAATCAACCAGCCAATGTTCCTTCCAAGGGCTAGGTTAGATACCATGCAGAAATTATTTCAGCCATCATCCCTGAATGGTGGTCTGAGGGGCATAAGCAGGTTTTTGAATGAAGTTCTAAAAATGCACCTTTGCAGTAATCCAGTTTTGCAAGCTTTAGCTTTCTTATTTATATAACTGCTTATTGGTTTCAGTTATTAACATGGAATGGAAATAGCTTTTTCTTTTCAATTATCAAGTGAGTTGGTCATTAAACTGAAGTCATTAAGACATGAAGGTTTTTAAGTTTGTTATTGAACAAGACCATTCAAACTCTTCAGATTAATGCTGAATACTCATTCACTGTATAGAGCTGCATAAAACTTGCAGTTCAGGTGATGACTCTACTCTTCGTTTTCAGTATTGCTCTAGATAACACAGTCATTCTTGGCACATTTTAATAGCTTTAGAGTCAGAACTGCATTCTAAGACTGACCTCGATATATCTATAGGAGTTTTGGAGATCAGTAGGAAGTCTTACAACTCTTGACAATTTAGTGAAAGAGTATCCAGTCCCAGAGAAGATTTCCAGGACATGGTATCAACTAAAGACAAGCTAAGGAAAAGTAAATAGGGAAGTCTTGTTTAGGAAAAGCACCTATACCTCTGTTTCTGTTCCTGAGCTGTGAGTGAAGCTATTAATCTCATTAAAAATAAATAGCTAGTTTGGCTGATGGTTTCAAGTGTAATTTCTAATTTACCTTAACAGGATTAGGAAAACTTGACTCCTTTGAATTTAATAAGATCTGCTGTAGGAAGATTAAAAAAAAAAAAAAAAAAAAAAAAATCCTAGCCCTTTGGAATCATTAATCATTGTATATCTTCAGAAATCCCTAGTTTTAGAATCTAGAAATTAAAGAAAACAATGCTGAAATTATCGCTAAAACCAAATGACACAGCACATTTAAAAGGAAAAAAATAAAATTACCTAATAACTATTTTTGCTTGCAGTTTGAATTTTTCATGAAAACTTGTGGAAGGTGGCATAACAGAAATTTCTGAAGACGTTCTGTGTCAGATGAGTGTTGTACCAAATCAGTAAATACTGCCAATCAGACTAGATGACTAAATATAGCATGCCAGATCAAAATATGAATGAATATTTTATTGTGAGCAGCTTTCACTTTACTCTGAGCATGAAAAATCAGCTCAGAAGTGTTGGTTACTTTACTCTGGCAAAAATATTTACAGACTGGTGGGGGTTTTCAGGCTTTCTGTTATGGGCAGATCATTTTACCTAAAGGAGAGTTAGAGTGTTGAGCACTGATTTCCCATTTTCCTCAGTGTTTCAGCCACGTAGCTGTGTACATACATGTGTGTACATAGCAGAGTGAAATGAAAGTTCTCCAAAGAGGCACTCACAAAACCCTTTTGCCAGCGTTCATTTCACATGGAGAATTCTTGCTTTTCTTTCCAAGATGAACTCCTAATTATCACATAAGAAATATTCTCTAGCAATGATAATATTTAAATCCTCTCTGCACAACCACACTGTCATTAGACAAAGACAAAATTAAGGAGGTCCTACCCCAGGTAACATTTGTCACAAAGTCAAGTATATTCTCCTGGGAAATAGGCAATATGTGTTCAGGTGTCTTTAAGCAAGAAGTATTCAAAATTATGACTTCTAAGTTAACTGCTCTAGTTGAGTTAAATAGAGATGGTACCACTTAGTCTTGCCAGTTTCTGTAACCCATCTTATCCTTTGTTTTGGTTTTTTAATCTGTTCTTTGGCCGGGGATAAATTTTTATTTCAGAAAGAAAAAATAATTTTCAAACCAGTCTTTGTTGTTACTTTCTTTTTTTGTTTGATGACCAGGATTTGCACAAACCTATTATTTTCATTCTTAATCATAAGGGCTGCATTCTTTCATTATGTGTTAAAATATAATTGAAGAGTTATTCAGATTCAAATGAATGATTATGTATTAGATAATCTAAGTAGTTTATCTGCAGATAGTCTTTCTTGTGACAACTCAAAAGATGAAGATTAATGAAAGTTCTCTGAAAGAAAAATATAGCATTTTACAGCATATTAAGATGTGGAGATTTTTAGTTTTCATTCATTGAACAAGAATGTTTAAGCTCAGAAGGGAAAATTGCTCTGTTTGTGTAATGAACTTATTTTGAGAATGACATTCAGTACTTTCGTTTTATCATCAGCCAGGCTGCTCTTAACAAAGAGACAGAAGCTTGTGCTCTAATGGCCGGGCATAAGACTTCTTTTCATCTTAATCCTGCCACTAGGGAAATGATGACAAGGATACTAACAAAGTTGACTTAGATATTACTTTTCACATTCATTAACAAAGAATAAAATTTTATTTCTCTTCTTCATATTTGTCAGATAGTGCCGTTTTAGTCCAAAACTACGGAGAGTTTTAAATACTAAGGGTTTTTCACTGTTTTAGTGTCTGACCTGACTTTTCTCATGGTAAAGAAAAGGTATCAAAATCTGATAGGGAATCATTTTTTTCTCATCTCTGGATCCAGGCTGGTTTGCCACTGCCAAATAAGATCCTTTTTCTCCCTCTTTTGTTGTGTAATCTTACATTTAATTTAATTTGGCATCATTTTTGACTCTCTGCTGTTTACTCTCTTAAGATTAAAAGTACTTATATTTAACTTAAAGTTACATATATTCGATCATTTATCATGAAGCTTGGTAAGATAATTTTTTCCTTTATCATGAGAGTAAGCCCAGTTTTTCAAACTCAGAGTAATTTCTTTCTGTGAATGTTATGGTTCCAAATAGGTACATAGCATTGTCATTACTTTGATGCTTAACAACAATTTATAACACAACTTACTGTCTAGGATCAAACTAATAATTTAAAATATTTATTTAATGCTGCAGTAAAAAATGGAGAAAAGCTTCTACTCTTCAGGCTTTGGTCATTGTCCGAACTGGGACAGTCATAAAACAGCTGTTTTTGTCAGTGGTACTTCTGCAATAGTTTTATCTACCTTCTTCATATTTGTGTTTATTTTGTAATTGTATTTGGCACTTGATGCCAAAAGCTCCCTTCTTCTGTTTAGTCAAGTACTAATAGCAAATAGCAACAATTTTATTAAATATTATTTTATCTAGTAATAATTGTATCAGAAAAAAGTTAGGACAAACAGTTAGTTGTGAAGTGGTTTACCATAGATCTCTTCACAGGTTTTAAAACTAAAAGATAGCATTGTGACATCATCTGCCTTCCTGGGTGTCATGGGCCATGCTTAAGTTAGCCTGGTAGTAAATACATCAGCTTATACCTAGCTAGACTATACATGTCCTGAGTCCAATACACCAGGACATGGAGATCATTCACTACCCTCCTGTGTGTGAGCATCATCTTTGCATTGAATTCACCTTACTTGTTTCTTAGAACAGAGAATATGCATATGACACTGGCTCTAAAGCCATAATATCCATGCTATTCTAACAAATAATGCTCAACAGGCAAGTGCCAAATCATAGTAGCTTCTACCTACTAGTAATACTTGCAGCTATCTATCAGATAAATAATACATCTTCTTCAAGTTTCCCATTAAGAAAGAGCAAAATGAGCTGTCTGTTGTAAGCATCTTTGTTGTGGGTGAGTTAACAATTAAGAGAGGTTTCTGGTAGCATGAGAGATTCTGCCATGGGTCTCTGCAGCATAACTCTAATGAAAAGAGACTTTTGACTATTTTTTGAATAGGCATACAGTAGCAAATTACTGCTACTTAGGGATTCTTCCCTTCCAAGCAATATTTCTGTGAATTGTAGCTTACAGTTTGCAAGTATGTATTCAGCTGTAAATATCAAATATTATGGGGGACTTGTGCTATCTCTGGTTTCATTTTGATTTATTAAAAGTCACTTCTTGTTTTTCAGCACTGGAAGATGTTACTGTAACATAGCAATTTGCCAGAGCAGTACAGTTTGTGCTGTGAAGTTAAACCAGTTTTCTATCCAAGTCAGTCTCAGCTAGATGAAACTTCCAATGAAGATTGAGTGTATCTATTATCAAAGTAGAAGAACTGGATATTAAACCTTTCATTTATCCTTGTCATTGGGTGCAATCACTGTTCAGAAGGAAACTCTCCTTGTTATCTTTTATGGACAAAAATATTATTAGATACTGTGGTTACCGTGCTTTAAAATATTATTCGCAAGACAGATCTTTGTAATGGTAGTAAACATTTCAGCCTGGCTTTTTACTTTTGGCCTTGAATGTGGAGCACTGTGGGGAAAAAAAACCAAACAATGCCATCGGTTGTACATCCTACTGATGTAGGTGGTTCAGTAACTGTAGTATCAATGCATTTTAAAATGCCCAACTGTTCAGCAAAGATTTCAAAGAGAGCCAGCTAGAAGTCATGGTTCTTAGGTTAATCTAGTTTGTCTAAAGGCTGAAGACAGCTGTTTACCTCTGTGATTTGAACTGCAGTCATCATTAAAATAATTGACAAATTAATCCTCTCAGCACTACAATTGTAAAGGAGTTAGGTTTAGCTGGGCTTGTCTGGTTGCCTTGTCTTATGAAGAATAAAGGTGCTAACTTTGATGTCTCAGATTTAAGAGGGACATGCCAGACCCAACCATCTCGTATACTTCAATCATTGATCCCAGCTCTGCAGCCATATCCTCATGACAGAAGGCTAAAATAAAATCTTCTGCCAGTGATGTATATGAAGACATGCAGGACTTTTACCTTTTGGAAGAAGGGACATATAGGAGTAATTGATCTACCTGCAACATAGAAAAATTTGCATTTATTCCCCATGTTTGGTCATATTATGTATTACTTTTCATTGGAGACCTGTTGATAGCAACCATACAGTGCAAGTTCATTTCAGTGAAGTTAATTGTGGAGTTACTACTTAATATTTGTAAATGTCTCCATAACTATGCCATAAATTAATTAATAGATGTAATCCATTTTCATTTGCCAAAGCCAACAATATCTCATCTTTTTAAAGTTATGTCTACAACTTTGAGTAAATAGCTTTTGTTTGAAGGTGGAAATCTGTTTTTCTGGGCAGCGCTCTGTTAAACCAGGATGGTAAAGCTTCTTCCTTTACAGTAAAATCGAAGCATGAGGTTTGATTTTGGTTTTTTTCATTCTCTAACAGGACATTAAATTCCGTATGTTCATTTTGTGATAAATGCACCGAAACCTATAGCAACAGTAAGGAGCAAGCCTGCCCAGGAGTCCAGAGTTCATCCATTCTTTTAGCTTGCCTAATGTTACCCTTTTCATTCACTTTCTGCGCATCACAGGTTCTGTTCTTGTGTTGCAGGTGAATGAGGCCACAGTGGAGCAGCTGGTGCAGCAATACCCACATATAACCTTCAGTACTGTGCTGCAGGATTGCAAGAGGACACTGGAGCGGGCTTATCAAATGGGCTGGACACCCAATATGTCTTCTGGCTCCTAACCTTCTGTACCAACATGTTCCACTCTGCTGCATTCAGTAGATCTAATGGGGATTGCAGAAGGGTTTATAACCTTTCATATGATGCAATATAGTTGTGAGTTTACAGAGGTTACAGTAAAATGGCAAAAGCTGTACACTGACTTTAATGTACTGTACAACTAAGTACAAATATTGAAGCAAAACTTTAGAAATGCATTGTGGTTTTGTTTGCATAAAAGTTATATAAAAGCCTTTGGCAAATTTCTTGAAGTGGATTCCTACTAGTTCTCTGGATAGTTTGAGTTATAGATGTTAAGCTTGTTTTCCTCTGTTTACTTTGCCTTGGTCATGTGTGTTTCCTTTGATCTGTAAATGGTAACTCAGTGCTAGCACCAGTGCAGTTGATCAACAGAGGCCTGTGTTGAAACTGGGAACTAAACTTGATGCTTTTTATTTACTAAATCTACCCCAGAGGTTTTAAGATACAGAATAATAAGAAAATCTAGTGATATACCATTTTTTTATCTTTTTTTTTTTTTTTTAATATTAGAAGCTGTAGTGATTTTTAAATCTTTCCACCTTGACATTTTAATAATGAGTAACAGGGCTTAGCCTAACAATGATAACCAGCTATACTTCATGAAGACAAAGAATAGCTGAATACACCATCAGAAATAATTTTATTTTGCTGAAATTTATTTAAGTTAACTTGCCTCCTCTGCATATGCTGTTCTGTTGTTGAATTGGAACATTCAGATGAATGGATATAAATCAGTAACAGGATCCCTCTCATTTCCTGTGTGGTTTTATTTTAGAGTGGATTTCACAATGCAAATAGTGCTTACCTTGAGAGGGCCATCTAAACATGAGTCCCGTTGTGGGTACCATTTTCTAGGATCAGATGCTTCTTAATACAGTGTGTGGAAGAAAATATCCAAATTAAACACATAAAATGATTAATTTTCTTTGTGAGACTGTTATGGTTTAACCCCAGACAGCAACCAAGTACCACACAGCCTCTCTCTCACTCTCACACATTGCATTCTAAGGAGTTAAATTTGAGCAGGAAATTGTGAAAATACAAACATTGCAGCTTCAATTTGGAGCTGCCTTAACCTTTAGAGTATTACCATTTGGTTAAGAATGTTGTCAGGTGTGTAACACTGGATATTTGTTTTTCAAAGGTTACAGCATTTTAATCCAAACTATGAAATGCTTAAGCTTCAGCTGAAAAGTTGCCATTATTGTCAAAATGTTTTGCTAATCCAGAAGGCCTAATGCAGCATAACATAGAAGCTTGTTTAGTATGGCTGTATAACTCTGTAAAGCTGTTTGTTGATTTCCATAGCATAATTTTTTACAACAGAAACATCAGCTCACATTACTTCCAGTGAGGATGTTGAATGTTTTCTTATTAGACTTTTCAAAATGGGGATGAACTAATTTCTCTGGAAAAAAAATATATCGTAAAGATTTTGTTTTAAATAAGTGGTAAATACTTGTGAACGTGTAATGCTATGCTTTTTATTTACTCCAAAATGGCAACAATATTTTAAGAATAAAACCAGTGAATTATATTGCAGATATAGTACAGAATCTTAGTCAATTTTCTTTTAATGTCTCTTTATGAGTGCATTAAAACTATTCAGACAATTTGTAAGTTTCTATTTTTTTGTGAGACCTTTGATCTTGCAATAAACTTTAATAAAATAAGAAAGATGGGATGTTTTCTGTTTATCTCTGCTGCTAACTGTACTTAGACTGTACTAACAGAGAGTCTGAAATCTCAGTCATTGTATAGGCAGAGCTCACCTGGACATGATCCTTAGTAAACTGCCCCTGCTGTGACTGACAGAGTTTAACTAGATGACACCCAGAGATCTTTTTCAATCTAAAATATAACTCTATGGATTTTTTAAATATTATGGGTCTGGTTGGTAATCTCTTTTCTGTCACTTAAGTCTCTTCCAGTAGTTTTGCCTTTTACTGACTATTCATCTCTCAGTTTTATCAACGTACTAATCAATAGATCTCAGCGTGACTAATTAATTTCAGTTTTATGTGGTATAGGAACTCTAGATGGAAATATGTATTTCTAATCGCAGTGTTGACACAGATAACTCCTTAATTTCCTTATAATAAATCAGTTTCCAAAGTAGCTTTAGAGGAATAAATAATACTGCACGCTGTTTAATCTTTGACGTGTCGTGTAGGGGAAATACCGTTCTGGTGGAAAAGCCACTGCCTCTTGTAAAAATAAAAATTACCCCTGTTTTCTCATATGCAAAACTTGGAGTGAATTCAAAAACGCACAGGCCGCTTCTGGATTCCCTAGGTTCCAAAAGGCCTGCTTTACCAGAAAAAAAATGTGCTTTTTTCCTTCAAATTCTTTGTGATTAAGGTAGGGTAACCTGTGGCTCAGCACTTGTCTCATCAGAAACATTTCTAGGATGGGCTTGTTCAACCTGCAGAAAAGGCTAAGACAAACTCTTAAGTGCTTTCTTAATTAAGTGGTAGATGGTTGTAGGAGAAAGATAATGTTTATTTCCAGTCATTCACTCTTTAAACCCAGGTGTAATTAAGGCTTTAGCTCAAATAGTTCACCTGGTGGTCATTTACTGATCTCTCACCACCTCAAGGCTTTGTGGAGGGGAGTGCTCTCATGCAATTTGTCTCACCAGGGTGAATGACTACTGTCATGTTTCTCATGCAGGTTCAAAGTCTCTTTGCCCAGGCTCACAGATTAGTGGGAAATTTAGTGAAATGCCAAATCCAAGCTGGCATACCTTCCTTCTTAGCAGGTGCTCTATGTAGTACTAGCATATTCTAGTAATCTTTGAACAGGGACGAAGTGTTTTTCTCTTAAAAATAACAAAACTGTGTAGTTGAGCCATTAATGCCCCATGAGATGGGATGATTATCTTCAGGCTTACATTTGAATGTCCTGATATCCCAGGTGGGAGTTTTACACCTGAGCCAGTTGTGCAAGGGAGGACATCGGCATGATAAAAACTTTATCCCACCTCGCCGGATCTGCTTCTTGTCAGCTTTCTCCATTATCTGGCTCAAAACCCAGCTTGCTGCCAAACAAAGGTTGATTTGTTGTGGCCGTTCTCCACTGGTGGTCATCCCCCACTGGCTCACCCCCTCTGCACCTGGGCTGTTCTTAGGCAGATCAGAGGTTTTGGCACCACACACCCAAAAACTCTCCTCTTCCCAGTCATTTGCGGGGTGCAAATCTGCCCCCAGCAAATCACCTGCTGCTTTTGCCAGTGGCTGATTGGTTGTCATTAACCTTTAACATTTCGGTCTCTCACACTCCCCATCAAAGGATGGACATGGACCTGTTAGAGCAAGTCCAGAGGAGGCCACCAGGGTGATTAGAGGGATGGAGCACCTCTGCTTTGATGAAAGTCTGGGAGAATTGGGATTACTGAACCAGAAAAAGAGAAGGCTTCAAGATGAGGTAGTTCTGGCCTTCCAGTACCTGAAGGGAGCCCCCAAAAAAGATTGAGAACTTTTTACAAGATCATGCAGTGACAGGTCAAGGGAAATAGTTTCTAACTGAAGGAGAGTCAGTTTAGATTAGATATGAGGAAGAAATTATTTACTGTGAGCGTGGTGAGCACTAGAACAAGTTGGCCAGAGCGGGTGTGGATGCCCCATTGAGGGGGCATCAAGGCCAGTTTGGAGTTCTGAGCAACCTGGTCTAGTGAAAGCTGTCCCTGCCAGTGTCAGAGTTGGAACCAATTGATCTTTAAGTTCTGTTGTGACCCAAGATACTGTTTGATTCTATGAAAACAAGCTATAATCCCTTTCAAATGAGAAAATAGCCCTACTAAGAGTAATTAACAGAGTTAATTTTTTCAGGCTCTCAGCTGGGTTCCTCATGGGCTCAATGATGGCCACCCAGATTCTCAAGATAAATATGGCCTTGCTGATGCTTCATAAACTGTGGTGTTGACAGGAGGAAAATCAAGAAAAGCAGCAGGTCACATACACAATGGTTACATGAAAACAGAAACCCAAAGCAAGTTTTCTTCAGATCATGTGGTCTTGAGCAAGGAAAGAAACAGGACTGTTACATCTAATAAATAATTAGGATAGGATAGGATAGGATAGGATAGGATAGGATAGGATAGGATAGGATAGGATAGGATAGGATAGGATAGGATAGGATAGGATAGGATAGGATAGGATAGGATAGGATAGGATAGGATAGACTATTTCTGTTGGAAGGGACATGTAGTGACCATCTAGTCCAGCTGTCTGACATGGCTGAGCAAGAAAGGGCATCCTCCAAAGGCATTTCAAACACTGGCAGGCTTGGGGCATCGATCGTCTGCCCGGGAAGCCTGTTCCAGTGTTAGACCACCCTCTTGGTAAAGAAATGTTTCCTAACAAAATAATGCATTGCAAAACAGCAACGGTAAGAGCATGCATGGAAAGAATATGATGACATCTTATCTTGTTAACATTCAGATTTGTATTTTAAAGCAGGTGAGGGTTTATGTGGCTTATTTACAAAATGCTGTATTAACAGAGAGTCAGTTTAAAGTAGATCCATTTAAAGATTCCATTACAATAAAATTATTTAAAGCAATCTTAACTTGCCTCCTGTAATTGTTTTTCTTACAGCTTTCCCCCTGAGTGACCTGCGATATTGGCAGTATAGGTGACTGGGATTTTTATTTGAAGTTCTGGTGCACTTAGAGTTGTGAAACTGTTTTTTCAAACCACGGACACCCCAGGAGATGCTCCAAGCTTGAGCACGTGGAATCTACAATAGATTGGCACCACAGAAAAACCAAATAATTCTTTGTGATATTAGCTGTGCTTTGCCAATCTAAACAGGGTAGGTACATGGTCAAATGTTGGTGACTCATATTTTATGGGGTCTTGTATTTCAAAGTCTTGTTTTACAAAAACACCTCCCTGTGCTAGGCTCCTTGCATGTATTTTCCACACATGCAATCATTGTAGATTACCTGAGCTGCTGAAAACCGTCAAAAAGTTGATCAGATGTTCCTCTGGATCTTTGTCTGCATTAGGCTCAGATCAACAGGAATAAATTGGCTAAATCACAGCATTGTGGCTGTGGTTGCTTGACTGGAGATACTTTCACAAGCAGGAGTATGGTAGTATGGAAATAAAGGTCTGTGTAACAGCTACATCTAGACATCTGTTAAAAAGACACTGAGGCAAAAAATTGTTTATGTTTAGGGTTGGCTTTTTTGTTAAGGCTGTCAGGATTACATAAGATAAATCAAAGTGTTTCAGCTTTATGAAATTTTACTAATGTGTTATGTTTCAGGTTTATTTGGGAGCAAAAATCAACAAAACCAGCAAGCTGAACTGTTTCCTCTTCAATATTTGGGCAGTTCTTTTTGTATATAGCTGATGAAAAGTGTTTGTGTATAAATAAACCTTAGAACTCTTAAAATGAAAAATTTTACAGTGAGGATTATTGGGCGTTTCCAGCTGCTGTGAAGTTATAAAGGTTTCTGGACTGAAAATTTCATAATCTCATGCTTTCATCATGTACCCTATTGTAAACTGCTACAGCCTTTGGTGTTTTCACAATACCAATTCTTACAGAAAGCTGGAAGAATATTCTTAGCCACACTAACTCCCAGTGCACACAGTGAACTTGTCCCAAGTGCCTTGCTTTGGCTTCTCCTTGAGTCAAGATCAGCATCTCAGTTCCTGCCTTTGAAGGACTAAAATGTTGTCCTTGTGCTGTTGTTCTAATCTCTGGTCACCTCTCTGGACCACGTTATGTGAGTGATGGTCTCTGAAGCAATTTAAACTAAACTCTGCTATTAGGGATGGGTATTTTTTCTGTAAAATAGGCAGAAAAGTAATATTTATACACAAAGCAAAGTGCTTCATATCCTTCTTTCCTTGGAGACAAATGAGAAACAAATGTAGTGAATGTTAATCACCTTGCTTGAGTCTTTCAAAGACATTCAAATATTGAGGTCAATGAGAAAGCTAGAAAATAGAAAAAAAAATAATTTTCATGAAGAGAAACAAAGCAAAGATTTGCTTCCTGATTAGGGAGCAAATACACCTGGAAATCTTTAATAGCAACCAAAAAGGTTGTAGCTAAAGCAAAATTACTTTTTAATGATCCTGCAGAAGTTTGAAAAAGTCCGAAGTCCAAATGCCTTCATGATCTTCTCAAAAGTAACAATGAAGGGTTTGTTCATTAGACACTGCCTTGACTAGGCACTGTATTTTGCAGGACATGACACTAATTTCTGTGGCTGCACTTCTCCTGGTAGCAAGACCTGTACCAGGAGCACTGCTGGACTCTCAGGTCACTCCGGCCATCATGGAAATGCTCCTGGCCTGTGACTTGTGGCTCTAAAAATGTTCAGTGCGAATGACACCTGTCTCCTTAGGTTCCCTGGATGCAGCTGTGGCTTCCTGAGGGCAGGAAGGTTTAATGGCACAGGCAGGAGTTGTCCTGTGTCCATCAGCCTCAGCACTAGAGAGCTGTCCCAGGCAAGTCTAATTTACTCACACAGGCATAGCCCCATGGCTCATCTGTTGTTTGCAGGGCATGGTTATCCATCAGAAGCTGCTTCTCAGTGTCCTGGGTCGCAGCTCACAGCCCTGCTCCTGCCCAGCCCTGTGCCCCAGCGCCCCTTGCTGCTGCTGTGGATCTCACTCGCTCCGTGCAGGGCAGCAACCCTTTCCCAGCCTTCCAGTGGAGCAGAAGCCAGGGAAAGCTCCTCACCCAGCCAGGAGCCACGGGCCAGCTGCAACCTCGACACACAGGTCCCTCCTGCCTCTCTCCCTGGCTGCCAAGCAGTCAAGAAAGGAGACCTGTGGGATGGGACAAGGCACCAAAGGTTCTGAGCCAGGCTGACAGAGGGTACAGTGCTGAGGAAGCGACATCACCATGAGGGTTCCTGGATTCTTATGGAGCAGGAAACTGCTGATAAACAAACCTGCAGCTTTATCCCCACAGCTTGTTCATGAGTTGAGCCTTCCTGCTCTAGACCAGACTTTGTCACCAATCCCCTCTGTGGTCTGAATGAATCACTACTTTTTAGCAAAATTTTCTGAACACAGAACTTTAATTAAGGGATATTTCTGCATTTAGTTCTTTCTGCAGCTCTACAGATATTTATGTTCTTTTGCTAGCATAAAGAGCAAATGACCTGTTGACCTTTCTGTTTGAATATATGCCATATCCTTTATGTTCTCTTGTGTATGGCTTCAGAAACAGTTAACAGCAGGAAGACTATTTGTATTGCATTAGCCAGAGATAGGAGAAAAATGCATTTATGGATCAGTGTAATCCAGTCATTGGTTTATGGATGCAAAGTCCTTCAGGGACTGTCACAAATTCCCAACTGTCTGTGAGAGCTAGATTTTGCAATTGCATCTCTGAGCTATCTGCAAGGCGTGTAAAATCATATATATCCAGGCAGCTCCCTGTGACTTTGCATCTGCAAAGGCTTGAGAACTATTCCAGCAAGGATGTACAGTAAATTAAGCTCAAAAAATTGCCTCTGAAAAATAAGTATTTTGGGTAAATCTTCCATGGGTGGAAATCTCCTTAGCAGAGGTAGAGTTGAGCAAATGCAGATAGCTGTTAAATACTGAAATTATTACCTGCCCTCAGAAACTTATTTTTCTGACCTTTTTATGTTTGTGTCTGTACCCATCATTTTTTCAATGAAGTTTTGTTGATATTCTAGAAAACTGGAGAGAAATATCATGTCTGAATCCATTTTAAAAACACACACGCAGAGACCAAAAAAAAAAAAAAAAAAAGAAAAAAGAACAAAACAAAACCCATGAAAGCTATCTAACTTTCTTAAATGTTCTACAGTCCAATGTATCATGGCATAAGGATAAGATCTGGTACTTGGCAGAAACAAAGATGTCTTGGATAGGATCTATGTAGGATCTTTTCCAACATGACAGAATATGTTTGGGAAGTGGCAACAGCAACACTAAAGGAAGAGAAATTTTCTGTAAGATCAGCACATCTCTTTGTTTCTAGTCTGGGAAATTGCCCAGTATGCCTAGGAGAGGATAAAATTGTATAAACTGATAAATTGCCATAGTGTGAACATATGGGAATAAGAGAAATAGATGAATGGGAAACAAACAATAAAGAAATAAACAAAAAACCCACAAACAAACAAAAAACCCCACCCTTTACACAGGCAGTGACTAAAGGGTAACTCTGCATCACCAGGATGTAACAGACAAGAACCACAGGTATAAGACAAAAGGTAAGAATTTCAAAAACTTCTGCATTTAGATAAGTAAGTCCTTGGGGCATATTGGAAACTTAACAGAAGGTGACTATACACTGCTATGATAAAGGCCACAGAAATTTCTCTTTTAAGTCAAGCTTGCATCAAAAAATGCAAAAATAAGGACTTCCTTGCTGCATGTACATCTGTCCTTCCCTCCCCTTGTCTGATGCTGTCTATTAGAGGGAAAAGTCTTTTCTCCTGACAGAAAGCACAAGTAAAATAAATGAGAAACAAGTGACATGTAGATAGTGCTTCCTTTTAGGATGTCTGCAAAACAACCAGCCTAACTTGCTGGCAGCTACATTTCAAGGACTGTTTTTTAATGTATTGACTTGCCTAGAGTCACCCCTGAAGTATTTTTTCTAACCACAGTCTTCAAGGCTCAGTAAAACCCACTTCTAAAGCCATTGATACTGCACTAGCATTTAGTATGGAGGCCACAGCATTGTCATTATAGTGATCTCTGTTCTTGTATTTGTGTTAATGAGATTTATCGTATTAGTTACACCTTGTTCTTGGCCCTTTGCTTAGAAGATACATAGTGTTAAGTACCTAAGTACTCAGCATTAACATTTGTATTAGCATCAGTGGTAGGGTTAATGCTCAGTAATACTGAATCTCCTTTGTAGCGGAAGTCACAAAGCATTCAGGTTCACCAAAAACTTCCATAGAAGAGTAGAAATGCTGCCCTTCCAATTTTGAGCAAACTTTGACTTTATTCTCTTAAATAGGAGTGCCCACAGACCTCTCTGAAAACTGTGTTACCTATTGTAGTCTCCAAATAAGCAATGTACAGGAGCTAGTATCTAGAATCACTAGCCATGATGTGCCACCTCTGCTCTTGGATTAAGGGATCAGGCTTGAGGGAGTTGCCATTTGACAACCCTTCAAAATGGAGGAATGGATTTGGGCCCCCTTGGTCTCAGCTACAGTTCTAAAACCAACCTCCATGCTCCCTAGGTCAGAATTTGTTCCTCTAAGTGTAGATAGTCTGAGTTGAGGACCTACAGCGTGCCAGAGAGCAATAAAAATCCACAAACACAGGTTGTCTACTATTGAGTCTAACCTGAGTTACATCAATTTCTGCAGACTCTGAGGACTCTGAGGAGGCTGAAGTTTTTAAACCTTGTGAAAAGCATAGCTTGTATAAAGTTCTGGGTGGTGAAAAGAGCAACAAGGTCTTTCTCAGGTCAGTCAGAAAGTGAGAAAAGAGTTAATACTACTTTTTAACAAGTTTCCAATGAGCCTTAATAGTGGCTTATACAAAAGAAAACATTTAGATATTATTGCTCTGCTAAAATAGAGCTATCTCTGATAGCAATGCAGACACAGTAATGAAGTAGGTGTTTAATGTAAATTACAGTTAACCTTACCTTAAATCTTCAAACCAAGAACACAGTATTAATCAAGACAGAACTTTTTAAAGTGCTATCTATTCGAGCGGTTGGTTGTATTTTGTTCTATCAAGAGCTGCCAACACTACAATAATATTAGTATTTCCAACAAAACTAAGAAGAGACCTTCTGAATTCGATGCCTTTTGTATTTTAAGTGGTTACAGAAGTAAGCCTTCTTCCCCCAGTATGTTCTAACAAGAGTGGTAGAAGATCACTTAATCCCTTCTGAATGAAAAAAAAAAGCTGTTTGCTTCTGCTCTCTTCCTAGATGCAATTTCTTCTCTATGTGCACTTTTTTTTTTGTCCCAAAAAAAATTCACTATCATTCATCTTGGTATTTTTTTCTTCATTCCTTACTATATAAAATGAATTTTTGTCTCTGACCTTCAATCTGTTCAATAGAAAAATCAAACTATAAAACTGAAAACCAGCAAAGAACATGATACAGAGTCTAATTCCACCAAAATCAACAAGAACAAGGCACGTCAGCAGCAAGATACATCACATGATCCACACCCACTCCAAATCAATAGCAGACAGACTACTGTGGCTACTGTGATGTTCTCTATGAGCTTGCAGGTTAACAGAATGCATTTGTGAAAATGAACCCATTAAATAATATTTCTGGGCACTTGCGCTGTAACACCCATCAATGTCAATGAGTCTTGGCACTTGAGTTTAATTGATAGGCCACATTCCTGCCATGCTTTCTGCTCAGTTTCAGAGTCCTTCACTTCAGACTTCAAATATAACAGATTTGGGGGAAAATAAAATTAATCTTTTCTTTCAATGATGCATTTAATAAAATAATGAAGATGAAAAATCCCAAATTCTCTTCTTCGGCCATCTGCAGTTTAATCTCTCCCTCTTAAATTCTGGTCTACCTATCTCCAAAGTTGAATTTTTTCATCCCTTGCATTATTTAGCATCTCCCTTTCCTAACCTATTCCCACTCCACTTCCCCAAGGAAAAAAAAGACGTTTAGGGTCAGATCAGTACAGTAGTTTATCTTCCACTTTGAATACTTCTCTGTTTCACTTTGTGGCCATGGCTGTGAAAAGTGGCACAGTTTCATGTTCCTAATAGAATTAAAATTATGGTTTGCTGCTTTTTGCTACCATTTCTTCATCCCCTAAACCAGAAAAACAATAGACCTTTACCTCAGAGAAATTATTGTGGAGATTAATTTGGTGACATGTAACAAGTTGAGCATTTTTCTCTTTTTTAACCTCGCAAACCTTCTCTATTTCCAATTGAAATTTTAAACTGATCTTGCTGTAGCATTTACACTGACAAGCAACTGGGCTTTTAATAGTTTACCCATGTTGCTGCAAAGAGGCGGGGAAGGACTGCAAGTTTAAAACACGAAGGAGAAAAGTTAATTTAAAGTGATGTTTGGTAAAAAGTCCCCTTTGAGATCCTGTTGTGTAATTGAACAGATTAAGAGAACTGACAGTAACTTCACGGTATGCCTAAGTGGAGGTCTCTACGGGTCAACTCTCGGATCTTGTGCCGACACGTTAAACAAGTTTGTCAATTTTCCATCAGATTGATTTTTCTCACAGGTCTGGAAGCCTCATCTCATTTCATCTTATTTCCACAGGGGTTCTTAACATTGCAAACTGCCATTTACTTTTGTCTCAAAGTGTGAGGAATGATTTTTATCTCCGAGTGGCAATCACGGCAGGCAGCTCCAGCACTGCTTGTAATGTTGCACATTGTCCTCCCTCACCAACTGGGGTTTCTTTTGTGTTTTTCCCCTCTTTGGGAATGATGTGGATTTTTAGAATACATTCAAAATAATTATTAACAGAATGTACTTAGGGCAGATGTCTTTAGTCTCTGAAGTGAACAAAAAAAGCAACAGAAACCGTGGGGTTTTTTCTTTGCAGTTTTCAGCATAATGAGAGGTCAGCTTGAGAAAATATGATGTCTCTGGGAAGGTCACAGGGAAGAGTATTAACCTCTCTTTACATTTCCATGTCTATTATCCCCTCCTGTTAATGTCAAGGGAAGTTATGTGCACAAAATAGAGAGCATGCTTCTGAATAGGTGAATGCTGCTGAAGATAATAATGATATATATTTGAATTAATTGCACTAATGGCAAGAATCCACTCTTACTCCACACCAAGTTAAATAAGTGCAAAATTTGCCTGAAAGCCTGTGGGACCTGATGGTATTCTCAGATGGGTTGTACAAACATGCAGTCTCCTTGACACAAATTAAGCTACTAGGAACTTAACCATTTGGTTGACCTTATGACCTCTTGATGAAAAAACACTGCCATTTAGATCAGTGGTATGAGGGTGAAATCATAGGACACCCCAAACCCCCTGTTTTCTCTTGCCTGCAGCCCTGGTAGCCCTTCCCACTTATGAAAACTGGCTGTAGTCAATCATTAAAACCAAAATTGCTCTCATACCCTTCGTAAGAATTTCTCACAAACATCCGCATCTCAGACAGATACAAAGCAATGAGCCCAGATCTGACTTTCCTTGGTGCTAGTTACATCATCTTGCCAAAAAAATGGAAAGATTCATCATCTCTTCTTTTGGAGTCTTGTACTATGTTCAAGTTTTAATACAGATGCAAATAAGTTCCATTAATTTTTCTCCAAAATGTGATATACTTGACCTAATTAAGTGATCAAAGACAATGTATAAAGTTACCAATTATTTGGTAATAAGCAATTCATCACTGCTGTAAAATATTTGCCACATTTTTGAAATCTACGTTAAAAATATGAAGAGGAAAAAAATATCCAAACCGACAAAACAGAATTTTTAGTGATGATTTTTGCTGCTAAAATGACTGGACAGGAAAGGAATTGGAACTGCTGAACTGGTCCATGGGGCACTGGATGCCAGCCCAGCACTACACACCCAGCATGGGAGGCAGCAGTCCCTGATGGAGAAGCTGTGCCTGCAGCTGCAGTGGTTGCTCACAGTGCAAGGAAAGAGGTGGGCAACTCAGGAAAGCCCCTGGGAGCCTCACAGGGAGCCACATCAGGCTGACTCTTGACCTCAGACTGTGGAAGGGACAGTGCAGACCTGACCACCACCTGTGAGGAGCATGGTGGGAGGATGGGGAGATGCCCTCTGGGTCAGTGCATGGGGGCTGGAGGTAGGAAGGCCAGGGCAGAGGCTCAGGAGCCAGGGTCACGTTGAGGAAGTGAGGGGCTGAGAAAGAGCAGGGTATTGAGTGTTTCTGCCCTTCCTTCTGCCTTCCCTCCTTCCTTGTTGAACTTTTTGTGGATAGTAATGATCCAAGGGCGCTTTTACTAGGAGAGACAACAATCTGCACAGCCCCAGATGTCCTCAAGGCATTGACTTGCCAGAGAGAATTGTGTTCAATGAGTTAATCTTTACACCCTGCACTGCATATCACACATTACAGAAAGAAAGGGATATTTTACACAAATTTTTATTAATTGATATTTCTGTAGTTTCATTTTGTATTCCTTGGTTACAGCTGATAGGTAACCCCCCAAAAAGGAGCTGAGCAAAATTCCTTAAAAATTCCATAACGTATCTGAGTTACTCAACCATAAGGGCTCCTTTAAATAAGGGATGATTTTGTTGTGCCAGTAGTTGTGATCACGACAGTTCAGTTTGGTTTGCACAGGTTGGCTCAGCCTATCTAATTTTTTGGCAAACTCTCTGGGGAGCCTCTTGGGTGAGCACTTCCCTTTTGCCTTGTTACAGCTTGATATGAAAACACACAACAGCAGATTGTGTTAGTAGAAGGGCGTGTTCCGGGCTTTTGATCATGGTGTAGATGCTCCAAACAACACTGCCTGAAATGGTAATCTGTCACAGAGGTGGTTTAGTGAGATAAAGTGAGATAGTTAAACGATATTTGAAATATAAAGCCAGTTTTTTTCAGCTGTTACCAGTTTCTGTGTAAACACTTCCCAAATGCTGGGACTTCACAGAATGAATGAGGCACCACTTGCACTGCATCCAGGCTGGCAGAAGGAAGTGGCTCAGCAGAGCAGCCCCAGCTCTGCAATTTTTGTGTAGTTCTTGTATACCCCTGAAAGAAAAAATCACAGTCTTCTGGCTATTTAGGCATCTCAAACCTGGCACAAGTGTTTAAAAATCTTAAAAGTTCACTACAAAGTTAGCTTATTAGACACTTCTCACAATTAAATATTTTAGACATCTTACATTTTTCCCATAATTCCAAAAATAATTAGATCACAATATGGATTAATTTCTTGTCACATCCAATTTTTTTGTTGCAAGATATTTTGAAGGAGTGAAACACAAAAACCAGTTGTTGACATTTGTAAACTCTCCCTTTTGTTGTACACGCAAACATAAAATAGCTGACATTTGGCTCTTTCATCCTTTTTCCCCTGCTTGTTCAGTGCAAATATTATCCAGACAGATGTGTTAAACAAATATCATAGTATCTACAAACAAGGATATATAAATCTCATTGTCCTGGTCAGCAGCTCAGGACTAAACTATCCTCCTAAGCCATTCTGATCAGCAAATGACCTTGAGCTAATTGCTTTCCTACACTGTTGCAGGAAGGTCAATATACTTTCTAATCTCACAAACTTTATTTATTTGTAGGTAGAAATAGTGTATCAATACCATAAAGGTAGCCTTTAAATTGTACTTGCATCTTTTTATGGGGTGGAATTGCAGGATGATATGTAAGCAAATTTGTGATTGTTGTTTTCTGGTTACTGTAATTGTATGAATGTAAACAAGACATAATGAGTTTTTTTCATCTGGCTTTTTGGGATGGAATGGGATGCTGAAACTGACAATTTTCTGATCAATGACAGAACTACAACCTCTGAAAATTAGCAAGAGCTATGCCTGCTCAAACTCCATGCTTCTGAATACAAATGTGCTCAGCTGTGCATTTCTTCAGAATTTGTCTTAGTGCTATCACCTTTTAAATAATATTGCAAGAGAGTTGGCTAGTACCTAGAAGTGTGTCTGTTCTCTGCATTTATTGCGGAATACTAAATGTTCCAGTCTCTTAAGACCCCTTTAAATGACAATACTGCTATATTTTTTGTTTAAGATTTTTGTTGGCATGTGAAAATGTGGATAACCAGAAAATCTTATGGTTTGCTTTAATGACGAGTTACCTGAAGTTGTACAACGGCCTCTGTGTTGACTTCTCTAAGCACTGTCAATGCTCAGCATATCCCAGGTTCAAACTCCTCATGAGAATGGACTGAATTGATTCACTGTTTCCTGCTTTCTTATTGAATGTGTTTATATTCTTTCATAAAGTAGTAAAACTCCAATCATATAAAATTAAGAGGTCATGGTGAAATGACAGAAGTAGCTAATTAGAAGAGCCACTGCATACTTTAAGGCCCTGATTCAGGGACATCTATCAATACTGTGGATACTGCTTAATCATGAAATCAATACTTCAAATTAAGCACACGTGCTTACCACTTGGCTAGGAGCAGATTTGCAGTAACATTTCCATAGTGTTTAAGAACACAGTGTTAGCTTATTTTGAAACATTTTCTGATCATCTCAGTGTTCAAACCTCTACAGACTTGCTTTCCCCTGATGAGCCTCAGAAAAATCTGAGGAGATTTCTATCAATTGTGACTTTGGAACGTGTGGATACGGGAAACATTTGGAAAAACATTTAGCTGTGATCAGGTTTGCAAACCTTGGCTTCCAGACTCATCCTCTTCAATCATGCACTGGTGACAATGGAGACCAGAGACAACAAAGCAGACTGAAAGGTTTTGAGCCTCTGCTGAAATCTTGCCTGCAAGTGCAAAAACTGACAGGTAGAAAAAAAACCCCTACTAAAAATAACTAAAAATATCCCCCCTGACCCCAAACCTATGAGAACAAAAAGAGTTTTGGATGCTAGGACTGACCTTTAGAGATCCCAAGCTGGCCCATGTTGCACTGAGGCTTCTCACCCTGCCAGACTTTGGCAGCCTCCAATACCACACCTGCTGTTTATCCTGCAAGCTGGTGACCAAGATGTTTGTGCCAACCCACTGCATTTGCTCCGTCCTGATCTGCCTTCACAGTGCTCAGGAATCCAAGGCACAAAAGTTTCACCGTACAAAAGGGTAGGCAGACTGGAAAAAACAACAAAAAACTTTTACACCCTTTTTCTGATTCTGGACTTTGATATTGATGTGGCAGAAATTCAATATATGTTAAAATTTGATTAAAATGAATATGTGTAGAGGTATAAGGGGATAAAGTTACACATCAAAGACAGGATGAATGACTGATGTCTGAAATACTGAGCTACAGTAGGTGAGGATAACAGCAGTGGTAAAAGAATTATGTAGACTACAGATGATGATGCTAGGAGAAAGACACTGTTCTTATATCTTATGGAAAGCTGCCTCCTCTTAATAAATTATTCTTTCCTCAGACGCAGTTGTGCATGGAAACTCTGATAGTGTGGAGTTTAGGTGATAGGTTTCATGGATGTCTGCAGGTTACTCTTTCCAAGCAGGACAGTTCATTTCAAAGTGACCACTGCAGCATGCACTTACCACCCACATCGTGCTTGCAGGATGCATGCCAGCATGCTGGCTCTCCGTAGCCTGACACTGGATCTCCACCTTCTGAAACCCAGGCTGTTTCTTCACATTTGCTCTAAAATTAGCAAGTGATTCATTCTGGCATGCTAGCAATGGCACCAGCCTGAGGACACCTGGAGCAGCATCTTCTGGAGATAAATGCACAATATGTATTAAACCAAACTCATGATCTCACACCTCAGGTAGTATTAATGAAGAAAAAGATTAGGTTAAAGCCCATCCAGAAATACCAATCTGTGAAAATCAGTCCCTTTCTCATTTCTAGGGGCATAGAGCTGTGATGAAGCCTTTAGCCTGGGAAGATGTCATCGTATTGGCAGCCTTCCCCAGACACTTGTGGCCTCACCATTTGGAAGTGAGCCGTGAAGACCCCGTGGAGGGATGCTATATCTGCTTGGTTATTATTAGTTGCCTGGTACTGCTACTGTTGTATTCCTGGCATCTTTCCTCATGTTGCTGCACATGGTCACATGCTGGAATTTCAGGAGTGCACAGAGAGAGAGCTCTGTGTGTATAGTGACAGGGCAGGAGCTCTGGAACCACAGGCCAGGGTCAGGTGCCCATGGCTACCAAGTGCCCACTCCTCCACCTCAAGAGGATGGGGGTACCCAGTAAGAAGGAAAAGTGTTATAGATGGAGAAAAAGACAGGGAGATCAGTCACCAACCACTGTCAGAGACAAACCAGGTTCCAGCCAGGGAAAATGAGTTTAATTTCTTACCTATTCAAGTAAGTTTGGAAAGTGAGCGATAAAGACAAAAACTAAAGCACCTATCTCCTCCACCCATTCACCCAGGCTCAACATGTCTCCCTTTTTCCAGACTCCTTCACCCTTTCCCTGCAACCAGAGCAGGGGGATGGGTAATGGGTGTTGTGGTAGGGTGTGACAGTTCCTCTCCTTCCTCCTCAGGTAACTTTGTCGCCTTCTCTCTCATGCAAGACTGGCCCAGGATGAGTTTTCCAGCAGCAGCTGAGCACAGAAGGAGGAGGCTGTGAAATGGCCCTGCTGGGGAAAGCAGCGTGTGCCTTGCAGACAAAGACTTAATAAGTGCCACTCCCAAGGCCCAACGGGAGCCTAAAAATGGATGTGTGCACATTTCCTTCCCTTCTGGATTCTGCAGGGCTGTTTGCAAGCAGTTTGGAGAAGTTCATTTTCCCAGTGGAGAACAGACCTCTGGTTAGCAATCAATAAAGCAATCCTTTAATATTCCTCTGACTGGGCAAAAAAAAAAGGTGTGTAGTATAAATCTGTATTGAAAGGAAGCTGCCCCCCCTCCTCTGAGGAAGGGCCTGCAATAGAGAAAGATGGATAAACAAATAATCCTCTGGTTTTAATGAACACATCCATTATATCAGCAATAGTTATGGCAACAGGAATTATGTACTTTGAGGCAGCATCTCTTGTGCCTTGTAAACACCTCAGCCTTCTGTCAGGGCCCCCGCTGGGGCTATTTACAGCTTCAATATTACAAGGTAGCTACTCTCTAATTATACACAACTGGATTGGTTTCCACCACTCAGGTCCTTGGTTAACCCTTAATAATAATTAATTTTTTACTGTTACACTGTATATCAACTTAAAACTTTCAAGATGCTAAGGTGTCCCAGTAGAGTAGAAAACCTATTAAGATATCAAGACATGCATGCTTTGCAACTTCTGTTTTCATTAGTAGCAAAAAGCCCCACAGAAAGAAAAAATGAAATAAAAAGGGAGCAGTACAAAGTCACGGAAACTGGGACTCGGAGCTTACACAACACTTGCATTGCAAGAGGTCTGTTGTCCTCATTTACTTTCTTTTTCTTTTTTTTTACAAAGAATTAGCCTGTACTCAGGACTTGGTTCCAACATATGAGTGTGTTAATCAGAGCTACATTAGGCAGCCAGTATGTGACACACAGACCTTGCTCCGTTGATTGAGTTTTCCTCAGTGCTAAGCTTGGGGAGATTTTATTTGTCTTGTCAGTGGGGGCTGCAGTCTTTATGTAGGCATTTATTTAAGTCTTCTTGTAAACAGCAATGGCCTGCTTAAACCAAATGAGATGAAAGAAAGGGAATATCTGCTGCCAGCCCAGCACAGTGCTTCACAGTGATGCCCTTTGAACCAAATTATTGAAATTACTCTAGGACCTTATGCCTAACCTGCACCCAGAAAAAAATAAAGGAAAAGGTGAAAGAGAGGGGAAAAAAAATGGAAAAACCCCTCTGTTAATCTTTTTCTCCTGGCATTCCTCCCTTTCCTCCCATAGCATCTGATCAAAGCCATAGGCTGGGCTCTGCTTTCTTTGTTACAGGTTGCAATCAAGCAAATCAGGGAATATGCATTTCTCTCAGTCCAGGAAATATTCAGGGATACAGAAGAACAGCTGGTGAGAAGTGAATGTGGAGCTATTTGACAGGAAGGAAGATCTACCCCTGAGAGCAATTCCAGAGGAAATAAACATCAAAATGAATGACTTACAAGGCACTGTAACCTCATTTGTTGGCAAATTGAATACTCTTACCACGCATAAATATTCTTGAGCAGAGATCAGATCTTGTGGGTTCCCAGCTATTAAAACAGCACAATTTTAAGAGCATGCAAGGAGAGGTTGAACAAACATCTAAATTGTAAAACTCATTAATGAGCCAGCATAAAACAGTAAATTTGAGAGTGTAAATGCTAGAAAATCAAATCAGATCTCACTGTATTCACAGGAAACAGCATGGAGAAGAGCACCTCAGATGGGGTGAAGTAACTCTGCTGGGTGAGCTGTGAAAGGACAGGATGCTCCTACCTCACAGAGCCAGTCACAGGTGCCCTTCAGCAGGACAGGCAGGGACGATGCATCGCTCAAAGCTGAAGGGTTTGTAAGCAACACACAGGCATTTGGGGGTGATCTCTTCTGCAGCTTGGTAAGCTGAGAGTGCAGCAGAGGGACAGTGACCTCTACATCCAAAGCTGGAAGTAGGTAAAAGCAGATGGACTGATAGATTCATAGCACTACACCCAGAGTGGGACTGTGGCAGATACTGGAATGAGAGACTGCTAAAACAGGAGGGCTCTCAGTTTCTCCTCCATATGTCTTCAGGCTAAAGCTGACTAAATGTGTTTTGCTGTATCACCTAAAGGGAAAGGAATTAAGGGGAAAACAGCCTATTTAGGGTATCTCCAGGAAGACAAATACAGATTAAGAGTACAGCTTTATTAGCTCTGGGAGCCATTTCTAGAACTCTGTTTTAGCCAGGAAAATTATTACATTATTAAATAAACCTTAGGGTATTCATTCAAATACGCTTTTCCTTCTTTACTTTTAAAGCTTCAACAACTGTAGAAAGTGCATGTAGAGGTGTGTGTCAGTCCTGACAATGCAATTTACATGATGCTTTTATTGCATCCTCTCTCTTTAAACCCAGGAGAGATGGCTGTGATTCTTTAATGGTAAGGCTTCCTGAATTTATCAAAATGACTTAAACAACGGGTTTTTTCCTGCGGACATGGGAACAGAGAAGGTTTGTCATCACGTTTTCAAAAGGCATACTTTTTAGGGACAATACTTTTCAACACACAGTTTCTATATTTCTGAGCCTAGATCATACAACATTAATTGTACGGTCGCTCATTTGCCCATGCAAATGTGGCCACTGGATATCTACACGTGTGGATGAATGGGAATGTATGCAAAATGAAAACTATTAACAATTCAGCCTGATGTACCTGAAAATACACAAGAAAAACAGCTTTTATAGCAGCTCTTTTATACCAATAAATTCAGGTTTTATTTCTTTCATTTTTTACAGGGAGATATTGTAAGGTTTATGAGCCTTTCTGAATTTGCTAATGGACTTATCTACTAAAGCAGGACCTTGAAATATGCATGTTCTTTTCTCTGAACTAATATTCTTTGCCATTTACTTCTTTGAGAAACTGCGCATTGTTTAAATTTATTTAGCTCCCTTCCAAAATAATTTTGCTTTGGTTTTAATTTTTCATTTGTATAATGTCAGTCAGAGGCAACAAGAAATAATTCGGCTGTCCCTAAATATTACCTCACAAAATTTTGTACCTACATACTGAGCAAAAGGCAGGGTACAGGGAGGACTGTGACAGAAATAGCAAAAAAGCAGCTCCAGAATCTCTGGCAGGGATACAGTGTGCAGCATTATAATGCCATCATACCCTCTCAGCATGCTGCTTTATATAAGTTGAAGATGGTTTTTCACCTTGTCAATTGCAGCTTACAAACGGAAAAGAATATCTGGTACAGTCCTCCCATCTCATGCTTAAATCCAAACTTTCTCCATGAAACTCAGTTTTTGGGATTTTTTTTTTTTCCAGAACAGCTTCAGATGTTGGGTTTTGGGGTTTTTTCTCCTTCTTCTGCTTTTTCGTTTTTTTGCCTAGGTCTACACAGGCAAATTTTTAGTATTTCAATTTTTACTTTCCTCCACCTTTCCATATTCCATACTTTTTCATGCTTAGTAAAGGTTACAGAGTAACAAAAGAATGGAGACGATGCAGAATTTTTGCTCTACAACTCGAAAACACTGTAGAAGATTTGAAAACTGGGTAAGCAGAAAAGAAGAAGAAAATGAAAACAAAAAAGAAAAAATATTTTATTTTATTTTATTTTATTTTATTTTATTTTATTTTATTTTATTTTATTTTATTTTATTTTATTTTATTTTATTTTAGTCAGAGCAACAGAGGGAAAAATATACAATTAAAATAAATGTTTAAAATTTTTTTTCATAATACAAATATAATGTTTCTGTTTCCAAATTTTTCCAAATATCCTAGGTAAAAACAGTTATGACATTTATAAACCAAAATAAATCCATCTCTTTAAAATAAAGTTCTAGCATGAAGGGAACATTTAGTTGAAAACCTTGATCCTTCCTACTAAACCCTCTTATTCTAGCCACTAATACCTAGATTTTCAATCATGCTTCTATTTCTGTTGTCCCACTGTAGCAGCTGATCAGAAGCTCAGTGGTCAGTTCAAGCCACAACCTCTTTAGAATGTACTGGTATGATGATTGATAGTTCATCACCCATATGATAAGACAATAGACTGTATTACCTCCAGGCAAAAATCATAGAAAAACTTACTCTCTAGTCTAATAAAGTGCTAAATCATAAGTCCTTGAAATTTTCTGTTGATTTAAAAATTTATTTAGACAAAAATTGCTATAGGCACTCACATAATAGTTAAATCACAGAGTTATTAATTAAGAAATTGCACTGCAGTTTAAGACATGAGCTAAAGATTCAGACAGTCCAACGTGTGTGTATCCTTGAGTTTTGTAGATGCTTCATCACTGCATTTTGTGAGCTCTACTGGGTAATCTCTGGTGGGGGGAATGTCTGGTCGAAGCAAAACTCCACTCAGTAGCCCACTGGGCTTGTCCTCAGGAACGTTTGGTAAAATAAAGGTTAAACAAGTCGGTGCTCACTGAGAGACTGTTTCAAGCACAGTACACTCACCCATGCAGGTGGCACAGGTATGGCACTGCTCTGCTGTCAGCCCAACTTAATAGTCAGTTTGGCAGCCCTGCCTCTCATGAACCATGAATGAAGTCCTGGCCCCACAAATGCTGTGGTAAAGATCCCACCAGGGTGAGTAAGAAGGGGATAATATTACACCTTCGGGGGTGAAATGCCAAAGTTTATACTCTTATTGTACTGCCTGAAGCTGGATGTGAGATACATCTATGGCTTGGGTTTCATCTATTTTGTTACTGTAATCCATTTGTTCGTAAAAAGATGTAAAATTTACTATTTCACAAGGAACCTCACTGCTTTAAATTTATACTTTGTGATGAAAATGGCTCTGTGAAAGCAAAGGAGTAAAAATCATGTGAAAATTTCAGATTCTACCCTCAGTGTTCATGTTTATGTAGCAGCAGATTGAAAACATTACAAGATGAACTCCAAATATAAACCTTCAGAAGTCAGTTTAAATCCCCAGCCAATGCATTCCCTTAGCAATATTCCCCTATTGCTCTGCTGGGTGCTATCAAATTATGTGATAAGAAAAGAGACACTGGAAATGGAGCAACAGCTAATAAATGAAAATAACAAAAATAATAATGATGAAAAATAAATACATTTTAAAAATACCCACCACCACCACCGTAACAAAAAAAACCCAAAACATGGAAACAAAAAAAACCCTGCAGCTCTTCTTTGCCATATGAAAAAATATCCCCCAGTGTTTCAAATAAATTCTCATCTCCTTGACGTGATCTTTCCATGAGATGTATTAATATATTTTAAAAAAGGAGCTCTCTGCCACACTGCAAGTTCCTTGTTGACTTATTTGGTGGCCCCTGAGAGAACATCAGGAGAGCTTTATTTGGAAGGACACCGGGGGAGAGCAGATTAAACAGGCTTCTGGCTGCATTCAATTTTCTCTAGTTTGGGGAGATTTTGCACCTTTCTTGAAGATTGTATCAGCTGGGATTAGCACATTCCATTTCCTGCACTGCTCATAAAGCTGAGAACTAAAGAAAATTAAAATAAAGGTCAGTGAACTTGGCTACGCTTTTCTCTTGCTAAGAATTTGTCCATATGTTTGCTTCTTTTTTCTTTGATCACATTTTGTTTTGGCAGGCTCTATGTATGTGTGCATGTGTAGGGCTTTCATGGTTTTCCATTCCACTATGCAACTGCTGTGTGAATTCATTAGAATTCAGCCCACTTCCGTTCACTTTATGGAAACAATTTATGTGTAACTTTGCTTTCAGTCTTTCATCAAATTTGCTCTTACTCAGTGACAGAGGGTAGCCCAAGGTATCCCTTTTCTGGCTTTGAGTTGGCAGTGCTCCCTTCTCCCTCAGCCCCACAGGATGCTGCATGTCCTCTCCTGCTTGGCCTGCACAGAGACTCACTGTCCCGCCTGTGCCGCTGTGCAAATCATTTACAGCCTCTTCAGGAGCCTCCTTTCTGCACCCTGCAGTGTCAGCAATGGAATTTCAGGAACACTTCTCTCTTTTGTTCTGGGCCAGGGGCACTAAACCTGTGTCACAGCCCATCAGTCTGTTGCTTGGTAGTTAATTTGGATCATTTGAACAGACTGGATTTAAATCAGTAACCCGATTGTCACTACCAATGTCCTGAGCCAACTGCTAATCTTTGCGTATTTATACACCTGTTTTTTCTTATCATAGTTCTGAAAAAATACACAAAGGACTTTTTTTTTTTTAATATATACCAACAACCACCCCTTGGAACAGGTCTGAGATCAGGCCTGACAGCTATAGGCTGCGCTTGCTGGCTTACGTACAGGCTCTGGAGACTACGTCTCAAATTCACGGACAATTTCTACTGTCAAGGTTTCACAGTTAAAAAGCTCCCAGGCACCAGGCAGCTCCTTGGCAGTGCCCACACAAGTCAAAGGGAGTGGGTGGACATGAGGGGTGCCTTCACAGCCTTCTCTGGCCTTAGATCAGACTTCTTGTGCTTGCCCACAGTGCACCACCCTTGCCATTTTGTTGAGTGTTCGGAGGCTCTTTGCCAGTTCCCCATTAGTCTAACATAATGAGGTTCAGCTTCTGTTTGATTTTCATGATGAGTCTGAGCAGCAGAGCCCAGGAGAAGTCAAATAAGGGCAGGTACTTTATGCAACCAGATCTGAAGTGTGGCTGAGCTTGACTAAACCTACAAGGGACAGCAAAGGGTAAAAGAGCTTACACCAGCCAGGCCTTAGTGCTTTGCTTCCTCCTGCCTCTAATTCCACATTGTAAGCATCTTGGGTCTACAAAGAGCTTTACCACATATGTCATTAGAGCTTCTTTTCATTTCCTTTTTTCTGTCTCGCTAATATATTTCAAGTTAATTTCAACTTAATTCTTGCTAACTCTGAGACTGCCAGGACTCCTCTGTGTAGGGAGACTTGCTCAAAAAGCTCACCCTCCAATTTCACCTTTCCATTTCACCATCCCATTTCACAGAAAAGTCCAGGTGAATGAAAAGTCATGTGGAAGCTGTCCTCTGGGCTATACCACAGTATCTGGAACCCATAACGTGGAAAATCTTTGGGAAGTACAAAACATCTGGCTCCCATGGCTTGAGTTCTTGCCTCTTGCTTTAAAGTACGGTTCAAGTGAGCAAACTAATGCATGAATTTGCCGTCTGTAACTCCTGCTTAGCTAAGAGATTAAAAAGGAAGATTAGGATCAGAGTGAGGGAGATTTGTAGGTATTATGGGCAGAGAAAATGTTAAATATTTGAGTAAGTAAAATACGTAAATGAATGTATTTCGAGTTTAAGACTTTTCTTAATTTAACATATGTCAGGAATACATTCCTGCCAAAGTCCCTGTCACAAGTTCAGGGGTCCAATGACAACTACTGAAAAACATACTTCAGTACTGCAGAGGTTAGGAGCAGTTTGCAGACATTTTGTACTCAAGGTCTACTTAGCCGCTTCCATTCATGGAAAACCTGGCACCAGGCTGAGCACCATCTGTGAAGCTCTGCACGACAGAGATCTCATGAAGCGCTTGGGAAGATGTCTATTTCTCATCACATGTGTAATTTTTACTAGAAAACAGGCTGTGGAGAAACCAGCAAATCATCAAAACATATGCTGTGAGAGGAAGGCAGGAATAAACACTGCCCTCAATGGCTAGCCACTCTCCAACTGCAGTATGGGAAGATGTGAATCACAAGGGGGTTGCTACAAAAAGAGATACCTGCAGCACTAAATGCCACAAACATGAAAAATAAAGCATGCATAAAATGGAAATGGATTGTTACCAGCCCACTATGCTGGGACAGGACTGGTGGTATCAATGCATTAGTGATCAAGAATAACCAACAATTTCAAGGCATTTTTGTTGCTATGGATGCCACTGTGCAATACTCTAAGGGGCATGACTAAGTTAAGGCTACTAACAAATGAAATTACCTAGTGGAGAATATATACTTAGTGGAATTTTTGAAGCTCTTGTGCTAATTGTTATGTTTTACAATAGCAACACTCTTTATCAGTCACACTAGCTCATAAAAAACCTCATTTTGGTTATACAGCTGAGGACAAAAAGTTAGACTTTGAATGCACAAAAAAATGGAATAGAAACTAACATCTAAAATGTTATCATGTCATTATACATAGTGACACTGAAGTACGTTCACTTGGTTTTCTGTTCTGCTCATTTTCCTGTGTCAGTTATACTGCAGAAATTAATAAAGATTCAGAGTCTGGATATGAACTAATATGTAACTGTCCTGACACTTCTGAGTTCAAGGGACAGGCTCTCCTTTCGACTTCTTGGTGAACTGATGGATGTAACTATTAATGAAAAGAAAATGAAGCTGAGCGACAAAAGGGTAATGTCATCTCTCTCTTCCTGATCTATTGAAGAAATTATGTCTTCAATTACGTAAATTAAACCATGGCCACTTCTTTTCCCAGGTCAATGAACACCCACGATACCTTCTTCTCCCCAGTCTTCAAAGTTAAGAAGAAACACAGGACCGAAAAAATCATGCTTTGTACGGTCCTACAAAAAAGTTCCACTATAAAAAAACTGTGTCAGAAGGCCACTGTTTTCCCTGTGGACTTATGTGATGACTTGCAGCATATTCTTGGAGTGGGTGGCAGACAGAGCCTGAGTGATTGGAAACTGTGATGTAGAAGATGGTAGCGGTGCTGCACCAGAGCCACGGCATGCTACACTTGTGCCCTTTAGTTACCACAGCTCTTGAAGGATTCAGCTAGGCAATCATATATACCAGGAGCTTAGTGCAGCCAAGTGACAAATAGGGATAATTGGGTGCAGATCAAACGGGCTTTCGTAGCGTCCAGTCACAGGCATGGGCAGACAATGGCTTTCTAAGTAAGGCGATGGCAAGGCATGTGTGAAAAATGATCCCTTTGGCAATAATTCTGCTGGTGACAAATAATTAGAAATTTAAATGTTATTCTCATCTTTGGAGAGACCCTAAAATAATGGAGGATGCATGAAACCATTTGTATTTGAAGAAAGAAGCTAAATAATTTAATATTACAGAGCAGGATGCACAGCACTGGACAAAAAAAATGATGAAATCCCAGTGCAGTCTATCTTGTGCAGTTGCCACACTAATTACAGATCAATTACTTCTCAGTTGTTTGCAACCTTATCAAAGAATAGTAAATATACTGAAAGCAAATTGTGATAAGATGTCTTTTCATTATTATGGTAGATTTGTTGAAACAGCTCTGACGTTGAGATTTATAGAAGCTTTCCCAGAGGTAATATGATCTGTATATATATAGTCTGAATTTTAAAAGCTGAAAACTTGATCCTAGGCAGTATCATAAAAATTTTTGCTTCTATTAATTGTTATCATGAAAACATCTGTAGTATAGGGGAGGGAGAAGAAAGAACAAAATGAGTCTGCTGATAAACTGAAAGCTTGTTATTAAAATATAAGTGTACCTTTTGCCTTCCACAGATCAGATAATGAATGAGAGTGAAGTACAATAACTGAGAAAATCTGCAATTCATGTTTTGAGTAAGGTGACAACACAGAGAAGCGCAGGGGAAAAAGGGATGGGCTTTAAAGAATTTTAACATGGAGGGAAGAAAGCAGTGAACCTACAAAGTGTTAAAAAGAAGTAAATACACTTCTGTAGTTTTAGAAGAGCCACTACCTGGCAAAATACATTGATTTTTCCCCTCAACATTTCCCATGCCTTGTCTTCTTCAACAGAATTTCCATTGACTTGCCATATAAACCCTGAGAGCTCTCTGTGCATGAATTGCATATCAGCAACATTAACTTCCTATATTTTTACTTATCCCAACTTTTGTTATTGTCTTTCAGGCCTTTTGCAGCATTCTGGATAGGGTTTGATTTAGGTTCTGGTTTTGGTTTTTTCTTGTTTGTTTATTTGTTGTTTTTTGTTGGGTTTTGGGGGGTTTTTTCCTGCCAAAATTGGCCAGACTTGAGAAAAAATAGTCTAGCTTGTCTATCTGACAGCAATAATTTAATGTTTTTGTTTTTATGATAACTGTTTAAAATACCATAGCCATTACCTTTTCATGATCTACTCCCCTGCAACAACCCAGTCGCTCTTACCAGGAGTGAATCCTACAACACCATCTGTGACTCCAGGACAGTTTGATGAACTAGGGAGTTCAAATGAGACTGAAGCTCTGGTCATGTTCAGGAGAAGTGACTCAACTGCCCCTTACTGCTTTCCTTCAGGAAAGGGGAAAATTTTTGGGCTACTCTTCAACAGATAAACTCAAGAATTCTCTACAGCAGCGCTCCAAGATTAAACAACATTACAGGATGCAAAATTGCTGGTGGTTCAACATATCTGGCTCAAGGCGAGAGCAGATTTTTCTGCAGTCCTCATTATTGTTTGGTTTTATCAGCTCAATAAATTTTTAATTCTTCCAGTCATAGAATGGAGAAGTAGATGTTCACTGATTTCTACTGGAGTTTGCTCAGGTCCTCCATTAAGAAGACTCTTTCCATTAACTGGCTATAGATGTGACTTATATATTGAAACCATCAGTACTGGATACTGTGGCTCTGAATGTTCAGAAAATAACAGTGGAATGATTTTTGTTCCATGGCACTTTGCCATTTATGAATGGGCAATAAAAATTAATTTGTTAATGGTGGTAAAGTGTTTTAAAGAAAAAAATCCAATTTAGAGATGATGTATTGAGAAATGAATTTTTCTAAAGAGAATTAACTAGAGAATAAAATGAACTATTATTTTAGTTAGCATATACTCCAGAAAATAACAAAATAATTAGGTTTAATTTAGCAGGTAATTGTTTTTAGTAAAAAATTACAAACACAGCTTAATATGCTATAAATTTATTAAGGAGCAATTTCAACTCTTCAATAAAAATGTCTTTCTTCAAGTAAGTTAAAAGAATTTTGTCCTAAGATTCAGAGTGTCAAATTCACATAGCTTTGCCCATATTTTATCAGGATGTGAGGACCATGCTTGGAGACATTGAAATAGACCTCAGGGTCTATTTATGGATATAAATAATGGATTCCTGAAATCTTCCTCATCATTTCCTGTTTCACTTAAGCAAATTTTTCTCTGAGTTTTAGACCAAATTCCTAGGGGCCTAATTCTTCTCCTGCATTCAATTCAAGCTTGCAAAATACGATTTAACCCAAGAAAAGACCTGGGCTAAGGTTCTGAAAGACTGATTGTTGAATGTGCTCCAGTCTCTCCTGTGGATGTATCCCCTAAGGATCTGGTCATGTAATCAAGGTAACCCTAACCTGTGATTTCTGGTGAGGAACCCTGAATTGGAAAGATGCTTACTATGCAGTCATGTCTGAGATACCATTGCTAGGACTGCAACAACTACCCATGTCACTGAAAGAGATGGAAACTAGTATTATAAATACTACATCAATGTGCAGAAAAGGTCACTTTTCCACCTTTGCCCAGCTGTGGAGGATGTATCTTGCTTCAGGTATTCTCAGCGGGATTAATCAACTTTTGAAACTAGAGCTTCTGTAAGGTACTGGAACTGGGAGCTCATTCCAACTGTGCTTAAGGACCCTGAAGAGTTGCACTAATTTCAAGGATTTTAACAGCCTCATGTGCTGTTCCAATTAATTTTTACAGAGCAAGTGTAGCTATTGACCGTTTTCATGGCTTAGATCACACTTCGGTTAAATTTATTTTCTTGCTTTAACTCAAACATATCCTTTGGAAGCTGGAGTTTCTGGAGGAAATGCTCAGAACCGGCACCAGTGCTTATGGAACTGGTTAGAGCTCAGTTGCATCTGGCCCACAGATGCTAGTAAAACCTAGCATAGAAGAGAGCAATAGCAGGAGTTGCATAAAACCTGAGACGACAGAGACGACAAACAATCTTTTTCTATGTTGTTTCCTCTCTTGTCTTACCATCCCTCCACCAGACTTTTTTTGTCTAACTGTCATGAGGAAACACGCTGGTGAAAAATGTGAAGCTTTTCAAATAATTGTCAGGCATTTATGCAAGTTATAGTAAAACTGGGAACTCTTTTCTTTACCTCTGCCCCACAGCATGATAGATTACAAGGAGGTACAAGTACACTGAGAACACAAACATGGAAATCATGATTCTCCTGGGGAACAGCCAGTCTATGGAGTTCACCGACATGGCAGGTCCCCAGGTTAACTAGTCTGGATATTTGAAAGATCTTTATAAATTTATGACTGCTTACAATATTTACAGGTTTGCAAACTGGAACAGCAATAACCATAGTATAGAAGCTCTGAGCCAGAAGACACCTTTGGTGTGTTCATTGCACTTGAGGTGTCTCCTCTGTTTGCACACTGATGCATTGGATCTCCTTCTGAAGCCTCTGGTGTGGGTTGTTGAGTTAGCAGGGGAACCACTCTCAGTGGAACTCATGTCATGATCCAGCATAGCAAATCCTGTGGTGTTAAATCAAGGCTTTAAAGTGATTTCTCAGTATTCAGAGAGGCCTTTCCTTTTTAGGCAACAATGGAAAATAATCTGGATAGACCCTGACCCTTAACCCACAACAGCGAATGTCTCAAGCATGGTACAATGGATCGGAGTTGTTCTTGGTGGCCTCTGCCCTTTAGCATGTCTGAAAGGCAAACTTCTCACAGAATCGGACATAATCACTCCTGAATGCTTAGCATCCCTGGGGTTTCAGCTTTAGGGCATGTGGGGTGGAAAGACGACCTCCTGAAGACCCTCCAGCCCTTTTCCTTATAATTCTGTGATTCAAACTGTCAACTAGAGGTATTCCAAGGAGTTTTGAGCTGAGCACAGGATGAAAGTGACTTACATAGCAAAAATATTGCCTAAACATTATTCATTAGCATGTAACTTCTATTAGTGAGCCAAGTTGCTTTCACTGATTGGTTTTGTCACTCGATATGCTAGAAACATCTCACGCTGAGCAGATGCTGATTCTGTGCATGGCAGGGTCACTTCATACCTAGGGCACTGAAAATCTAAAGTTGTTCAGAATTCTCTGAAGTGTAAACAAAGTCTCTCATGATAAGCAGATGAATAATGGTACAACAGTCATAGATCTGATTAAACTGTTTCACACATATTACTTATTACCACATTGCATGCAATCACCTTGCCTCGGGGTTTGTCCAGCAGCTCTGGATTTTCCCAGGTTATGGGGAAGCCAGATGGAGAACTATTTAATATGGGCGGAGGCCAGTTGACTGCCAAAAGCACTAAGATTGGTAAGCCTGTATTTCACTTCTCTCCTGAGGTTTTGGGCTTTGGGGTTTTTTGTCACAGTGCTCTAGAAGTCCTCAGTTTGGGGCATATGAGGAACAACATTTATAACTGAGATGCCCTTTTGTGGCAAAGCAAAGCTGCACAGAGACAGCATGCATAAGCACATACCTAGGGCCTAATGATCCAAGCCTCCAGAGGGGTGCTGTGCTAGTCAGCCTTGCTTCCCTGCTGGCTTGCAGATTGTACTTGTGAGTATAAAGGTTTGTTCCTTCACTCTCACAAAAATTAAAGGGCCTGATTTTTACAGTACATGATAGTGCAATTTGGCATGGCACTTATAAAGGAGGGAGGTTCTTCCCTTCCCTTCTTCCCTGCCTTGCTGTCAGATATATATCATAGCTGCTCTGGAGTGCATTGTGGCTGCTTCTGACAAGTCCTCTGTGTGTGTATACAAGGAAACTCCTTTGTAGTTCTTCATGCTTTCTTTTCCAGGTGAGCTTACAGAGTGTACCATCAAAAACTGAAGAATAGCTCCTTTCCTCCTATTTTCACAAGCAAGTTAGAAGATGATGTCTGTTTGTGTTTTTTATGTGCCTGCACAAATATCTTTTCAGATAATGGCTGTACTGGTTTTTGTGCCCCATCTTAAAGAGGGCAGTTCTTGGAAAGCAGGTCTCTTCTAAGACTTTAAATTCTGCCTAGTTCCTTGTGAGAGACAATGTGAAGTACTGGGACCCTCTGATGGTCTCTCAGGAGTAATTCAGAGGACCTGCATGAAGCCCTGGGGGGAGGTTCTCCCTGAGATCGTACAGAGACAACTGGGATTTGAACTGTCCCAAGAGTGCACAAGATTTGTAGGGTTTGCTGTCCCAGGGTCTGTTGCTGTGAACTTTCGCTCATCAATTTTTTTTACCAGAATGAAAATCACTATAGAATTAACGTAATGTAATTACAAAGTTGAATATCCCTCAGCTCTCTACATTAGATGTATGTATTAAGTTACCTAAATGGAGCAGTGTCCAGTCAGGACAGCATTTTCCGGACTCCTGACTCACTGGCGGTCTGGGGCTGAAGTGAGCTAAGTAATATTGTAATAATTCTTACAAATTATTTAACAAATATTAAATTATTTTCTTGAAAGGCTTCTTCCGCCACTGCTGATTTGTATCATAGTGCCAGAAGTGCTCTGCTTCCATTTAAAGCTTTTTGTGCCTAAGCCTCTGCCTTCTGCTGCCCTACCTGTCTTGATCTTTTTTGCAGCTGCCACTTCAGAATTTGAAGATAAGGGGCCAGCTAGCATAGCAGCATTTTTTTTACTTTCCATGGCCATTAACGTTTTTTCCTTTTTAGTGCTTTTTTTTTTCTTAAAAAGGTACCTTTGTCTATAGCTTCCTGCTACAACTTCAAGGAAGAGACATTTATCTATTACCTTACTGCTGCATTGTGAAAGTCATGAATTATGTTCGTCTACTCAGATAGACTTTCACCCTGCTTTCAGTAGGTCTCCATTAACCCGCATCTGCCAAATTAAACTGACAGGTTTAGAAAAACTTGACACAACAGATTCTAAAATTAGGCCTGCTACAGAAATCAGAGAGATTGAGACCGTGGTTTCCTCCCTCTGTGCAGCTTTAGTTGAATCAGAGTGACATGATAATACAAAGAGGTAAAAGAGAGAAACAATGTTTCAGTCCTCCTTTATAATAGGGTTTTGTTATTCTTGCTTTAAATTTCAGTGACAAAAGTGGTTCAGAAATCACTAACAAGAGTTTTCTGACATAGATGTGCCTTGTGTTCCTTTACTGGGGGCTTTATTCTTTTTTTGATTTTTCCCAGCTATTCTGAGGACTTCCAAGGACTGTATGTGGAGGGATTGTTAGAAAAGAAGGGAATATCATTTTAAAAAGAAATTGCCAAGCTTAATTGGTCAAAAATGGACATGAGATAAAGCCCCAAAAAATGAAATCCCTGCAGACAGTGTGTGTTCACTGTGAAGTGCTGTCAGTGAAATTGGGAATAATATTTTAAAAGGATTTTGGTCAGAGCTCCCAAAAAATCAGCTGTTTTAGCAGAAGTCTTGGCAGTGAATTCATTGACAGGCTTGAAAGCCTTCTCCATAGTGAAAACTTTGTGATGAGCCCCATGTTCTCCTGCTGTATGGGGAACCAGAGCTGGAACAATTCCCTGGTACAATTTTATTGACTAAGAGTTACTGTCTTTAGAAAGTAAAGGAAACAGAGGAGATGCCATAGCAAATCCAGGCTATCCCAAGATCACACACCATCTTCTCTGTATTGAACTTCCTCTCATAAAACTCCTGAAGGACTTGACTTGCTAGGAACACTGGATTAACAAACATATGATGCCAAATCTTGACCTTCCTTAGCGTCTCTTACTTTTTGTCACAGAGTTCTTTATGGCTCTCCTCTGCTGAGGAAGTCCCCAAAATCCTCAAGGAAATGCAAATGATGAATAATTTTTCTGTTCTTAAAACTTAGCAAACAGTGAAACAGGAAGCACTATCTAGAAATTAATATTTAATTCACAGCAGATTACTTCATTTTCATTTCTGAAAGTGAAAATCAAAAGCAAAGGAGAAAAATGGGAAAGTTGTTATGCCACAAGTCACAGTTTGAAACGGAATTTCCAAACAATTTTTTTCCTCAGGCAGAAGGACTCATGCTATACAGCATTTGTTTCAGTTTGCAGAAGGATGGGCCTGTTTGTTTTCTTGATTCAAGCAAAGAATGACTGAGATTAATAAATCCAGGGGACCCAGTTAAAGCCTCCCCTCTTCTGATTGTTTTCTGGTGCTGTTGTTTTACAGTTTCTAGAGAGGCTGGAACTTAGGAATCTTGGTCCACCTACTTAGCAAATTGCTTGGCAGGTTGTGTTTATGTGAAGGTAAAATCTGGCCCTTCACAGAGGGTCAAATTAAAACTGCACTTAGGAACAGGGAAAATACCTTTTTATTCCGTAATACCACTGCCTTCACTGAACAGCACTGTTGCATTGTTCTTTACTTGGGGAGATCTTTAATGCAGTGAATGTCAATATTTTAACATGTTTATGTTTTGTATTAGCTGATTGTCAATATTTAGTTAGTTTTACAGGATTTAACATTTTAGTGCAATGACAAGAGCTCATATTGCCTTGTGGTTTTCCTGAAGTTGGAAACATTGATACAAATGTCTGCAAATGAACACAACACATGTAATTATAAAAGTTCTGTCAGAGCGAATTTCAGTAAATTTTATCCTGAACAAAACATAAAGCTGAACTACCTGGTCGTGTCTTTGTCAGACTCCAAACAAACAACAAACAAGCAAATGAGTTTTATGTTGATGCATTATGCAACGCAGTCTCACTGCAGTTATTTCTCTGGGGTCACCAAAGATTTTTACTTGGGTATTTCTAAATACCAACAAAACTGTTCAGAGTTCTGCCTCCCACCAAAGAACTATTGAAAATTTTCATTCTGAAGTCCAAACTAATAAATAGTCACTCGGCATACCATGTTTCTTTGTTTTGTTTTGTTTTGTTTTCCCAAAAAATGAGTAAAGCCTGTGTCGGAGACTTTGTTTTGGACAGGGATAAGTGCCAAAACCCTAGCAAGTCATTATAATAATTTAATAAACATTTTAAAATCTAAGAATTCTGTGTTCCCTTTCCAAGTGGCCTGTCAAACACCATACTATATTATAGCATGTGCAGGTCTCAGTATGTGCACAGATGTTCTTGTGAACATGCATACATGTAACTTGGTCTGCATAGATGGACATGACTTATTTATATCTCAAGCAGGGTTGTACAGGACCAAAAGTATCTTTCACCCAGACTATATTAATAACCTCTAGGATATTTGAAACTCCAACCTGTTGAAGTCAGAATTCAGAGAGAGATACTTTTTTATTTTGTATAATATGTATTTCTTTATTATCGTGTAATAAGAATGTCATTCTATAGTCTCTACCATGGTTTTTAATTTTTTTCTTTACACAACCATATTCCTCTGTGTAAATGTTATAAAAACTGTACACAATATGTTTATTTTACTGTTCAGTTAATTTAAAACTGTGTGCTAGTCCAATTTAAACAACTGCAGGAGATCAGGCTGAAACAAACAGAAAAAAATTACTTCCTCCAATGTTGACTTTCAAATTGGTTGAAGGACCCCAGAGATTAAACGATGGATGTTTGGTATCTCTCTGTTAGGATCATTTTTTACTTTTAATAGAAAATTTCTGACTGAGACAAAAAGGTCAAGCAAGTTAGTGCCTAGCAAAGTATTTCTCATGTGGATAAGGCAAGGGGAAAATAAAAAATCCTAAGCATCATACAGCACCTCAGTCCCCTTACACGAGCCAAACATCTTTGAAGCTAGTAGTAATTCATCCATCTATGGATCTACATCTGTTAGCTTAATAGGTGACACAAGGCAGGATTTTAAATGAGTCTAACCCAATAACCAGACTTATGTAATAGGCTTTTCAGGAAGACAGAGAAGGAAGCCTTAATGTTAAGAAACCCTAGCTCAAAGTATCAGTTCCAGTAGCTCCAATGGCTGACATTAAACCTTTCTCTCTGTCTGTCAGTATAACTTGCCTTTGTGTTTGCTCTGCTCTGGCTATCAGGTTTGCATGAAGGCTCCTTTTGCCCTCCAGTTAACCTACGTGCATGCACAGGTGTGTGCATAGTACATTAACAAAGAAATATTATTGTTTCAAAGAATCATGGTTCTTGTTGAAAAAAAAAATACACATCACAAGCAATTTTTTTTTGTTAGTTACTCATGAAATGTTACTGGTTTTATGTGTCCTACTCTGTCACTCAAGGTACATTAAAAACCACACCAAGAAATAAGTTTCTCTGACTTTGTTGTTTGTAATAAAGGTTGCATCTTGTTTTCTTTCACAGGGCTGATCAGGCAGAATATGATTTTCTCTTCTGTACACTGGTCTAACTCATTGACTTCAGAAGAATTACTCTTGGTTTATTCTAGTGAGAGATGGAGAGGCAGTTGCTTTTTTACCTTAGATGAGTTGCTGGCACAGAAGCAGAAATATTATATGTGTTGGGGAAAAAATATGGTGTGCACTAGCAAAATGTCCCACACAACTCAGTTAGTTTAGCTTAAGAAATGTTTTCTCCTAGAAAATGCCAATAAACTAGAGTAACATTTTATTTAATGGTGTGGAAAAATTCCACATTATAGCCATATGAGAAATGTATTTAATTTTCTTTTTTTAAGCCAGTCAGCAAGTAAGGCAAGAGTGCATATTGCTAAGTTTGCTAGCACTGCCTAGAAGAGCATATTGAAAGATCCCCTGAAATGCACAATTGGATGCAATGCTAAGATGGAGTGCTTTGTGCAGCTGAAGAGCACTTTGACAAACTGACTAGCTTCAGAAGCTACGAATCTCCAATCTTGTTATTGGCAGACATTAAAACAACAGTGTAAACCTTCCGTCTCTTATTCTCTCCCGATTACACTGGACGTGGTGGCACAGAATAAACATGGCAAAACATCTTTGTGCTGGAGATGGTTTTAGCAATAAATACAGCCCTGGCATAGGGAGACACAACTCTTGTTGATTTCAGCTGGTGCTATGCTGGATTACTCTCGGTATGGGTTTGATCCTCAGTGTCTTTGTAGTAATGAGTGCTCTGGCAAGAGCATTAAGCACTGCAAGCAGAGAATTAGCAGCTCCAGCATTATCTATGTTGTCAACAGACATGAAGAAAAAGCAGGAGGCAGAAGGGAAATATTTTGTGTGCTTTACTGGTGTCCAAATGTATACTGATTAAATCAGCAGCAACACACTGCAAAATTAAGACTTCTTTTCTTCTCCCTTGTAATTGTACATAAATAATACATGTTTAATACAGTTTTAGGCATTTATTGAGATACGTTCACTGCAAGGAGAAGTAGGTGCTAGATAGACTGTGAGAGGACTAGATGTGATTCTGTCTTTGAGAGGTATTCAGAGTGCTGCAAAATATTTCATACATAAAAGTTGTAAAGCAATATGTATCCTACCTTGAAAATAGATTGCCAATATCTTAACATGAATAAGGAAGCTCACGTTGGCAGTACAAGAAGTCTGGGGATGTTTATGTATGTTCTGGTTAAAACTGCTCTCTTTAATTCCTGTCTGAGCTCCAAGTAAAGCCTTTCTGTTCAATATGATTTTATTTCATGACAGGGCAAGGAGGGCTACACTCTGAGAGAAAAGACAAAATTTTAATAACCTCCAAATAGAAAAAAAAAAAGATATTGAGACAGAAAGAAAAATAGAAAGAAAAAAAAGAGCCAATAGCAAACATCAAATGAGACAGAAAGAAGTAAAAAGGAATTGACAGCTACAGATAGGTGACAAAAGAATAGTAACATGCATATCAGGTTTTCAGAGACAGGTCCCCTCTCTTTCTCTCCACACTCAACAACAGGACCACTTGCAGACAGCACTCCCTTGCTACTGGTGCATCCCTCTGGCCTGGAAGCAGCAGGGCTTGCACCAAACTGGGGCCAGAGAGAGGCACAGATAGCTGAAAAGGTGCTTGCCATGGCAAGCAGCTGTGGTTTGCCTGTGGGCCCATGAGAGCCTGTGCCCAGGAAATGAAAGTCTGGGTAATCCACTGGGTCGGTGCTGTCAGCTGGGGAAGCAACATTTGTAGAGCCAGACCTTACCTCTCACCACTGCATCAAGCAAAGCTCATCCCCAGAGAGACGTCTTTGGATTGTTGTTCCTTTCTCTGTCCTCCTCTGTTCTAGTTGCTCTACCTTTTTCTTTTCTTTTCCTTTATATGTCCTAGAGCATGAGTCTGATCTTATCACCACATTTCTGGAGCACTAGACACATCCTAGGATGCTAGGTAAACAACAGTCTTCTGAAAAGTCCTCATTTGGAATGTGGAGGATGGTTTAACTCTCCTCTTTATTTTTTTTTTTTTTTGGTGTTGATCACACATACTCTTCTGAGCTTTAAGCTTAGGTGACTATAAATAAAACCTGAAAACTGCTGTTAAAAATGTGAAAAGTCTGTGTCTTAGCTAAGCCTGGGTTTCCTGTTGAAGTTCAAGGAAATCATATCTTGAAGACAAAAGACAATATAAATTTTCAGACTGAGAGAACTGAGGCCCAAATATTGTTGCATAATAATGCCTGAAACGCAAGGCACTTCCAGCTGATTAAGGTTTGGTTCTGAGCCTGGATGAAGCTATGCAAGCTAAAAATGACCAATAAAGTATTTTCAGTATAACTGCCCTGGGAAATTATTCCAGGTATATCTGTGGACTTGGTTTTGTAAGTTTATCTGTATAAATGGTTTATAGAAATAAACATCACATTCACTGATAAAATGAGAGATATATGAAGTTTCTATTGTGAGTGATGTAAGCTTATCAGAGATAAAAGGACTGATGAATTATAGCTATAGTTTCCATATTTACTACTGCAAGCTCTAATTTTTTATCCTATGAGCAAGTAAACTGTGAAGAGATAGATTGATTTCTGATAAAACAAGAGCTGATAAAAGCCCTGGTGGAGAATGGAGAATATTCGGGTTGTTTATAGCATGCAATTAGTTTTTCTTCCTAATCTCCTGACCTTTGCTGCTGCTACTAACTCAAGACTATCCTATCAAATGAAGTGACACTGCGAAGCAAAGCATGTACATTTTCCAGGCAAAGGGGATACAGGACAAAACAAGATGAAAATAGGTTTTACCCTGAGCTATAGGTCTTCAGTCAAGGTACAGAAGCGTAATTCCCTTGCTAGTCTTTCCTTCAAGGCATGGGAGATTTAAAAAAACGCTCTGAGAGTACCATCTGAGTTTCATCTAAACTCACCAATTTGTTGCAGTAGAAATCAAACAACATACAGTGTGTGAAGAAAATTAATACTTAACCATGAAGTAGTCATTGATTCAGAGAGTGTTTGTTGAAATTTTCCTCTAGAAGACATCTAGTTCAGCCTCTCCCCTGAAGCAAATTTATCACCATCTGTAGATCAGGTAAGGCATTACTTTCCCTAGTCAAGTTGCACAATCTCTCACTACTCCTGTGCTGCACTTACCATCTTTTCTAGGAAGTTTTCCCAAACATTTAATCTGAATGTCCCAGCTGCAGTAAGGGTTCATTGTTCCTTTTGATGTTATTTTCTTCTAAAGGAAAGAGTTTGGCTCAAGAAATAATAAATTCCCTTCCAGCAGCTGTAGACTGCTATCAGATAACTTCTACATTACTCTGAACGAGCCAATCTTTCTCGACTTCTCTTTGAAGGTTTTGTGCTCTAGGATCCTACCTATCTTGGTAGCTCCTGTTTAATACTGTTTCTCTTACCCTTCTTGATCTGGAATCCAAAACTAGCTACATCATTTTAGGTGCAGCCTCACAAGGGTCAAGAAAGGTATATAGTCCCTCCCCTTGACCTGCTGGCCAGGCTCCTCGAAATAGACAGTGTGCACTTTCCCTTATTTGTGATGTGTGTGCAGTGCTGGCTTGTTTTCTGCTTGATATTCACTGCCACTTCCAGGCATTGACATCAGGGTATCAGGGTTGCTACTCAGCCAGGCAGTTCCAGCCCACCTTTGTGCATGAATTAGTCTTTTATGTCCATGTGCAGAATTTACACTTCTTGAACTGCATCAGATACCTGTTCACAATCTTCACATTTCATGAGGTCTGTTAAGAATGAGGTTTAACTTTCCAGCTTAATAATCTCTTCCCCTTATTTACTATCATTTACAAACTGCTTTCTTAGCATTCAAGTTACTGATTACATTGAAGCATATGGGACTCAACTCATTTCTTTCCAGCTGCTGTTTAGATACCAAGCTACTTTTTATTTCTAATTAGGTTGTCTTTCTCATTCAACAACAGGCCCATGTTTTCTCCTGTTGACATACTTACAAAAGTTACATTAACCTCTAAGTCTAGGCCAGGATTTAGTCCCATCTGACCTTCGGCCTTTTTCCTAAATACTTTAGAAAAAAAATCTTGTATTTTACCCAATCACTATAAGTGGCTGAAGGCATATGATATGTTTTTTCTAAAATGTTTTCTCTGTTATTTCCCCAGGGTTCATCAGTCTGGATCCAAAGACTACCAAAAGATTTCATCCCAGTGCTGTTCCATCAAGAAGCTTCTTGATACAGAATGCAATCCCCCCACTCTTCTTGTCTCCCTAGAGAAGCCTGTGCTCATGGTGCACATGCTGTGCCACTCAGTCTCTGTGCCTGTGCTCACACTGTAGCCCTGAAACCAGATATGACCTTGCAATCTCTCCTGACTCTTGCTCATCCTGACTGTTGCTACACACACCAATGTAGAAACACCATAGGCTGGTCTCAGAATGCATTTGCCTCTGAGCACAGACTTGATTCACCAGCCAGCAGATTCTGTCACAGAAATAACACTAGCTGTGAGAAAACTAGTCAAGAAGATGGTCAAATATCTGAAACTTAGAAGAGAATCATAGTAAAGAGAAACAATCTGTTTTTAGCAGACAGTGCTGATCTTTCAGAAACTGGCTCTGGATAATGACCAGTCTTGATCCCACAGAGAAGGCAAATTTCATGATGTAGACACCACTAGTATTACAGGTGGCTGAGGCATGGGACAATTTTTCTAAACTACTTTCCCTCCCTCTTAAATCTCTTTGTACCAAAACTTGAGAGCAGACTACCTATCACTTGGATGACCACAGAGTTATCATCAAGTCACATCATCAACCAGCCCTACTTTGTTTCTGGGTGTCATTCTGTGACCCCACCCTGGCAATGAATTCTGCAAATAGAATATACTGAGTGCAAAACAGTTGCTTCCTCTTTTGCTCTGTGTCCTCACATTCATTATATTCAGCTTCCTCATTGCTGTTTCTATTATTTCCGAAGGTCGATTTTCTTTGGTACCCTTGGATGGGTTTTTATCTAAGCTGTGATTTGCTGTATTTGAGCTACAGGAGATACTCCATGGGATTCCCTGTAGTTACAGGTCCATCACTCCTATTTGCATACTTGCTTGCCAAAGCCATTCCTCTCCAAAATGTATCAGAGCTCCTCTTTTCCCTCCTTAACTCTTTTGGCTATGTGTCCCACTGACAGTGCTCCATTCCAGCATGCCACTATAACCACAGGATTCTTCATAATAATTCTTCTTCTTCTGTTGCCCTCCAGTTTATTCACAACATCTTCTTGGACGAGTGAGGTTTGCTCCAGCCTACACTGTCTCAGAAAGATTCTTTGACAACTGTTTCATAATTATTAACCTATTCACTTCAGCCCAATACACCAAGCACATTGTTAAGAATAACCTCTACAAGCATTCCTCCTTCTTCTTGGACAAATTTTTCAGAGTATCTGTTTTTTAGCCACATAGTCTCTAAATGTCACTGCATTCACGGTCTGGTGGTTTTCATGGAAGTTTGGCTCACTAAACTGTTGTTGGCACATGTTCTAAGATGATTATCCATTGCAAGATTGGTGAAGACTTAGTAGAAATATGTACCTTTATGCAAGTGAACAAATCCTTGAAGTAGTTTCTTCAAGAACAGTTGCCATCACTGCTGTAACTTGCAGAGTGGTTTAGCTGCTATTGACAGACTATTGATATTCCTCTCTGAACCGCATGAAGCTGTAAACACAGAAGTTTCCTCACCTTATTCTCATCAGCATTACTTAGATAAATTATTTATTTTTATTGGGAACTCTGAAAAAAGTACAAAAACCTCATCTCCCTCTGGCACCAATTCCTCTGCATTAGGTTGAGAAGAAAGCTTCAGCTTCTGCTACATTCCGTGGTGCCTCACAGTGCACCAACATGGGAAAAGTGCCTTACAAACTCACACTCTGTTTACAAGTAATTTCCCCTATCATCTGCTTTCGTTCCCTGACATAGACAAGACACTGTCCTAGATGGTTTGGTCTGATCCAATAGGATTAATTTAATCTTGTGTTTTTGCCATCATAACCCTAATAAGGGTAATGCAAGGGTCCTGTCTGCTACACACACTCTGTCTTACTGTAGGCAGCTGCATACAACTTACTGGCTTGTGCTCTGTTTCCTAGGTAATCAGGTTGCTCTCTGTGGAATTATGACTTCATGAGAGAAAAAAAAAAGTGTGAATGAGAAGCCAAATTTACTGCTGTCTGTGTTAAAGATGATGAAGGACACAATAGGAGAAAAGCTAGAGAGCAGAAGAGAGTGCCTGCAGTGACAGAAAATGGCAAACATTGTTCTTCTATCCATAGATATGGATGGAACATGGGAAGAGACTAAAAAGCAGCACCTTTTCGTAAAAGGGTGCTGTCAGCATGATCAGTAGCTGTAGTGACAGCTCAGACAACTCAGACTCCTGTGGACTGCTAGCAAAACCCACAAATTTTCTCCATTCAGATCAGTTTCCCTGGGATAGAAGGCCTGTTAGGCTTGAAATATGCATTCTTTGCATCTTTCTTCACTTGTGTTTAAATGGTCAGCATCCCTTCTGATTTTATGGGAGTAATGCTTTGGAGTGAACCAATCAGAGGGCTATATTTGAGGTATAGTATGTTGTATTCAGATAAATTATTTTCCTTAATAGTCAGACATACTGTGTTGGGAAAACAAGGCAACACGTAAAATGTAAAAATGCGAGACCAACAATTTCTTCCCTCACTAACTTGAGAGGTGTCTGTCAATGCTCAGCTTTTCTTATTTATTGTAGCACTGATTTATTACTTTATGAAATGTTTATGTTCTGACAGTCCTTCTCTTTGTGTCTTTCTAAGGCACATTGCAAAGTCTGCCTGGCTTTTGCTCTGTGTTCAGGACTGTCCTTTTATAGCAGAAATATCATGCAGTTTTTGTGCAATGGAGTAGATCATATTTTATGATTGTTTAAGGTAATGTGGAGTGAAAGTGGCCCAACTATAAAAACATTCTGTTTATCTTCTACAAGGTAGACTCTCACGTCTTGTGTTGCATTGTCAGCAGTGTTAATTGCTCCCTGCACTGAACTGATTGTGGCTACACATTCTAGCAAAGTGTTTAAATAACTTACATAAAATATGCTATATTTTTGTATCCTAGCACCCCCCCATACCACTACAAAATCTTGATACTCCTTACTGTGTCTTCTCTTAAAGTACCTACAAAACACTTACTGGATTTTAAAAAGATTAAATCAACAATCCAATGACCCATGTTTATCTACTGAACTGAGCAGGAACAGCTACTCTACAGATACAGATGCTGTGAAAATCTGAGCATGCCTGTGACAGCTGACTTGGAAAGCCTTTACAGGTTGCCAGTGGTCTCCATGCACTTGCCTTTGTCTTGTCTACCTGGAGTAAGATCTCTGTGTCTGCTACAGAACAGCCGATGTTCAGTGGCTGAAGACTTGGATATGATTTGAGTTGGTGACTATTGCCCATGAGCATTTCCCTCTCTATTCTAGTGCAAGCTACAAGTCAAAACTCACCTGAGGTTAGTTTCAGAAAAGAATTTACATACACTTTCCCAAACGGGGATGTTCCTGAGTGAAAGATTTCCTTTCACTGCCTGACTGAATAATATTAGTCGTTTACTGTGGAGGGAATGTTTCCTACCTTTGTATTCCTCTGTAGATAAAGGGATCTCAGTTCCATTTGCCTCCATCTTTAAACACCTTTAAAATCCTCAGGAAAGAAAGTACTTTCTTTTTTGCCCCCTTCTAATTTTTTAACAAAGATGCAGTGAGCTGACAGCTGATGAACACACAGCTGGCAAACAACTGGCTCAGTGTACTGAGCCTCTTGACACAGTAGTAACATAGGTTTAGAATGTGCAGCGGTGTTTCTATTCACTGTGGCTAGGAAGAAATGGGTAAAAGTAACAGAAAGACTCATTTTTCTGCCTGGTAGCCTTGTATCTTTTTTGTTGCTGTCTATTATTGACTAGATCACATTGACTGTGATGCTTCAAACACTGTAATTAATCAGACAGATGCTGACTAGCTACTTGTTCATTGTTTATTTATGAGCAGGGAAAGATTTCCAAAGGTGTTCAGGTAATTTAGAATACAGTAATCAATTAGTATATATTTTTTTATGTTACAAAATAATAAGCCTAAGTCAAATTATATTTTATTGTACGAGATAGGAAAAAAATGAACCCTCAAGGGGCAAACAAACTGTTGTTACTGAAAGAATTACCCATTCAGGATGGACTCAGCTGCCTAACTCCTCATTAATTATTTAGTAGTTCCTTAGAAGGAAAAATCTACTATACAGTGAATTCCTATCAATATTTAATATAGCAGTGCCTGGAGCACTGGACTGAGTTCCTCACTTGTGCAGATGGCATAAGCGAAGTGTATACTGCCACATCTCTTAATGGGGGAAATCTCAGATAAATCCCAGGGCTTCTTTCCTTTGTTCTGGTTTACTTTATATTCTTAGAATTGTTAATGACCTGTTGCTGGGTATTTCTGCAGGGCTCGTGCCAGTTTTTTCCTTTCACACACAGAACAATTGCTCTTATTGATCACCAAGCAGTTTAATCTGAAAGCCAAAATTACACCGTATTGACTTAATGCTACCATCTTCTGGTTTGGAAAGTACCTTTGCTAGCCCAACTAGTTGTTGTATATATATATTTTATTTTTAGTGAGATAAAACTCTCTGAGGTATTTTTGTCTTGACCTAGGTTCAGTACCTGATCACACACTATAAAAATAATTGGGCTGTCTTATTAGTATAATTTTCTTTCAGTTTTAGAATCATCCATCATAGTCAGAAAAGTCCAGCAAAATCTTGCTAGCTCTTTTGCTATTTCTATACTGTCTGCCTCCCTGTCCTGTTCCTAATTATAGATATTCCATGATCACAGTTAAATTTACAGCTGCCAGATTACAGCTAAATTGGTTTTCATCACTTTTAGGCAAGCCTCCCTTCTCAAGCTCTTCCATTTTTCACTGTCCAGGCCCAGTTCCTGACCTAGTGTGACACTGCTGCAGGGACAAAGGAACCTATTAGTGCTTTACACTTGGAGTGTCATGTCTGTCTAACCGGTCCTGTTAGTGTAGGAAACAGAAGTGTAGGAATTTGTTTTTCATTGTTCTGTGGCAGAGCATTGTCATGACATTTGTGAAGTGGGAACTTCACAATGTGAGATGCTGCCAACTGAAGAACACTAAATGATCTTGGTCTCAGCACCAACTTCTATCCCCAAGAAAAGCAGTAGCTTTTTTTAACCTCACGGCAGCAGAGACTGCCATGGATTGGCCACAGGTGGGAGAGAAACAGTAAAATGTGAGATTTCTAAAGGATTCAAAAATAACTCAGATTAATACTATTTTTAGTGTAATCCAAACTATGTATTGTTATCATATTTACTCCATCACCCTGTTCCCTGCAACCTAGTGAGTCTGCTTTTAAATCTCTGCAAAAATACTGCACTCTGAGATGAAGATAGCCAAAATATTTTTCTTCCCAACAGACTTGAACATAGTAGCCTATTCATTCCCACTTGGGCATGAAGTAATCTCCATTAACTAGCTGCCACAGCAGGCAATGAGGCAACAAACCTACAGGAAAAAGAAAAAAAGAAGTGATTTGCTTCTTCTCAAAGCTATCTGTCATACACAACAATCTGCTAAAGCCTTAGCAGCCAGAGGTGATGTGATATGAATATGGCCTTTTTGATCTGATTTCCCTTACAACTCAAAATGTCTTTGCCTTTAATTCTTTTTCTCTGGCTGCTCATATAGCTCCATGATGAACACACATTGTCTCCTTGTTTCATTTTAGAGCCATTTGGGAGCACTGTGGCAACATGCCACAAAGATTGGGCTTATTCCACTTCATTCCACTTACTCAACGGTTCCACTTGATTTTTTAGTCTCTTTAAGATTTATTGGAAAGTTTTATCTTTTGCTGCATCCAGTCCTTCTACCAGATGTACATGGAAGCTCTTAAAACTCAAAGCAATCTGTCAAAGGAGTTGCCAACGACCTTTTTACAACATTGCTGACCTGTTTATCTAGAACTCTCACTCACAATGTAGAACTCATTTTATTTCTAGTAGGAGATTCCCCAAGACCACATGGCATGACAAAAACAGCTACAATTAACAAAACACATACAAAACTTTTAGGCTACCATTAAAAATAATTGTATCTTACAAAATTTAGCAAAAATAATTATGGTATTTACCAATTCCTGTAATATGTTTTCAGATGAAGGACCTATCTCAGAAAGCCGGTAATGCCTACATTGCTTTTTTATATATATTTCCCCTGCGGATGATAGATTGCATATCCACCAGAAATTACAGAAATTCCATGTCCAAGAATACAGATTTTTAGCATTTATTCACTTAAATATAGACACATAAATACATATATTGACATACCTTATGGCAACAAGTTTATAACTTTGCTGTGATAGCAACTGCTCCAAGCTGTGTTTCTGTACCACTGATTCACTCAGGCAATGCTTGTATGTGGTCTACTTAGGTCTTCAAGTCAAATGTAATAACAGTATTCTGTCAGAATTTAGTGGAATAATTCATTTAGCCTATTTATGCATTTGTAAAGCTATTAGAATAATTCAGAGTCAAGCATACTTCCCAGAGGAATACTGTGGTCTTAGATCAGTATTTACTTTGAGATCTTTGCTTGAAAGGAATTAAAATAAACCTTAACTGTGTTTTAAGTATATCAGTCTTGGTTTGTTCATCTCTTCTGTCTAAGGTAATCTAAGAAAATGGCCATAATCCATTTAAGGAAAGTATTTCTTTCAAAAGATTTTTTGGATTAAAACACTTCTCAAGTTTGACTGATGCCAGCTAGTGACCCTGGCAATGCTCCTATTACATTAAGAACGTAAGAACAGCTGCACCAGGTCAGACAAAAGGTTTGACATGCCCAGTGTCCTGTCATGAGAGTGTTGTCAGAGACACTTAGGAAAAAAAAGTGTCAGAAAAGGATAAGCATAAATACCATCCTGGATGGCAAATGCACTCTGACTTCACTGCTAGAAGTACTTAGTCTAATGTATAGAACTCAACTGGATTTCTATTATGCTATCTGCTTCTTCAGAATGGTGTGATATGTGTATAACAGCCAGTGCCATCCCTGCTGCTTTCCTTCCTGATGACCTCACTAGTGCATTAGCTAAAGTGCATCTATCTTAACATAATTGTTTTCCTCTGTCTGTAGAAATAACTGCAAATTCACTAAGGGTCAGGTCACATCAACTGCAACTGATCAATGAACCCCCACAATGGAGGAAGACCCAGAGGAGATGGGCAAAGACGTGTTCCTGAGGCTCAGGGAAGAGCACAAGGGGTGACCACAGCTGTTGTAAAGAAAGCAGAACTTACCCCAACACAAAGGGTGAATGAGGCTGGCCTTTGGTTTAATCAGTGGCTCTGAAAGTTGAGTGGATCAACTAGCTGCGTGAATGACCTTCCATAAGTTAATCAAAAAGGCGTGGATGTCATCCTAATACAGCTAGACCAGCATGGGAGAAGTGTACAAGTGGCTCAGCCCAACAAAGGAATATAAAAACTGAGGAACCAACAAAACAACTTCAAATAGAGCAGCAGGTATGAGCTGGCTTCAAGCAACCTCTCCAGTGATGGTAAGCACAGAGACACCTGGAATGGGAATCAGATTTTTGTTGTTATTCAACTGTGTACTGCAATTGCTTTATTATCCTTGTGTTGCATTTTCAGTACACCGCTGTATTTCTCTGTTAAATCAAAATCCCTTGTAATGTCAAATATCTTAAGATAAGCAAATTTGGTATTAAAACATGAAAACTGTCCACATGTGGAATTTCTGAATGAACCCAGTCTGAGGGTACCGTACATTAACATCCACCTAGTACGACAAAGGCAAAACTGGTTTTGATCATTTTCATTTGAAATGTCTTCTAGTTAAACTCAAACACATACATTGCAAGATTATAAATCCCATGAAGGAAGAACAGTTGTTTATGGACACATCTAACAAGGATGGCATAAGATTAAAGTGTGAGCAAATGTACTTTAAATGTCAGAATAAACATCTTCATGGTTAGATCTGCAACAGTATGGCATAGCTTCTGAAGATAAAGTGAAGATTCATCTCTTGGCATTTGAAGCCTCACTGGCAAGATCCCTAAGGCTGGCTCCACAGAAAGTCTGTCCATCTCTGTTTTTTATATAATGTAATTTATATGTACTGTATATGCTTATGATATTGTTTCTTTCTAATTCTAATAACAGTCTTTGGTTTCCTTGTCACGGATGTCTTTACCATTACCTTAAAAACAGGACAAAGTGAAGAATATACTTTATTTTATTGAATGGGAAATATGCATATTTTTAGGTGGCAAAAAATCAGGCTACAGTGTTCTAAAAAATCCTGAATAAAATGCAGTCTATCCATGGTTGAGGTGAGAATAAAGATAAAGGTCCCAGAGGAAGAAAGCAAGGAGACAGTGTTTTTAAATATTGTCCTAGACAGTTTGAAAGAGAGGATGAGACTGAGGGGAGACCTCATTGCAGCCCACGTCATCCTTTTGAGGGGAAGAAGAGGGGCAGGCACTGATCTCTCTGATCTCTTCTCTGTGCCCAGTGACAGGACCCAAGGGAATGGCCTGAAGCTGAGTCATGAGAGGTTTAGGCTGGGTATCAGAAAAAGGTTCTTCCCCCAGAGGGTGTTTGGGCACTGGAACAGGCTCCCCAAGGCAGTAGTCACAGCACCAGCCTGACAGAGTGCAAGAAGCGTTTGGACAATGCTCTGGTACATGGTGTGACTTGGGGTGTCCTGTGGAGGGCCAAGAGTTGGACTCCCTGATCCTGATGGATCCCTTCCTACTCAGCATATTCTATGATTCTGTGATACTGTAAAAATGCAAGAAAGAAACAAATGAAAAAATATAGGGATACCAAAAAAAACTTTCTGTGAAAGAAATTCTGGAAAGATGCTGCTATTGCCTGGGGATCAAAGGAATTCTAAAGCATGTGAAACTACAAACTTATGGCACATAGAAAGGCTACTGACTCATAACTAAAGACTCCCAAAAACTTTTGTATGTATCCCTGTGACAGGGGAACACACAGATTTTTACATATTATTCCTGTGAACACAGAGTCTGATACCGCTATATATGATGCTTGAGTGGATTAAAATGTAGCAAAGTAGTCATTCATGGTACTTTTATTTAATGTACAAGCAAGGGAATAGAGAAAACATTGGTCATTTTTGCAGACCAATAGGTTAAAGACTTCATTAAAAGCCACTGCTTTTCTCTTTAGGGTGAATAATCGAGTGCCTCTTTATTTATTTGATTCACATTTATTCATAACTATAGATAGTGCTCAGAAGTGTAGATAGAGAAATACTTATCTGTGAGAAGCAAGAGGATATTGTGGCTTGTTGAGTCCATTTGCATCCCCTTTTATTATACACAACTGAAAAATGTTGAAAATTATAAAATTGCTCTGTGAAGAACTTTAGAAATTAATGGAAAACTGAAAAGCAGGTTATTAATGAGTTCCCAGAGTCACTCAGATGCCAGTTTATCAAAGATTTTTCAGTCAGAGGGAAACATAAGCATCAACTAAAAGAGAAGATACAGTATAATAGAGCATTTATACATAGCAGACAATAGCTAGAAGAATCAAAAGGGATAAAAGCTGTAGCTTGGCAAATTTGATCCAGTTGTGTAACAACTGGTTTTACAGTATCACCATGTTACAGTTGTCCAGGGATATCAGATTGTCCATCCATCAAATTTTCTTTAAATTCAAGACTGGACATTATTTGAGGAGAAAGATGCTTCAGCAATCACACAGTCAAATGAAGTGAATTTACAGGAACTGTAATATTTAAGATCAGATGAACTATAACAATAATAATTATAGCATTTAAAATTCTGTGTTGAAACTTTTTTTTTTTATTTAGTGCCTTTCATCCAAGGGATTTTAAGTGCTTAACAAACACTGATTAATTAATCCCCTCAACACTTGCGAAAAGTAGGTAATTATTACTAGATCTGCTTTTCAGATATGTAAGCTGTGAATCTGTAAAGTTAAGAGATTTGTCAAAGGTTGTGGAACAAGCAAATATCAGATATGGACTGCTGGAAAATCCAGGTTGTGAGAACTCATAACTATGACAACCGTATTATATTCTGGATAAAACAATGTTGATCTTTTAACTTCTTGGCAGTCAGGTGGTGTTGACTAAGTATTTGCAATGGCAAAGAAAGAGATCTGAACAGAGGAGGTGAGGGATTGGAGTGCTGATCCATGAAGCTGGGAAGTTACTGAAAAAATACCAGAGAGAGGATACAGTTTATTTAACAAAACCAAAACCAGCTAATGATATTAATAAAGTTGGAGGTGCAGTGCTTTTTCTTTGTCTAAAATGATGGAGGAAGATGTTTATAAAGCTATTAAAAGGCACTATTTATTGAAGGTGCTCACCACAGACAGCATGCTCTAAGTTTCCACTCCCTATCTGATTAAATACAGCTTGGTGCTGCCTGGTATTATCATGCAGGGTGTCCATAAATCCTGGCCTGGATTGTGTTACACTAAACTTGGCAAAATTCTGGTTTTACTGTAAGCAGTAATAAAATTCACCCAGACTTCAGTCTTAATCCTGGTGTGGTTCCTAATAGAAGAGTATTTTGAATACTGGTGGAAAATGCATTATTCTACAGTCTTTCTTAATGTGGTGCCTCCTACAGAAACTATGATCCAGTTAGGCAAGTCTTGTTGACTGTTCAAGAGCAGCTGAGGAAAGCATACAAAAAGGAACCATATCTTTCAGGACTGTGATACAGAGCTGTATTTGTGGGCAACAGCCCAAGCTAGCAGTGATCTTCAGCCCACAGCCAACTGTAACTTCAGGTACCTACAGAAAAGTCTCATCTATAAATTTGAAGCAGATGCTTCTAGAAAAGTACTGAACTCAAATGCCTCAGGCCTCCCTGTAAAAAAGAAGACAAAACTCTTCCCTACCTCTCTTTGTAGAGCACACTGAGATGATGAATATCTAAACATGGCCTCTAATGATTTCCTTTGTTTACAACCACCTGTATTTTCCATATATTCTCCTGCATGCTCCTTGACTGAGCAAGATATGTCTTGATACCTGCAGAATGCAAAAAATTGAAGAATTTTGTTGTATACTTAGGAGTGAAATTTGCAAGCTTCTGAAATACTTCTATTTTTTTTCTGTTAGCTGCAAATAAAGGAAAATTATGCTAGGAGACCTGGCACAATATGCTGAGATTTAATGTCACTCTGTTGAATATTGCAGATATTCTGTTTGGTGTTGTTATGTTTGTTACTCGCTGCGAGTGAAATCCGGATCTCACTGAAGTCCATGATGAATTTTGCCTCTATCTTCCTAAGCAGATAGCAAATAAAAGACTCAAAATGTAAAAAGTCTAGGCCCATACACATGACTGAGAAGTTACTGGCAAGCAAGGCTGAATACTTTCAAAGAATTGTTATGCATATGCAGTACAAACAATAGTATATTGTGTATGTGGAAACTTTGTGCAAGTCTGAGGCCTTTACTGCTTCTGTGTCTTTTGATGTTAAACTGCCACTTCTTTTAAAATGCATGCTACCAAATTACAGCCAGCTCTTATAAATCAACAAAAAGTAACAAAAGCAAAGAGCAGCAAGAGAATATCAGAGTAATATGAGTGCAGCTATACCTGACAAATGTAACCTGACTTGCTTTTTAAATGCAGTTTCTTAAATGAGTATAAGAAAAAGAGATACATACAGTAGATGAGGAGAAGGGGAAAGGACAGTAGAAGCATTTTAGGAAAACAATACAACAAAGCATCTGTTTTATTCAGTTTTCTAAAGGGTTCACATGCAGGATACTGTTCTTTTCCAACCCTTTTTCTTTTTAAATGCTTCCACATAGCTTTAATATATTCCATCTATGCTTAGAGAAAATAATGAACTGACGAATAGATGATACTTTGAAGGGATTAACTGACTGCTGCGGAACAAACTAGATTGACTGCAAACTACTCCCAAAACTTAGTGAACTTATTATTTATAGGTCCTTTCCAACAGCAAAGCAATGCAGTCAAAATTAAGTAGTCTTTCTTTGAAAATTGTAGTTATTTTGATAAACAGTGCTGTCAAAGCAACAAACATTAATGGCACAAACTCTAGATCATTCACTTTCATGTAGGGTTTACGAGGCTTCTTGTGAGACTACTTCATAGTTAAAGTATGTCTTCCCTTGGGTATCACATGAGCATTTAATTTTTGTTTTGGCATTGGGCCCATTGTGTTTATGAGGTTCTTTAGAGAAGTGGAATTGATGGCCACAAAAGAAAAATTGAGAGTTACTTATTTTAAACCATGATTATAACCTTTCAAGGTTTTCAGGACCAAAAAAAAAAAAAAAAGTGCTCTTTTACAGATATATATAGAGGGACTTTGTTGCAAAAAAGCTTTAGAGGTCCATATTTAGCATAACAATATAAAGAGTCATAGCAGGCTTTATACTATAGGGTTATTTATCGTGCTATAATGATATCCTTTGCTGCTTTGCCAGTTACACTAAATACCATGTACTACACTTTCTTGATCTACAACGCACAGTATTTTTGTTGTCAAGGATAAGTTTGCAGGTAAAACTTCAACTCAATTCAATATTCTTTGATTTTTCACCCAAGATTTTCCATTACCAGCAAAAATTTATCATATATTTTATTCATCTTGATTTATTGTCTATCACATATGGAAATTTACACTACAGATGTAAGAATCCCTTCAGTCTTAAATCCTATGCAGTGGAAAATGATCTTGCAGGTACAAGTCATGAAAAAGAAATTGTGCTGTGTCAGATCTGCACAATATTGACAAGACTGTGTTAAGTGTCTTGCTTCAGCTTTTCTCCTAAGTGACTTGTAAATCACTCCTTATGACAATTTGCACGGATTCTGGGCACAAACGTTCTGTAACAACACACTAATTTCCTTTTACTTTAACATGTGGAAGACTTAGCCACTCTAGGTCTAATCCTGTTGGGTTAATTCCTGCAAAATTCTAAACATCCTTTACTGCACCAAAGATAAGGAGAAATGAATACGCCCCATGTGTGACAGCCTCGCTCAGCACCTTCAGGAGCAGGACGTTTTACTGAGTGCTGCGATGCAGCAGTTGCAACCTCAGTGGTACACTCTGATTGAATAAAGAACATCCACTCTGCAGCTAACTAGGTCATGAAGACAAACTCAGAATTTAACCTCAAGGGTTTGTTAAATAGGAATACGTGGCAATAAAATTGAGTGGCAAATTCCATCTGATAAAGTTCTGATATTCTATTACAAGTCAAAGGAGGATCAAGCCAGTCAAATCCTAGGTAACTTAGTAATAAAAAACCCCACACTGACTATTGACCTCAGACTTCAGAGTGCCACATTCTGGTTTGATTTGCTCCAGGGTGTTTCCCCTCTTTCCTTTTCTTTCCCCTCTGAAGTAAAGTTTAATAGTTATACAGAATTAATCATTACTCCTATTTCTTGGCTTAGGGAAGATTCAGCGACATTTGCACAGCAGAAAACAACAATTGTCACTCAAAATTAAAACCTTTTTACTGTTTTAAGTGATAATAGATCTCCTGATTTCATCGGCAGCCTCTAGATAACATGATTTTCCACTCTGTTTCTGCCATAAGCCTGTTGACAGAAGGATTTCAGAAGTATAAGACAATTACTGTTTGTTTTCTTTTGTTTATGCTGAAACACTAAATGATCTAAGAATACACAGTGGATTTTATAAGATATTTATAATCCCTCCTAACTAAAAAGTCTGCTTATGAATTCTTTACAAGATCTTACTTCTACCCTTTTAGGATTTATCACTAGTCCTTCAACTCTTGATTTTGGCATTTTCCTTCAATAATTGTGAGCTAGTCCTACACTTCAGAACAGTTTTCCAGCTATCTGTTAGCTGGATTCCACTATCTCCTGTTTTTTTCCCTTTGAAATGGGAGGTTGAAAAAATTAGTTTTGAGAATACCTTTCCAATGTCAAAGGTAAGATGCATGTCTTTGAAGTGCCTGTGGCCCAGGTCCAAAATGAAGGACAGTAAAAGCAAATGATTGCCAAAAAGGTGTGAAATTAATTTCTTAACTGTACAAGTCTTCTGTAACTTCAATTTAAAAGAGTAGTATTTTAATGAATAATTTTCATTAAGCAGAGAAGCCTGTTCCATCTGAGATGGAACTTGTAAAAAAAATCATAATGAAGGAAGAGGGATCATGAGTGCCAAAAGACTACTTCCTCTCATCTAAGTCTTTCATATTACAGTCTGAGAAAATAAAATTCTCATATTTTCTCCTCTAACAGTACAGTCCTCTAGAAGGCTATGGCACGGGTGATGGTAAGGAGAATAATATTCACTTAGAACTGGCCCAAAGCAGACAATGCGATTCAAACTGTTGCAATGTTTTCATAAATTCATTCTCCACGATATCCACAGCACCTTCATGGACAATGAGACTGCAACCAAAGTCTTGCTAAACAGTCCCAAAAAAATTTAACCTTATTGCTTTTCTGCATCTGGCTTTCCATGACAATTATCAGACTGGCATTTGTCAAGCTGATATCTGTTTTGTTGACATAGATCACACAAGGCAGCTAATTCTGCTCTGTTCTTGTTTGGCTGAGTCTAATCTCCTGGAATTCAAAAGTCAGCCAAACTTGGTATACCATGCAGTCGAAAAGGATGCATACAAAATCTACAACAGAAGCATTATATTAGTGGACCTCTCTGACCAAGGAATAAAGAGGGTTAAGAAAATGTCCTTTCTCTCATGACCATGTCTTGAAAGCTGTGGTTTGTTGTGCTCCTAAATGTTTTTGATAATCCTTCTCTTTCTATTTCCTGTTGGAATTCACACAAATACAGGACTACAAATAACAGGTACCCAGGCATGAATAGGATATCTGCTATTTCAAAAACATTTAGGTTTCACTCTTCAAACTCTACTCCGCAAACTGTTCAGAAATGTAGTTTCTAAAGAAAAGGGTTTATTTTCTATTAGTCACATGATTCTAAGAACAGGCTTTTAAATTAAAAACATTGTTGAAGTCCAAACAGTATAGCTAAAAACACTGCAGGGGTGTTCCACCCCACCTACATTAAATAACTCTTCAGCGTTTTATCACTGAATCCTCTGAGATTTCCTTCTTCCAGCTAAAACCTTCCAAAGTGCATAGTTGCACACAGACTTCTCCAGAATTTGCTTGCTAATTAACTGCAATAATATATACCAGTCTTGTTTCTGTTTGTTCTTTCAACCAGATTAGATTTTCTCCCCAGCACAAAGGACCTTGCTCCATGGCTGCAGTGCCAGTGGAACTGCTGCTGCACAAAGCAAACAGAGTGGGTGAGAAGCTGCACCAAATACCCACGGGGGTAACCTTTGTGCCATGCTGACAGACGTCTTGGGGACCACCATCTGCCCAGGCCATGTGTCACCCACAGCATCCAACAGTGCCCTGCTGGGTCTGCTCCCTTGGTCAGGAAAGCATCTCCTCTGCAAAGAGCTCCCAGCATGTGACGCACGCGGAGCCTCCTCAGCGCAGGAGCTCTGAAGGTTCCTGCTTGGAGAGAGGCTGTCTCATGCCATTCAGCTGCTCTGCATGCCAACTCCTTAGAGCTGCCTTAGAGCTGTAAGACTTTTACTTGTGCAACGTATCAGGGCAAGTGCCTCCAGTGCCAACTCAGCTCAGAACCGTGGCATGATCTGTAGTAACCTACTCTGCAGATCTGTTGTTCGGGCTTTTTTTTTAATGTTGATTCATTTTCACTAATGTGAGTAATGTTAGTTGATGGGTGGTGCTGTGTGATGAGGGAACAGTGTCAAAGTCTAAGGCTTTGCTATGTACTGAAAGATATGCACAAGCAAGCACAGGGTTTTGCAACAATAGGGACTGCTTATGATTTTACAGCTTATGATTCATATGTAAAATGAACAGCAAGAATAATGGTTGCAGTTGCATAAACTTAAATTGAAAATTATCCTGAAAGTTGATTAAATTCTGAAAATTATTAAAGGGTATCTTGTGAATTTTTTTTTTCTTGTAAAGTGTACTATTAATAATAAAAATTGATAATTACGTTTACTACACAGGGCTTGAAGGCAATCCAGTACAGGATTTCCATCATGTTTCCAGGTAATAACAGTAGTCTACCTGTGCCTCGATTTTCTGACTTGTTTTTCTTCACTTATCTGGACACAGACAAAAAAAAATACCCTTGCTGTCTATCCCGTGCAACAAGGCTTAAACAAGCAACAAAGAACCCACATCATGCCCACAAGCAAGATCAATGATTTTTCCACTAGTCAATGTAACACTACAAAACCAAGAACCACATATACCTGCAAACACCTGTTTCTTGTCAAATTATTTTTAATTCAGTGTTTGGTTTTACATGCATGCGTACCTCTTTTAGTCTTTGGGGGTTTTGTTTTGTTTGTCTGTTGTTTTTTTTAATCTCCTTCTGTCTGTTTTGAAAAGACTGCTTGAAAATATGGTTTCTAAGCAAACACTGATGTTCTAGACCACCATCTGCAATTATTCAGTGCACAGAAAGAATCCTGAAAAGCTAACTTTCATTAAGAGGAGTCAGGAAAAATGCAGTCTCAGCATGTGCATTTGAACAGCAAGCAAATAAAATATCATTTAGGAGTATCACAAGGTCAAACGGGATTAATATTTACCTTAGCTGGTTTAAGTCCTGCCCTGTCATCATAGGAGATGCACAGATGCTGAAATGAGAGCCTGCTCATGTAACATAATCTGTATAACCTGTATAGCCTATCTGCCCAATACAGCACTTTTTGCAGGAGCAAACAGCAATCTTTGCAATAACTACATTAATACTGCCCACTGTCTCTGACTGTTTTTTTTAAAGCATTATACTTTAATTTTACATTACAATGCTTAATCTTTCTTGCACCTACAAGCTTTAAATGTTTGTTCCTACAGCAATAATACCAAAATTGGAGGTTTTGCAAGATCCTGGTTCTGTAATAAATTAAGATTGAGCAATTGCTTTCAAAAGTCTTTAAAAAAGATCATTAAATTAATGTCTTTAGGAATTGAAGTGGATGGGAAAAGGGAAACTCTATATTTATCCTAGGGCCATGGATTCTCTTGCTTCAACTTTATTGATGAGCCATTTCAGTTATTTTTATTGAATCAATATTAATGACAAATCAGTGCAATGAGCTTTACATTTTGTAAAGCCAGAAACTCTACACAGGGTCTTGAGTGGGTAGAAACAAATGCTTTTATTTGGCCTTTCAAATTGACAGTATTAAAAATACTTTAACTCCACAAAGGCATAAATTTTGAGCTCTTTCAAGTGTGTCAACAAACAAATTCTTCATAATTAGATACTTAACAAACATGAGCAAAAGTATTTATGAAGACATACAAACGCAAACTTGAATGGCACCACACTATGTCTTAGTTATTACCTACATATGTGGAGGGGACATTACATTTAACTTCAGAACTTCTGTGTCCAGGAATAGATAAATAACCTGCTTCCATTTATGTTTTTGAAAATCTTGTACCTTGTAATTCTTTCCCTTGCAAGGTTTGGGGGGAAAAAATTGTGGAATAGTGATATGAAGCTAGAAAATATTTTGTTTCCTTGTCAAAGTTTTCCTCAATATATTAAACTTTGGAAGTTTCCAGACTAACATTCAAATAGTTATGTGCTGAAGAGATCTTGCCTAGTTCGTGAGCTGAAGATTTTTTGACAGCTCAGCCAGACACACAGGATTTTGAGCTGACAAACTGAAATGGAAGCAAAGTTGAAACTAGATAATTTTCTTTAAAAACAACAGCAAATTTTTAAGAATCATATGCAAAAAAGAACATGCATGATTTCTATATGAAATAACATGCCTGATAATGTCTGGGGAAGATACCCCTCTAAAAGATGTCTAAAATTCAATTTTACTGTATTTTATGTTCTGGCATTGTCTTTTTTTTTTATACAAGGGTCTCAAACTTGCCTCTTTGAACATCCAAAACCATGAAGTTATTGAGCCTCAGTACATCACAGTAGAGTAAACGTATAATCTATCTCTGGTTGGTAGACTGGAAAATGAGGGTTAGGGGAGCAAGGGAGTTGCCAGAGAGTTTAATAAAAAGAATACCAAGAATCTTCATTTAATTCCTCTATTCTAGCAAGTTGAAAATACTCACACACAAAAGTAAACACTGGTTCAGGTTTGTCTGAAGCCATTTCCTTATGTTCTTTTTTATAAGATTATTTCTTCTTCCTAGTGGGAAAGAAAAAAAAGGCAAAAAAAAAATATAGGGAGTACATATACAGAGTCTCTCACAGGAATGTGTCTGAGAAGAAAAAATACCTTTAAGTTAGAGAAATCACCTAGAAAGAAAGCTCTTATCCTAGTTGAGAATATTTGCAATCAAATTAGGAATACGCTTCTCTATAAAGAATTCAGTAATTCTCTCTAACAGTATTATTTATGCTTATGGTACCTACTCTTCTCATATGCAAATTAGTCTAAGGTTTGCTCTGAATTACTCTTTGACAGCTTACAGTATCAGGGATTACTGTAAAAGATGAGAGAATTTGTGATGATTAACCATTCTGTTATCAATTTGCAAAACTTGAAGCTCAGATTGCTTCTAAATCATTTTTTGTCAACATGTTTATGCAATCAGAGAGTGATTAAAAATATAATACAGCAAGATGCTTTCAGGTCCTGAAAAATACAGGTCCAGGGTTACCACTGATAAACAAATAAGCTGAAATTTTGTTCAACCTTTTAACGAAATATTGCAGATGATTTAATTACAGACAAACCATAGGAATATATATATATGTATTTTTTTTTGCTTGGCTATGTTTAATACAATTTCACTGAAATGTTAACATATGATTTAAAAATGCACATTTCCACAAAATTTAGGAAAAAACCCACCAGTTTTAAGATGCAGATATGTATTTCACTATCTAGCAGTATGCCTCCATTTTTCCAGAATGGGCTTTTCTTAATCCTCTGGGTTGTAACAAAAGGAAAAAGCCCATTATATTTGCCTGTTGAATGTCTTTAAAGTCACTGGAGCTAATGCCAGGAAAAGGTGGATTGGGTCCTATCAGTTAGTTTCACTTCTAAAGCACTGCTCAAATTTGTAGGTGATAAAAATCATACATACAAGCTATAGGAATAATGCAGAGATATATTTTCTATTTTCTGTTTTATGAGTGACAAAGTATCTCTGAATGGCAAAGCCAAGCACTTAAATTATATTTTAACTACTCTACCTACACTGTAACACCATAAGTCATTTGTATCTGTTCAAGATACCAAGAATTGCTGGACAGCGATACAAATAATGTGCATTGTTAATGTCAATCAGCAAAGAAAGAAAATCTACAGAAACATCATTTTTTCCCTCAGACAAAGTCTTAGGCTGTGCTTAGTTTAATTATTTTGAGCTATGTGATCAATTAAGGTAGTGACTGCAGCACAGCACATCAAGCCACAGGAATTCTGTGCAGCCACGGAGAAAGTACAGGCTCTGCAGTGGATGGCAAAGGTTTGTTTGTGATGTGGAGCTGAAGATCCAGGGGCAGCTACATTGGCTTGTCAGAGGCAGTTCCACTCTGCACACATACTAATTTTTCTAAACACTGTATTCAAAATAGTTTCACCGGTACTGAATCACTTGTTAACAGACTTTACCTTTCTGCCTAATGAATGCTAATGCCAAGGGCCATTGGTATACTGAAGCATTTTACAACTGTGCCATCAATAATTGTGCATTCATACAATCATGAAAATGGAGAGTGGGCTAGAAGCTGGTGTGTTCCTGGGTACTGCATATTTGATCAGTTCTGTGAACTGGGTATGATGTAAAAAAAAAAAAAAAAAAAATCTTACTTTCTCTTTATTAAACTGGTACTTTGTTTTACTCATGGAATTAATTTACATCTTCAGTCCAAAGGATTTATATCTCTGTATTGTTTATAAACTACTAAGACACAGCCACCTACAGCTTGCTTGCTAAGTAAAGCAGGGACAAAGGATATACTCCTGCTATTGTTAGTCTTTTTTTGGATTTTCTTCCCCCAATTATTATTAGTTTGCCTTCTTTTCACAGCTTTGTATGTGTAAAAAAAACCCCAATCATTGCGGTCCTGGAAGGACATTTTATATACTGGATTAAGCTCTGACTCTGCTATTAAAATGTATTTTAAGTTGTACAAAATGACCCCTTGCTCTTTCCCTGTGATACTTCTCACAAGGAGAACAAAGAGGAAAAAAAATTGAACTTTTCTTACAAATGTGGCTGAGGAGATTCTTTGGGGGAAAAAGCGTTATTTATTCTGCTTCCTACAATGGCAGGGATTTCTACACCTCTGTCTGTGCTGGACAAAAAAGACTAAGGAAATATTGGATGTGCCCATACCTATTAAAAGAACTTAGTTCAAAGATGGCAAAAAAAAAAAAAAAAAAAAAAAAAAAGGGAATTGCTGGGCTTCTTTTAACGAAAAGGAATGTACCGAGTTTGGGTTTATGCTGCCTGTTATACCTGGGTCATTTACTTGGCTGATGTACTTTGTACCCTACTAACACTAATCTACAGATGTCAACATACTGTAAAGAACGCTGAAGGAAGACCATAGGGAGACAAGTTTTTCAGCTTTTAATAGTAAAGCTTTGAAAACTGTAAAATACTTCTCTAAAAACAAAACAGAACAAACAAAAACCCCACACACAAACTAAAAACATACCCCAAAAAATTAAAAAAAACCACCAAACCCAAGGGGTTTGATTGTTTCTTTTTAACTCCAGCCCATGCTCCGTCGCTTCACTAACTTCCGAGCGGGGGGCGAAGAGCAGAAATCGCGGGCGGTTTGGGTGATGCGATCGGTGAAGATTAACCCGCCACGTCCTCCTTTCTCCCCGCTGAGGAAAGCCCCGGGGGAACGAGCAGCCCGGCAGCCCCCGCCGCGCAGAGCCGAGCCCCGCGCAGGACGCGGCCGCCGCTCCGCGCCGCTGGGGGGAGTCGGGGCGCTTCCGAACGCGCCGCGCCGCGCCGGCCGCGGCCGGGCGGGACAGGGCGGGACGCGGCCCCCGGGCCCGGCGGCGGGCGGGACAGGCACCGAGCGGAGCGGGACGGGACGGAGGGGACGGGACGGGGCGCTGGCCGCCGTCACCGCGGCGGGCGGGAGCGGCGGGAGGAGGCCCCGGCTCCGCCCCGCCCTAGGGCCGCTCACCTGCCCGCGCCGCGCCGCGCCGCGCACCGCGCAGAGCCGGCGGCAGAACGAGCGGAGCGGAGCGGAGCCGAGCGGAGCGGAGCCGCCTCCGGCGCTGCGGAAGGTCCGCCCGCGCCCCGCCGCGTCCTGCAGCGCTGCGCTCTGCGGGGCGAGCGTGCCCAGCCCCGCCGCGGGGGGAAGGCGGGGAAGGAGTTTGCTGTTTCGATGGAATTTCTCGGCACACTGTTTGTCGTGGCAGGCGGAAACTCGTCCGCACGCGAGTCCCGCGCAATGCCTGTCGCAGCATCCGGCGTTGAAATGGTTACCTTTAGCAGTAAGGCTGCACGGGAACCACTCCGAGGTCTTAGTAATTCAATTAGTCAGGTTTCCAGAAGGTGGGGTTGGATATTTTTTTGGCACGGAGGAGGAGAAGCCCGGGACGACGCCTCCCTTCTCGTGTTGCAAGCCAATCAGGTCGAGGTGTAAAAAAAAAAAAAAAAGAAAAAAAAAAGATTGGGGGGGGAAGAGAAAAAAAAGAAAAAGAGGGAATCTGTAAGCAAACAGCAGGCTGTGTCCTGACTGGCTGCGCCGGCAAATCCCCCCCTTTCCCAAGTAAACTGCATGCAAAAATCCCACATGATCAAGCAGCAGCGCCCGTGCTTGGAGCTGGCTGCCCGCACCTCCTCCTCGTCTTCATCCCTCGCACACACCGGCGCCCGCTCGGACCCTCGCGTGTGCATGTATGTATGCGTGTGTGTGTGTGTGTTTGTCTGCGTGCGTACCTCGCTACACCGCGCATAGATCTCTGCGGCTGCCTGTCGCACACACGCATGCACAGAGACAGCTCAGCACGCCAGGCTCCTAGCTTTTCCAGGTTGCTGATGTCGGATTTACACGCAGTGAAGGGACCGGTCATTGCAAAAGGGGGCGTGACTGTTTAAAGATTTTTTTCCTCCCATAAAGCAATTTTTTTTTTTTTTCAGAGCTGACTTTTGCCCCTCCAATCCTCGTCGCTCTTTACGATCCCTCCCTGCCTGCCGCTGCATTCAAGTTTATTTATTTGCCTGCTGGCGTGGTATATTTTTCCTTGCTGCTCTTGCTGCTGCTTCAGAGGGAAAAGGGGAGCAGCTGTTGGGCAAGACCGAGAAGATCTGGGGTGGTTGGGGGTTTTTTTACGATCTCCTTATGTAGCCATCTGAGGGGTGGATTCTTTTTCTCTCACCCCCTCCCTGCTGTTTCAGACTGTTTTGTCCTTCCGCAGAAGTTGATGTTCACGGGACTGGACCCTGCTTTATCTCAGAGAGGCTCCGGGAGGCTGAATCAGGAGATTTCCGCACCTCGCCTTATTGCTCCATTCGTTCCCCGAGCAGGAGAGGCGAGCCAAGACCAGCATCACCAGAGGAGTTTGCAGGCTTGATTTTGCACTTCTCCGAGATTTTGCTTTCCTCCACGCCCTCTCATAAAACAATTATTTTTTTACTTTCATCTCCTTGGTTTCCACGCCACTATATTTCTTGGATTGGCCGTTCTTTTTTTTTTTTCCTGCCCCCCCCCCCCCCCCTTTTTTTTTTTTTTTTTTTTTTTTTTTTTTTGCCTTTGCTGTTGCTCAGTCCTTGGTGCATCCACCGCCCAGGAACAGGAAGGACAAGAAAACCACTCCACAAAGTCTCCTTCAAGACACTCCGTGCTGCAGAACAGGCTCCTCAACTCCATCAGCGCAGCAAGCAAACTCCTCAAGGCTTTTGCTTCTTTCCCCCTCTCTCCCCTCCCCCCCTCCCTTTTTTCCCCCTGTTTTTATTTGTTGCTCATTTGCGGGGAGCGGAGGGCCAGAAAGGAAGACACAAACTTTGTACTTTGAGATCTGCGGGTACTTCTCCCGCTCCCAGCCGGCGGCCTTTTATATATTGCCAGAACCCGCCGTGGGCTTCCTGGGGAAAGATCTCTTTCCCCTCCTCCTCCCGGCTCTTCTCCCCCGTCTCCCGCTCGTTCGCTCCCTCCATCCCCGCTCGCTCCCGCCGTCAGCGCCGCCGGGGCCGCTCGCAGAGCCGGGGGAAGCGCTGCTCTCGCCCGCCCGCCGCTCCGGCGGGCCGGTGTATGTCGTGCCGTGGGCTCCGTGCGGGACTCCCGGTGAATGAGCACCGCCCGCAGCTTGCCGCTGCCACCCGCCTCGGCCCCCGCCACCCCCTGCCAGGGTGAGGCTTCCTGAGGGGCCGCGGACAGCCCTCCCCGCCTGCTGCCCGTCTGCAGCGCCAGGCGCCCTCCGCTCGCTGCTGCGCGGCACGCCGCGGAGCCCACCGCCTCCGCGCCTCGCTTTTTATTTATTCTCCCCTCAACTCCCGCGCCCCGGCGTGGTTCCGCCTGCCTTCTTCCCCATTTTTTTTTTTTTTTCTTTTTTTTTTTCCTTCCCCTTTTCTTTATTTTTCCGTCATCCCGCCTCGCCGCGCCGCCGGCCGGGCGCGATGCCGCACGTGGAGATGCTGCTGCTGGCGGCCGCGGCGCTGTGGGTGTGCGTGCGCGGGCAGGAGCCCGGCGCCAAGGCGGTGGCCGATCGCTACGCCGTCTACTGGAACAGCTCCAACCCCAGGTACGCGGGGCGGCCGCGGGCGAGCACCGGGCGGGGGGCGGCGGGCGGGCGCACAGCGGCGCTCCGGCGCCGGAGACTCGTGTCGAGGGACCGGCTGCAAGATGGAGAGGAAAACTTTTATTTTACGGAGGTCCAGGGCTGCAGGCAGCAACGGTGGGGCTCTTGTCGGGGGTGATTTTCTCCTCTGCTCTCCTCTCTCTCCTCCCTCCAAGGCTTCCCTGGGATCGGCCGCCGCCGGCCCGCAGGAGCCGGACGGATGCTCTCCCGGCGGGGCAGCCGGCGTCTGCTGCCAGCCCTGCTCCGGGAGCTCGGGAGGGATGGGGGGCGCAGGTAGCGGCCCCCCAGTGGTGCCCCGAAGGGTTCCTGCGGAGGCAGGGGCGCCCGCCGGTAGCGGGGAGCCGGCCCCGGACAGGGCTCTGCGTCCTCGGCGGGACCTCCGCGGCAGCCCGGGTGAGGTGGCTGTCAGGGCCGGCTTTGCCCGGCCATGCCCTGCGCTGCCCGCCCGGCGGGGGGCTCTCCCGGGCGGGCTGGGGGTGAGGAGGCGAGGGAGGCACGCCGCCCGGGCCGGGCTCTGCCGGTGCCGCCGGGCGCCGAGGGCGCATCGCCCCGGTCCCCGCCGTCGGGGCCGAGCCGTGCTGCCGCAGTCGCCCCGCTCCCGTCGCGCCGGAGGGTTCCTAGCACCAGGCTCTGAGTGCAGCACTGGAAAGGGCGGTTTAATTTTTTTTTTTTTTTTTCCCCCTGGAGTTTTCTCTCATGTTTAGCATCAGAAAATTTCAGTCCTGCTCCAAATGGTATCCATTTGTTTAGGTGTTTAGGTAAAAAGTCAGCTTTTGCCTTGTCAAAGTGCCCGTGGGCAGGCTTACTCTTTTTTTTTTTTTTTTTTTTTTTTTGTAAACCTGTCAGGCTAGTCTAAGTAAATTTGGGGACGTTTTATCTTAGGTTATCTCTTTTTTATGCTTCTGATACTGCTGTTTGGCTTGAGATTAGCACATTGATTTTTGTCACAGGTCATGTTTTTTAATAGATCTGTGTTGCCTGCAGAAAACTTCACTACTCGGTATTCCAGAGCAGGTTTAAAATAGGTGATGCAGAAGTTAACGGGCAGAATTTTCAAGTGCCCAGGGTTAGCTAGTCTGTCCAGCACTTTAATACTGTGCTCCTGGTCACAACGCCTCAGAAATAAATAGTTGTCACAAAAACTTGAGACAAAGAAACAGAAACAATCATATTTGGGTATGATGAGTATCTACGATTTGAAATGCCTCTATCTACACTTTCCTCTTTCTACTTGTGTTACTTGAAAGAAACTGCTCAGAGTAAATAAGATGGAAAGTTATACCTCAGATCACCCGTCAAAGAATGTATGTCCCAAAAATTGCTTGTCTCTAAAAAATGGAGATTTTTTTTGTGTTGTTAGGCAAAATGAAATGTAACTGCTAGAAAAAAAAAATATGAAGTAATATTCTCAAATCCCACTGGGTGAAAGGTGGATCATTGAAAGAAATAGGTTTGACTAAATGCGCAGATTGCTGCCATAACAGTTAAAATACTTCAAAAATAGCCTTAGATTCAAGATTTTTCACTTCGGCTGTCTTACGTGTGATGATTTTACACAATACCTGTTTGTAGTAAAGACAGTTGAAGATACAAGCAATACTTACCTAGTACTAGGTATTATACACTGAATTATATTTACAAGGATTCTAGTAAGTTTAATCATATTTACTACTATTAATGGAATCTCTTATTAATCCAACATCTAATATCAGCAGGCTGCAGAGAAAACTTAGTTTTGTTATTCTTCCGAACAGTAGAGGAAGAGTTAATTTTAAGTTGTTTCTAAACCTTCTGTTTTAAAAACAAATATTTCTTGTCTTAAAATACTGCTCTCTCCCAATGGATGTATCCATTTGAACATGTCATGTTTACTCGTGAGTTAAAGATATGAGAAAGAGCAGGGTGCAGATGCAACTCTCCTTTGTTTTATACAGTGTGCCAGTTCGTGTGTGCTTTCCAAGTAACATGAGCATTACAGAAAAACAAGCAAACACCTGAATGGTAGGTGGAAGAGACCCAAAGAAAAGAAAGCACTTCTCTTTTGAATTCGTTTTGTCAGAACCTAAGCTGAAGGCAAAATTGTCTTTGGATGTCAAAATTTTTAGAGCAGTTAACAATGTTGCAGGAATTACTTTGCAGTGATTTATATTAATCTAGAGGCAGACTTAGGAGGTGAATGCATGCAGAAGTAAGCAGAGATGCTTACTTGGTGATAACTCCTTGAAATTAGAGGAAAAATACAGTGTCATCATTTAAACACAAATACTGCCATTGTGATTTACTTACTTATTATTGTATTCAGAGTTAACAAACTGCCATAGAACTAATTAATTCCCTTTAGAAAAATGAAATATTGATCATCTTAATAATGATAAAGGCACCCTAAATTAAGGTTTTATTTAGACTTTGAAGAATTTAATAATGATTGTCCTTCCTTTTGATTTGATGGTTTAATTTTTATTAGTATTAGACTCCAGCAACTTACTGAAATACATAAAGATTTAATTCTTATTGAAAGACACATCAGCAAATTGTTGAGTGGCCCAGTTGATAAGTGCTCCTGGTGTGAACAATGTTTTGTAAATAAAAAAATCGTGGGAATCTATTAGCAAAATTCATATTACATTGCTTGGTTAGTTGCCAAAGTTCTGCTAGAACAATTAGAAAGTGTATGGTCATTATTGTCAGCGTGTATGAGTAACAAAGCTGTGTATTCCTACAGAGTCAAAGTCAGTTCTTGGAAATGTTTAAAGTATTGCCGTGCCTTACTTTTCTTCTGTATTTAATTATCATCATACACCTACCATAAATGCTGTTGTCCAATTCTAGGAGAGAATACTTAGGAATGAAAATTTTGAAGTATAAATAAAATATTTTTTAATCGTTCTTCTTTTTTTTTTCATTTTATTGGAAATGAATCCTCAAGTAAGCTCAAAAATGTTATTTCTTTTATTTGTTCATTTATGTAGGCTTAGAATTAAGTGTACACAAATTCTATCATCTTAAAGTACATTAGTCTTTCAGCACTGTTTGCATGTGTGTTCTTATATGGGACAGCAAATTATTATCAGGAGGGAATATTATTCTGAGTTCAATGCTCAGTTTTGGAATGGAGCATATTAATTTAATCTTGATTAGTAGTGTCCATCTAATTAGAATTCAGACCTAATTTTGCATACCAGGGCCAAATTTTAAAGTGGTCTACCTGCTTAGTGCCTGCTACTGTTTTTAATCTTGTCACAGTTCAAGCTGAACTACTTGTTGTAATTATTGCTATGTTTTTCTGCATGCCAGGAGTATGCTTTAGGATTGTGGTTTCTATTTGGGTATTTCCCTGTAAGTTGTTTCAGTGTCAGGTTATGTAGCTTTATAAATTGTTAGTTTCAGGGTGGTTAAAAAATACTTGAATTGCAAGTCTAGTTTCTGGTCATACATGAGGCCATAGCTTCTAGTCTCACCAAAGCAAATATTTTTTATTAGGAGTATTACTGGGCTTGGCTGCATTTTATACAAGAAAATGGTATATCAAATCCTTAAAAGAATTATTATAGAGACATAGGATGCTGATTTATTTTCTCTTTGTGTATTTATGCTGATAAAATCAAGAAATCAGGCGGTAATTAGAGTATTTAGGTACTGAAAAGTAATTTCAACTTCAGCTGGGGATTTCTCATAATTAAACTGGATACAACAATTTGGTCAGTATTGATGAAGGCTTTTTTTTTTTTTTTTTTGATAGATATTTGGGAGCAGCAAACAGAAAAAATGAGTGGATACTTCTTAAAATTCTATGCATAGACCAGAATTTCACAACCTGGATTTCTCAGCCTATGTGGATTTTGCAGCTGAGTATTTAGGCAGTGTTTCAGAAAAGCATCTAATTTCTTTGAACTCAATCCTTATACACCTAAGTTCTGCTGCCGTTGTGTGGGTGGATAGATGTGTGCTTAAGTGCCTGCCTAGATCAGCCAAATTCACAGATTTAGTTTTGAGAAGCTCTGGACGTGGCAGCTCATGCACACCTGGCACGTCTCAGAGCATTTTCATGGGCTGGATGGATGTCTGAGTGTTCTGCCATCTGTTACGTGTTTGTGGATTTCACCATAGCATGTTGGTTGTATGTGCTGAGGTCGTGTGGCTGGTTTTTTGTTTGGTTTGTCTTTTTATTGTTTTCCATATAGATACAGTTCTGCCTATGTGCAGAGTTGAGGGAAGCCATGCAGAAATGGCTGGAATAGGAAGAAAGCAGTTACGCATGTTTAGAACAGCTGAGAAGTTGGGGATGAGGAAGGGTAAAGTCAAGGCATTTACTTTGATGTTGGTGTTGTGTACAAGTCTCATGTGGAGGGAGGCATAGGAGCCTAAGTGCTTGGACTGTACATACACATACTTGTATATATATTATATGTATATATAAACCTATCTTGAAACAGCATGGCTTTTATTTTGAGAGCATTTTATCTGGCAGCTTGCTCTCTGAGAGCTGAAGAAATCTCTGACGGGTTCCTTGTAATTAAAAGATCAGTAGTAGAGCCTTCAATTCTTTACACCTACTTTCTCTGCTTTTAATGGTTTCATTAACACCTTGTGTCTCCAAAAGAACGTTGGTGTTTATTTTAAAAGTGGGTGTTTGAAACAGTTTGAAACCTTCTATGGAAAGACTGCACAAAGAACAATAGTTTCATTGGCTTCCACCTTTGTATGAAAGGCACCTTGTTAAGTGGTACCTGATCTTCATGAAATGGTTCTTAGTAAATCTTTTCCAAGTGCACGTGAGCAGGACACTTCATTGCATTCTTTCTTCTAGCCCTATATGCTTTTTGAGAGGGACAGATAAAGATGAGCCTTCCTTTCCCTCCCCTGTTGCTATGATCCCAGCAATCTACCAGCTTCATGCTGGACTGAGAAAATGAATGAATGCAATTAGTCCTTCAGGAGTCATGGTCATTGCATTCGTATGGAGAGGCATTTGTAATGTATATGGCATATGTAATGAGAATATGTATACATTTCAATGTTTGTGTGTATATGTATGTACATATATATATTCATATGTGTGTATGTATGCAGTGAAGTGTGTCATTAGGTGGTGATGTGTTGTACAGTATATTGAGAATATTATGTGAGGGAAAAAAAATCTGAAAATGAGTTTTCTGTAGTTGAACTCTTAAGTGTTTAGAAAGTGAATGGAATTTCCATCAGATTTCCAGGTCTAATCTTCCAGCTAAGGTATTTTGTGTTAAAGTTCAAAGCAGTAATAAAAGAATTATTTGTAGATTCTGTGTTTTAGTTCTTGGCCATCTTCCCAGTTTGCTGTTTCTTCACACGCTGGTAGTTCCCAGGTCAGTAGGTGGGCAGGTAGATAAGCTAGCACTTGGGCACACCAATGTAAAATGAAACAGAGAAGATTACATGAGTGTGCTTTGAGAACTCTCTGGGCTTATTTGAGTGCCTTGTGACTTCTTCCGATACCAGTCTGTTGCTGGGCGGAGGACTGCAGCATTGTAGACTACCAAGAAAATGCTTAAAGAAGTTTGGTCACTGGGAACAGCTCAGAGAAGATGCTAACAAAGACACAGCCTTTCCTGGAGAAACCACGAGTAGACGGTAGTTTGTCCATGCCTTTGAGATATGCTTCTGTTGCGTTAGCTTACTGTTTTTCAATTCAGTTTTTTTTTCAATGCAATTAGAAGTATTTTAGATGTGTGATTTTCTTCCAATAAACACCCTTTGCTCTGCTACCCAGTTCTGAGCATTGTTATTAAAAAAATGTCTTTAATCTCATGATTAATCTAATATTCCAGTATTTCTGAATGGTCTAATTCACTTTCGAGAATAAAGGGCCCTGTTTTGTTTAAGTTTTTGTTGCACTTGTGCTTAAAATTTAGTCAGTCAGCAGCACACCAGCATAATGAAATGAAAACGTTTGGTTTGAAATAAACAGACAAGTTATTGAAATTTCATTCTGATGGTATTACAGTTATTATGAGTAAGCCATACTGTAAGGTACTTCAGCACAGCTGAATGGAACAATAGAATCATTCACGCATTAGGAGTCTTCCTTGCATTTTTGCACTCTCTCTATTCATTGTAGTCTTTCCAAGCTAAATTATGGTTGAGCTCATCTAAAATGGTGTGTATTATTTTATAGTGTGAAAATATGTATAGATATCTGAAATCCTATTTTTTTAGGAACCTGAGCCTAGATTGTTACATTACAAAAGCACCAATTCCCATTCCTATACATTTTAGGAAAAAATTTGTGTTAAAATGAAGTATGTGTGTAAGAAAACCCCCGCTGTTCTGCGAGGATTGAGACTGTATTTCTCCACCATAGAACGCCAGAAAAATACAGTAAAAGAAAAATACACCACAATATATATATTATATGTATATATTTAAACTGGGGAAACATCCTTCATGTTCTGCTGTTGACAAGCTGATGAAAATACATTGTTAGATCCTAGTTTTATGAAAAACAAAAAGAGTTTATTTTTTAATGCTGCGGAATGCAGAGACTTAGTTTGGTGTCCATGTTCTGTTAACTGGTATGCAAAGAGCTTTATGGCCATTTTTCTGTTTAAATGAATGACCAGTAAAAATGCTGTCAAAAGAAAAAAATCAGCTAACTAGAAGATGCACAAGACTCCTGTTAATTAGCAAGATCTACTTGAATTGCTAATACTAATTAAAGGAAATTCTTCAGGTTCTGCTATTTTTACTTGAAAATTACAATTCTTATTGTCACTTGCATTGTAATCTAGCGGAAGAATTTACCTATCCATGCTGATGTATTGCGTGGAAAAAAAGGACCTTAGACTCACAAAACCTGTAAGTTATTTTCCATGTTCATTTTCTTTTCCATCATTAGATCGGCGTATTAAACTGTTCAGCAGTAGTATCTGAAATAAAAAAATCTTACGTTTATCACTGAGTAACTTTATTTTTTGTTTGTTTTCATCAGACTTTTGAAGAACCATCTTATTTGATAGGCACCACTTTTAGGTTTTGATTACAGTGATGAAATGGTGCAGAGTGTAGAGAAGAAATGATTTGTTTATGAATCATCTGGTGAGGCAAAAAAACCCCAAGGCTATGAGATACATTCACTTTGACGCTGGTCGCCTTCTGCTAAAAAGTATTTGTTTCATTCTGAAAGATAAAATTTGGACTTGTGACATTTAAAAGGATGCATGTTTTGACAAAATATATTTTGTGCCATAATTAATATTTGCAGTGGAGCAAATTCATTCATTAAAACAACATAGTACTTCCTCCCTGAACTTACTTAGTTTTTCTTGCTTGCGGGTGGATGCTGGCGGTGGCAGGCACATTCACATGGTGTGAGTTGTTCATCAGTAGTAGGTGAGCACCGCAGCTGTTCCCTGGTGGGTAGCAATGAAGCACTACCTTTTTTGGTTTTGTGGACTTCAAAGTAGTATTTTTCATATTCATGTTACAATTCAGGAGAATTTCCTTCTCTTTACAGACATTCAAATCAGATTATCTTATCACACAGGGACTTGCTAAGAAATATATAAATATTATTATTTTAATGCTATTACTGTACATAGGAGTTTTTGTTTTAATTTTTAGTTTGAGTTCATTTCAAATTTGTAAATAAATCTGAGTATCTTTTCTCAGCCTGTGCCTTCAAAATTGAAGCTGAAATCATTCTAACTCTTTTAATCAAAACTAAAGTCCCCCAAATCTCTTAATGTCTAATATTTTGTTGGTTTTGTAGTGATGTATGAATAAAATACAGATTTTTTTTTTTTGGTGAGGAGACAAAGCAATTATTTTATTTTACTTACTGCTAATTTGGATGATAATTTTTGTAGCACAGTTGTCAGTCTTCAGTGCTAATTCATCAGCATTAGGTAAGGACTTCTAGCAGCTTTAATGATGTTGGGTCTCCTGCAATTGTTAAAAGTTGTTGCAAGAAAATTTACCAATTAATGCTGTTAATGAGCAGGAAAAACAGCTGCATTGGGTTTTTGTTTGGTGGTTGTGGTTTCTCCCCTCCCCCTCTTTATTTGATGTCTAATCAGATTTTTCAAAAAATAGTTATGTATTCATACAGGCAGGGCATTTGGTGAGCAGAAGTTAACAAAGTAGGAGCTATCAATCCTGCTCTCTTTCCTATTGTTTCCAGAAAAGAAGGAAATAAAGAGAGACTCTGGAATTTGAAAGTATTGACCTTCTGACACGCACACACAGCATGGTCATTGCACTGGCACACAAAGTGCCTTAAGCCACCATAATGGCAAACTGCATTTTTGAAGTCACTGATACGAGAGCCAGCTGGATGGGGGATGGACAGCCAACAGTGATTCTGCAGCTATTTGTAAGTTACCACTTTAGAGCTAGACAGCTTCACTTTTATATTCCCAAATTTACCACTTTGGAATAATGTTGCTTTGTTCGGCTTAGCCAGGGATTTGTGACTGCTACATAGACTTAGAACCATTTGGTCCAGAATTGTGTGGTCATTCTTCACAGAAATCTGCTTCACAGAGTAATTTCATTCATCTGGTCGTGGGGGAGGGACGAGAAGCAGTGAAGGAACATTCAGATATAGCATTCTTCAAGGAAATTGCGCATCCACATTAGCTGGTCGCTTTTTAAAGATAAAGGCAGAGATTTGGATCAAGCAGCTAAAAGCCAATTCAGACCAATGTCTTAAGATTACATGTGATCTCTTGGATAGGCTTTCCATGTATAGTCTGGAAAAGAGCTAATATTTTATGTACTGCAACAGCTCTTACCCCTGGCCCATGCATTTATTTATTTCTTTATTATTTGTTTACAGTTATTGCTGCAATACACTTTTACATCATTTTGCAGTGCGCTTGGGACTTAGTTTATTAAAAATTAGTGATCCATCACTAAGTGGGGTACAGTACAAATACTGGTGCTCCCAAAAGGGAGTTTTTGTGCCAAAGCAGAAGAAATAATAGGGATACAAAAGCTGCCAAAAAGCGTGTCTCCCAATTGCTAATTAATCAGGCGAAAAAGCACCTCAGCAACTACAGCTGAATGGGGAACAGTTTATTGTAAATACTGAATGAAGATATGTTAAGAGGGTGTAGCATCTCTTTGTTTGTAACTATGTGTAATTAAAAAAAAAGTCAGCTCTGTGCTGGAGTCAGTGGGGATTTCTTTTATGTTGATGGCATTGTCAGTGGATAGACCTCTTTCAAAAAACTTCATGCTACTAACAAAAAAAATTTAAACATTTTGTTGATTTTTTCAGTGTGTTTCTGTCTGTTTGTGGTAATTAATAATATTATCTCTAGACAACAACCAAGGCTTTAAAAAAGATGTTTTAAAAAGTTTCTGTCTTCATAATCTGTAATCTGGATTACAAGGTATGATAGAAAAAGAACCATTGCTGTGAATATCTGGTATCCAAAGCTGCCAATCACTTTTGGCACAGCTCCCATCATGGTCGCTGTGCCCATAATTAAATGCCTGTCATTAGTGTATTTTTCCATAACATTTACAATGGAAAAGGCAAGGGGTCCTTGCAGAGCTATGGCTGTCAGGGGAACAATAAAAACTAATTACCCACTCTGCTGTCACCATTGTCAGTTCTGCTTTTGGGGGCAAAGAACATGGGGAGTGTGTGCCTAATAATTGTATATATGTGTGTGTGTGTACATGTGTGTGTATATATATATATGTATATAAATTATATATATACAATGCCCAATTGGGGAAATTCTGTCCTAGTGAAGTCATATTTACTTGGAAGATTATTATTCTTTATTCCAAAGATTTTAATTCTAGGATTATATTTGTCCCTTCAATTATGTCCAAGTTGCATACACTTTTCCCTTTGCCTTTGAGCCACATTTGCCTTCCTCTCATTCTGTCTTACACACTTTCTGGTGAACTGAACTTTCCAATAAAATTTCTGTGATCAAGGCCAGTATTTGTCTGCATTTATTAAATGGGTGGGAATCATCTTTTGTATGCTTTTGCTTGTGCCTTGCATAGTAAACTGGATTAGAAAAAAGCTGAGTGAAAGCAGCTAGTTTGCATGTTCACGTTTTTTTCTGTTTCCAGCCCATAGCGTATGGGTTATCTTAAGTGAAATCAGGCTAGGATTTTGGTGTACTGCAGTAGTGATTTCAATGAAATGTGTGCTTGTTCCATTTATGCTTGCACACATATTTCCAAATGTAAGCGTAAATGCATAATTGTAATGTGAATTATCTTATACGCTGTTCTTAAAGGCAGTGAAAGAGTGAAGTTGTGCCTTCACACTAGTACGTGCTAATTGTTTTTTTTGCAGCCTGAAAAATGAGCAATTTATTTAAGCATTATTTTAGGCCACTGATTTTAAAAGAATATATCCTCAAAACCAGAATTTTGAATATATTTAGGTACCAAGAGTTGCAGACAGCAGCCATATGGGATTTTTGAGACTGCATGGTGCCTAACTGCCTTAGATTTTATTTCAGCTTTTTTTCACATGTAAGTTCTTAAATACATTCCAAAAAATGGTCTCTTAAAATTGATTAAGGAAAATTGTTTGCATACATACCCTTGTTTTTAAAAGTACAAGTCGTCAGTCAGAGCTGATGGGTAGTAATGAGGAATGGAAATCTATTTATTTGCACTGTATGCCTTGACAGACACTGCAAGGTGTGATTTTTTTTTTTTTAATACTCTTATCTATTGTTGGATTTTTATTGCAGTTTTTTGGAGGTATTTGTATCCAACTTATGAACACAAAAAGATTTTTGAACTACTTTGAATGGGAGTTGATTTAGGTCCTGTATTGATGATTTTATAGTGTAGTTCTCCTGAATATGAGTTTCAGTAGTTAGGCTTGTCAGTTTTTGTGAGGCTGCACAATCTGTGTGAATTGAGTCTAGTGAGGGGGCACAGCAATGTGGAACTGTAGAACCCTGTGGGTCTTCATCTGCTTGGGTTCATGGAAGCCTTAGACTAAATTTTTTTTTGAACAGTTTTTGCAGACTTGGGATCTCTACCCTTGGGAGTGGAAGAGGGTGAAAGCAAACCTGGTTGAATGAGCAGTGTTTTGCTCTCAGCTGTTTCAAAAGTGAGAATTGGTTTATCGTATGTGGTTAGCAGATAGACAGACATTAGTGAAACTCTGGGGTGTTGAATGCCCTATATAGTGTAGTATGGTTTGGTATGAGCCAAAAAAAATTAATTTAGGATCATGAAGGTAAAATAAATTAGATATAGTATTACACCACTGGGATACTTGCGCTTTGTATTTTCCAAAGCAGTATATGCAATATATGGTTTTCTCCTCGGTGAGATACTCCTTATAGACCAAATGGATCTTGTGAATGTCCAAATAGAATGGAATGATTCTCTCACTGAAATAACTAAATAAATTAGGAAGGAGTCTCTGTTTTCTAGAAATTAGAACAATAGCCTTCTACAAAAGAGAACTCCCTGGAGAATGCAACTTCTCTGTGTAAAAGTAAAGTCTTTCATATATAAACCATGTAATTTATTACTGGTTTACCAAAATGATGAGCGGTTATTCCTGTTGTGTTGTATGTCCCTGTAGTTTGAGATTGCTGAGGAAGAAATTATTCTTATGCATTTTCATTTCATGGAATATCAAGTATTACATTTTTCTTGGTTTCCAGTGGACTTGCTCTTGTCTAGCAGCTATGAGACAGAGCATGATGACAGGAAGATACGTCTTTAAGGAAACGTGGCCCTGCTGAATTTGAGAAGATACATATTAATGAAATAAACTTTTCAGTAAAATAGAGTCTTCCAAAAAATTCCAAATCTAATTTTTAAGCTGTGTCTATCATTCATGTTTGAAATTTGATTGTGTTTTGTTGCCTATGTGTTGGTAGATCCCGTTTTAAGACATTGGGTCCAATTTAGTACTACTTGCATGTATTTGTAGGGAGTTGCCTGCAATGTTTCTGGAAATATTTGAACATTTTATGTGTTGATTTTAAAATTACATTTCAAAAGTGTCTTGTGAGTGTTTAATAACTTTTTGTGGTAATTCACAAATGTTGTAAAGGAGTGCATACACAATTTTATTGAGGAACTTATGCCTTAAAAAGTCCTCAGACAAACTGCCTTTAGAAAAAGAGTAAGAACACTTTCTGCAGAGCATGATAATTTTGTAATACACGTAATAGCATAATCCTCACTTAAAAACATGACATATAAATCAGTCCCTAAAAGTCTCTGTTGTAGATGGGAACTTCATTAGCAGAAGGGTTGAGGGTTTTGAGAGTATAAAGAGATTCTTTATTGAAATAAAACCAAAATAAAAAGAATGTTGTTATTTGCAGTATCTTTAATCAAGGTGGTATGAAATTTCTCATTAAGGTTAAGATTCACATTATCATAACAAGTGACAGTGTGGGTGAAGAAGGAAAATTAATTACAGAGGTAGATTGTACTTGCATCTCATTATATCACGGCTATTCACTGCATTCAAATTCCAGGCAAACCCTTTCTCTGTATCTCAATTATATAAAACTTACTTTTTAAAAAATGACTTACTTTTAAAGTGCGAAGAACACTTCATGTGGAGAATCTCCATATTCTGTGCTTCTACTCCAATGCATGATATTTAGCTTTAAAAAAAAAGTTTTTTTAGTGATTTACAGCATCGCTTTATTATTACTTTTTCAGATCCTGTGTCTGACTGAACTGCATTTTATATCTTACTGTAAAAAGAAATCTCCGTTTTCCATTTTCCATACTAGCTGTCTTGATTTAGTGCTCATATAATGGCCTTCTTCAGAAAAAAGCATTTGGAAGACTTTCCTAAGCACTTAATTTTAGGTGTGGAGTTTGGAGGTAATGTATTGTTACTGATGAAAGCAATTTTGCCTTTGTAACTTCTCAGAGTGAATCAGATCATTGCAGTGCCCAGTTAGGATTTCTGTACTTGTTTTTTTAAATGTATGACAGAAGAATGATTGCTTCTTTGTGTTTGCATGCTTATTTACTTCATAATGCTATTATAGTGGATGCATACAAGACTTAATTTTTAGATTAGAATTAGTATCAGGAAGGTTTAATACAGTCTTCCTGAAATAACAGTTTTCTTTCAGATTCTTTTCTTACACTTTAGACAAAATGCTGTCTGCTTTCTACAATGTAATGGATATGTCAGAGACAAAATGAGTCTTGGTAGTGTCTTAGGTCCCAAAAGTATGTGATGTAGCCAGGTGAAAATGTTGTGTGGTTTTCAGTTAAATTTTCTAGACCCTAGTACTGTTACTTGAGATTCCTGTTAGGGATAGATTTATTATTGGTTTTGGTCTGAGAAACACTCCCACCTTTGAGAAGGAAGAGAAATACTAATTTCTCAAGATTAATTAATAGGTTTTAGGAAGAACATTTCCTGCACTCCCAGCTACTGTAGCTGATATCACTGCAGTAATGCTTTTATTTAAATAATGTATCAGAGGAAAGAACATTGTTTACACAAATACTACTTGCCAGTTGAGAAACTATGTCATTAATACAGCGTATCCTGATTTATGATAAAATGGTATAACTAACTACTTCTTCTGCAATGTTTCCTCAAAAAGTGATTGGGAATAAACTGTAAGTAGTACTCTGCAATATTTATCTAATGAACATAGAGCAAAAGAAACGGCAGGCTAACATACTCTGACCAGATGCTGTGCTGTATTTGCATGAAATTCCCATTGAGTTTACTGAATGTTCTTTTATTTTTTAAGTTGCTGTAGTAGAAGAGAATGAAGTGAGTATCAACTGCTCAATGGACTGTACTTCACGATGTCTCATTCTCTTTTTTTATTTCTCTCTAAATTTCAACAACATTACTAATAATCCTGAGATGTTTTGAAAAATAGAATATGACTAAATCTCTCCAAAAATTTTTACCCTGTGTTTTCATTTACCACTTTTGCAAAGCCCATTGATTTTACCTTTTATTTTGGTTGTTGTTTACTGAGTGTTTATTCCTTATCAAACTACAATTTTGAGCATGGTTACATATTTATTTTGTAAAACTTATTTATTCATATATTGATTGAAATTTTCACCTTGCATATGAGGTTAGTAGAAGGTAATTTAAAAGATGGTTAAGAGACATTCGTTAGAATTTGAACATGGTATAAAAGTGCCCCTACTTATTTGAGGCTTGGAATCCTCATAACCTTATTATTTTGAACTCTGTTGTGCTGTTGCGCTGTTGCATAAACAAAGATTTCTTATTTACTCAGGAGTGTTACATCTGTTGTAGGTGTTTTTGTGACTTCCTTTAATTTTACTGTGTTTTTATGCTTTCATCCTTGTAAGTTTTCTCAAATTTCCTTAAAGTGAGAGGAGTGGAATAGGAAATTCCATCAGATGCTGACAAATTTTTAAAATCAAACAAATGCCATGATGATAATGCAACATTCGCCAATGAAGCAGCTTGAACAAGCAAAACTTCATGCATCTGAAAATTGAACATGCAAGCTGGAAAGATACATCTGTTCTGCTGTTGATGCCCTTTAACCACAGGGCTGACATAAAATGTTTTTTTTTCAAAAGATCCTGACACATCTCAAGCTAAAGCTGTAATTTTTCTTGCTTTAAGAGTAGCTTGTCAGACTCTTTGACTCAAAACTTTCAGTGGAATCTAACATGAGAGAGCATGTTCAGACAGGACTCCGACTACTCTAAACAAAAAATCATATAGCTGCCTTTCAGTTTGAACAGATAAATTATGATTGTCAGTCCAGTTGTATTTTACTGTCAGAAATGTGACTTTTGGGAGGATTTTTTTGTATCACATGGATTGTTATGGAGAGTAAGAGGAGAAGCTAAATAAGAAGTGTGGGAGATTCTCTAAATTGAAACCTCAGTTTTCTGCCGGGGCACGTCTTTTAATTTTGTTTGTTTTGATGCAATTCTGCAAGCTTCTAGAAACAGGTGAACACTTCTACAGAAGTGTGAATGCAGTACAAAAAGGAAAATAATCCTGAAAAAAAAGTTTATTTAAAAACATTTAATTGTACTGTCATTACTTGTGAAGCATCCATTTTTTTGGGTGCAAGTGTTTGCATCTTGCATGTGACTTTGGTTCTTAATGTGATAAAAGACAGTTCTTAACCTATTTTTTGTCTTTGTTCACTTGATAAGTTGAAAATGTGTTTTTTACCTATGATTTTTAAACTTCAGGATGTGGTATTTGTGGAGAAGGTTGCATTGCCATAATCTATGGTGATGCTGTAGGTTGTGGTCATGCTGTGACCTAGGTGTTGCAAAGAGAATGAGAGCTTTAGATAGCTGATGAGGTGGGGTTTCTTTGAAAACTTCATTTACTTGCATCACTTTAAATGGATTTGCATGTAGTAGCTACCCTGATGCGTGATTTTCAAACTTTGCTAATCAGCTTCAGGGGGAAAACCACTTTCCTAATTATAAATGGCTGATTACTCTTCAAACATAGTTGTATTGTAGAGTGTTCTTTTATCTTTCTTGTCCCCTTTCCCTTTTTCCTTTTTTTCTTTTTGTTCTGTAACCATGAGTATTTCCCAGAAAAAATACTTTTGTTTGTGATCTGTTTATGCCTTTAATTTCACCTTGTTAGAATAAAACCAGGGAAGGTCTAGGGGTTCCCAGCTAGTGTGTTCTGCCTGGAAGGAGCCTTGAAACTGTGGCTGGAAATTGCAGTAAATATTGATTGGGTCCCTGAGCGGAGCCTTGCTCAAAGCTCACTCTGAAGACTTGAAAGGCACCTATTGTTCCTTCTTAGTCAGTACTCCATAGCCAAGGCTAAAGTATGCAAGTGTTAGGAGAAGAAGAAAGGCAGTGGGGGAAATTAAACAGTGAACAGAGCTAAAGGCGTAACTGCTCAATGCTCAGGGAAGGGAAGCCTCCAACAGAAAAGGGGCAAAGACTTTACACAAAAAGTACGCATATATTTTGCATAAAGCTTTGCAGAGGTGGAGTGTCCAAAACCATCCTCTTTCTATGTGAGGTGCCAGATGGACATAGCTTTAATATCATTTAGGTGGGATGTGGAGAAGAGGTACAAACATTTTGCTTTAAGGGATGGTTCCTCCCAAAGATTCCTCAATCCTTTGTGAACAAGTAAGCAATAAAGGTGGATTATTGGGCAGCTCTTGCTGCCTCACAGTTTGAGACTCTAATCAAAGCAGTGATGGATGAAGTATTTGGGAGAGTTTGACCACTGCTGTTCTGTTCCACGTAGCTGTTGCTTGGCTGTACAGGAGAAACGCAAAATGCAGAGGAAGTAGTTTTATGAGGCTACCACTTTTTATTAATTCATTTGGAAACACACCTTGGCAATAAACACAGGCTGCAGATTGTTGTGTTTTCCTTGGCCAGTCCATCCTCATTGGAGAAGCTTCTGCCAGCCAGTTCCAGGTGGGTGATGGACCCTTTCTTTAAGGTGCAGTGGGGAGCTGTCTGATCTGTTTGTACGTTCCTGTCCCCTTCCTGTATTCCTCAAAAGCATTTCTTCCTAAGTTCCTTTAAAATTCTTGTTTGCCAGAATATTTCACCTCATTATTGGATGAGTTCTTATGTTGAGTGGGCGGGTAGTACAGCCTACTACATTACATTCACCTGAACTGATTCTCTGTATGCATATGGATCCCTGACTTGCTGTGATGAAAGTGGAATTCATCTCGCCAGGTTTCCTAGCTCCCTCCCTCCCTTCCTGCCCAAGAAAAGCCTTCAAAGAAAAAATAGGATTAGCATTGTACCTACTGCCAATCTTAAAAAAAAAAAAAAAAAAAAAAATTCTTTCCCTGCTGATTAATTTTTGCTTCTGGATCGGTGCTCCTTTAATACGATGAAAGAGATGTCTCACACATTTATTTCACACTGGTCACCTGCCCTCCTCCCTTTCTATTTTGTCTCAGTTATGTTCTCCGTTCCATCTTGTCCTTCAGTCTAGATGATGTAAGGAAACTTCAAAGGACCCGTGACCTCCTTTTATTCCAACTTGCAAGACAAAGGCCTGCCCTCTGCATTTCAGACTATGGAAATGGCAGTATATCTATCTCATTATTGTAAAGCATATTGCGATATTTTGAATATGAAAAGATCCATATAAAAGCAAATTCTGTTTACTTCACCTCAGATGGGAATAGGATTGTCTTGTTACTGCACTAGTCCTTTATCTAAGAAGGTGAACTGCTTGACAGTGTGCTAGTGACAATGAGTCTGCACTGTGTTCTGCTTGCACCCTTTGCCAGCACTGTAACAGGAAGAAACCCAGTCTCCATGGGTGGGGTAGAAGAAGTTGAGACAAGGATGGGAATTACCTCAAATTATAAAAATTCTGTTGATAAGAAACTTGAAGTTCAGGGCTTTAAAGATAGCAAAGGTGTCTTTTTTCAAGTTGATAGAGAGCAGTACTATTTTAAAGTGAAAAAAGATGACTTTTGATGGGCAGATGACACATTGTTGCAAACTGCTGTGGAACAATGTGACTGAAATTTTAATTTACCAGAATTTTATTAGAAATTGGCTTATTGTCTAGAAGGCTTGGAGGTATAAAATCTATTTGGTTGAAGTATTGTGTAGTCGCCCCACCACAAATATTTTTATCCTTTTTCTCCCTAATGAGAAGCATACCCTATGTAAATATTATGTGCTGATAGTCAGGTCCTGTTCAAGATCCTTTATCTGTTTCAAAGACAGAAAAGTATAGTTGAGGGCATTTGTAATTATATATAAAAGAGGAAGGTTTTTTATTATTATGATTATTTTTCCTGCAGTGAATCTGTGTTCCTTTGAACTGTTATTTTAAACCCTTAACAAATTTACATTTTCTTTTCCAGTTTTAACCATATCTTAGGTTTTGTTCTGCCTTGGATTTTAAAGCAACAGCTGGAAAATATATTTTACTTGAAAACATTGCATCACAAACACCTGAAAAAGTTAAACATCCTTAAAAAGAATTTTTGTGTGTATCTCAAATGCAAAGTGATTTCCAATACAGCCTGTATAAGGAAACAGGCAAGGCCCTTGTCTGGGCCACTTTTCTTTCCTTTTGTCTTTTTTAAACACTGTTCTCATTTGGCTTTATGCCTCCTTCCTCAGCTACCAAAACAATTTTATAATATGATCAATACATTACAGACAGGAAAATTCAGAGTTGCTTCTTCTGCAACAATCAGAACAATTCTCTGTTCCATAAGCCATAAGATCTTTATTTTAACCTTAGAGCATGTGTATACGACAGAGCGTAAAATGGCTGCATTTTGGAATGGTTTATTTTTAAACTTCGAAAACTACATATTGTTTCTTTGTACTTGCCAAATTAACTATTCTAAATTACATTATTTTGTGAATTGACTGGCATTTACTAAAATAGAATGACCAATCAAATGTACTTATGTGCTGTTTTTTTCAGTCTCACGCTAAAAAGAAAAAATCAAAATGGTACTCCCTGACTACTCTAGCTAAAATTTCAACTGTAACCATGAGTTTTCTAGAAAGCCTACGAGTCTTACATTTTTTGTCTCTGCAATGCTGCATTTGCCTCACAGCTCCATAATGCAGCTTTATTTTTTACTCTTTTAACCAGCTGTTTTCCCATCCTCGCAGAAGTCAGTTTGAAAAACAGATATTGGTGCTTACTATTGCACACCGAGTTGCATTTATTTTCTACACACTTTTTTGATTCTATTATTCTGTAAAAATTTATCCAGATTTCAAATAAGTACAATATTTGTGCCGTATTAATGCAAAATACTCTCATATACAGTCATGCTCACTGTTTCTCTTAGGAGTTCTACATTTACCTTTCTTATTTTGCAATAACAGAATTTTATAATGGACATATGTTACTATAAAACTGAATGAATTTACTGCAATCTTTTTATTTAATTTTTTTTTTTTTAAATCTAATTCTGTCAGGGTTTTCTTAAAAGGACCTCAGTTAAAATGCTGTAAGGGCTGGGAGGAGTGCTGTTTCTCAAAAAAAGTCTTCTGAAGAGTGTTTTATTTTGCAGTAGGAGTTTGCAAAGAGTAGAAATTCATACAAAGACCTGTTAGGAGTGTTTCTGTCTCCACGAGAACTGAAGCAATGGATGAATTACATTGCCTCGTGCTCTGCTAACCGTTCACACCTTTCACATCAAAAAAGATCTTCGTTGTGAACAAAGGAAGAAAACCCCTCATCATCTGCAGGTGCTGATTTTCAGTTCAGCTTCACTGTAAGCAGTTTCCTGGTTTTTTGGTGCAGCCCTTTTCCTATGGCAGTTTGGCCTTTCAATGAATTAATTGAAATCACAAAAAATGGTAAATTGTTACCTGTAAACAGGGTTTGTGCCCAGCCAGTTCCTTGCTTTGGATCAATGAATCACGGATGTACACAGCCTCCTAACTGAACACATTTACTGTGTCTTTGCCCCTGTGTTACAGCTTCAGAAAGGAGTTGAATTTTTTGTTCTTTTGTATTTGTTAGCCGGATTCTGCACTGCATTTTTGACTAATGAGAAATACAAGAATGAATTTTAGAGCAACTAAGCATAACTTAGCTTGATTAGTCAGAAACAATAGCAAACAAGGGTACTGTAAGTGGGCAAAATAATTTTATTTCTTGACAGTCCAGTGCTGGGTTTCATTGCTATATTTCAGGACAAGAAATTCAGGACAATGTACAGGTGTATATCCTTATTGTGATGCATTTAAATTACTCTGGCGAAGGATTATTGGACTTGCTGCTTTTGCCTGCACTGATGACATGGATATATATCCTGACTGTATATTTCATATTTCTATTAATTAAATCAATTAAATACAAGCAGTTATTTCCAAGCAGTTATGTCTAAGTAATTTTCCTTCTATTTTATCATATTCTTCACGTTTGTGTGTATGCCTTACTTCCCTGTTTCTCACTTAACAACTTCAATATTATACTTTGGATTTTACAGCCAGAAAAATTTAGGATGCATCAGTGAAGGTTCTTTTTGAAGCATTAAAATTTGCTACTCTAGAGTCCACAACAAGCATGGACATTTTCTTTTGCGTAATTATGTACCCTTTAGTGAAGTTTTAGAATGGTGGTACCAAAAGGGCACAATAAAATATGAATCTAACAGGGTTGGGAAGGTCTCCATTGTAATTTATAATCTCTTATCTGAACTAAAAGTTCAAAACAACCTAGTTCTCTGTCATTTTCGTAAGCAGAACATGAAAATGGTTGTTTTATCTCTGTGCATGTTATGTACAAGCCTAAAGCATATTTAAAAACAAGTTCGAGAGAGGATACTCATTGATTTGACACAAGAATTCTCTCTAAAAGCTGCAGTTACTCTGACTCACAGAGTATCAAAATTGGCACCTTTTACAATGATCTGTGCAAGTTTCAGTAGATAAGATTCATATCTGGTCTATCACACTGCCATAATGGAGAATAAAAAAAGTGATACAGACTCATATATGTGTACACTTATGCATATTTAATCTAATTGGTCACATTTTTAGAAAAATTTCATGTAATTCTGGTCCAATATCTGTTGAAATACTTAGAACATGTCATTTAAGTGCCTGTCTGATCACCCACCTCTCTAAAGTATGGTGATATTGCAGTGTTTTAAAACATGAAATTTTGGAGGGCTGGTTTTATATGTTTGTTAAGATATTTTGATGCTTGTGCATAAAATAGTTTAAAGAAACTTAGCATTTATAATAGGCTCTGTCATGAATAATCAGGAAACAGAAATGGTTTGATTTTTAAACCTGATCTTTTAAATTGCACGGTCAACTTCTGACATGCTTGGAAAGAATACTTATTTTCAAAATGGATTTTGCAAATATAATGCCTCAAAATGCAAAATTTATAAATTTCTGCTAGTGAACAGATGTGTCATTTTATCCTTAGGGCTTTAGATTATGAATTACATTAATTCATAGGCTTTCAACTTTATTAATGCAGAATTTTAAAATTCTGGCTGCTACAATATTTTTTAAAACCCTATTTAAATTATAGCAGTTTCTGAAGATATGCAAATTGCACATTCACCTTCACTTTTGAGGGCCTTTTCTTACTGAAATATAGCAATTGGCCAGCTCATATTCTTAATTTCCCACAGCCTCTCTATTTGACATAGGTGTTCAAGAATGCCTTTTCAACAGCTTGTCTAAATAATTGCTGAAATGAGAGAAAGCTTTCACTTACTTGGTGAATTGTAAAACACACACACAAAAATCCCTGCTCTTTGGAAGGGTTAAAGCTTTTCATGAAGGTTAATAGAAAATAAAGAAGTGTAGCAACGTAGTGTTTGTTTGAAGAATTTGAGCCAAGGTGTCTATTTATCTCTAATGGAGGATGACAACGAAGGATTTAAGAAGTCACCCCACTTATTGTCTCAAACACAAAAACCTTCCGCCTGCATCTTTCAACTTGCTTCACCACTTCTGAAGAAGCAATGGGCAAACTGCTGAATTTTTATTAATCAGCTTAACCTAATGAGATGAAAAGACCTTTTCAGAATTAGGGGAAGAGATACACACATACGAGAAAACCATTTTTGAATGCTTTCACATCTAGGCGTTTTCTTCATACCAGCTGGGAACAGTTCTGCTTCTGGCTGCCTCACCTGCCTGCCTTCTTTCTTTTTCCTGCCTCATTTTAGATCTTCTGTAAGCATATGTTCATGATGTGTTCCCCCCACACACCGCCAGGATCAAGTAAAAGGAAGACATAATGTAGGTTTGGATGGAGATACCTTTGGGAACTGGAGCGAGAAAGCCTAAGCTGATAAAACGTGACTCTTCTGATGGGGGCCCTATTTGGATAGCTTGCCTCTTTTCTAAATTCTTCTTTTCCTTTCCCTCCCTCCCTCTCTCCCTCCCCCCAGCTCCCTCTCCTTTTCTCTCTCTTGTCAAGCCCACTTCATAAATGGTAGCAGCTGGAGATCTTTTTAGTGGCATTCAGGGATTACTGCCCTTCAGGATTTTAATAAGCCCCACTGCCTGAAATGCCTGTGAGGGTGCTCTCTGAGACAATTACCATTCAGGGCTGGGATTGAGGGCTCTTCATGGCCCAGATGGCCAAGGGGCTGTGTATGGGCAGATAGCCTTCCCCAAACAACTGATCAGTGGAGCAAAGAGAGCGTGTGGGCCTTTTTTTCTTCTTTTTTTTTCCTCCCCCCCTCTCCCCACCCCCCCCATCCCTTTATTTTCTCTCTTGGCTAGGTTGAGAAGTGGGGAGAAGCAGAAAAGGAAGTGAATAAGGGGGTTCTATCACTTTGCAGCTAATCAAAGCTAAGTTTGCTCATCCTCTTATACATAACTGGATTTAAACTGTGACCTCTTAAGAACTGCAATTTGAGGTTACATATCCCTATTCACTGTAAGGCAGCTGCTCTTTGTAATTTAAAAATACAATACCCCTGATTATGAAGAGTATTTCTTAGCTGCCCTCATAGGAAGAAATAATGTGGAAAGGACTAGAACAAGACCTCTTCTTATTTTCGTACTGGAAACAGAGGACAAAAATTGCAGGCAAAACAAGTTGGTAGCTGTGGGTTTGAAAAATACAGCTGGTTAACAGAAGGCAAAAGTTTAGTCAAAAGGAATTGGTCATTTAGGTTTGTTTTTACCTGCAGTATCGTATGGCTTCTAGATGAAGCACACAGAAATTAACTGGGCTTCTGAAAAGCCTTCTTCCTTGGATAAAATTTTAGCTAGTGCAATAAGGAAAGGGCACGGCTTAGGAGAGAAAGTTTTGCAAGGATGGCTCCTTAGTGACTTAAGTACTTGCAAAGCCAATTTCAGTACAGCCATAGCTTTTGGGTCCTGCAGTCCTGTGCAAAAAGTGGAAAATGTGACTTATTAGGTGAACAGCTGTTCCCTGTCTGGATGGACAGACATTAATTTTTCAATCTTTGGACCCCCTGATGTCAGAAAAACCAATTTGTGCCTCTTCACATTAAAGTTAATATTTGTGATACAGAGCTCAATTGCTGCCCATTTGCTTTTGACTCGATTAATACTTCATTCATTTAGATCATATTTAATAAGAAAATAAAATGCATCATGTAATAAAACAGATAAATTGCCTTAAATAAAAAGCATATATCTGGACTGTCTTATGGCTGAATAGTTTGGATGAATGGGACTAATTCTGTAGTTATTGATCTTGCGGATTCTTCTCCCATATCCCAGTAAGCTGCAGCGAGTTAATTTGTGGAATGGCTGAAACTGCAGATCAAACTTTAAAAAGAGTATTTGACTGGTCTCTCAGAAAAATAAAAGATAAGAATTGATGGTATAATTTTGCTTGCTTATAACGTATACACAAAAATCTCTGCTTCCTAAATTGTTTGCTTCCTAAATGGTTTCAAAGAATTACACAAAATTAAAGCAGGATGATAATTTCTTACTTTAGAAAGTGTGGCAGTGGCTAGGGCACAGAGTCAGATCCTCCTGTTTGTTTTAACACTTCTGAACTCTTCCTCCTTCCTCTGCATATTCAAGACTTCTCAAGTAAAGTAGTTTTGTTGAGGGATAGTCTGCAGTTGAAATAATTTGTAACAGATTAGTAATTAGTAATGCAGGATGACCTTTCAGCTCACTGAAATAATTGGGATAATCATGGAAGTGGATAAGGTGAGTAAAATCTGTGCATTTTTAAGAAATAATATCTTTTTACATATTATTTTTTTGCTCCTCAAATTCAATTTGCATGAGAGACAGCATTATAAATTAGAACAATTTATTTAACACTGACACTTGATTCTTAGTTTCAGCTTGAATTGGTAAGACTGGACAACTTCAGCCAAAGATTTCTTGTATATATATAAACAGTACTTCAAGGAGTTTGGTGTATATATTCTGACATTTCTGAGAGATCCAGTGGATGTACTGCTCCATTTCAGCTATGGCTGCAGGATGTGTAGTTTTATGCTGGAACATCTAGGCTCTTATTTTGATCATAAATACATGTGCAATGCTACAGATAGTATAAATTGTGCTCTTCAAGGACATCAGTGTGATTCACTGGTTGTCATAATACTGGGTGAATAGAAGACTGGACTAAGAATGTCATGTTGAATCAGGCTAAAACTATTTAGATGAATCAGACTGAAACTACATGCAGAACTATTTACAATAATGGTACTGTGTTTCTGTGTGTAAATGTAATGTTATAGTTGCTTAATGGGCTCCTAGTTTTAATTATCATTTTGGATAAATTCAAAATTTTGGAAAATTTCAAAATATTTCAAGATTCTGCTATGTGTGATTTATATCAGGAATGGTGTATTTTCAGGAGGACTTTTGGTCTCTCTTAAGGGCCATGTGCATTTCATCACCTCTGAGCATTGCTGCAATATCCAAATATTGATCAAAATAAATATTTAAGCTCCTGTGTGATATTTCCTACGCAAGATACATGATCATGTTCTTCAGATCATGCTCAGTGTCTAGGATGTTCAGCATCTGCGTTACTTCTCAACCCTCAAGGTTTTGCCTGATCTTTTTTTTTTTGGTCTCTTAATTTTCCCACAATACTAGAATAGGTCTAATTTTTAATGCCATTAAGAGATTAATTTCTCACCCCCTATTTTCTATCAGGATTCTTAGTGCATGGCAAAGCATGCTAGAGATACATGCCTATATAGGATCTGAAAAACTGATACCATAGTACAAGGCCTATTTGTAACATAAAAAAAGCATATAGCACTGGAGTATTTCCGCTCTCTTTTCTCCGTCTTCCAGCATGACGTGTCTGATTTTAGCCTTTTCACATTTTTTTTTATTTCAGTGTCAGCAGACAATGTATGTGCAGTAATTTACCTGACAGTGTCTACTGCTGCCAGGTCTGATGGAGTCACAGAACAGCATTATAGTGCTTTTCTAAATGTCAGGGGCATTTAGCTAAGGGCCCTACAGTCTGAATGGATTCTCTCCAGTTTTTATTTTAAAAAATGTGTAACCCTTAATTAGAATTTTTGTGTTTTTCCATTTAATAATAGTGAAGTAATTCCTGGATCCTGGTATTATAAAGGCAGACGTATAAAGAAAATTGTTTTCTTTTCATTTGTCAACATTTCCTGTCCTCCTGTGTGTTTTGTATTCCTGAATAGTTTTAGAAATAATTGTGAAAATACTTCTAATTATCTTGGATTAGCTGGATAAAATAAAACCAGCAAAAAATTGGTTGATAGGCCATTACCATAATTTGTAGGTACTATTTATATACTTACCAAGTGATTTTGAATCTCTTCCTAGTGTAAGCAATACTTTAACATTCAAATATAAATTATTTTATTAACACATATTTCCTTCAACTGTTGTTTGCTTAACTACAGCGTCACATTATGGAAGCAATAAAGTACTAAGTAATTTCACTTCAGAACTTCTAAAATTTTGGACTTCTGTCTCATGTCTTAAATGAGGTTTGTGATTTTAAGTTTCTGTTAATGGAGAAGGGTGTTGCTATCTAAATGTCTCCGTGAGCACATCCAGACCATGCTGTTCAAAGTGCTGTCCTGCAACACAATCTGATACACTGTATATGGACAATATTTTTTTTAGATGCTGTTGGGAAATGAGATGATAGTGTTAGTCTCAGTATGTGGAAAAATTAAGGCAATCCTAAAAATACAGTGAAATTCAGCAGTTAATAAGAATCTTTTTTAAAGCATTCTATAGATACAGTTTCCCATGTTTTTGTTGGTGTGGATTTGTTAAATTAGCATTTTTTTTCCATTTTATGAATTAAGCCCATTTTCTTGTGTAAAAAATGAGGGAAGAAATTTTTAATGCCACATAAAAAGGTAGGGGTGAAAATGTTTCAAAGAATTACTCCAAGTAACAGGTCCTTGATACTGGGTCTGGTTTTATGCATCAGCGAACCAAATGCACTTAATTGGTGTTTATTCACTCCAAGTGTCTCAAACAGTAAACAGGAATAAAATTGTTCAGAAGTGTCTGCACGTCATTTCCTCACAACTTGCCATGACTCCCTGGCACTTCTGGTTTTGTCGGATTATTAGTCTGTGAAGGAAGAGATAAAGCATTTCCTTGTATTGAATTTGAGCACGCTCTGTGCTTTGGGCAGAATGAAATATTAAAGGCTGTTTGCAATCTCACAGATGAGTAGGGCAGGCAAACTTTCGCACGCACATAGACGTGGGAGCAGAGTGAGTTGGAGGCATCTAAAGGTTCCTGAATTTAGGAGATTTTTTCATGGCTGTATTTCCCTCCCACATACAGGGATGCTCCGCCCACATGATTTTGAATGGCAGCTTTAATTATTTTTCTAAATGTCTCTGGACCAAACGTCCTTGTTAATCCTTCTGTTGACTGTGGCTTCTTAAACTATTTCATAAACACAATAAACATCGCTAATTGTAATGAACTGTCCCGGTCTAACTTTTCTGAAACAGTGGAACCTGCAAGACGTGCTCCTGCAAATGACAGGGCGTGGATGTACTGCTCTCGTTTTCATCAATAGAACAGATTAATTACAGTTGGGAAGGACAGTGCTAAATGATAGAGTCTGCTTGGGAAAGTAAAATACTTTGGGGTACTGTGGTTAAAATAAAAGAGGTCGAGTGTATCATGCATCTTTATTTCTCATTTTTTGTAAATACATAGAAGTTATGTAATAGTATACTGTCATTATGTATGTAGTGAAGTGGCCAGAGAAGGATTTCTGAAGTGTTGAGTAATGTTCTTAATACTGTGCAATACAACACAACTGGTAATTGTCTTATAGAGGGATGTTGTCCCTGGCAGTCCTTCTTTATTAAAATTATCATACATCTTGGCTCACTGCTGAGACCTTCCATCCCGTGGTTGGCTGGTTTTACAAGTTTGGCCTTACCTGTCAGCCCGCCTGTGTGGAACCAAACTGAAATGTATCTATATTACTTCACAAGAAACTTTGTCTTAAGTGTAGGGAAGTCTCCCACCATGAGGCTGTCAGCTACCTAAGCCCTAACATCCATGATAATTACCATTTCCGTAAAATGCCCCTCATTATGGCACATAAAATGCCTGGCTGCAAAGAACTGCAGTGTGAAGATTGTGTGCTGCAAACCAGTCAGCATAAAATAAAACTCCTGGGTAAACAGTAAATAAATAGACATTATACTTGATACCATTTGCACATTTTTTGATGAAGGAGATTTCCAAGTTGTCTGGCAGTGAGACAACAACAATTTCATGCATATAGTATTCACCACAGAGGAATTTAGTGTTTTTTCTGCAGTCTGGTGAGCCTTTCTTGTCTGTTACAAATAAATGTACTGGCTCTTAGAGAAGGTGGTACACAAGGAGTTAAACAGGGCTATTTGCCATCGATCAATACCAGAAAAAAAATGCAGTAAGAACCTAGTAACCTTCCAAAGAACTTGCTTTGAAATATTCATGCAACAATAAAGGTGCAAATCCACCTCTTTATTTGAAAGGAACTTAGCAAAGATGCATCCAATAAGAGGAAATATGAAAACACTTTTCCTCAATTACCAATTGTTAGCTCAAAGCAAGTAATGAAATTGTTTCAGAAAATAGCTGCATGATTATTTATTGACTTTGGCCACATTGATTTGCTAAATCATATGGATGCTATTAAAGTTTGCTGTTTTAAGCAACAACACCCTCTGCCCCCCTTCACCCCTTTCTTTCAATTGTCGTGGTCAAATCCCAACACAGCTTTCAAACCACAGTTTGGGAGACCATGCATTTGAGTTATACATGTAATAGTTTCATATTTCTTAATTTTGTCCCCTTGGCTATCCCCACCCTTTGTATTTTGGAGCTTTTCTGTGTAGCATGGTCTGCAACTCAGATACGAAACTATGAACTGTGTTATTGGATGTGTGCTGTTGGTTCAAAACTAATTTAACTGGAGTGCAGGCTATATTCTTCAATCTGAAATGTTCCATGTATCCTACATTACAATGTCAAATTATTAGTGGATTTTCAAAGCAAACAAAAAAAAGTAACCTAAAACTATGTCTCTCAACTGTGAGATTTTTTTAACAGTTCCCTGGTTATTTTAAAATAGCATATGTTAGAGCTGTCCCACATCTTATTACTCTGAAGGCTGCTGACAGAAATGCTGAATCATGCAAAGGATATTATAGAAAACTTGGAATATACTTAAATTCAGATATTGCAGACTTGTTCCTTAGCCATTTTTATCTGAGGAGGTCTCTCTCTTGACCTTTACTTACACATTTTGAAGAAAGTATCCAGGTGCATGATGTTCGGCTGGTGTGAGATCATGCTGAGTAGCATACTAGGAGCAAAATTTAACTCTCAGGAATAGAATGTGTAAAGTTTGGTGTCAGCTGTCTAAGTGGCACCAGCAGTGCACTGAATGGTCTAGTGGAGGAAATGAACTTTATAGTAGAAACCAAATTTTTCTAACATGCTGTTCCCTAAAAAAGGCAGGTTTCTCGTTCACTTAAGTAGCCTAAAGCTGTTTTATTGCAGCCTTTTATAATATGAACATTGCGTTCTCCATCTGAAAACCCATTTTTAGCCTTTCCTGTGAATGAGTTAGAGGGGAGCAGGTCTATGTTACCAGAGGTCTAAACAGAGTTTGCCAGTTTCTCTGGACTGTAGACTTTGAGACTTGCATCTTCTCATATGTGTGACTCTCAGTGCTTCTCTGTCTAGCTGCAAACCTCTGTTTTTCAACTCTGTTGTTAGACCAACAGCAGCACTGCAAAAGGCCCTCCCCATCCTCTGAATGGGGGAGTTGTCAGTACATTAAAAGTCTGAGCCTTCCCTAAGAATGCATTGCATCCACCAGCCACATATCACTGCAAAAAGAAACATGGCATGCAGGTGTTTAAATTATTTACACTCATAATCGGCCTTTATGTTACATTGCTGAGCCAAGGCTCTGTTATTCTAGTGCATAATTGATGGTGCTCAGTAGTGGAAAAGTTAGAAAAGCGGAAGTAATGTGATGCGAAAGTTGAGCGAGGCAGCTCCAGCTGGCTCAGCCGCCTGGACCGAGCTGCCCACACGGCCACCTGCAGAAGGCAGGAACACGCTTGGACCAGGCATCATATCAGGAGCTTGATCTGGCATTGGAGGGGGAAAGGATTTCTTCAGTCGAGCCGTGTGACCAGCAAGGGCCAGGAGGCTTTTGTAGTTTGTCACAAATTACATCTGTAAATCTTTTAGGAGGAATTACAATTCTGTATGCCCCAAAAGGAGGCATTTACTGTGAATCCTGCATGATTTTGGATGGTGCAATGGCAGGTATCAGTGGACAGCAAAAGGGCTGTTTTGCCCTAGTCATTCTGGTTCAGATTGGAACTAGCTTATTCTAGAACAGACAGTTCCATAGTCAGGTATATTTTATAAGGGCTGCACACCTTCAGAAACTCTGACCACTTTAGCATACACAGGAATCTCTCACAAACAAAAATGCTTAGAAGACTGCCCTATTTTGTAATGACTTTAGCAGTATTAAGACTATGTTAGATACCAGTACCTTACAGGATACACCCAATTATTTGAAAAAATCAATTACATCATGTCCAAAACTTCAGCTAATTTATAAAGCAACTTAATATCTCTCTTTAAAATAAATAGTGAAATACTTTTAAAAGAATGTATGTGATTTACAAATATGAAGTAATTTTAAAGGTTCTTTTCTGCCCTGTCCTCTCTTCGTTGGGCTTTTTCATTATTAAGTCAGTGTTTTTACTTTTCTGATTCTTCAACATGGTACATATGTGTATGATAATTCACTGTGATCTGACATAGGAAGAATGGTTACTTCTCCAGTATAAAAAATAACCTATATATTAAACAATACTGATTGCTGGTTTGGGGTTTGGTCTGTATCTAATAACATCTGTAAAAATTCAGATTATTTTGGAACAGCATCAGTTGTGTTGCTAATTTATCTAGATGAATGTCTTAATCACCAAACACCTCAGCATTACTTGGTCATTATCATTAGGATATAAAAAAGAATATTTCACTACAGAAAGAAGCAAGATGGGTGTAATAAAAAGTTAGTTGCTTTGTTAGTTGCAAGTTGCTTTGGTTTGATTACTGATCTCTAGGTACACTGATTTATATTTTCCTTTGGTAACGCTATTTGTCTTTGAGGCAAGTAGCGATCAGCCACGTGGTGTAGTTGCAAGTAGACCTCTTGTGTAACTGGCAATGAATAGTGCTAATGAGCAGGACTTTCACTCTTGTGAAAACAAGGGCTGCAGCCTGTGTAAACACTACTGGTGTAGCTGAAATGGACATATTGTGACAAGGGATGCATGGCTGAAATAATGAAACATTTGTGCACCTCGCTTGTATTTTGACAGAAACTGGTGCGCTTCTAATAGTTGGAGTCCCTGACATAAGCACAGTGCCTTTATGCACTTGAATGGATTATGTATTTTTATACTAAGTAGAATTTTATACTTTCTTGTGTGCATGGTGTAAATGACCACTATTTAACCTCGGCTTGTATTACCTTGATACTCAGGGGTAGTGCTAATGTTGGTACATGCATGTTAAATGCTCACTCTGTGACAATTTTTCAGGTGATAAAGTGTCTAATAACTTACATTATTTCTAAGTAGAGAAAATAAATGTTTCATCCCCACTTGCTGTTAAGAATTATGCAGAAATCCCAAATCTTTTCATCCCTAGGTTTAATAACCTTGTCTTGTTAATATTGCGTATATTAATTCTGCCAAAAAGGCCCAAACAAACAAACAGCAAGGAAAAAAAAAAAAAGGAAATGTAAGGATTGTTATGATAATACAAATAACAAAAAATGTACAAAATTATATTTCATACAGAAAACACTGCCTTGTAACATTTAATGAAGCAAAACAAATCCTTGCAGCTTCTCTGGTGCTATAAAATACCCTAATATGCTTTAACAAAGTGAACCTGTGTCCTGTTGAAAATGACTATAGCAAAGTCTTGTGCCATAACATTAGGGAGGCAAAAATTGAGCAAAAAATAATTAGACACTGCGGAAGAAAACTCCTCAAACAATCTTTTTGCTTGTCACTGTATTGAACAAGGGCTATAAAGATACTATAGTAAAATGTACATTTGGTCTGTTAGGAAATATTTTGAAGAATTTTATGTCATTGAAGTTATCTTCCCACTGGCAATTATTCTTGTCCCAGAATAAAATTAGTGTTTTCAGATTATTACACACCATTTATATGTTTATCTCTTTTTGTACAGATAAATTACTATGTGTTTGTACAAATTCACTTTTTAAATATTCTTTCTATACCACAAATACATGAATGTTAGTCTCTAAATCAAGACTCCAACCTACCTCTGGCTTTGAAAAAAGAAGGTGGAAGAAAAGACTTTGTTGTATCTGTTCTTCCTTGGCTTCCATCCTTTAATGTTTATTCAAAACGTCTTCTTGAGTTTTGGTCCTGTAGTTAAGGATTTAGTTAAGGATTTAGTTAAGGATTTAGCAGTGGCAGAAATTCATATCACAAATGAAGAAGTGTAATGGCAAGGGTGACAAACTGAGTATCAAAGGTTGTCTCAGGAAAGTTCTCATGTGCCAGCACTTTAAAATCCAGACAAGTAGTCTGCTTTGTTAACTCATAGTGCAGTTACTTACACTGCTCAGTGAGTCACCAAGTGTAAGTCTTTGCAATTTAAGAAGCTGGGTATTCATTTAAGAGTTTTTAAAATGTGATATATCAATCTGTGAAGTATCTTCAGATGTATGCTACTAATATGTATGGTTTTCCTAATGTATCATTTATGTCCCAGGATTATGGTGCTTCTAGGTTTATTGTCTTGTTTTTGAGTTATTCTCTATTTCTAAGAAACTTTTTGTACTATATCTTCGTATTATTTTTAAAATAAATTTGTACATCTCTAATGTATATTTTTAAGACAGCTATATATTTAGTAGCAATAAATATGTAAGGATGGGAAATTAAAGAGTCTTCTTTCTACTTCTCCGGAAACAAAATGTGCTCTGTATTATCAAATTGGTCCAGTTATGTTCCTTGTTAGACTGTAAGAAGAAGGCTCCGATCCTTTAATATTTCACTGTGATAGTTAAATAGCATTAAGTTATAGAGAATCTGTCTTGTAGAACTACATATCTTATTGATCCAAAAATAAACTGTTAATTATAGTGTTATAGAATCTACATGTCTTTTAAATTCCTCCAGGAATGGTGACTCCATCAGTTCATTGGGCAGCCTGTTCCAGTGCTCTACAACCCTTTGATTGAAAAATTTTTTCCTAATATCTAATCTAAACCTCTCCTGGTGCAACTTGAGGTTATTTACTATCATCCTCTCACTTTTTGCCTGTGAGAAGAGCCTGAACCCCTTCTCACTACATCCTCCTTCCACGCAGTTGTAGAGAGCGATAAAGTCACCCCTGAGCCTCCTTTTCTCCAGGCTGAGCACCTGCAGTTCCCTCAGCTGCTCCTCATCAGACTTGTGCTCCAGACCCTTCCCCAGCTCCAGTGCCCTTCTCTGGACGCGCTCCAGCCCCTCAATGTCCTTCCTGAACTGAGGGGCCCAGAACTGGACACAGCACTCGAGCTGCAGCCTCACCGCTGCCCAGCACAGGGGGACGGGCACTGCCCTGCTCCTGCTGCCCCACTATTGCTGACACAGGCCTGGATGCCCTTGGCCTTCTTGGCCACCTGGGCACAGCTGGCTCATGTTCAGATGCTGTTGACCAGCACACCCAGGTCCTTTTCCACCAGGCGGCTTTCCAGACACTCTGCCCCAATCTGTAGCACTGCAGGAGTGGTTGTGACTCAAGGACAGGATCTGGCACTTGGCCTTGTTGAAACTCATTCCGTTCTCCTTGGCCCATGGATCCTTCCTGTTCAGAACCCTCTGCAGGGCCTTCTTACCTTCAGGCAGAGGTACACTCCAACCCAACTTGGTGCCATTTGACTGTGGGTATACCTGATGCCCTTGTCCAGATAGCTGATAGACAAAGATATAAAGATATAAAACAGGCCTCAGCACCGGGTTCTGGGGAGCACAAGTGGTGACCAGTCACCAGCTGGATGTAACTCTGTTCACCACCACTCTGGGCTTGCATCTCCAACCAGTTTTTCACCCAGTAATATTGCACCTGTCCAAGCCAGTTTCTCCAACACAATGCTGTGGTAAATGCCGTCAAAGGCTTTACTAAAATTTAGTCAGGCAGCATCCACAGCCATCCTCATCCACTGTGCAGGTCACCTTTACATAAGAGGGAGACCAGCTTAGTTGAGCTGTACCTATCTTTCCTAAACCTGTGCTGGCTGGGCCTGATCCCCTGGTTGTCCTGTCTGTGCTGCGTGACAACACTCAGGACAATCTGCTCCATTACCTTTCCCAGCACCAGTGTCAGACTGACAGTCTTGCAGTTCCCTGGATCCTCCTTCCGACCCTCTTAGATGGTTGCTGTATTTGCCAGCCTCAGGTGAACTGGGACCTACCTACCAGGATTGCTGATAAATGATGGAAAGTGGTTCAGCGATCACTTCCTGGGACCCATGGGTGGATCCCACCTGGCCACACCCCACTTGCGTGTCTCAGTGGCAGGTTGCTGACCATGTTTACTACTTGGTAAATAGTAGCCAGGATTTACAAGTGGAGTTAATAGTGGGGCATGTTGTGAAATCTGCCGTTTTTGGTTTGGTGAGGGAGGTGTGCTCTGGAGTGGCTTGTCCGAGCTCAGCCTGGGACGTGGCTAATGAGCTGTCAAAAGTGCAACAGTTGACTCTTGGATCTCAGGACAGTCCAGGCTGGAAGTGACTTCAAGAGGGGTCTGGTGCAGGGAATGTGCTGTAGCCATGATGGTCTCTGTGGCCTCCAGCTCAACTCACTCCAGTCTATCTGGAGCAATGACACACAAGACAATTACACATGCCATACATAAACCACAAGACCTTACAGTGCTGTGCCCAGAGGGGTCTGTGCAGGGTGTCCAAACCACTCATCTATCACAGTGAGTCAGGAGGGACTGAGAGTTGTACTTCTAAGATGATGTCTCCACCTCCCGACTGCCATTTCAACTGCTCGGGCTCACTCAGGCATCAAATCCTTTCGTGAGCACAGGGCTTGCCCTCTGCACGCTATCACTGCAGAGCAAGGGCCATGCTGGCACCCAAAAAAGAAACTAAGCTGGAATTGCCAAGCCGTTCCTGCAGTTAGTCAGCTCACTGTGCAGGAGGTAGAAGCTTTGAAAACATACTTTGCTCTCATTAAGTAAATCTAAATGTATTTTTTAATTTTAATCCTTAGGGTTCTTTTGTCATTTTAGATCTCTTGTATGAATTTTTCATATACTATCTCCCATTCTGCTTGGTGTGATCCACTCTCAGGTGTAAATCTCAAGACATCTGCATAGCAAAAGTTACTCTTTTTTCTTTTTTTTTACTGTCTTGTACCTTCTAAGTAAAAAAACCCAAAAAGCCAATATGGAGACAGATACTTCCAGAGGCTGAATTTCAAAAGCTGACAGTTGCTTTCTTGGCTGCTTTAAAAATTGTAGTAGTTTACTCTGAAAATTGTGTCTAAGATGTACATTTGAATAGTTACCTTGAGTATTCCCCGTTTACTTTCTTGGTAGTTTTAATTTTTCGTTTTGTGTCCTACAGTGTAGTTCTGTGCTCGATTTTGTGGAGGCAGAGATGTGTTTAGGTGGAGGACATGTTTATGACCGTTTGTGGACTGTTTCTAGGGGATTTCATATCTGGATGGTCTGGATAATTTCGTGACATTTACCTGAATTCTTAGTGGCCTTATTTATGACTTGTGCTCGTGGAAAGAACATAAATAGCTGGGGAGAAAAACATGCGGGGAATATTATCCTGCAGATAAAGAGAGGTATTTCTGTATTTAGCTTATCTTTTTCCACTGGAGAAGGAAGAATTAGTGCATCCTTCAGGGACATAACAGATTTTTCTGCCAGAGTTGTTTATAGCATGAACTAAGTATTTTTTGTAGCTGCCAACTGTTTTTTTAAAATGTTTTTGGAAGTAATAAGGCAGGTTTGAAACTATAAATTGTTGTAGTGGTAGCTGCTCACAGGCTTCCCACTTACTTATAGTTCTTTATGGAAAGTTGTGTTTCGTTTCACTTAATGAATATTCAGGACTGACTCCACTCAAATGCTTTGATGGGCTGTTAAATTTACAAATGTCCTGCAGTTGTAAATTACTGATAAAGATTAGCAAAAGGAATACATTGACATACATTTCACATGATTTACTTAACGTCACTCTTTGTCCACCCACCCTGAAACTGGAGGCATACAAATGGTGTGACAAGATATGTCCTCCATCCATGATGATTCTTACGTCTGCATTAAGGTTAACTGCTTTTTAGAGTTTTGATTTCTTTTTGTATTTCTCATAAGAAATGAGCATAAAGGTGTATATACATGTAATAACTCACAGACAACAAATGGGAATGTGGGAATTGATGTAATTAAAATATGACGTGGTAATTAAATCAGATAAAAATACCTTGTCACTTACAGAAGGAAGTCAGATAATACTTATTCTCAGATATTACTGAATATTTGTTCTAAAAGAAGAACATACTAACCAATATTAATTAAAGTCTTGTTTGTGAAAATAATTGATGTAATCAAGTAGCCATTATTCTTTGTCTTTACTGATCCTTTTTCAAGTGAGAAAAGAATATTTTCACAAGCATATGGATTCTGGGGGCCCAAGTTTTCATTTACTTTGTATTTATAACTGAGGGGCAAAAGCAGTTTGTACCTTTTTGAAACAATTTTTTTTTTAATCTGTTAAGGGGAAAGCTTGGGCAGCAGATGAAATAATTCCATTTCTTTTCTTCTGATTATTTTCCAAATTTGTATAAAATAGCTGTCAAGCTCTAGGATGAATTGTTCTCCTTCTTATATTCTTGGATTTCAGTTGAGTTTTAGATAAAGAAATCTGGCTGCTTTGATTACTTTTTATCTTGAACATGTCATGTTGTCCTCCCTTCATCCCCTAAAAATAGTCTTTCATTGCACTTGCTTTAATAAATGTAAAAGCTGCGGGTAATAGATTAGAACTAAAAATGGTACTGATGGTGCTGTATATGAACAGCTCACTTAAGGAGTAATAAATTGCTTTCCTACATATATTTAAAGTAAGTTAATTTTTTAAAAGTTAGTTTGCTTATTATTTTTCTTTAAAAAAGAAGTGATAGGTCTGTAGTTTTGCATGACTGAGTCTTCGAGGAGGAGGAAAACCTGCTGTGGTTAAGTGCTTTTGAAAAGAGCCCAGTGTGCCTGGGAGGACTTTTAAAAATATGGCTCTCCCTTTTGTAGGACAGTAGGAATTTGTGGGAAAACGTTATATGTTATAAAATGTGAGAGCTGGAGAATTGTTAAAATAATTATTTTCTTTAATTGGATGAATATTAAAATTGTGGTGCTGTTTCTAGATGTAAGTTAAATTTATGCTGATGATCCTATCTATACCTCCTGTGAAGACAATAAAAATTACAAACAGATGGAAAGCTCCTATAAAGAAATCATATGGGAGGTAAATGTTTCACTGAACATAGATTATGTGACAGAATAGTTAGTGGAGTCTTACAACAGAAACTGGGTTATTAAAGTACACTAGTTACCATTTCATATATTCATAGTTATATTCAAGAATTTTCTGACTCTTGTCCTCAGAAACATTTTTAAAGCCATTTTAGATTATATGCTAAACAGGAACATTGACTCCCTTATTACTTTTTTTGCAGAAGAAAGGGGAAGAGCCTAAGGGAGAAAAAGTAACGCAATTTACTATAAAAATCCTACTTGGGAAGATATCCCATATATGGTCCATCCTCTTTGAGTTGATCTAGATTTTTTTCCGTGCCATTTCTGATTCAAAGGACAGTTCTGAAAAGACGATTGCAATTTTTCAGAACAGTTGTGTGGCATTTTATTTTCACTTTACAAGGGAAATGCAGCAAAAGGGTGCAGTTTTTCCTTTTAAGTAGTTTTTTTACTAGGTGAAGGCGAATCCTTCCTTTGACACTGAGGTGTGAGATGTATTTCAGATAGATTTCAGTGTTTGCAGTCGGAGATTTGCTTCCTTGGACTGCCGGCCTGAGACAGTAGGCATGGCCGTTCCTGACACAGAATAATAGGGGAAGCAGGACTCCATGGCAAATTTTCTTTGGAAACGGAAAAGGACACTTCACATGCCACTGAGGAAACCTCCGAAAGGACAATATTTAAAAGTATTTGTGGGTCAATATATTAGGATTGCTGGCAGGTTAGTAACATCTTCGAACCATGAGCACCTCCAGATGTCCCAATGAATAGTTGAGTAAACTATTGCAAGTCACTTGAACTTCTCTCAGCCAGGAATCTCAGCTGTAAAAACTGACATCGGAGCATGGTTCTTGGCAATTCTTGAATGCTGCTGCCAAATAATGATTTTAAAATCCATGTTTGTGTTCTGGTATCAGTAAAAGAGTGGGAAATAGTTGGTAAAGGAGATGGGTGAAACCAGAGACCTATGGCTGATCCAAACGTGGTAGATTTTTCTAAAGGTAGGTAATTCTTTGGAGGATGTTGATACAAGCCAGGTGGAATAATACCTGAATGTCTTGCTGGCTAGACATTGGAATTCAGCTTTTCATTTAGTTAAGTGGAAAGAAAGACCAATTTTTGACCATTTTGTTTTGTAGGGAGAGAACCTAAGGAGAAGAATGAACTGCGTTTTTTCCATCTTAGAGATGCAATTTTCTGAAGTTCTGCTCTGCCATTTTTGACAATTGTATTTTGCAGTGACCAGTCCATTATGAAAGATGGTAACTGAAGATAAACTAAGATATCATTAATGTCATGAATACACATTTATTTTATTTTGCATCATTACTGACTGATTTTTTACTTGAAAACAAAAAATTTTCTGCTTGTGGATAGTTTCACCTTCAAAAAATTATTTGAAAGTCTCCCCACATTTTTTGTTTCTGATTGTGGCTACTTCAACAGTGTTGTTTAACAGATGGTATCCAATGAAGGGAAGACACACATGTGTTAATTGCCTTTATGTAAATAGGGAATTTTAAGTCACAGTGTAGTGTTTAAGGTCCAAAAATTTGGTCTCTTGAGGGAAGTCTTTAGTATCTTCTTTAGAAGTTGGAGAGTAGAGGTAGCAGTTTGCCACCCTTGCACAGTTTGGCAAAGATCTAATCTTTCTGAATTCATTGCTTGTGAGTTATTATTTCTAATCACATGCTTGATTGAATCCACCTAAATAACTTTGACTGAAAAGGCAGGGAGTTAAATCGAAAACTAAGAATGTATTTTAACTGAAAATAGGGATCATCATGGAATGTGTTCTCAATCAGCACTTGACATTCATCTGAACATATAGCTTAAAAGGAGAAAAAAGAAAAGGTAAAAAAGGTAAGCACTGTTCTGTCCTTCGGCAGGAGCAGTGTGTGAAAAACTGTGATTGAACTCTGAGGATGAAAATGGAAGCCCTGGATCACACAGAGAAATAATAAAACTGGGCCCTGATGGTGTTATGCTAAGTGCGGTTAATATTGCGAATGTGCTATGAGAGGAAAATCAAGTGATCCTTTGAAATCCTTCCAGAGAGTGCCAAGTCATTTTGAAGTTTCAGAAAGCTACCTATAAATGTAAGAACTGATTTTTAGAATAAAACAGGACCGCATGCAAATGTTATCAGTGTTTGGAAGACGCACGATGTAGTCTTGCCAGAACATTCCTCAGATGAGACGATCTTAGATGAGTGGTCTTTTTTCCGTAATGACAGAAACTCCCAAGGAGGCGCTTTTCAGTTGGTCCTAAGTTGAAAGGAGTTAAGAGATTATGACACTGGAATAGTCAAAATATTATTTTATTTTCAGAAAAAATGTGTAAATGAGAATTGTTGCTGGATTTGTTTGGTTTTGGCTTTTTTTCAGTACAGGAAAAGTAACACTACTTGCATATTCTCTTTTTACAGGTATTGGAATTGTTTTTTTTCCTCTGTCCTTCAGACATTTCACTTTAAGTATCAAATGTTTTGACTTGGTTAGAGAATTTGGTTTTCTTACCAAAAAGGTAGATGGATGCTGGTGGAGCATCCAACCACAACAAAGTTGTTTTATGCTTGCAGATGTAAGACTTGCATTTTCTGGATGTCATAAATGAGAGTAAAATATGGATCCATGTTAGTACATGTGATAGATGGTCTCATAGACTTGGAAGAGTACTTCATGAAGGATAGTCACCACAGACAGGTGTTTGAGTGGCTGTAGGTTCTCCTGGGATCAGAAGGTTAGACAAACTGCCCCTATGATTTAAACAGAGCAGTTGTTTCATGTCAGTTTAATTATCCCTATGTTTTGTGAGCCAGTCACTCAAGTGGTCTGGAAATATTAGGAAATTGGAGACTTTTAACAGCTTTGAGGGCAAAGTTCTGATTGGGTTTGTTTGGTATTCATTCACTTTGTGATAGTCTTAATGCAAGTGATGGGCTGTTTAGAACCATGAGGCATGCTTAGTGCCAGTACAAGATTAAATCGAGACACTATCTTTCAGCAGGAAATGCCTCTCTGTTCAATTTTATTTATATGAATTTACACCACAACTCAGTTATCTCTTCTTGGGGTCATTACTTTGATTTTAACTTAGCAATTTAACTTCTGAAGTGCTTCAAGTAAAAATATCCTTGAAGGAGTAATAAGTTTAAATAGCTCTGAATCAGTTGAAAATAGTTTTTTAATTTAGTTCAGGCTGGGAGCGCAAACTGGCAGGAAAACAAATAAATGGATGAGGAAAAAAGAGATTAAGCATAAATACTCACATTGTGCCATACAGTGAAAAAACTAAGAGATAGTACAAAAGGTTAAATAGATCGCTTTCTAGCATCCTGGTATTAATAAATATCTAGTGACAATAAATAAAAAATAAACAGCCCAACAGTATTTACTTTAATACTTAGGGTTTTTGTTTATTTGGCTTTGATTATTTCGATGGCATTACTGATACAGGAGATATAAAAATGTAACTACCGCTTCCTAAATTAACAATTTAGTTACTAAATGAAGAGAAAACATCTTAACATAAATAAAATACAAACCCCTAGTCATTTCAGCCAACCCCATTTCTTTTATAAAGCACTTGAGATTTTATTTTCATTAGCACTGAGAGGCACTTTGAAATGAGTAACTAGCAAATAAGCAAACCGAGATAATTCAAGTTTATATTGTTGAGTTAATAAAACTAATAAAATCTCCACATTTCCCAAGGTTTTCCATTATTACTATTTAATTTTTTATACTGCAGAGGAAAATTGTTAGGGTTATATAGTCTTAGGCATCATGGAAATTTTCTTTACCAGTTTTATGTTCTTTTATGACTTGGTGAAGAAAATGAGGCTTGTTTTGTAGCTTGTGAACAAGGGAAAGGCGTCTTTTTAGTGGCTTAATCTGGGTGTTTATTTGGTTCCTCATTGTCTTTTGTCCGATGTGTGCTTGAAGGTTCATTTCTTCAGCAGCTTTTTACCTAAGAGGATTCTGGCAGCACAGGGTGCATTTTACAGGATAGTAAATTGTTTGTTAGGAGCTTCTTTCCTCTTTGGCACTTACTCCGTTTTATTAATATTATGATGAGCATAGACATGAGGAGTTGCAGTTCTACATAAGGTGCCCCAGTCACTTCAGTTCTGCATGACCGTGTGCTTGCTGTACAGTTGGCAGTTTTTATCTTGTGTGGTGGCAGAAATTTTTTCATTTTTATTTTAATTGTTACTTTTATACCCCATCTTCTTATACCTACATTCTTTTCTGTTTGTGCTGGTTTTCCTTCTCTTCTCTTCTCTTCTCTTCTCTTCTCTTCTCTTCTCTTCTCTTCTCTTCTCTTCTCTTCTCTTCTCTTCTCTTCTCTTCTCTTCTCTTCTCTTCTCTTCTCTTCTCTTCTTTCTCTTCTCTTCTCTTCTCTTCTCTTCTCTTCTCTTCTCTTCTCTTCTCTTCTCTTCTCTTCTCTTCTCTTCTCTTCTCTTCTCTTCTCTTCTCTTCTCTTCTTCTCTTCTCTTCTCTTCTCTTCTCTTCTCTTCTCTTTCTCTTTCTCTTCCTTTTCTCTTCTCTTCTCTTCCTCTTCTCTTCTCTTCTCTTCTCTTCTCTTCTCTTCTCTTCTCTTCTCTTCTCTTCTCTTCTCTTCTCTTCTCTTCTCTTCTCTTCTCTTCTCTTCCCCTTCCCCTTCCCCTTTTCCCCTTTTCCCCTTTTCCCCTTTTCCCCTTTTCCCCTTTTCCCCTTTTCCCCTTTTCCTCACTAAGAAAAGGGAAACGTCATGTTAGTTAGAAATATGGAAGCCATATTCAAAAGATTGTTGATCATTTATGTAATGGAAATCTTCTTTAAAAAGCACTTTTTACCTTATTTGAGCCTTTCTTGTGCTCAACTGGATCCCTGCCCATAATATGCACTTTTTAGTAATAAGAAACCTACATTTCATTGCAAACAGTCTAGGGATAGACCAATATAATAGACAAAATAACTTGGAAAGGTGATGTGAAGATTGCTCAGTAGGGTGTGGTACTGAAAATATATAATCCTTTTGTTTTATGAGAGGATATTTTGCATTATGCCAGGTGGCTTTTTGTCCCAAATTTTTTAGTTATACTGTAATTTGCATTCATTATCTTTTATTAACCATATGACACTTAAATCTCAGTAAATATCAAATAAGAAGACAACGTGAAGGTGAGCAGAACAAAAATGCATACAAAATAGCCTAGCAAAATTTAAATAATCTAAAAATATGAATAGGAAAAGCAATATTTGAATGGGTTTTTAATTAAACTGTTTTCTTCAGTTTTTAAAATTAACATCTAAATTATTTGGTTCTCTGATTTCATGCTTAGTCAAGTTTTGTGATCCCTAAATTGTATACATAAGTAGGTATGTGTATATGTCTGTCCAAGTGTGTGTTTGCATCTCTTCAGATCTGTTTGCATATGTATATATTCTTTAAAAAAACCAAGCAAAACAATTTTTTCCTAATAATGCAATGACATTGACATTAAATAAATGTGATTTGTAAATACACAAATTATTTTTTAAACATGACCATTAATTTCACTGCTTTTATGGCAGCGTATCAGAGGGAGGAAGTAGAAGAGCTGAAACCACACTCTGTTTAATATCCTTTATTTTGATTTTCTTCCACTTCTCTTGATAGCCAAAATGCAGACAGAACACTTTTTCCAGAAGAGGGAGAAAAGCACTTCTTGACTGAGCAGATGTTTTGCTTGTTCTCACTTTGCCATTGTGGTAGAGATGTGTTGTCCTGAACAAAGACATGCCTTGGAATGAGTGAGCCATCAAGTGAAAATAATTTCAGTGTATAACTGAAGAAAAGATTATTTTTTTCCCTACACCTTTATTCTGTGCCATTCAATTCCAGTCTTTCCATCCCACAGTGGTTTGTGAGTCTGATTTACTGCTCATGGCCTATTGTCAGCCCCTTCTTCTTCTCCCTTTTTTTGGCTTTGTGTGAACATCACATTAGTCAGGAAGGAGTTAATTTCCAATGAATACTGCTAGGAGCTTCTCCGCAGTGTTTCGTGCAAGGTTTTGGTGTTTCGTGCCTGTCACTGCCCCTCTTTCACGCCTCTGTGGGTATGGAAATGTTTGGAGACAGAGTGGGGAGCGGGCTGGGGCTCGGTGCTGCAGCCCCCTGACCGCCTGGTGCATCACCCACCAGCAGTGCCTGACTCATGCTCCTGCGCCATGCGTGGCACGCAATGCTCCGGGGAGCGCGGCAGAGACAGCGCGTCCCAAATCCGCCCTTCCAGAAATTTCTCTCCAAAGCCAAGCCCTCCTCCATCCCAGGCCGGGGGAACGCCGACAGCGTCAGGGCCGCTGTAAAAGTGCCAGCCGGAACGCTGATAAAATGTGGATGACGACAGCGGTCGGTCATATAATTGTGTTTTGTTGCAGTTGGTCCTTAGGAGTCTTAGATTCGATGCCTGAAACCTTTGTGCTGCATTGAAAATGGCAGCCAGTCTTTTTTGTGGCACTCTTGCTAAGAGCGTAGCTCTCTGATAGCCGTGCATTTTTTTATCCGCTGTGCAACTCTCAACAAAGTAAAACCCAAAACACAGGGAAAGAAGTACCCGTGAAGCAATGAGGAAAGGGAGTGGTTCAGCATTTTTACACGATAAGATGTAAAAGTTAATAGCTCAGCAGTTTCAGGGGTTGTTTTGCTTTCTACCTAGATTTGTTAGTATGACTTTGTTACAAAGATTCTCTTTGAGCAGTGAAGCCAGTTCATGTATTTGCTGCACTGCTTAGGCTTTCAAAGCCTGATTTATTGGAAAATATGGAAATACCAATGATGCAGTGTTTACTAGTCTGTCTGAAATGGGTATTGTAACCTCTGAACCTGAAAGAAAAAATATGTCATACTTCCTAAGATTATTGTGCTCAGCAGAAATTCTTTGTGCATTATATTTTCTTTGTATGTTCATAAATGGAAGAATCTACAGTATTGCAATGAAACAAAAAAATCCCTTTGAAAGTCGACACAGTTGGCACAAAGTGCTATCTTTTTTTTCTCCAAATGAAAATTGTCGAAACATGTTCTTTCCTTCTATAAAAATGTTACAGTTTGGTGTGGTGTTTAATACCTTATCAGTCTATTTAATCCTGGAAATAAAGCCTATGTTTTGAACAGATTTTGTTATTTTCTTTCATGTGGCCATCATTTTGTGTGTTAGATGTCCTTTACTCTCGTTGATTTTATTGGGCACGCTTCTGTTTTTGTTATTTTCCTTTCTTGTTTTTTTTTTTTTACTTTATTTTGCCTTTTGTCAAAATAAGTTGTATTTTTACCATAATCTTCTGAATTGCTCAACTTGATCATCTTTTTTTAATTAGCTGGAGTAGAAATAAGGGAAAAGTAGAATATAGGCTACTTTATTTCATAGTCATATGAAAATATTTTGTTGTCTAGAAAGTTGTGTGCAAAAGGAATCAATAACCACCCCTTTTATTATTCTTTTAACCCCCCCGTCATTATTCTTTACAAAGAATGTTTCTTGTGATCATTCTTGTACCTGTGTTTGACTGTATGATGACAGGCATTTTGCCAGTGATTCAGCAAGAATCTCGAGCTGAATGTCCCAGCCACCCTTTACATTGGGATTGTTTGGAGTGGTAACTACAAAAATTGATATTTGTTATCACTGTTATTTTTTCTTAACAGTTCAGGCTAACATCTTGGCTGTTTGCCAGTTTCAGTTTCATTCCAGCCAGGAATTATTTGCTTTGTTCCTACTTGAACCTGCCACTCCTGCCGCTCATATTTGTAACAGAGATGGACAGATCAAAGGAGTCAAGAGCCCCAGGAAGGGGGAAGTAGGGTAGTCCTCATTGGCACAAAAGGCAATTAATTTTAATTGTTAGAATTATTATTTCTTTAATCTATAGGAGAACTTTAGCAATGGAAATTGTGTGAACCAAGTAAGTATTCTCAGTGATAAATCGTGACTGTTTAAGAGTAATAGTTTTTTGTATGGAGACTTGGAGCCGTGTCCCAGTCCTGAAAAGAGTATGAGCAAGGCTGCTGGCATCCCAACAGGGGAACAGGAGGACTCAGACTAGTAGGGGCCATGCTGAACGCGACGAGTCGTTGTCACAGGGCTGAGTCCACAGAAACTATCAGAGAGGCAGGCCTGCCTGTAATGCATGTACCACGTACTTCAATATTTTCTGTGAAGGAGCAAGGGTTTTAGCAAAAACTGTTTTAATAACTGTTTTAGATTAACACCAAACAAAGAAAGGTACTTGTTTTTGCAGTAATTTGTCCCAGATGCTATTGTGCGTAGGTCTGAAGTTTGCATTTCAATGGAATGAATATTTTGGTCAGAGCCAAAATCAGAAACAGACGGATGGTAAGGAAGAAGAGCTGCAACCTTTGGAAGATGATGGGGATCCTTGCCTTTAATTAGCGGGCCTAATCTCTTCTTTCCAGTAAGCAATATGAGCAGTTTCCTTTTAAAATTGTGTCTTTGTTGTTTGGGTAGTAGTAAAAGTAGTCCATTCCTTGCCCTTCTCCAGTCATTCTGCATCCCAAGGTGGGTTACAGTTGTGCTGCTTCTCTTTACTGCCACGCTGTGGAAAAAGAAGCCTGGCTTGGATGCTGTACTGTATATTCCACAGCATGGCAGTAAAGCAAAACATTGCAGCTTTATTTCACTCACAAGCAGGGTTGGCTCTTCTTTTTTTCCCCCCCCCCGTTTCTTCCTACTCATACTAAGCAGCCGGTAGATGCATCCTTGCAGTTTTTGTCTGGTGTAGGGATTGATGTGTTGCTCTCCCATACTGTGTCAATGTGTTGACTGAAAAAATCACTATGGAAAGAAAGGGATTTTAAATAATGTGATTCTGATTTAAGGATGTAGATATGAATTTAAGCATCAGCACCATATTGAGAGTCCTTATGGGTAAGAGTGGTGTTGAGAGTCACGTTTCAGAGCCTGGGACTGAAAGGCATCACGTGGCAGGAGGTGCATGCTGAGGGAGGAGAGCCTGATGCTGTGCAGCACTCGGGCCGGCATGAAAATATTCCTTGAGAGAAGAAGTCTGTTGCAGGGGGAGCAAATGTGCTTCGACAGAGTCTGCATGGAGCCAGGAATTTTTGATTCTTGAGCCTTGGACTCTTTCCAGATTAGCTTTCGGTGACCAGCTGGACAGATTTACTGAATGACACTTAGGTAATAAAAACTGAGTGTTAGCTGTTTAATTTTATGTATCTGATCCACTAGCCCTGTACTGTAGATATAACTTACAGAAACATGCTCCATGTTTGCCATCCACATGGCTGGTATTTTGTGCAATGAAGAAAGATAGTACTAATGTCTGCTTTGTCTGCTCTCTCCTGCACTGTTTCTGGAGTTATTTATTCATGGATTTTTGTCTTATTCCTGTCTACTCCCATTTTTCTCTTGTCTTCAAACCAGTGAAGGAATACAGGAATAAGCACTGGGGGAACTCGCAGCCCTCCCATTCACTCTGCTTTGTTTTTTTCAGGAGGAAAAGCAGTGCAGGAAATATTAGATCAAGCCTGCTCTAAGATACTGCCAATTAAAGGCCATTCAAAGACACATGAAAAATATTTGGTTTTCTCACCTTTGCACCTTCTTTAAGTGACACTAGGTAATGTTTCTGTCTTTCTGATTAATATCATGCATAGGAAGAATAATTGGTGCTTTAATGTAGCAACAAATGGGCATAGCTGTCTAGAAATATTTAAATTTGCTTTGTCAAAGACAAAATCTTTTCAAGTTTCAGCCTCTACAACCTCTGCTGCCTGTGGGAGAATAAATACATGTGACAATAATGCTATGAAAACTATGAGGGGTTTTTTGTTTTGTTTTGCTGTGTGAGGGTTTGTTGGGGTTTCTTCCTTTCTTTTATGTGTCTGGTTTCTGTTTTTTTCCCCTTGAGGGTGATAGGGGTAGCTCAGTGGTTTAGCTTTCATCCTGGTTTTTTGGACTCCATCAATTCTTAATTAAATTTGTGGCAGAGAGCTTTGTTGAATATTGCACCATGTGATGGTGAATGGGTTAATGTAATACTAGTATTAAATGAATAGCATATAGTACTACAGTAGACTGAGAGTGCATGGTGTTTTCCACTATGAGTATGTAGAAAAGTGCTGCTGCCTCTTCCCAAAGGTTATTAGGTGTCACCTTAGAGTGGTAGTACAAAAACAGGATTTAGATATTTTAGAATTACTCCTGCATCATAAAAATAACAACAGGAATGGTAGTTACTGCTAGAAGAACCTGTAATTTTCTGGGAAAACCAGCATTTTTTGTTATGTGTGTTCTTAGCAAGGAGAAATATTTTTCCTGCCTAAAGTCATTAAGGGTGTTACAGTGGGATCAAGAGTGAGGTAACTTTCTTAAGAAATTGGAAGTTGAATGAAAAAAATTCAAGCATTAACTGTGGGTATATTTTCTGGTGTTTATTACAGAGCATATGAAAGCAAAACATTAAAAAAAAATCATTCTAATCTTCCTTTTTCTTAATTTTTTGTCTTCAGGTTTTTTTTAACTGAAACATTCTTTTTTTAAGGACTGAACTGAAAGACAAGATGATTTTTTTCCAAAGAGGTGAGAATATATTTAGTCACAAACAGTTACAGACAGGGTGGAGCAGCCTCTGACTGAGGTCCCAAGTACCTTGCTGTTGGGCATACTGGACTTAGAACTTTTTGCCAGTGACACTGGAGGACACTTTTTTGTGCACATGACTGTGAACATGCTTGCAGCAAACTGAGAACCTACTTTTATGTGCATGTTAGATTGCAGAAAGGCATATTGTTACAGTACTGTTTTTGCTAGCATCACCTGTTGAGGCACTTAATGCAATAATAATCTGGCAAACTATGACCAAAGCACATAATTACACAGAAAAGCTGGACTGTGAAAAGCACATGCCTGCACTGCTATTAAGCTGTCTCTGATTCATTCTCCCAGCAGGGAAAGTCAACTGTTTGAATGGTTAAAGGAAAACCAGTCTTGATTGCATCTGTCTACTTTGACCAGGCACTTGTGTTTTGTTTTTCTGTGATTGCACTTAAAACTTTTTATCCTGTTCTGTCTCTAAATGTGTTGGTCACCTATGGAGTCAGATTCACTTTTTTGATGTACTCCTTCTCAAAAGGAATGTTCAGCTCTTGTGTAATTTGGTTTCCGCTCTTGGGTAGTTTGGTTTCTAAGCAGTTCTGATTTGTCTGGAAGTTTGAAGTCCAGATATTTGCCCTTTCAATTATGGCTGCATAGGTGGAATAAGCATGGAGGCAAGAGGCAGAGAAGAAGTAAAGAGTAAAATGGGAAGAAGCAGAGCTTTCTTTGGAGGAACTGGAGATTATCAGCTCTTCAGTGGTTTGGAACAGCTTGTGCTGTATCCCATTCATTGGTTCCTTCTGTTTCCTCTTCCATTATCCGTGACTTTGGTTTTCATCCCACCCTAAAATGACCTGAGCTGATTTGACATGAAGATGAAGATGATGGGAGGCTGTTGTGCCCAGGGGTGCTAATTTAGCTATTAGTTAACGATAGCTGTTGATCTTGTTCTCCTTGAGTGCCTTACATGAAGTATTACAGCAGTAAGTTGGGAGAGAGTCATGAGAAGATGCAAAAGGGAAGAATTTCTCTGGGACATGATTTTTTTTTTTAAAATCTTTTGGATTCTTAGTACCATGCATGCATTACTGACTGTATGTTAAATTTAAATCTCAGACTGTGGAGATTTTCGTTTGGTTGGTTTTTCTTCTGGAGCGGTAACAGTTTTGTACATGGTGATGTTCCTTATTAACAGCTGTTGTTTTGTCCTTGGAGGGGATGATGGAATACAAGGAAAGTTTGATCCAGCAACAGAATTGCCATTCACCAAACTGTAGTGGAGATTTGACCTCCAGTTCCAGGTTGTAGCTCACTTAGTAATTAAAACTGATGTTTTGAAATTGCAATTTTACAATATGGTATGGTACTTGGATTAGCAAAAAAGTTAATTTTTTTCTTAAACAAGTTGCTCTACCAGTTGTGTTTATTTCTATGTCTGAGTTGCCTCTCCTGTACAGATTACATTATATTCTTATATGTGCTGTGTGGAGAGAAGGGATCAGTGTTCACTTGCTATTGCTTGTGCATACACACATACACGTGCTTACTTTCCCTCATAATTTAGGGGGTTAAGGGAGGGAAGGAGAAGAATATAAACAGAAAAACCACATCCTGACAGCTGCATCCAGTTAGTCCTGTTTTTCCCCCAGACTTTTAAATCTTATGGTGGCTCCTAATTTGTGCCACATGAGTCTTCTCCCAGTGGGGCTGTTTTCTGTTTCCTTTTTGCTTTCATTTGATCCAATGTAAACAGTTAACAAAGAACAAACCAATTCAGGCAGCTGTCAATGTACCATCAGCTTTCAGGTGTCTCAAACAGGAAGAAGAGGGCATATTTTGAAGGTAAGAAGGGAAAATGGTACTGAAACTTGATGCCTATGTGGACCAGAAAAGTATATCCACGTCAAATCTGTTTAAGACAATATGGTTGCAGTATGTCCAAAGATAAATTTTCGAACGCCTGTTAGTGTTTTTTAACATGTTACAAACCTCTTCATGCAAAAAGCCTTTTAGATTAAAATTACATTGGGTGAATGACTTAAGAAGAAAAATCACAACACTTCACTAGTAATTAATGAAATCATAACACACTTTCCAAAGAGACCTGTTGGAATATGCAAATGTTGCAGTTACCAAATATAGTGATGCTGCATTTGTTCGCTGATTTTTAAGATGTGGTTCCCTTCACAGTCTGAATTTATCTTCTTTTATGTAAAGGAATGTCTAGGAGCAGGGCAGGTAACCCACCTTTCTCTTAGAGATGTATAGAGTATGTCAGAGCAGCTTTCTTCTGCCTGTCCAGTTAGGTTATTCTCTTTTAAGTACAAATTACTTATCTTGCCTGTAAGACTCAACAAAGTAATTTATCATGTCACTTGAAAACATCTCTAGTTTAGGAAAGGTCTAAAGGATTCCCATGGCATTACCTCCAAAAAAACCCCAAACCAAAACAAGAAATTACGCCAAAATAATACACTTTGTATTGAGGTCTCCAAAATAAGTGGCATTGCAGCCTGCAGGTCAGTATTGGCTCTGCCTTCCCGTATTAGAGTAAAACCTATGTCACCAGCTATCTACGGTTGTGCAAAAACCTATCACTCTATTACTGATGCTCCTCCATTGAAATTTGGAGCTCTGTCTACATAGACACCCTTTCTGTTGTTATCTAGCTTTGGTGACATATTGGGATTTTTTTTTTCTCCTCATATTGTCTGCAGCTTCTATAAGAACGATTTTCAGAGAGATGATTCCTGCTAGAATGATATGTGGTACATTTTTGTAATGGAGCTCTTTGAACCTAGCGCACTGTTATTCAGGTTCTCCCATTTCTCAGAGAAAGTGATACATTGGAAGAAATTGAGCTGTGTGTCTTAATTTTTACTATCTTCAATTTCTGTTAGGTGGAAGCAACTAATAGTGAAGTAATTCTGCATTGATAAAGAATAATACAATTGGCTCTGAGCACCTAATTCTTTCTCAAGCAAATAATCCTGTTGTTTTCATCTGAACTTCAGGGAGCAGTGGAATCCAAGGGAGACTTAGGCTCCCAAAAGGTGAAATAAACTCTAATCCTCATGGTAGTGCTGTAGAAAAGCAACATAGTGAGGGCTAGTTGGGGCTTGGAAGTGTTTGCCAGGAAAAGTTAGTTCTGCTGAAAGTGAGGCGAGCAATGTATGGCAGAAATGGACCTGACATCTGCCAGCTCTTGTGAGAGGGAAAAGGCAGGTTAGAGGAAGCTTGGGGTCAGGACACCTCTGGGAGAGCTTTTGCACCGAGGGCTGAAAACAGGCAGACTGAGGCAAGCTTAAATAAACACTGAGTTTCAGAGAAAGCAAGCAATAGAGCCTGTAGGTGGCATAAGGTGCCTCGTGTGTTTTTTTTATGGAATTGCAGGGCTGCCCAGTGAAATGTCAGAGAAACACAGGGATCTGTGCCTATGATGACTACTGCAGGGATGCTAGTGCAAGGCTGAGCTTAGGGGCAAATGAGCTTAGGGTCTTCTGGGGTGGGGGCAGCTGAGGTATTGAACTATAGTTCAGTATAGACAGCAGGTGGGCTCTCTGTATGCTCTGCCCTGTTAACAGTACCAATTTTTAATTTTACTCTACTTTTAAAGAGGAATTTGTTTTTCCTATTTGGCATGACTGGTAAAGTGAACACATTTCATAGCAGTTGCTGTGAGTGTTTCTGCTAATGTGACAACTGGCTAAGTGGAAATACACCAAATTTCTCTCTGCCCTCACAGTGTTTTCAACTGTTTCAGTATTTATTTTGGCCAAATGAGTGGGATTTTAATAAAGTACAGCAACAAACAAGGCACATGGTGTGATTCTTAGGACTGTTCAGTTCAGGGCCAGCAGTTTTCTTCAGTGAACCTTGTGGGTCCTTTCCAGGTCAGGATATTCTGTGATTCTCTGATTTCTATTGGATGTTTAAGTGAACCAGTTATGTTGTGAGTTGTATGCTATTCTCCCTACTTACTCTGATGAGGGAAAGGAAATATAACTGAGGCGGGGGGGACAGAACTGATGAGGGGGCTGGGAAGGAGGAGTTCTTTGCTGGAGTTGGGAGCTGTAGCAATAAGAAGGCACACAAAACCAAATCTGTTGTGCCAGAGTGAGATAACAGCTCACACACCACAGGCACATGCAATGTGTGTACACAAATGTGTATATTTATGCCACTGTGAAGAGGGGGTTTATATTTATGCTACTATCACAGGGGTAGGTGTTGAAATAAGTATCAACGATACACAGTTTATGGGATTTGTATCACTGGCACCACTATTTGCCCAACTGGGTATAGTAATACATGCCTGTCTCCTTCAAAACATTCCTTTCATCTCCTGCTAATGCTGCTTAATGGGCCTGGATAAGGACTGAGTAAACAGAAGCAGAAGTTGCGTGGTGTGTGTGTGTGTGTGTGTATGTATTTAGCTTCACTGTTTTTAGTCTCCCCCTGCCAGCTTGGTGAAATGGCAATTAGAAAAATGTTGCCTGGAATGGAGGAAGTGCCTTGAGTGGCTGTCATCTCTCACCTGTTTTTACATGTCTTTACTTCAGCTAAATCATTACTTTCTCTTGAATTTCCTTAGAAGTGAACTCAGCACTGCTGGAATAAGAGGAATACATCAGCTGTATCTCTACATATTTACTAATTTCTATGCTAAAGTGTGAGAAAAGAGAGGAGGGACAGATACTGCAGGCTAATTTTGGAGAAGATGAATGTGAGGCACTTAGTTGGGAATCAGATCTTTTGCTCTGTTATTATATCTGCCCCACCCCCCACCTTGAAGTATCTTAATATTTTTACAAATGAAACGTAGTATGAGTTTCATTCTTGACATGACAGAGCTTAATAAGAGAACAGGATATTTGCTGGGATCTTTGCTTTGGACCTCTTCTTTAGATTTCTCTAAGATGGTATTTATGCCCCTCATCTACTTCTCCCCATTTCCAGTCCTTTCTTGCAGCAGAAAGAACAAAAATCCTTCTTCCCAAGTTGCTAAAAAGCCTCCTCCAGCCTCCTACTTCATCTTGTACCCTGAACTGTATGAGAGGACATAAAGACACGTATCTATTGCCTTGCATTATTCGTAAGAAGAACAGAGTAATGGAAGTTCTTTAGGGATTTTCATGAAGTTGAAGTGAAGGTAACTGAAGCAGCTTGAAAGAAATACAAATTTTTGCATGTTTTTTCTGTGTAAACTAAAGCTGAGGATGCAGTCAGACCACAGCAGTCATTAATGGTGAAAGAAACTGCCACTGTTTATTGTTACTCTTGTTTCTTGTCTATTCAGTGCAAGTAATAGATCTTGGCCTCCAGTGCAGGGTGTAGCTGTTTCCCAATGAGTCCCTGGTCTACTTGGTTGTTTCTGCATTTATTAAATGACACAGAGGACCTCCCTTTGCAAAGAGTTGTTGCCTTTCCCATTCCTTATGAAGATGAATTAATAATTTTTCTCTCTTAATTAGGTTCCATCTGCTGTTCCTGTCTTGAATTCTAAAGGTTATAGTTATTACCATATTCATAAAATCACCCAGCTGTGTAAGAGAAGTCTAACAACAATTTTAAAGCCAAGTTCCTCTATTATGCCTCATTCAGTGTACATTCTACCATCAGTGGAAGGCAAGCTGGTCATGTGGGCCAAGTCCTGCCGGTGCTTTTCTGTTGTCTTAAAGCAAGAAACCTACCATCCTGCCAAGAGAAGTATGTCTGTATTTCAATAAAACACATACAGACTAGAGCTTCCAAACAGAAAATGCCCAAGTATCCACAGCTTTGGATGAAAGTCTTTTTAATATTCTGGCTTCTTCTAAATCTGTAGTGCTTAGAATCTTGTTGCTTGGTATTATAAATTGAATGCCTAAGAATATATAGTGGTGTTTAGTTGAGAGTGGATTTGGCAGGAACAGGCAGCCTTGGCCTTCTGTCTCAAGAAATCTGAAAAGAAAGCCTGAAGAGATCAAGATGAATGCGATGTGAGGATTCAGTGATGATTTGTATTCCCACGAAGGGCGAAGAGCACTGGGGATCTGATCTTTATGTGCATGTCACTTCAGGTACAAGACCTGCAGCTACAAGATAATCACATTGCAGTCTTCGGCACAAGGTTAAATTTTCCTTCTCTCTCACCCTACAAACACATACTCTTACTTTTCTCTGCTTTTCTCCTCTGTGTTCTTACTTAGTCCATAGCAACTATCTGAAGGTAAAGCTTACTTTCATCTGCTTGCCAGTCATCACTTTCTTCTGATCTAGGCTTACGCTGGTTGTCTTTTAAATGATAGTATGTTTGCAAGAAGAAAGAAAATAAGGACATCTGTAGATTGCTTGCTGGGCATAATCCCTTTCTTTTTAGGAATACCTGTTTGTTCTGTTGATACCTAGATAGTATCATCACTGGCTGAAATTCTGTTTTTAGAAGCTGGCTGTGTGTCTTGCATTGTGGGTGATTCCTCACATCATCCAGTGGGTGGTTGTTTCTGTTTCTGCCCCAGCTTCTCTTTCCCCTCAAAGTCTGCAGTCCTGTGCAATAGACTTCGCTTCTAGGTTGATCGGAATGAATGTGCAGCATGACAGATGATTTTTGATATGGGTATCAGGCAGTTCCTGCAAATCAGAGATTTGGGGGACTGAGAGTTGCAGTCTAGCAGTTCTTCTCTGGTTGATGTTAATAGCTTATTTCCCCTGGCAGTCTGCTTCACCCCTTCACTCAAAATTATTGCCTGTTCAGTGTTGTGTATTCACTTATCCCTGTGCCAGAGGTTACCAGCTTTGTACCTAAGTGCTAAAAGGGAACATGTGCCTCTTCTCCCTCTACAAGTCAGTGCATTAGGCTGAGCTGCCGAGGAGAGCAAGTGCACTGAAGATTCTGTATGAAGATGGCTGAGAGGTTGCTCAGTAATGGAGGGGCAGGCTGGCAGCTGGTATTCAGCTATCCCAGCATGGTTTGCCAGAGACATCTGTTAGTGCCCTCAGTCCTTTGTTATCAAGGTGGTAATTTTTTGCCTGCCTGCAGTGGTGAATTACAGTGCTCAACCCCTGTCTGTGTTCTTCTTTGGATCTATTTCAGAGGTTTTAGGTTCATGTTATTTGATAATGGCCAGGGAGCTCTGGAGCAAAGTGGGTTAAATGCTTGTTAATTACTGTTAATACCCTTTTTGCAGTTGAAAATGATGTCCACTTATTTCTCTCTACCTTACATCTCGGCTGGTTCCCTACCATCTTGCCTGCCATGCTCTTGACAGGGACAGGCAGCAGTAAAAATCAAAAATCACTGCTGTCTGTGACTGAAAACGAGTAAAAAGTGTGTGTTTGTGGAATGCAGACTGAGTTGATTTGTATACTTGAAGTGCCAGTCCATTCAGATATTGAGATATTGGAGGAATAATCTTAGCTGTGTTGCCATTTAATTAACTCTTGACATAGCTGAGAAAGTGTGCACAACTGTGTAATTTACATGCTGATATGTATTTCAGAAAGCAGGAATTTATTATGGGAGCTAAAAATGGGACCACATTTAATTTCAGTTTTTGGTAATAGGGGTTTTTTTTTGAGTCCATTGCCAGTGGTAGAGGAGCCATGAGGCATCTCTTCAGTAGGTTTGTTTGTGTAGCATAAATTGCACACACACTTGCAAAGAGAGCCCTGGGACAAGGCTATTTGACACTGAACAGTACATTTTCTTTATCTAACAGGCCTCAGTGGACAGAGTATATTTGGTTCCCATTTATAGATTAGTCAAAAGTATTTGTTGCTGATCTTTTGTCAAGTTGCTGTATTCATCCCTTTCTCCATTGTTTTTTGCTGTCTTTAAGGACCTCTTGGAATTTTGATAATTTTAGGAAATATCTCTTTGGGGGGACAGGGTGTAAGTAGAAAGTGCCTCAGCCTCTCTACATCATCTAAATTGAAGTTATTCTCAGGATTTGGACTGCTGTGTGTCTTCTTGCGTCTTTAGTTTGTGGTTGTTATTCCTGTATTTGATGGGAATCTGCTGAAGATTTGCCCATTTTACTGAACTGAGCAAGTCTGCCTGGACTGGGGTATGGTGCACGTGCAGGCAACTGATTTCTTTGTTTATATTTTTGAATTCAAGACGATGCTCTAGCAACTACAGATTTCTTTTTGGCATAGAAATATCAGCTCCATAGCTTAGAAGACTGAAAAACTGTTGAACTAATAAAGGAATTGTTTGGTTTTTTAAATTTTAGGTACCTCTTATTTGTAATTGAAAATTACAGCAATTTACGTCTAATTTGAAATGTAGAATACAGGAAGGCATAGATTAATGCTCTCTGATGTGACTGGTGTCTTTCCTGGTTTTGGGTAAGATGAATGGCTGGGAAGCAAACCAGTAACACTTTTTTGTTTTTCTGACTTAGATCATAGGCCTAGATATTTGGTAATTAGTAGCTGAGAAAGGCTAATACAATTTTTGGCCTAGTTACTGGAGAAGTTGTGGTGGGGATGACCCCCAACAAAAGTGACTGGTGGCATTTGGAATTAAGTCCAGCTTTTAGGGGGATTAGTAGCAGTTGCTGAAGCGATGAATAAACAAGGATTTAAAGGCTGGTCATTTTAGAATGTTTTAAATGATAATGAGGAAACAACAGCAACGGATTTACTTCCTTGCTCAACAAATGCAAGAGGTGCCCCTCATTCCTTCCACTGGAGTTCACTGGAGCTCTTGTAAAGCGTGAAGGTGTTATCTAAACCCTAGGAGGAAAAGTGTGTTTTTGTTGCACTGAAGTGTGCTTGTATAAAATTCATCATGGAGCAGATAACCTTGAGTGCCATCACATGGCATGTGCAGGACAACCAGGTTATCAGGCCCAGCCAGCACAGGTTTAGGAAAGGCAGATGCTGCTTGGCCAACCTGGTTTTCTTCTATGGCAGTGTGACCAGCTTGGTGGATGAGGGAAAGGCTGTGGTGTTGTCTGTCTGCACTTCAGTAAAGCTCTTGACACCATTGCTCACAGCATTCTCCTGGAGAAACTGGCTGCTCATGGGTTGGACAGGTTCAGTGTTCACTGGGTAAAAAATCTGCCTGGATGTCCAAGCCCAGAGAGTGGTGGTGAATGGAGCTACATCCAGTTGGTGGCTGGTCACCAGTGGGGTTCCCAGTGATGGGGAACCTGTATTTTTATCATGATCTGGATGAGGAGATCGAGTGCACCCTCAATCAGTTTGCAAATGACAGCAAGATGGGTGCGAATGTTGATCTGCTGGAGGACAGGAAGGTTCTGCAGAGGGATGTGGACAGTTTGGACCCAGCGTCCAAGGCCAAAGGTCTGAGTTTCAACAAGGCCAAGTGCCAGATCCTGTCCTTGGGTCACAACCACTCCTGCAGTGCTACAGGTTGGGGCAGAGTGTCTGGAAAGCCGCCTGGTGGAAAAGGACCTGGGTGTGCTGGTCAACAGCAGCTGAACATGAGCCAGCTGTGCCCAGGTGGCCAAGAAGGCCAAGGGCATCCAGGCCTGTGTCAGCAATAGTGGGGCAGCAGGAGCAGGGCAGTGACCATCCCCCTGTGCTGGGCAGCGGTGAGGCTGCAGCTCGAGTGCTGTGTCCAGTTCTGGGCCCCTCAGTTCAGGAAGGACATTGAGGGGCTGGAGCGCGTCCAGAGAAGGGCACTGGAGCTGGGGAAGGGTCTGGAGCACAAGTCTGATGAGGAGCAGCTGAGGGAACTGCAGGTGCTCAGCCTGGAGAAAAGGAGGCTCAGGGGTGACTTTATCGCTCTCTACAACTGCCTGGAAGAGGGTGTAGTGAGAAGGGGTTCAGACTCTTCTCCCAAGTAACAAGTGAAAGGATGAGAATAAATGGCCTCAAATTGCACCAAGGGAGGTTTAGATTGGAGGGATAATTTCTTCACTGAAAGACTTGGCCCGGTGTTTAAACTGGCTGCCCAAGGATGTGGTATAACTGCCATCCCTGGAGGTGTTCAAAGGTCCCGTGGAGGTCACACTTGGGGATATGATTTTGTGGTGAACGTGGTGGTGCTGGGTTAACAGGTAGATTCGATTCTAGAGGTCTTTTCCAATGTTAATGATTCTATGATCTTGTTCTCTGCCATGGAATAAGCTAGCAGGTTTAGGTAATGTGATCTTCAGGCCTCATGTGTGGCTGCAGATGTTTACTTATCATAGAAGAAAATAAAATGTTTTCCTCTTCTCTCCCGAACAAAAGGGAATTCTGATGCGGAGACAGACAATGAAACGCTGCCTATGCCATAAAAGCCAGAATGCTGTATGCATTAGTGCTTCACAAGAGTGATCAGTGAAATTACTAGATGTAATTGATGTTTGTGCAAAACAGGGAGCATTTGGTTTTTTTGCTTCTTGTGGTTAATGTTCAGTGTGATAATACAAATGAGTCCTCCACACTGCTCCCTACTCTGCCGTGTCACATGTACTTTTTATCTTTTCCCTTTGTCTTGTGGGTACTAGCAGTTGGTAAATGGCTTTTATGGAGGATAATATATTTAGAAAGCAATTTCCATTTGAGATTTTTACTGCTACCTCTCGCTCTCTGTGACCTAGGGAGTGGAAGGCTGATATAATACAGTTATCTTTCCAAGCTGAGTCACTTTAAAGCATGTGCTTGTAATATACGGTTTTTAATAATCTCTCCTGCCACAGAGCAAAAACTGGTCCCTGAATGAGGACAACCAGATGAAACTTGCTTCCGTGTAAACATGGCTTGGGCAGAATCAGCCAATTTCAAGGCGGATTAGTGTCAGTGCAGTGAAAACAGGATAAGGAAAGTATGAATATAGGGAGAATTTGAGTGTCACTTGCAAAAAAAAGAAAAATCTGCATGGGATTATTTCCTTTCCTCTCTCTCCCCAGTTCCAAAATCTTGTCCTGTCTCATGAGCCTTTTGTGCTTTTAGGGTAGGGCAACACAGCAAGACAAAAGTGAAGGGAGAGCTGGCCTCCTGCTCAGTCAAGCAGAGCATAACACTGCCTGCTGTCTCTCCGTATCTGCAAGTCCAAATCAGCAGGTTTCTGCTCCTGGTGCTCCTACTAGGGGCTGCTCTGTTTGCTGTCCTGTTTTTAACCAGCTTGGTTTTAAGTGTGGTGAGTTGGTGATCAGGCTGAGGATGATATATCTTAAAGAAAAAAAGCCATAGATGGTAACATATTTTGAGGGAATTGTACCTGTTGCATTATCCAAGAGTTTTTAAGCTCAGGATATCAGTGCTTCTGCAGACACCTTTTTTCTTCAAAGTCCATGTTGTAACCTTTCTGTGGGAATGCTGTGTTTGGGCTGCAAGTGCACCTTTTTGGCTCTTAGGAGAGATCCCAGGAGCTGTGACTCAGCTTGCTGCAGTGAGTTGGATAAAAAATTGTGTGTATTGCAAATTTACCTTTGATAACCTGACTGAGCAGCCTGGGGCTCATGTCGTCTCTAACTTTTGTCTTAGCCTTTGCATCTATATAATGATAGACCAGAACTTGATCTGTGGGTTTCTGCTGCAGGTTTGATATGTGAAGCTGGTTGACTATTTGTATTCTGTAAAGTATACAGTGTATCTGAATATTTTCCTCCTCCAAATAATCTTTTTCCATGAAAATGGTAAAAGGTACAATTTGTCTTGGGAATCTTGTTTCATGGGATTTACAAAGAGCTTACTCATTCTTAGTACTCTCTCAGATGTGATTTTTTTTTTAATGGCCTCCTAAAATTATCTGAGAATAAAGTTTATAAAAAGCTGAGGGCTTGCACATTTGAAACTATGAAGAAAAGAAACCCACAGAAATTTCATTGAGATTTGCATGTTGGGAGTGATAGCTGGGGTTCTGCCTTCAGGAACAAAAGATTAGCAAGAAGCAAAGCTTTTTGTAGGATTTCTGAAGTAATGATGTGTTTGTGCCAACTAGCAGCAGCTCATTGAAAAGCATAGAATGTATTACTGGATCAGCTTGCTCCTTAACTGTGTAATTTAGGATAAGCATAAATGTGTTTCATATTAAGTGGGGTCGTACATTGATTTATTACCTGATTAATGTCATCCTTCCTATTGAAAGTGGTGTGTTTCCAGATTCCATTTCCTAGTGATTGTTAGTACATAAGTTCTCCAGGGCTGTACTGTGGAGGGAGTTTCTCTTGGGATGAAACATTTCTGGAAGAAGGTTTCTTTTTGCTGAGGAGCTGCATGTTGATTGGCAATGTTTTCTGAGCAGGTTCAGCCAACAGCATTCACATAATTCACAGGGATTTCTGTGAAAGATCAGTTCTTTTTAACAGTGGCTTTCAGCCCCCCCAGTTTACATTTTGACCCTTTTTGCAAATGTAAATCATCCCAAGAAATTTCCCTCCTCCTATGAAAATGGATGCAAACTAAGAAACGGAGCATTTCTGCTGTAATATTTTGGATCAGCTTCTAACTTTACTAACCCTATTTTATTTTAATCTTCTGGCACATACTGTAGGTCTTGGCAAGCTGAAAAGCTGTGGTTCAGCTGTTGTTTCCATTTTATTTTCTAAAGATGTGAATATGTTTACCCAAATAATAAAGAGCTGTGAAAGGAACATGATAAATACTTTCTGCACCTTCTTTTCTCCACCGAGGTATTTCAGAGTTACATTAAATACAAATGATTACCCTGCACCTCAGGAAGTACCCAACTACTTGCTTATAGTAAGGTAAATATAACCTGGGGACTCCACTAATTCTTTGAAACCATAAAAGGAATGCTGACTGTAAGTTCCTTAAACTGTTTGTCAAAAACCAGAATTCTCTTTGTTTTCTAAAATGACTGGATGGTTGTTTATGAGCTTTGTTTTGTTTTGTTTCTCTCATACTTTTTTAATACAGCAAACAGTGGCTGTAATGTAATTCTCTGTTGTAATATAGAAGGAAAGAAGCAATGATTTTACTGAAGTTACTTTTTCCAGAGCAGACTCTCTCAAGCAGTTAAGCTTGCTGTTGTTTTAGAATCGAGTGCATGCACCATAAGCAATAACATTTCCAATTCAATCGGAAACAGTGTCTTTGAACCGAGCTGGGGAGCAAGTTGTCTAATTTAAGTCCTGAGCATGACTGTTGGTAAAGGTAGAAAAACATTGCGCTGGAAGGGTTATTTTCAAATTGCTTGATATCACTGAGGCCTTTGAAAGGAGCTCAGAAGAGCCTAGTTCTGTTCTAGCTGCTCTAGTGTTATGCAAAATTGGTAACAACAGCTTGCTCTCTTCTGTTGCTAATTTTGGTCTGTACTTATGCACCTGGCATTACTGCAATTGCTTTGCAAGTTTTATAAACTTGCAAGGCAGGAGTCATTAAGCATCTGTTTGTAACTATGGAAGAAATGCTGTCGATACTTTCACGGAGAATCAATTTTTTATTCTGTTTTGTTTTTACTTTGGGTGTGCACAGATTGGCTTGGATAATAGGAGCAACAGTATTGGCTCTGTCTTGCACAGAATCAGATCTTCAGTTCTGGTAACAACAATATTGAAGGCTACTAAGAAAGTTCAGAAAAATGTTGCAAATAGAAATCCATGTGTTTCCTTGGTGTGCTAGGCTGGTTTTTGTCAATTGACAACTTAGATTAAGAAAAAAAGGAAATACTAGAGGTGGAGATTCAGTTAAAATGTTGGTTAAGAATAAGATTTGGAAGTATTTTAGCTTCCTTTGATTTTTTAACAGACACTAAGTTTCTTCTCTGTGTGGGAATGCTTCTCTAAACACTTAATCATTCTTTTAGGTGCAAGGAGTTAAAACAACAGGAGGAGAAACTTCTACGGCTCTTGTGAGATGTTTGACTAGTCTTACTATGTACTTTGCTGTGTATATGCAAAGTCTTTCGTGAATTAATTCACATATCTTATTTTCTTTAGGAGTGGGGATACGAAATGTTTACCTCACCAAAGTGTGTTCTGAACTCAGAAATACTGCTACACCATATGAAGACACCATCATCCTAAAGCAAATCAGTAGACAGATACTGATATTTTGATGACAGTGGAATTTCTGAAACTAAAGAACTTTACACCACTCAAAACATAGAGAAAAAAAAAGTAGTAGAAGCAGATTAAATATTGAAAATGATATTTTTATGAATGTAATTTTGAAATTGAAACAGCTGGGGAATAGAACTTCAATACAAAGTTGACCTAGAGATGAATACACTTGAAGGGTATTTATATGGATAAGCTTTAATTTTTCTTTTTAAATTCATTGACCTTCAAAAGTAGGCATTACTTTGGCTGTTGTGTGTCTGTCAGAAACTTTTGAGTGTGCCAAATACTTTCTTGCAGCTTCTGAACTGTGATTTTGTCATCTTTATGACAGAATTTAGATATTGCTGAATGCCTTGCCAGAGCATGTAAGATGTTTTTTATGTTCCACCTAGTCAGTGATATGCTTTAAATGCCTCTCTGAACATTTAAAAACTAAAGATTTATTAACAAAGAACATTCTTTTTTCTCACAAGTTACAGTTGCTATAAGCAAGAAAGAGTGAAATGATCACATAAAATTATTGAACAAAGCAGCAACAGAGTTATAGTTTAATACAGTCTTACATGTGATGCAAGAGACCAGAAACCATGTCTCTTAAAACAGATAGGTAGAGTGCAGCTGGTGCTTCTCTAGCCTCCTGGGGTTTGCTGTTGCTCCTTTTCAATTTCCCCTCATCCTGAGTTCCCAGTTCTAGTCTGGGGAGGATTTGAAGGACTTTTGCAGCTCACTGCAGGGCTCTTTCAAAGATATGCATGGGAGCAGCTGAGCCATTTGAGCACAGAGAAAGCTTGAAAATGAGCTGACCTTGAACAAAACATTTTGCTTTGGTTATCACTGAAGGTAGAAGGGCTGCTTGTTACTTTCTGCCAGACAGCTCATCCATTGAAGTGCGAACCTTAACTTCCCCTCAGATTAGCTGGCTACTGAGCACTCTGCTCCAGTATGTGCTCAGGCTTGTGCAAAATCAATTTGTTTGCCTCTTCCAAGTTTTAGGATTGTCTTTTAACTGACCAAAGTTTTACAAAACATTTAGTACAGATGTCTACTAAACAGGATGGAGTAGCGGTTTGTTTTTTTCCCTTTAAAAACAGAATGTTTCTATGTACAAAAAGATAAATGCTTTTCTAATCAAAGGCATATCTAAAATCTGCACTTAAAAGATGCTGTCCCCACCCTCTGCACCAGCCAAATCCCAGTTGAAAGGCATAGCCATCAAATTTGAAATGAGGCCCTTGGGCTGTTTTAAATTCCAACATGCTGAGATTTTTCTCAGCTTTTGGATGGTAAACAAGATCTGTGATTTTTGTCGATGATATAATTTAACTTTTGGCAAGGTATACGGCTTTGTTCAGAATGGAGGGATGAGCTCTATAATTGAAGCTGCTGAGAGACACCTTTAAACATTTAAACAAGTGATGTCTCCTTTTAGGTACCTACCAAAGTAACTCTTCATGGTGCTCAGCAATTTAAAATAAAAGTATCTTTGCCTTTCTAAAATGTGGCAAAACACTGTGCTCAGATTTCATCTAAGGAGGGAGAGGCCAAGCTGATATCAGTTTATATTTTGTAGTGATATTCTTTCTTCTTCTATGTTGGACAAGTGTATTTGGATGCAGTCCATGTGGAATGTTAGGTGCATAGTAGAAAAGTCCCACTGTTGTGAAGACCTGCTCCAATTTCCAAGTGCTACTGAACAAATTGCAGCTCTGGTTCTGTCAACATTATCTCTAGAGTTTTTAAGAGATAGGAGACACTATCCTTGAGACAAAGACAGATGTGCTTTTTTTCACCCTTACTGAAAACACTGCTGGTAAACAGTGTCTGTGTACAAATACACAGATCCTTTGCCAGAATTCCAGAGGGGTACTTACTGTTCATAGATTTGTGATTAATTTGTTCGAGAAAACAATAACCAAATATGAATGACCGCTTCAGATGAACTTTGAAGGAGACACGAAAACGAGAATGCTGTTTACTGCTTTGAAAGTGAGGATCTTGGCTTAGGTTTCGTGACCTGAAAAGAAGGGCTGGCAATGAAAGGTGAAAACCTGTTTGATTGGCCTGTGGTCGTCTTGATCTGTGGACACAATTTAGCATACCATCTGGGGAAAATGTCATCTACTGGCATAGAGAAGAAGTAGACAAACCAAGAACGGTGTCCAAATATACTTTAATTTCTGTTGCTCTTGCAGCTGTTCAGTCTCATTTTGATTAAAGGACGAGAATTCTGCGCCTGCAATGTACACTGTACAGGTATCTCAGCCACTGGATACAAAATTGCAAGGATTTATTTAATGATATTCCTATTACAGTCTGTTACCAGGACTGTAAAGATATTTCCCTTTGACTCACCCTCAGCTCCCCCACTCAAATAAAAAACAACAGAGACTTGGTGTAGATACTTGTAAAGTGGCTTTTATTAAAAGGAGCACCACAAGCTACCAAAGAAAAATTGAGGTTGATAAACTTCAGACCCAAAGACTTCTTTTAATATTACTTATTTTAGTTAGCTGTTACTGATAATGTGTGCACTGCTGTCTAGATTGCATAGGACTTGTATTTGAATTGTGCATCAAAGAGTGTATTACTAATCATATTGATAAACTGAGTTATCAGATTTCTTTTGTTAGACCATACCATGCCATGCCATGCCATACCATACCATACCAGCACTGTCCTTGGTAGAACTGTAATTTGTGGGGTTTTTTTGTTGTTTATTTTTGTTTGGTTTTGTGTGTTTGTTTGTTTGGTTTGGATTGGTTTGTTTTTACAAACCAATCTACAGCTCTTCCTGTCAAGATAGAACCTTCTGATTTCATCCTAAAAGAGACTACCTTTTTGCAACTGAAAAGCAAAATGTATGTAAGGAATTTCCAGCTGTCCCACTCATCTCTAGAATCTAGTACTCCTTCAGTAGTAGTCAAATTCCAGATCTTTTCGCCCTATAGAATTTGTAACAGAGTAATTCAGACTCCTTGTCTTCTGGTTTTGCAGTTCTCTGCTGAGTATGTCTGAAAAATGTGAAATAAACAGTTATGAATTAGAGAGCAGAGTGAAAAGAGAGCAGTACAGTGTAATTAAAGAAAAACCAAAACTGTATATATATAGAAACAGGGATACATGAGAAGGAAAAGGGGAAGAACTTAAAGCACACTATTTATAGAGAGGGAGCTAAGTCTTCATAAGAATCTGAAGAAATGTGTCTTTTTGAAGGACATTGAGAAATATTGGGTAGATTACATATTACTGAAAGCAGAAAAAGAAGCTGCCGACATAAGTAAGTTGAGCATTAAAAGGCAGTTAGATCTTCATGGCTTTCTTCCATCCTCTGCTGTGCTGAATTAACCTTCTTCTAAATTTTCCTTGTTTGTTGACCAAATCAAATTGTCTCTGAGAATTTGAGAACTATCAAGAGTTTTATGATATGTTTTAAGCAAAAGCTTATCAAGCTGGAGGGATTGGTCCCCCAGTCACTTTTCAAAAGCAACAAAAGGAGTATTTTGATACTCTTACAGAAGGTTCTGCTGCCTTCAGCTACAGGTACAGGTGACATTTTAGAATAAATGATCAAGCTTTGGTTCCAACAATCTGCGTTTAAAACAAAATGCTACTGGTAAAGGTGTACAAACCTGCCCTGGCTTGCTAAGGTGATACCAGGCTGTATTGAAAAAGCAGAGGAGGTGTCATGGGTGCAGTGAGAGTAGCAGAGTAGCTGTCACCTGCAGCAGCAGCATGGGCAAAGAGCAAGTTTATTTCTGAATCATCATGCAACTGATTTACTCCTCTTACTTGGTGCAGAGCAGCTTTCTGCTTGTGACGAAGTGGAGAAAAGTCTTTGGGAGGATTAACTGTCCCCTCCTGCTGCAGTGTAGCCCGAGGCTGGCCCAAGTATCTAATTTGATAATCACAGAAGATTTCAGAACTAGTGCAAAATGGTAAAATACCTTGGCTTAAGAAAGCCTTGCTGTCTTTTGTAAGAGAACACTTTATGGCAGATATTTTTACATCCCTGAGCCCTAACACTAATTATTTGACCATTCCTCAAAATATTTTACAAACAAAACTGTATCATTTACTCCTTCCAAAGGAAGCCTATAAAGTGATTACTGGGTATATTATCCATTTTTTTCCCCTAGACTGCTGAGGAAAACCTGGTACTATGATGTAATCTTCTTAGCTCACTTCCTGAAATAACATTCTAAAGTTATATGTTTGCTGGACTTTTCTAGTCTGTGAATCTGAGTGACACAATTGTAATGTGGACAGTACTATAAATTTATCTTTATCAATCTAAATGTTTGGAAATGAAAGATGATCATGTGTAAAATGACTTTCTAATGGTGGGAGGCAAGAGGGGGTTAGTTAATGAAACAATGTCTTGGTAATAGCTACTCTCTCCACGTCTTGGACTGAGCCAAAATGTTGAATACTTTAAAATCTGGTTTGTGTAGAGCACTTGTTAAGCTTAGATTTGGAGATGATCCTTTAATGGCTGAGGTTTGGTGTGTGTTCAGCACTTGAATTTACTGTGAGTCTTCAGAGACTAGTCAATTTATAAGGCACAAAGATACGAGGTGTTGAAGGCATGTGCTGGAGGGGGTGGTGGCCTTTGGGGAGTATTACTTGCAGGGAAAGGGTTACTATGGTGATGCCAGTAAAGCAAAAAATGAGGTAATACTTTCTGATGGTTGAAGGGAGAAGTGAACAACTCTCACAGATGACTTTTTTGATACCTTGGGCACTGAAGAATATGTTTTGATTATTTTTTTTAAATGTTTAGTCTGATTGATCAGTTACGAATTTCTGTCTGCAAAAGTTACATTTCACACAATATATTTTCACCTTATGGGCCACTTTGATTAATTATCCATGTCTTCCCCTGCATGAGAGGCAATGAAAGACTCCAGTTTCCCTCTTCGCTGTATTTCAGGGATTAATGGAAAATAGTGTCATGCTTTGTCAAGGGATGATTTTTCATATTAACGTTTGCAAAGCAGAGACAATGCCCTGTGCTGTGGCTCTTTACCATATTAAACAGGAATGTCCTTCAAAGTCTTTGTCAATGGTGGTATAAATCAAAGTGAGAAAAACGGTGCATCCTGAATTTAACAAAACTGCATTTTTTAATATGTAAGTAGGCTTAACTTTTTCCCTGTTTTAAGTCCATCAAGATCAAACTCAAGTAGGCATTCACATCCACAATTGAAAATTGCCAACCTTTTCCTTTAAGTTAATGGTAATCCAAACTCTCCCCCACTGCTTTTGTCAATATGTCTTTTAAAGGCTAGCATTAAACTTAAGTTTACCTTAGTCTTTTTTTCTTAATTCTTTTTTGTTCTTTTTCATCTTCACAACTTCAGACCCAAAGACTTCTTTTAATAGACATTAGTTAAGGCCTGGAATTGAGTAGACATTTGTGAAGGAGACTTGAAATTTGGAACAGAATTGTCCTTTATAGTTTTTCCACGGAGGAAAAAAATCTTCTTATGAGAATAAAGACTTTAGCCTAATCTCTTGCCATCTGGAAAATGTAGAAGCCAGAGGTTGTTGGCACCAGGTCACATCCCTTATGTAAACTGTCAAATTCTTTTCATATTAATGGCATATCAAGTTAAACCCATGAGGTTTGTCATTGGCCAGACTAATTTATTGATTTCTTTCTTCTTCTTGTTTTTTTCTTTTTCTTTTTTTCTTAATTTTGATTCTGACCTATTAGTACTTGATAGTGTTGACTGATTTGTAGTAAACATTGATCATCTCAATTTAGTGCAGCATTTCTCAGTCTTTCCACGTTCCTCAGTTCTGTAGTAGCGGATGATTTTTTTTAGAGCTCTTAATGTGAAATCCCCATGAAGGGGGGAATTTTCTCAAGTGACTTTTGCAGCTAATTAGCTTGAAATGAAGCTGGAGACAACTGTTAGGTGCAGTGAAATGGCCTGACACATGCCACCATATATAATTCTAGCACTTCAAATTTCTGGATGCCTGCCAGGTTCCAGTGTGGTAGTCATGAGGATGACTCCTCTACAGCCTTAAGCACAATCAATCAAATAAAGGTTTTCTTTTTCCCCCTTATCAGCAAGATTTATCATGGTGCTTGTTGCTGCTTTTTGTTTGTTTGTTTTATAAGGAGGAAGGCTGGGGGGGAGTAGTTTTGCCATCATATCACACTCCCATTCTTTGTGCTTGCAACATGCATGTAAAAGTGATAGCTTGACTCTGCTCATTACCACAGGAAAACACAGAGTGTGGGGGTGGGGCAGAAACAAAGAATGTTTGTAATCATTAATTTTTAGTCCAGGAAGGTAACTGCTTCAAAAATGGCCCTTAAGCTCTTAGCTATATTGACAGCTTTATTCAAGAAGGTACACTTGCCAACAGCTGCTGCTACCAAAGCTGATATGTATTGATTTTTGTTTTTTCAGAAATTTTTCACAGCTTTTCTTGCATCCTCAAAAAAAAGGAGAAACCATGAGCTCCGTTTTAAACCTTTTGATAGTCTAGAACATTTCACCAGTGAAACACTCAAAGACTTGTTACTACTGAAAGCAGACTTTAATGCTGCATGCTGACAATAATGGCCAGTAGAAAGAAACCATCATGTTCTATTGCCAGGAACTTTGCACCCAGAATATTGTGCCAGAAGGTAAGTGTATGCAAGAGAAGAGCATACTTGCTTTCACTACTACTTTCTTCTTCACTTTCCCCCTCCCCATATGATTAGTGCCTTATCTAAAGCAGAACAATAAACCGAGGGCAGAAAAACTAATAGTTGTTAAGATTTCATGTTTGCTTTAGTCAATATGACTCCACTCACTTGTAGATTCCACTTTCTCTTTGAGATGTTTTCTGTGGGGGAGAGCAGCCATAGGGCAAAGGTTCCCAGAGCAGCCAGCACCTCCTTACCCTGGGACAGGGGACAGGGGATGGACAGGAGGCTTTCCACCCGCCCCCAGTACCCAGTATATCACGTTTGAAGTAACGTAGTTAAGAGAGGGGAACTTTCAGGGCCGGCAGTGGCAGCTCTCAGAGGAAGTTGCCTGGTGCTTGTTTCCAGCCCCAGTATTGCTGTCAGAGTGGGCAGAGCCAAGTGGAACATACTGGTAGATATTCTAAAGTAAGCGTTTCCAATTGATGATGGTGGGAATGTGCTGCAGGAAAAGCTCACTGCCTGTGTTACATAGGATTTTCTGTCAAAACCCTGAGGTAGCGCAGAGGCATTGATAAAAGGGGCCCCACTCTGGTGCTGCACAAAGCTGTTGCTACAAAATACTTTTGTCAAACCCCAGTCACAAAACAATATGAAAAGGGAGGATTGAATTGTGTGAGGGTCGAATGAAGAATAGGAGCGTGATGGAAGGGACAGTAAGATACAAAACTTATGTTCCTAGTTCTTTGTGTTGCAAAAACTCCAAATAATGTGCTCTAAAGTTGCATAGCAGGATGTAAAATTATTTCATGACTGTGCCTCACAAATATTTGCCTATAAAATTTCAGCGTTTGCTTGTAGTTTTCAGTTAAGGAAATGTGTACTTCTCTCAATGCTATGGCTCTGCTCTCCTGTGGGACTGCAGCCACTTGCTGCTGCCAGCTTGGGTTGCACCGACTTTGCAGGGAACTGGGGCTGGAACAGTATTGTGGCTTAAAGTCTGTTATTTTACTGAGTTATTTTCTTTTCTTCTATCTTTGGGTAAGATCTTGTAGTGGTACAGTTGATCAGGATACAGCTGATCAGGTTAAGGGTTTCTTGACAAGGCAGAGTGCCAGTGTTGAGGAAGACAGCAGGAGGTGTCCTGGGCAATCAAAGACAGATGTGGGAAGGGTACAAGATCTGCAGAGAGAGGAGGAGTTCACACAATCCATTTAAATTTCTCTCCTTTTACTAAATTAGTCTGCACTGAAGCAGTTCTAGATTTGTCTCCATATTTCTCACCCCTTCTCCTTCCACTCCTCCCCTCCCCAGCCCCAGCTCTACCACTGCTCCTTGCCCTCTCCAAAGACACTGGTACGCTCCTGGCTGAAGCCAGGGAATTGTACTTTCTTTATAATATTTAGTACTCTATGTCTGTTCAAAATGCATTTCCTTAGCTAGGTTTTCTGTGGTACTGCTCTCACAGAGATATTGCTGGGCTGTGGGGAAATTGCTGTGTATGAATAATAAATATCATCTTTAGGGAACAACCATTACTTTTCAGACAATAATACTCCCAAGTTACGTTATGTAGTTGCTAAAATACATCAAGCCTTTCATTTCTTGGGAGTAAAGGAAGCTTGTACCTCTGCTGTTTATTCCTCCACACACAAGGGTGTATATACACTCCCTTGTCAGTGTGAGAATCATTGACTGCCCTTGCATTTGAAACATGCCAGAAATTCTGGCAGGAGAATCCCACTGTATTTTTTCTTGTAATGTGGAGGGGAACGTGGATTATCAGTCATGGTATGATTTTACTCAGAAAGCAAAGTGCTGACATACATTTGCTTGCTGTTACATTTTAATTGGCAGTTTGTAAGGTGGGTGGCATAATTTAGCATCATCCCCCCAAAACAGTAATAACAATAAAAACAATAAATAAACAATAAAAATACTAAAAATGAAGTCAAATGGAATGAAATGAAATAAAATAAAATAAAAATCTTTTTTATTGGCTTCAGGTGTGTTATGCTGTACCCAGACAACAAGCCTTCTGCACAGTGAAACTTCCACTGATGGTGTACTTCAGGCTTGTAACCACAGTGTGTTTATCTCTGAGTGCCCTGGCTTGAATGACTGACCCTCGTGTGCTGTCCCCATGTTGGATTATATGCATCCCTCATGCTGGAGCACTTCCCGTTCTGACTGGGGCGAACCAGAGGGAACAGAAGCCATACAGCATGTTGCACAGTTTTTGACGAAGCTTTTTGCACAGACCACTTTCTTTTTAACTGGGAGTGATCCCCAATAACAGCTGCTACCAGCTTTACCAGTCACTTACAGAAAAATTTAATCCAAAAAGTTAATGTTAGCAAAATGTACATTCTACCGAAGCAGTTGAAATTACATGCCTTGGTAGAAGTAGAAAATTAGCTATTCTTGCAGAGGGTTTTTTCTAAGTGTTTACGTATATCCTTGGAAATTTATTTTGCTTTAAGCTTTATTTCTTTTTCTTTAGAAACAATCTTGTGAATACTCTTCAGTTTAGGTAAGGTTCACACCTATTGCTTTTTAATGTGTTCACAATTAATGAAAATGTGCATACTGTACATAAACTCACCTGTTAAAATTCACTAATACACGAGGCCTTGTTCACAAATTTAATGTTGTGAATCCATTTGGACATCAACCAGGAACTTGTTGTAATTGCTTGCACATAAGTAAAATCTTTCCTTGTGTTTTAATTAGTTGATGCAAGGGATTAATATGATTACATGGAAGGCAGCGCAGTTTCTCTCTTAATAAATCAGGCAGTGTGGGTGCCAAATCAGCCCTCAATCTCATTTGGGCAGAGTGCTTTGATAAAGGCACCAATCAGACCACTAAGGCTTCCTGTGGCAGCAGCAGTGTATTTCACTCGGGTTTGCTGATGCTGTTGATGTGCAATGTGGGATATTAATCAGGACTAATTATGTGCATTGGCTATGAAACAAATTCAAGGCCACTGCAGGACTTGCTTCCATATGTAATTGCTGACTTTAAGGTACTGGGTTAATTGATAGAAATTAAGAGGACTTTCCATTTACTGATACTGCATTTTGGATACACCAGCTCTTCCTTGGAATTTGGTCCATTTAGTTTTAAACACATGCCGGTGTATGGCTAAGTAGACATCCATTACTCTTTGCCTACTTTTTGCTTTCCTGTTCTGTACCTTTCAATTTTCTCTCAAACCTTTCCAGAGAGGCACCAAACAATTAAATACTTCTAATAATGATAGGCAGCATGGTCTGAGACTGCTGTGTGCAATGTCCTAAGCTTATGTTAGAAATTCAGAAGAACTGAAAGATGCTGCTTTATGAATAACACTGAGGGCTGGTTTTTTTGGTGCAGGTTAGAATCTGTGCATATTTACCCTATGCATCTGATAATGCACTCCAGGTGTTTTGTTAGGCCAGCAGATGTGTGTATATAGGAGATAAAATCTCAGTCCAGTGCACTCTCATATCGTATATATCTATGTATGAATTTCACTCAGCGCTGTCTTTCTGATGTATGGTACATGTGAGCTTATTTGGGAGGGCTGAGAGGTGATCTTCAACACTTGTCTGTACAGAAGGTACACTGGAGTAAAGAAAGTTCAAGTATTCTTTGACAGAGATGAATTGCAGATGCTTGTGAGTTCTTACTATCTTAGTCCATCAAAAGTAAGCCCTGAGATTGATTACAGAACTGCATAGGACTGTCATTGAGGGCTTTAGCTAGAATAATATACCAAGAGAAGAGGATTCAAAAAATATTCCTCTTGCTATTTTACTGTGCGTTTCTGCAACTGTAATTGTAAATGAAAGAGGGAGATCTGAGTGTCTGGGCTAAAACTTTTTTATTCAGGTTTCCTGTCCCTGCTTTCTTAGTGTGTAGTGTTTGCTGGATGAACTAAAGAAAATCTATGATTCAGGTCTTGGTTTTTTAAAGTGTTTTGTTTTTATCTGTGCAGGAATGAGAAAAAGGTTCTTCTGTCTCTATCAGGTCAGTTTTAACAATAATTGTGCTATTGGTAATAGAGCTATCTTCTTTCTTTTTGCAGAAATACTTGATTGTGTTTCACTCAGCTCCATCCATAACAAGCAGGAAACTTGCTACTCTCAAAGCCTTTTTTCTTTAAGTCTGAACTTCTGTGGCATAAATTGCTTGTAGATGGGGTGTGAGCCAGTCCATTCCCATTGTCTGTGCAGAACTAGCCACGTGAATGCCACAAATTAATCACATCTAGTGTGAGAATAGAAAGCTCTCACCCACTAACACGTTTGTAAAAGCACTTTGAATCCAAGGGAAAGAACCCCTCAAATGAACATGAAAAATGTTGGGCTTTTGAAGGCCGGGAATTGTGCAGCCTGACTGGACCTGTCTGCTGCCATGTGGGGGGAGTGAGGGATGGGAAGCCTACCAGCCTGGGAGGTTTTCTGCTAAATGATCCGCTTTGACTGACTGATGCTGGGGTCGTAAATGAGTTGCTGGCTGCAGCCGTGCTGGCGCTCAGAGTGCAGTGCCAGCTGTCTGCCTTGCTGGGGAACAATAGCAGTACCCTTTGGCGTGTGAGAAAGGGACATTCCGGCATAACATTTTATTAGACTTTGGGATAACCTTTTCTTTTGCAAACCTCAGGATTCTTAGATAGGAGTTGTAAAGTGTCATTTCTAATTAACTTTTTTCCTCCATACCTATTTGTGCCTAAAATTTCCTTAGAAGTTGTCCGTGAGTGGCCAGCATTATGCATTCTGGTATTGTCTTTTTTTCTGTCTTTTATTTTTCCTCTCTGAAAACTGATGTGATTTTGAAACATTCTCTTTTTATAATTCAGGAGAGGGAAAGAAAACCCAAAACGCCCAATAACCAAGTCAGGAATACTGGCAAAAGTAATTACTGTATTTCTTTGGGCCACGCTTGTAATGCTGAGTCTGAAGAGAAAGGTATTGATGTCCTTTTCCTCCCTTCTCCTCAAGACCCTTGGACATAAAGGGATGATAGATGGAGAACTTTTGAGCCCCTTTGTTTCTTAGGATTCTGGGAGTACAAAGTCTTTGGAGCAGAAGTAGTTTCTATTTAGGTTCATGCATGAAAGCAAGCACATACCAACCAGTCAGAACATACACGTAATTTTTATATTTATAGTTTATGATAACAATGAACATAAACTGAAACAGTAGCTAGAAGACATTTTAAAGGGCATGTTAAAAGCATGATGTTTGCCTCATCAAAAAACTGCAATTGAATGGTGTTTTCCCTAATCTTTTGTTTAAACATTTACCCTGAGATGCTAAAACATCTTGTGTAATGGAAAAATTGTACTTTTGACAAACACAGACTTCACTGTGGAAGGCCAGAAATTGTATTAGCAAAGAAAATTAAAGATACCATGACATTTACATAAAGATTATAATAAATACAAAGCATCAAGTGTGTGTACTTTTTTTCTGATTTTGTCTGATCACCAGAACATCCTAGCTAAATTGAAAGTAATTTCTAGTGTGCAACCTGAGTTCTTGAGCTGCTGGCTTTGTATTATTTTCTTTCATAAATCCTCACAAAATCTTTGGTTTTTTGCATCACATGTACTTTTCTTCCGTCTTTCCTTTCCTTTTCTGTGCACAGAAAGCACACAGAGCCAGCAGCGTAAGGTGGGGGCTGAGGGGGCCACGCGTCTGCCCTGCAGCATCATGGACTTTCTTCGTGGCTTTGCCTTGGAGCTCCTTTCACACCACTGCTGCTCTTCAGATCTGCTGCAGCATCTGTACTTTTCCAACCTCGAGCCTCAAGTCACTCTGAAGGTCACATTACAGCTAACCCCAGAGAGCAAAACACGAAGTAAAGGGTATACAGTTTCTCAGAGAGATGACCCTTCTGCACTTGGCCTCTGAAAAGCTCTGGTATAATGACAGAGCTTAACAGCTTGTGCAAGCACTAGTGGCTTGGGGTTAGCCCTGTTAAACAAATGGCTGTCTCACATTACTGGCTGTCCCTATCATATTCATAATTTGATATTCAAGAAGCACCCTTTAGGAAGTCATGAAAAAGGAGGAAGTAGATAAAAGAATTGCAGAGACCTGGTGCTTTGTTACTCACAGATGTCATTTAGAATCTTTTTCTGTGTATCCTCTTTTTCATCTCTAGCTGAAAATAGCTTGTGGACGGTCCTGTATGACCAAGTGAGCATCACTGTTTTCTGAAATGCTGAAAATGCTAGAGACTCATGCCTTGTAGTTACTCCAGAACTAACTGAAAGACATGGATATCTGAAACCATGCCAGCCCTGAAGCACCACCTGTGTAGGTACAGAATTTTTTTCCCCAAATTTAAATCTAGTATTGTTTTGAGGAGAAATATATGAGTTGAATAGGGAAAGGCTGATTTTGTCACTGACTGAGATGTAGTTAGCAGTATGATAGCAAACACTGTTAGATATTTCTGTCACCAGAACAAGTACTTGACTGCACTCATCCATAAGGCTGTTGACAGCTGCATCTTGTTTTCTATCCATATATTATTTTGGACCACTCATATTTTATCACAAGCTCTTACTAGTCTCCTTATCACTTGCTGAGAAACCAGAATTCAGAAAATCATGTGGAAACCCTGATGCTGCACTAAAGGCATAAAATACTGATCTTGATCACTGATGAACTATAATTCCTATTCCCTAGGTAGACTAATAAAAAAATGTGGGAAACTCATACCAATCCCATCTGCAAAGTCTTGTTGTTAGTGCAAAAGGCTATCTGTTCTTCTCCCATCCTCTCCCTTCTCATTGCCTCTTCTTTATGTCAGCAGAAACATCTGTTTGCAGCAGTGTGGATCTATGCCAGTTCAAAGGGATTGTGAACCTATTTCATAAGTCAAGTATTCTTTGTAGTAAAGGTATAAATAGCTACTGAAATAGTCCAGCATGGTCTTAAGTGCAGGAAAGTAGAGTGTTTATTATTTCAAACTCCTTTGTTTAAACATAAGAGTTTGGTTCACTTACTCTGAAAGGTTTGTTTAGTTTTTTTTGTTGTTGCTGTTTCTTGGTGTTTTGTTTTGTTCATTTTTTGTTTGGCTTTATTTTTTTCAGTATGGTTAGGAAAAAAATGTATCAGATATATAATCACTTGATAGCTATCAGAGGACAAATAAATTTTTTTAGAGCTTGACTTATTCTGTGATCCTGTTTTTGTACTTTTACTGTAGTTAAAACTAAAATGCCCTTTTACAATGACTTGCATTTGTACAGTGATAATTATTGTATATTTTTGATAGCTGCCAATGATTCTAATAATTCATAATGTAAGAAATTTTTATTTAAAAGTTAAGTTCAAGGAACTTAAACCTTAATGGTAGGTACCTGTGGAATTTAAAGTAAATTTCATATAACACACTGCAGATATTTTTTTTTTGGTATCTCAAAGTACTTCATGGTAATTGGTTAGTGACTAGAAGGAATATGAATACATTATATCAAAAGCTGGTCTACTTATCTTGTCAGTTTCAAAATGTATGTTGAGGTAAGCTATATATATGTGCATTTCAGTTTAAAGCATTCTGGATTTTTCTATTTTGAAGTTCAAAATTTAAGTAAGTTACTCTTCTAAAGGATAATGGGCTTTACAGATGTATCAGCAACTATCTTTGCTGTTTATGTTTGAGCTAAAGTACGACTGACATTCTCTCTTAGTAATTCCACTCATTATACTGCAGAGATCACTACAGAAACCTTCCTCTTCAGCAAAGAGTAGTTTCAAAAAACAACTTTTCAATAATTTATTTGCCCGGCTTTGAGAGAAAATGTTCTTTCTATTCTTTATGTTATTTAATTCAGTGTACATGCTGATGAATTCCTTGAGACACAGTTACTCTGTATTTAGTCACAGGCGGTACCACAGCAGTACCACAGATTACTACTAGGTGTTGGGCTAAGGAGTCTTAAGAATTCATGGTGTATGTATTTTCCGGAAAGTACAAATGGCACTGGGCCCATGTTTCTACCCTTCTCTTTAAATATGCTTTAAGCCATGGTTGTAGGTACTTAGTCACATTTGGTTTCATAAATCTTTGGAAACAAGCACATTGATGCTCCTTGTTACAATTCCATGGAGCATAACCCCCACACAGCTACATTTGACCTTCTCATATCCTCTTTCCTATTGAAAGCAATGTTGCTGTATTATGCCAGTTCTTTAATAAAAGACAGGAATTGTTGGAGGGAAGCTATTTGCTGGCTAATGTAATTTGAAGAATAATAATTTGAATCCCAGATTCAAAATGACTGTCATACATGTTATTTGTATGCTATTTTTCTGCATATTTGGTGGACTACCCTCTCAGCTGGCAAACTCTTTGAGATCTTTTTCTACCTTGTTAGATTAAAAGTACTCAGTATGGCATATAGCATGAGTGGATGCCTAGATGGCTGTGTTTACTTTCTATATTTGTTGTCTGAAGTGCTCAGTATTAATGTTAATGCTGTGCTTATGTTTCTTCAAGTTCTGTGAAACTCAGAGCTGAGGAGAAGGTAGAAACAAGTGGCAGTTACAACCTATTTGTTGTTCTAGTCCCAGAGTTTTGGGATTTAAGGTTTTTATTGTCTTCTGCCATCATTCCCCAAAATCTTTTCAAGAGAGGTATGTCCACTCTGTGCCCTCAGCCTGGATTCTTGTAAGGCTCCTCAGTGCCACAGGCAGAACACTTTTAAAAGAGAAGTCACAGAGGTGCTTTCTGCTGCCCTTGAGGTATATCCTCTGCCAGAGTAACGTGTACTGAAAGTTCTGCTAAAGAGCCCCCCCATCCATTTTGGTATGTAAAGAGTTGAGCAGATATGAGGATTTTACCCTAGCAACCCAAGCTTGGGCCCCACAGAGCAAAAATTTTGCAGCTATTATTTACTAAGCCCTGATGGAGGCAGAGTAGTACTCATACAGGAATAGTCAGGATAAAACAGAATACAGTGCTTTTATTTCCTTCTTCCTGGGGGGGGGGGGGGGGGCGGGGGGGAGCGGGGGAGGGGGGAAGGGGGGAAGAAAAGAAAAAAGAAAGAGAAAAAAAAGGTGAGAGAATACCTTAACTTGATTAGTGTCAAGGGCATGCATGATCTTCATCTCTGCAGGTTACAGCGTGAGGACAGGCTTTTCTGGCCATTAGTCTTGGCTGGGATCTAGTACCATTTTGTGTGCAATACGAAGACCAAGGTATCTTCATTGCTGTAAAGAGAGAAATATGTTTGTGTTTCATAGCCGCTCCTCAGCAATGCTCTGTACACACCAGTTCCTGAGCAGGCAAAAACTATGGCTTGGTTTTCTTGTATTTTAAACAGTACTGAGTGCAGCAGCCACAACATCTCATGATGACTGAGCTGATAATTTAAGGTAGGAAGGCTTAAAGCTGTTGATACTTTAAGTACAATGTTGCAACAATGGTGCAGGCGGCCCCGCTGTTTTCCTGTCAGGGATGCCCACTGTTTGCCCAGTGCGGCTCTGCAGCCTGGCGTTCAGCTTATCCTGGCGGAGAGAAACAAAGAAGTCACAATGAAACCAGCTAGAAAGCTAAGCGAGAACAGACCTCTGCTCCTGGGACCACGCGGATCTGCTCGCTGGATGTCCTACCAGACGTTGCAGGAGGATAGCTGTCTGAAGGTTTTGCAGGTTTTATCAGAGCATTGTAATGGAATTGACTGTCTGGCAGACAATCTGATTTGGGAATTCCAGCCAGCCACACACCCCTGTGTTGACTAATAAGTCAGTGGCTCACTGAGCCTTGTTGTTGCCTAATATGTTTTTGTTTGACAACTTACGGCCTTGCAGGAGAGTCCTGTTTACATTGTAGTCTTTCCCTGTTTTATTATTTTTCCCCTGCCGGAGAGCTCTGCTGGCTTTAGAAGCTCCTGGGCGAAGGCTCTCGGCAGGAGATGTGCCTGCATTTCTGGTGCGCTCGAGATACAGTTGTTCGATGGTGTTACTGAGCAAAGAGGTCTGAACTGCTGACATCATACGAGTTAATTACCTGTCTCGAAAGTGGAGGCAGTATTATGAACAATATTGCCCCTTTGAATCTTCGTAATTACCAAGACAGAATAATTGCTTGATTTGTGTTGCTGAATGAAATAGCTGTTGTCATTTACTTCTATTAAGCATGAATTATTTTAAAACCTTTTAAAAGGATATTTGTTGCAGAAACTTTGATTTAGGTTTCTTGGTATGACATACTATGAATATGCAGAGATGGTCCAGTATTTTTCCAAATCTGCTTCTGTGGCTTAACTTTGGCATTTGCAAGCAAATAAGCAGCTGCATCATTTTTCATAGTGGTTTTTGTGCTTTGATATACCAGTACTTTGACATCTAAACAATTTTTGCATGCCTGAACCTGATGCTTTTAGTAACACATATCATTAATTCATTTGAAAAAGAAAACTCTGAGAGCAGATATTTATGCCTGCAAAATTTAAAGCCTGGTCAAATGCTGAATGAAGTTCAGATATTTAGTTGTTTATGTGTTTTCTCTTTTTCTAAATTAATTCTCCATTTGATAGGAGATAATTTTTCATGTCCTAGCCAAAAACATAAAATAGTGTCCCCTGCCAGTAAGACTTTTTTTCCTTTTATGTGATTTTTTTGCTACCAAAGAGCAAGATAGCCAACAGAGGGAGCACACACATCTTGCATGCTGGTAACAGCCTGACTGTTAGGACAGACAACCAGGAGCCATGTCTCATAATAGATGTGACACAGAGAGCAGTGTTAAAATACTGCATCAGTACCATGATATTTGAGTAGATACGGAATGTCGTTTTTCATTGGTAAAGTCTATCTTGATTTTTAATTTTTTTTGGAGAGGGATGAATCATCCTTGGGACATGAAGTATTACTGAGGAAATAACATTTGAAAAAAATATTTATGGAGATTGAACCAGCACACATATTTGGTTCTGAGTTTTGTTGCTTTTTTAGGTGGATCTGAGTGAATACAACGCTGCTATAGTAATGAATACATTATTTATAAGTTATTTATTTTCAAGATTCATGAGGGCAGGAACAAAAGGGTAGCATCTGTGCATAATTTGAATACATGAGTGTGGGCTGTAATATGCTTGGAAAAAAATGAAACTGTAACCCTGCCATTAAAAGGACTTAGGAGCAAATACCTGCCACACATAGGTGCTGTCTCTGATCAGTGTGATTTGTTGTCACTGTGATGTTCTGAAATTAGAAAGTGCTGCATTTGTGTAGTTGCTATTTTTATTATTGCTATAGTATTTATTAAATCAATTTTCTTTGGGATTGTAAGTCTTTTCTTTCAGCTTTATATACAGTTGCATGCAGTGTTACGCACTTGAGTTTTAAATTGTTGTTTTGACAGTCAGCTTCACATTTAGTCACTTTAGCCTAATCATGCAAATGTTTTAGCATGTGTATGACTGAACCCACATGAGTGGTTTCTCTGAAGTAAGTCAATAGGACTGCTTGAACAGACAAAGGTTTGGATATTAAGCAACAGAACTACAATATGTTTTACAGAGACAAGGAAGACAGGTTTATTAACTTGAATTTAAAATGTGCATTTTCCCATAGGTGGGTTTTTAACCTCTGAATTTATTTACAGATACTGTGATGAGTTTGTAATGCAGAGCTGGAACAGAGGCTTGCCAAACTCATTTCTCATGTATTTACAGAGACTGCTAAGTATAGAAACAGCTGAATTGGGCTGGTTTCAATCTGGGAAATCCACATATGTTAAAGCCTTTGTAGCTTGCTAGCAATGCTCTGAGACACCCAGCCACCCAGTGAGTACTAGTGTTAAACCTTTGAGAATGGAGTCTGCTTTCTTGGCAGGGAATTTATTAAATCAAACACTGACCTTTTTTAAAGCCAGTAAAGGCAAGTGTTTCCTCTATCTGGGTATACAAACGAAATCTCCAGCATTACAGTCTTCCAAGCACACGGGCACAACCTGCTGCCCTACCCTTTTGTGAAGGAGGCGCCACATGGTGATGACATAAATGATGTTGAAATCCTGTAATGGTCTCCCAAAGGCCTGCCTATCCCAAGTGTGCTATTAATTTGTACTGAAGGAGCAACTTTTGGCTACACAATAAAAAGAGGAAAACATTGCTGGTAACAATAAGCGTTTCTGTGAGTTGCAGTGAAAATGGATGGCTGTATTGTCTGCCAGGAACTTGAGGGTCTCCATGTGTGAGCAGCATGGTTTAAGCTGCGGGTTTATGGATTAGTTTGGTGTGTTTATTCTGAAAGGTAGTGGGCATGGGTCTTGGTCTTGTCCTTCAGGAATATGCGGATCTGTTTTCAATTCTCCCTGAATGAAATTGATGCAATATATTAGCTTCCCTTATTGTGAAAGAAATGTCATTTCTTGCCTCCTGGACAGCTGTGAAAATTCTGTCCCTGAAACAGGAGTATTGAACTGCACAGTTTTACATTGCCCAGTAGAAGAGATGAAAACAGAGCTACTGGGCTACAAAGGAGGCAAGACAACTGTGCTGTAAATATATGGAATGGAGATGCAAGTATTTTTACCTCAGTGCTTTTACCATTACAACATTTTCCTTTAGCTTGTTTATTTGGAAGACAAAGAGGAAGAAGCTCTTTACATCACTGCAGCGTGTAGAAAATAAACACATTCTGTACTCGTAACTGAATTGGCTTCTTATGGTCAAACTTTACTGCTTGGACTTGTGTGAGCAATGATGCTAATCTTGGGGAAACCACAGTGCTTAAATTTGACAAAATTGTATTTAAGCACTTTCATATATTTATAGGCTTTGGAAAAGGATGGAAATAATTAGTAGCAAGTGCTATGGAAGTACAATGGACTATGGATAATGCAGTCTGCAAGGGTAGCTAAGGCTTAGAAACAAGTGACAGCTTTACCTTTAAGTTAAGTTTATAAAGAAGGCATTTCATATTTCATCCTCTTTCAACACTTGGACTATTTATTTCCCCTTGGGCAATATGAGACTGTAATGTGAAAGTGTTCTGGCCCTTCTTCCCCATTCATATTAGTGATTAACAGAGTGAGTAATGACTTCAGGTGCCTTTGTGGAACAGTGATCGTGGGAGCAGAATCCCACCATAGTAAAATGTGGTAACAAAAGTAGTGAAGTAGGAGAAAGGCAAAGTAAGTTTATTCTACTTTCTGTTTGTGTTTTAAGCACAGCCAAATCCTAAGTAGTAGCATTGTCCTGTTGTTGTACTTCACTAAAGGGAGTAATGTTTCCTTAACTCTGTCTTTAAAAAAAAAACAAAACCAACCTTCAAGTTCCCTGTTTTAGAAAAGAAATAAAACCAGCTTATGATGTTCTTCCAGGAATTCTTAAACATTTTATTATTTAATTGTTCTCTAGAAGTGCTATTTTCAATTCACAGTAATTTTTTCAGTTTTGAGAAATTTATTAGTGTGCAGGAGTTTGTTGGAGGAAAATCCATATTAACCTCATGCAAGAGAAAAACCAAAACGACCTTGAAACCATTTTATTTGACAACTAAGAATAGACAGGATGTTGGAGTGGGAAGAAAAGCAGAGTAACAATGCCATCTTAGCATAGCATCATCTGTGTAATGGAAATTTCAGTTGTAATTGTAATTAGAGAGAACTCTAACTATGCAGCACTACACACATCTGTTTTAATAACTTTGAATTAACTTCAGTAAGTCGTGTTCAAGTTGCTGTGGAAGAGCACTGAGCTATGTGTTTGGTACTAATCAATGCTAAAATATACAGGCAGACTGTGAAGAATTTCATGGTTTCCTTGCGTACTAAACTCTTTTAAAATGCATCTAACTGCTCTGCCATCTAAACCCAAATTCTGTTAGGATTTTGGAACTCAATTATATAAAATTGCATGCCCAACTTGCAGCTGTGACTTCTGTCACAACAGGAATAACTGGTTTACTATTTGCATGCCTGTGTATGTTGTGTGTACAGCCAAGTTTGTTAAAAGTTAACCAACTGTTGACATGTTTCTAGAAGTATCTCTGAAGTGGGTTGGTTGGTTTAGATGAAGCTGCAAGAGATGTCCTTGAATTCTACGTTATATTCACAGACTACATTTATCCCAAATACTGAAACAAAAGGTTCAGCTTACTGAAAAGCTTTCCTGTCTGGCTTTTTTACTTGGATCAAGCAAGTGGTGGCTAAATTTATTCATGTCTTGACTTTGCAGAAGACTATGGGCAGTACTTATGATAATTCAAAGAGAAATGGTAGCTCCTGTGAGTTGGTACCTGTCTGCATGGATGAAGACCACCAGCTTAGTTCTTGTATTTACTAAGGTATGTCAGCTGGTAGGAGACCTTATGTGTTTTGTCACTGGGCTTGAGGAAATTTCTTGGTATTTTGTTTTGCTGCTAACAACTTCTGTATCACTTCTGCATTGCTACAGCAGCTGAGAAGTTTGAATTTTCCATAGTCACATGTCTCAAGGAATGTCAGGGCTCATGCCATTACTGTATAGTCACTTACTTCAGTGAAGACACAAAAAGAAGTACAGTTCTTGATACTGGTGACAGAAAATTTGCATCTTCTGTTCCTCCATGATGGGAGTGTGTGTTTGAGAGACCATACCTTGGAAGGCATTTCTGACCACAGCAGAAACTTGCCCAGCCAGCACGAGCAAACTGGTGCTCGCAGGATTTTATCCTCTGTGAAGTAGGAACTCTGGATCAAGGCAGATCATTGCCTCCCAGAGACTGCAGGCCTGCTACACAACATCACCAGTCTGCTGAGCAGTGGTATGTCTGCTCTCATAGAATCAAAGAATGGTTTGGATCACAAGGGATCTTCAAAGGTCATCTACTCCAAGTCCCCTGCAATGGTCAGGGACATTTTCAACTAGATTAGGTTGCTCAGAGCCCCATCTGACCTGACCTTGAATGTTTCCAAGGATGTGGCATCCACAGCCTCTCTGGGCAATCTCTGACAGTGTTTCACCACCCTCTTTCTTCCTATATCTAGTCTGAATACACCTTTTTTTTCATCGTTTAAAACCATTGTCCTATCACTACAGGCTCTACTAAGAAGTCTTTCCCCATCCTTCTTATAAACTCCCTTTTAGTATTGAAAGGTTGCAATGAGGTCTCTCCAGAGCATTTTACTCTCCAGGCTGAACAACCACAATTCCCTCAGCTTTTTTCACTGCGGGGGGCGCTTAGTCCTTCTGATTTTGGGGTCCACCGCTGGACTTGCTTCATCAGGTCCATGTCTTTCCTGTGCTGAGGGTTCCAGCATAGGACACAGTACTGTAGGTGGAATCTCACCAGAGCAGAGCAGAGCAGAGGGGCAGAATTACCTCCCTCAACCTGCTGCCCACACTGCTGGTGATGCAGCCCAGGCTGACTTTCTGGGCTTCTGGTGCACCTTGCCAGCTCATGTTCAGTTTTCTGTCCACCAGCACCCCCAAGAACTTCTGTGCAGGGCTGTTCTCAATCTGTTCCTCCTCCAGCCCATGTTTATACCAGAGGCCTGAACCATGTGCAGGCCCTACCATGCAGTTCACATGGGTCCACTCCTTAAGGCTCTCCAGGTCCATCTTAGTGGCATGTTGAACCCATCTCTCAGCCTATCTGAATCTGTGTTAGAATTAGAGGGATGCATACTCTTAGTGGACTGTGCAATTCCTGTTAAATTCATGAGCACTTGCATATCTGATAATTACTTTCTATTATCCATGATCTGTGAGTAAATATTACAGTGTGGAATATGTACGGTGTGGGCACTAGATGGTAGGATATAAGTCATCCAGCTGCTCCAAGGGAGATAAATATTACTGTGCACTTGCAAACTAATGAATCTGTGTACACTCCAGCATCTTTGGTGACTTTACAAGCATGTCATAACTTGTAAGTCAGGGTTTAAACTGCCAGTGCTAAAGGAGTCCTTTTTTTGTGTGTCAGAGTATGAGGGATGATCATTTGTGCTATTTGCAACCATTTTCAGACAGAAAAATGCAGTGCAATATTTCCCATGTTCTGTGTTAGCAATCAGAGGACAGAACTAGAATAATACAGGGCTGCTTTTTTTCACAGTTTGATTAAAACTATCCTGCTTATATCCTGCTTATATCTGCTAGAGTTTTCAGCTCAGGCTGGTCTCCAGCTCTTCCTACTTCATTTTTCCATTCATCATTCCTGAGAGAACAGAAGGAGGAATAGATATGGTGTTCTGTGCTTGCTTAGGCAGTGGCAAATAACAATTCATCAACATCCTAGCTTTAAAAAAAGACCATTCTTTGGCTTGGAAGAGCATTGCAATTTACCTAGTGTCCCTGGTGTCAAGAAAATCACCTGACCAGCTCTAAACCAAAGAGAATCCTGCAGTATATTCTTGGAGTTATTAATTAAAATAACTGCTGTGTTTAAGAGAAAGTGCATGAAAGCCTTTATTGGGTGACCTTGATACTTGGTGGATATTTTTTGGAGAAAAGGGTTCAATACAATAATCCCCTACTCCACAGCAAGAATGAGAAAATTAAACCCCACAAAATACTGCTGAAGTGTTTTGTTTCGTAGAGGCTCTTTTAATATTGTTTCAGAGCTGTTGTTACACAGGGGAAGACTAATGTGATCCAACCAATTGGCTGCTGAAGATATTTTTTAATGCACTGCTTTGGACACAGTACATATGCTCTGCAAATAAATACAGAATTAGGGTTCCTGTTGGAAGCACTTAGTGAGAATGAGTGATTTGTCTTCGTTATGAAAGGTGTATATATTTCTTCTGTTAGCTGTTTATCAGACTGCTGTTTTTCTGCTTATGGATTCTGAGACGGAATTCATCATTTGTCAGCTTGTGAGCAGATGTCCCAGAGACAACCAAATTGATCACAAGGATGAATTGAACAGCAGTACCAATGTTGGAGGGCAGCTTTTACAAACTGTATCTCTCTCCTGTTCTGACCCCTCCATTCTCCACTAATTTCCAGTCATTAACTGCCCTCCAGAAAGTTACAGGAGGAAAGAAAAACCTGGTTCCCCATGTGTGTATGTGCGTGTGTGTGAGTGTGTAGGCAAGTTCGTTTTTATTTGGAGAAACGCTACTCAGTACAAGACAAAAAGACGTCAAAGACTGAGTCTGTACTGAAGTGTCTCTGCTGCAAACCAGTCTATAATGCCATCAGGGAAGGAACATTTAGTTTTGCTGGCAACTTTTTTTTTTTTAAACAAAACGAAATCCCTACCACGCAGAATTGTAACTCTTTAGGAAGTATTGCTTGCTGTTTTATCAAGCTGATGCTATGATGATTTACTTTGTTGTTTGTTTTGTGTGCATGTCAATGTTTTAGTAAACTTAGTGGCAGGCTAGAGATAACCTGTTACTTGTCAAAATTGACTTTCAAAAGTTTGATTTGTTCTTAGCAGATACAGAAGAGAACTTCTGGAGCTGTGTTGATTACACAGCTATTAAGGCCCTTTCTTGCCAAAAAACCCCTCCTTTTGTGCTTGTGTGCTGTTGAAAATTGTGGGCTGCTGCCAGAGGACTGAAGAGCAAAACACATGCTCCTGAAGAGCCACATGTGGCTTTCAAACCACAGGTTTCTGACCCCAGCCTTAAGTAATTAACAATGGCCTTTGGAATGATGCAGTACTCAGTAAGAATTGTTGAGATAAAATACCTGTCCTTCTTCCAAGAAATGGCAGGGTTTGAAAGCAGACATTCTTTTTTATTGAGACCTAAGAGCAGAAATTTAGTCCTTTGTAACCTCTGTAAATGGACTGGGGAGGGGGTAAGAGGGGTTGTTGTGAAATGTCCTGGTCAGAATAGCAGATGAGGGAGCCCGTTGTGTTCAGTGCTCTACAAACAAGACTGGTCTAAGAAATGTGCTTAGAAAAGGTTGTATGTTTTTCCTTTAGACACCAGAAACATAGTTCCTCATTTCATACAGGCCTGAATACTTTCTGCAGTATGGAACTCTTCTTCCATAATGATTTTCTTCTTTATGCCAAAAAGGAGGTTGATCTGCTTAACCTCTTTGACAACAGTTATATTTCATGTTCTACTGAAGATACACAAAGATAAGGCTTTTGATACAGTAGCTGATGGAGTAAATATACATGGCTAGCAGCTGAGGCACAAAAGGCGTGCATTGTTTGGCATGCCAAGGCCTGATGCCGTGACAGATGGGTAATGTTTGTGGAAGACGTGTTTTTGATGCGGTAAGAAACGTGACAGGTTCAATGCATGGTTCTTATTTCCTCATTTACTGTGAAGTGAAGAAGGGGTTTACATGACAGGGAAGAACATATGTTCCCAGGCTGACATTCAGGTTGCTGCACACTGTTAGCTGCCTTTGTTACCCGTGTATTGGAGAGCATTCATTGCAAATGGTAAATATCACAGGCAAGCTTGTGTGATGCCACAGTTTAAAAATTAAGAGATTTTCATTTTCTGGGTGTGGCTTTTAGGAATTGCATCTGTCCATAGGAAAAGAGACTCCTTCAAGAGGTTTATTTGTGCTGTCTTCATCTGAACTCCAGTTTTCAGGAGGTTAAAAGGAATTACTTTTGAAATTCACACCCCCCCCAGTATTTGCTCTCTTCCAAACACCTCTTTTGCATGTTGTAAAACCTGGAGTTCTGCAAGTAATCACAAGAATCTCTGAGGAGTGGATGTTTTCTTGTGTAGAGAGGGTTGGATGTGGTTTGATACCCACAGAGGTTGCAGAGGAAGAAGCTCATCTGTGATCTGACCAGCAGCGGGGACTCCAGGAGGCTGCTGTGGATGCCAGATTTCAGGACCTGTGTACTTCTTGTTGCTGTAGAAAGGATTCTTGTGTGTACAAGCACTCCAGCTTTCCCCCTTGCCTGCATTTCCAGCTCAACAAATACCTGATTCAGTATGCATTGGATGAACTGCACAGACTGGCCGTAACAGCCCTCTTCACTTCTCCCGGGATCTCCTCCTCTGTTCCTTACATTGTTTTATTTTCCTAGCACAGGTGCTTCATTCAGAGGTTCTCTCAATGCTAGCTGCCTTAATGAATGAATATTAAATTCAGTTTTAAACTATTATCAGGCCCAGCTCTCCCTCAAACTTATATGTATTAATAGCAATCTCTTAAAAAAATGTTTCTAAATTCTAATGCTTTTCTGTTTTTATCACACTGCCAAACTTCACATATTTTGCTCAGATGCCTTCTTTATGACTGATGCTGGCTTTCTCGGAAGTTGAGGGTCCTCAGAATATCTTATGTCCTCTTTTTCAATGTCTCAAACTGGACACTCCAGACTGACACACAGAATTAGTGGAAATTATGGAAATGCAGCATTTAATCTCTGTGCCCTAATTTCCTCTTGTAAAATGCAGATTTATAATAGTTGTCTGTATCAGATGGGAATATGAGGTTGTGAGGATTAATTAGTTAATTTTTAAAAGTAGTTTACACGTGTGTAGTGCCATGTATATACTGATAGAAATTCTTAATCTTGCTGGTTTTTTCCCTTATGTCTTCTACCTTTTGTTACTTAGTTTGACCTGGTTAAAGAGAAAAGAAATTAGTCATCTAACCAAATTCTCCCTGTGTTCTTTCCTATATATCTTAGCTGTTTTTTGCCTTTTTTACTGTTCTTCTTCACCTTACTATCTCAGGACTTTTCACAAAGATTAATAGTCATAGCCAAGAGCTTGGGGTTATCTGAAGTATTCTTGGGTCCTTCTCTTTAAAAGTAAAAATGCTGCTTTTGTTAGAAATTTTGCTGTTGAGTGGTTTATTATTTTATTGATTTCCTTTAGAGAGCAGAATTAGTTGCAGGAGCATCCTCTTAGACAGAAAGTGGTACAATGACAGGCTACATTTTTGCCAAAACCTAATTTTCACCAATGCTTAGGATGCAGTGTGCATAGGAAGAATATGATTTATTGAGAGAAGTCAGCATTTTCAAAAGTTTCTGTGTGGTTTTAGGCAAATGACTTAACCTAGATGTTGCACAGATGATTGCCAACTGTTTGTTCCTGATTTGCTGTGTGGCTTGAGTTGAAATTACAGGATCTGATCTGCAAAAGCAGTGAATTCTTACAGGTCCAATTGTAGTCAATGGGAACTATGTCTTGAACATGAGTGACAAAGTGCTAAACATCCTGAAGCATTGCAAATCAGGAGGCCCAAATTGTTGGTCACTCTTGCATTAACCTTTTTCTGCTTCAATTCCACTTCTGTACCATACAGTTAATAATACCCTTCAGCTGACAGAAGTGTTAAATGTAAGGTTTGTCAATATTTGCAACCAAAGCAAATTCTTGAGTAAGAGGTAGTGAGAAGCTTCTGACATTTTTTGCTGCAATATTTTTTGAATGGGAAAAATACCTTCAGATCTGTTAATTGAAATGTTTTGTCCTGAAAAAAAAAAATTAACTGTTCTTTGAACAGACTGTTCTCATTCTGAGTCAATGTTGCAGGAGTCCCCTAGAGCAAATAGCGCCATGATCACATTGTTATGGACTGTATTGTAGTAGATGCAGATTGAGACCAAGGTAAAATGGCACCTTTTCAGCATTTCATAACTTTGAGAAGTTGACTTTGCAACCTGACAAATACTTTTAACACTCCTCTGAAGTGTTCACATGCATCCTCTTTCATAAAAAATCAAAGTGTCAGGGATCATTTGGAATGCTGGCATTTGTAGTTCACCCCATAATTCTCTGCTATTTCAGCTAACTGAATAAATGGTAACATCAGCATGTTGTCATCTTTTGCATAGTAACACTATGCAGGGAGGAATTTGCTGATGGTCTTTGATACCTTCTGACAGCAGGATAGTGGTGGGAGTTGGGAGTCTCCATGCCGGGCTCCATAGGGAAGCATTTTCTAATGGGCACGGATTCTGCTGTCCTTCCTTCTGCCTTCCCATCTGTACTGTCCTGTGTCAGGATTTTTTCCTGTTTAAAATACCCAACAGAAATGTTCCTGTTGTGGGAAGTTGTTAGACAAATAAGAACGATACAAAAAATTGGGTTTTATAGGTGGGAAATACTGGAATGTCTTTGTAGATGTTGCCTCCAGTGTTGTTTTCAATGTAAATGTCTTCGCTGAAAGATCATGTATTTTGCCAGTTGCAGTAGTTAGTTCTATATGTAATTGTTCAGTCCTGGTGCCACGGTTGTAGTAATAATGAGGAAAAAATGAATAAAGAAGTGAATGGTAATCCCAGATACCGTGCTCCCATCTGCAGAATAGTAACTAACCTCTGTTATGGAAGCAGATGAATCACCCATGCTATTTGGCTTGTTGTTTTGTGGTTTGAATTACTGAGGAGGCCATGCTCAAACATCTTCAGTCCTAAATCTGAAAAAATAGGCAGAATCCAGAGGAAATTATATACCTGAAGGCTGTGTATATTTTCCTAATAAAATCCATGAAATAGCTGTTTAAAATCTCCTTCTTCCCCCTCCCCACCACCATTTGGATGCAGAGATAAGGTGGAGAATAGCACCGTTGCTGGTGTTCATGCAAGAGATTGGAGATTAGGCGTGATTGTTTGTTTTGCCTGTCTATTTTTATATGTGCAAGTTAGTTTTGTACTCAGGAAGGTGAGAGACAGAGAACACCTGTGCTGAAGAGACACCTTTGCCGGTGCACGCTGATTCTGCTCTTCAGAGCCCCAGCTATTTTCATCTTAGACCTCTCCTGAGAAGAAACTGCCAGATGTCAACTTGTTTCAAGTTTTCTCTTTTTTCTTTTTTTCTTTCTTCTTGTTTTTTTTCTTTTGTTTTTTTGTTTTTTCTTTTTAATTTGGCATGGAGTACACCAATGAAAAATTGAATTTGCCCTTCTAATTGTCTTAACCGTCTGTCCCTCTGGAATCCATGCATGAGATTGACTGATGTTTTCTGAGTGAGTTCCACTGAAGTTTGTTACATGAACAAACTCACAACACTAACCATTTTGTTTGTGGTGTGTGAGTGAGGGAGACAGAATGAAGGGAGCAGGGAAGACAGTGAATTCAGGCCTTTAGTCCCAAATATTGACAGTAAAGAATGCTACCTTGCCTCTCCTAGGAGGAAATGATACGTAATTGAAGTACATTAAAAAATACCCATTCATTATGTGAATTTGAGCTATCTTAGGTATTTTCTAATTTGCTGCACTGAGTTTCTGAGTCTTGTTGCATTAATATGTTAAGTGTTTTTGAATCATGCTCTCTGCTAATTGAGAGAACATTTGCTTGGATTCTTGTTTCCTTGGTCAAAGACCTGGAGAAGGTATGTCTTCTTCCATCTGCCTGCAAGATGTAAGCTTTTTTATATACATTTGAGTTTACCATTCCTAGCTTCACTTGGCCAGGTCCTGTAAACCTCATTTTCCTTTTTTTTTCCCACCCCTTTTGAACATGGAGACTTCTGGTCCTCTGCAGAACAAGCTCAGGATGTGCTTAAAGAACTACATAAAAAAGAATATTTTATGTTCAGTTTTCTTTGTCAGTACCATGATACTATTTTGTCCAAGAATTTTTTACTTCCTGAGAGCCTTTGTTTTCACTTTCTACAGGTTTTCCAGTCATAAAACAAAAATGTAGACAAAACTGCTCTTTCAGAAGAATATGATTATGAAAATGGAAGAATTAAGATATAAAGTACACTTTTTCACCATGTTTCTTCTTTTATCCTTTCTTTCAGTGATGAGTTGTAGTATAGGGCCTCTGACTAATTAATACCTCATTGAGACATAAACTTGGGAAGATACTAACAGAAGTGTCTGTGTGAGGAGGACAAGAAGGACTGTTAAAAAATATGGAAATTTTAACATAGGCTATGTTGAAACTCGTACTTTGGTATCTACTTTACTGAATATCATTTACACCAGTCTTCACATGCCCAGTATTGTACTGAGATTTGTGTAATGAAGGCCTAAAATAACAGTGTTCAGACTTAGCCTTGAGCTGGGACATACAATACTGCTTTCTTCAAATTTAGGAATATAATAATAATAAATGAATGGAGCCTCAAGAAGATCTGGAGTTTCTCAAGTAAGGCTTTTTGAAGGTGTGTCTTGGCATTTATTATCTTAATCTACTTACAAGACCTCTGAATTCAGGGGTTGTAATTGCAAAGAGTAGCTTGTTGATAGTGTGTGATTGTAGTTCTGCTTATACCCACATGCACAGGAATTGTATTTTATAATAGGCAATAATCTGTAGTATAAGATGTGGCTAAAATTACATTGTTCTTTGAAATTCCCTTGCTTCTTGTTTCGTCTCAGTCTGTGAGGCCATCTGTCTCAGCACACAGAAATTCCTAGCCTTCCTAAAATAGTGTGGAATGACTAGTCATGCCCCTAAGATAGCTAATGAGTCTTTTAGTCTGAAATTTCATGTAATAGCTGTGGCTGCTACCTTCTCTAAGTGTACTAAGTGTACTAAGCGACTAAACCTACAGACTAATTTTTTTTAAAGGTTATTTTGAACACTGATGGCATGAAGATATTCAAATAACAAAACATCAGTAGCACAACTACTACCTCTAGGAATATATCTGTACTTGGTGTGGGTTAGTCTAATTATTTAGGGTATAAATGGTCCAACTCTTTTCAAGATATTTATAAACCCCGGGGGGATTTTTCTTAAACACCTTCTGCATGTGGCAGAGTTTCTTTACAAGACAGTGATCTTGAATTAAGAACACTCCCAAGAAACTGAACTGATGCTCCTTGCAGCTCTGCCATTAGCTCTTGAGAGACAGGCATAATCCCTTGTGCATGCATTGCAACCTATAGCCCTTTGCATTTTCCCTGTAAAGGCTTCAGCTCTTCTAAAAACATAAATTAAATTAGCATGTGTGCACCCTTAAACAGTCCAGACATGTAAAGCATAATTCTCTTGCTGAGAAAATGATCACCACAACATTGAAAGAGCCTAGTGTCTCCCAGCAATCTCCCAAGGACATCTCACTGTGGCACGACCTTTTCAGGATAAATGGGATTTTAAATTCAGCCTTTTCATTAGCGTCTTTTCTGTGTATTATGTCTTGCAAGTTGGAGAGAGCTTTGAAGCTGTGAGTGTTGTGACAGTGGCTATTGTTTCTGTGTGTGCATTGTTAATTGTAATAGCAGGAAATGTGCAAGCTATATCAAAACAAGTGAAAATAGGGCAGAAAGGGGAGAAGCTTGAAGAGAGGAAACTTCAAAGTGAATGTGAACAGTAAAGGTGCAAAACCTGCAATTATTCTTACAGAGGAGTAAAACTAACAAATTGAGTTGTGTACCCCCCATAAGAGAGTAATATGGAAGCATTAGCAGCTGAACTATCTTCATTCCTGAAACCCATTTTGCTCTGAAGGGAGTATTTAATTACTCAGAAGAGGCTAACAAGAGCGAGCCATTGATCTCAGTAAGATGCTGAGCAATGGCTGAATGCAGAAAAGAGGTAGTATACATATCTGAAATACTGCGTTCCTCACAGAGTCCCACTGCATACTTAGTACCAGCCATATTTTTGTAGTGAAATAAGAAAAATTAGAATCATGAAATAAGTAGTTGGAATAGGCCACTAAGACTTTCTGCTTGCCATATTTTGGGAAAAGAGATAATGAACCAAAAATTACTCGCTGATTCAAAGGAAGCACACCAGAGGATCAAAGCAGACTAAGAGAGCAAAATGTTATGATTCAGGAATTGTACCCCTACAGACTGGAATAATGTTATTATTTTGATTAAGATAAAAGGAGGTGCTTAGGGAAAAGCAGATTTTTTTTTTTTTAGAAATGGCCTAAAAGTACCTGAAAGCATTTTAAGTCAACTATACTAAATAGCAAAATTGTAGCTCAAATGTGACATGAATTTGTGAATAATAGAGTTACAGTTTTTTTAAGCTTTTCTTCATTTCTCATCTGAGTTTCAATTTCTGTGGGCTCAATGAAAATGGTGATATTGAAAGGGCACAGTGCTTCTTGAAGGCTAAAAATAAGTGAGAAGAGCTGACTGGTATATTTAAGCAATGCCATCAGTTTTTAGAAACATTGTCATTTAAATTGAAGGCCAGTTATAACATGCTTCTTTTCCCCCTCTTTTTTCTCCCTTTTTGTTTTCTGGGTGAGTTATACTCATAAAGTGAGTAACAGGGAGGTATAATATGAAGGCTGCAGCAGATGTCCAGAGGTCCATTTGGGTAGGCTTGGACAAATAAAATCTTTAATTATATAAAACAGGTAAGTTCAGGGGGGTGGGGGAGGGAAGGGTTTTGTTTAGATATTTAGGTTGAGATTTTGTAAGGGTGTGTGCGAAGGGGGAGAAAAAGTGCATATTCTTGCTTTCTAATTCTGAAATTGACTGAAGCAGCATGTTAAAGTCTATCTACATGATGTCACTTGGAGAATCACTTCACAAGGTTTAAATGACATTATTAAATGGTTAAATCCCCATCACAGAAATGCAGTATTAAGAAAGGGAAATAATCAGAAAGACAAGAAAATGGAAGTCAGGACTCTGTTCTACATTACATTCTGGTAGTTTTTCCACTTTTATATGGAGTTCTCACAGTTAAATAGAGATTAGTAGTACCACAAAAATGAATGAATGATGGATGAATTTTAAAGTATTGCTTTTCCTATTTGTTTCACTCCTCACTGAGTATGTTTCCTAGTGACTTACAAATATCTAAATGAATTTTGAGAGAAACTGGGTGGAGAGGGGAAGATGTTCTAAGCACCACTGTGTTGCATGTTTGGCTAAAGCTGAGATTTTATTTCTTAATGTCCATGATTCATTTAACCAGATTCCCCTTATTAACACTAGTTTCCAGCAGTCAATTACAGTTTTGCTGTGTGGGATCCATTAGTTAGATTTGATATCAACCCTCCCATTTTTCTCTCTTCTTGTTTATCTGCCTTTTTTTGCCAAATGAACAAAATTTCATGCGCTTACTAAGAAATTCTTATTCTCTGTCCCTTTTATGTGCAACATCTTTGCTGTATTTCTTAGTTGTTGATTGTGTAAAAATTTAAAACTTACTGCCTTATTAGGGGGTTTTGGCAGCAACAATAAGAGATAAATCATGAAGAAGATTAGGGTAAGAACAATACCAGACAGAGATGCTAGAAGAATTGCATGAATGGAAAGGAGAATTTGCTGAGATGTGAGACAAAAGAAAAGTACATGCCCTGCACTTGTATTGGAATATTCATGCTGGTGGCTGGAGCTGTAAACATTTTCCTAAATTTAAAATGAACCTATATGTGCTACTGGTATCAGCATTTGCAATCCAGGAGTATTTATAGAATGATTAATAGCTACTGTATTTAGTCCTGAGTATGCAGTGTTTTCCCTCACTCAAACAATGCTATTCCTGGCTATGCGCATGCCTCCTTCCAATGCAGAAGGAGTTTAGATCCTAGGCCGTGTTCTTGATACAGCAGAGAGCACATTGCATCTTGTCACTTGTGTGTGTTATGTTCCGTTACGTTCTCTCATAAACTGTTTTTATGGTGGGAGTTAGGGTCTTCATATGTTGGCTGCTCCCCATTTTAATTGGTTTTATTTGCTATCATAACAGTCTTATCTCTGCTGCATGGATAATATTTGGAGATCGGAATTCAATCTCAGATACCCAGTGTCATGCAGCAATTAAGGGTTATTTGATAGTTCTGTCTGTGGCTCAGGTACCAGGGAACTCTTGTCTCTGGTTGACAGTCATTATAGCAACGTAAAACATTCCTCAGGGGAAATCTGGATATGGAAGGCTCTCCAAATGGAAATGGGTTGGAAAGCCTGGGCAAAGTGCAGTTCGAGCTCTAGTGGTGGTTCAAGTCATTGACTGTTTGCTAATGACTATGCAGTTCAGGTGTGGAAGAAGTTTAATTATTTCTGTTACTGTGTTCGGTGAAGGAATAAAAAAAGCTTCTGTCTCCGTGACATGGGTGCTTCTGTGCACTATGAAGGAGAACATTAAATGTTTCAGTGTTGCTTTTCTCATGTCTATTATAATCTTTCATATGAGAACTATGTAACAAACATGCTGTGTGTATTGGAATACTGGGCAATTGTAGTCTAACAGCATAAATCAAATTAAAGGCAGTTGCATCTCCCCAGGTGATTCACTGGTTTATTAAGTAAGGTAGTCACTTTTATTTTGTTGGGGTTTTGGCTTTTTTCCCCTGCTATGTGTTGAGAGAAACAAAAACATTTCATAAAGAATCTGTGAAAGGAACATGACACTTTACATAAATAGAGTTTGTAGTGACTGTAGCATTTCTTTATCTCCTCTTTCATATCAAGACTGCTTCTCAGTTTTGCCTGCCTGTCGTAGGGAAAGATGAGGTAGATATACCAAGGGTTCTTTTCCTTAGGCGTTTTAATTGCTTATTTTGCCTAATAGGTGGATTAACTATTTTGAAGCCTGCTTCTTTCGTTCTTACCTAGGTAGATGAGGGCAGAGGCGAAAGAATAACAAATGGGATTGCTAAGTGGAGCACTGATCAATAGAGAGTGCTGTCCATTTGGGTAATGGACATCTCTGTCATATCAGCTGTTAAGGAATTCAGCTGAGATGGGCCCCCATAGATCTACAAACCATACACCATCCAATACAACAACCATTACTCTACACCCTGAATACAGGGAGGAGATAAATCTCAGGACCTCTGTCTTTGAGATTCTAGCTGCTCTCATTTGCTAAATTTACTATGTTTCTCCTTTTTACTTTGAACCATCTTTATCTTGGAGGCAGCACTTTTTTCTTGGAAGAAAAGATACATTCACAAACGTGTAACAAGACCCTCATGCTTTTTTCTTTTTTTTTTTTTTTTTTTTTTTAATAGAATCGCTAGCTCTTCAGTTCTGTTGTAGCCAAGAAAAGTAATGGTTTTATTTAAGCAGACTGACAAATTATCCTCTCAGAGCAGTTGTTAGCACCTAGTGTGACAGTGTCTAGTGACTGTTCAGGAGTCCACTTGTGTCTTAAGGTGGTGGCTACACCTACCGAGTTTTTCCAGCTGGAATCTGTCACCTTTGGTGAAGTACATAAGCTTCAGAGATAGCATAGGCAAAAAGAGATAGGCTGTCAAATGTGATGTTCATCACAGAAATCCTTCCCTGTTCATCAGTGGTGATATCTTTTGGAATAGCACTCTCCATGGCCTCTTTGCACTGCACAAGGTCCAGGCAGAAGGCTGAACAACACAGTTTTGTTCTGACACTCCCCATCTTGTGGAATTTTCTAAAAGTCCATGCTCCAGTATAGTTAGGTCAGCTCATGAAGATCTCACAGCAGAAAGGTTTCCCTGGAAAACAACCAAAGACTTCCAAGGTGAGAAAACATATCTGTATCTCCTCATCCTGTAGGTTAAATAGTTATATCATATAATCGAACCTTAAGCAGTTTAAATAGTTTGATGTCAGCATAATGCCAAAAAGGTGGAGTTAGTGTATTTTGTGTTAATTGTAATACATTGTTTTAATTTCGCTCATGCTTCTTGATACATTTTGATGTAGAACATTTAATTTTCTGTGTACTCTATCAATGATATGTTGTAAAGACCTCTGGATTAGTCTTTACAATTTAGCTGGTGTGCATGAAGAGCTGAACACAATATGTGGTTTTATTTGTTCTGCACCGAGGAGTTGAGTCTAAAAGAGCTTTCATGAGCTTTACACTTGCATTTCTGTTCAAATCCTTCCATCATCTGCGTTACAAGTTATGGAGTTCTGAAAATGTGATCTTTTTTTTCTTTTGCTTTAATGCTTTCTAGGTAAAATTAGTTATTCTGAAATAGTCTACAGTAACTGATGTTTCCTAGATCCATTCTCAAATGTAAACATTGCTATGAAGAGTAGACTTTGACTGGGCAGTAATTTTCAGCACTGCTGTTTGACTGTTTGTGAGGTTGTTACCCAAAAGGCAAGAGTGATTTTACCTATCAAACATCCTACATATGCCAACAGGCCGCTCAGTTTCAGACAGGGTTCCTCACCAATAATTGTCCCATGTAATGTTCACACTCTGTTGCTTTGGTTTTTAAGTTTACCTTCTAAAGACCAGCAAATTCCTTATGCCCCTTTCTACAATAATTTTTCTTATCCAGGACTCCTAAAACAAATCTGTCCCCATACTCCATACCCCCATGTCCTGAGCCTACTCGATACACTAAGGGTATACTAAGGATGCCTAAGTACCTGTTTGCCATCGCTGTATTTCTTAGCTGTCCCTGAGTTTGAGTAGCCTTGCTCACTGTTGTTACTTACATTATAGGAATGTGGCAACACACTTGAAAAATAATAAAAATTATATGAACAAAAATGGTTTCCTAGCATAACAAATTTAAGATTTTTGATCTCACAGAACGCTGGGAGTTCTTTCCTCTGACATGCTTTTAAGGTCCAGGGATTATGTGGAAGCACATTCTGAAAAGACAACCTTCTTGGGATTTTTCTCTTGCTCACTGTATTCTCTGTCCCTTTTGCTGAAGGATGCAGTTTTGTACATTCGATATGCATTGTGCATATTACACTCTCATTTTTAAAACTGTTTCTACTCAAAATGGAACAGAAGGATGGTGTTGTGGGTCCTTTGGCTAGAATAATGTTGAAAATAATTTATTTTACTTTGCACTCGGTAGCAGACTTCATGCATAAGCTTGGCTAAACCACTTATTTTTCTGTTCCTTAATTTTCTGTCTGGTGAAATAGAAATTACACTAGTTTATTCCATCCCCCACCAGTAGGGTGGGACAGTTTATAGATGCTTGTGGTAATTGAATGCTAAATATGACACTGGAGCTATCCAGATACCCAAATGATCTTAAATATGTGATACTGAAGAGACAGTCCCAACAAAAATCATCCCTTTCCCACAGCAGTAAGCAGTATTTTGCAGTACTGAGCCAGAGCTTTTGAGTTTTAAATTATGAAATGTCTTCATTTAAAACAAAAACCCAAACAAGAACCAAACAAACATGCCTCCATGTTTCTCTGCCCCCCATCCCTAGACACACCTACCTCCAAGCCCCTTAACCAGATAACTCAAACTCGGCTAGTAAAATCCAAACACTTCCTCTTGTTAAAAAATATGGAGAAAGTAAGATTTAGGCTAAATTTGTCTTGGAGTTAGACCCCTGCAATGATTTCATAATGAAGAGACGAATGGTGCTAAAGACACACTAGAATACTTACACTGATTTTTCTCATGAAAAACATGATATCCAGTAAAAATTGCCTTTCCTTATGGTTTAGCGTGTGGATTCAGTGGAGTATAAAATAGGAGTAATAAAAGTGAGATATTTGTGTATGTGGTTTTGGCCTGTTTTTCAGCTGAACTGGAGTATATTTTTCAGCTGAGTGCAATGCTGTTTTCTAAGTAATATGCATCTACTTCTGCAGTGCCACTCCAGTAAGTAAGTTTAATAAGAGTTTGCACATAAAAAAAGAGGACTTCTGCATTGTAATCTGGAAAACAAAGAAGCATGCAAGTAATAAATCCAGGTGTGAAAACAAGATTTTACATGTCAACATTATATCTGTAAGTTTAAATTATTGTGTGTAATCCTGTCTTGGGTGCTATTTAAAGCATGCATGAAAGGTGTTTCTTTTAGTAATAATATAAATGGCAAATATTAAGCTTTTTTTTTAATATTACCATGGGAATTATTACTGATCCTTATATATATTACAGAATTTATTTTCTAAAGGAGAATTAACAAGTTTAAATGTAATCCCTCTTCTATTATTAAGACCTATTTATATTGACAAAACCAAATATATGGCAGAAGAACCAAGAAAAATATGACTATTAAAAGCATAAAATCTCCACATTGGGAATTCAGACTTGAGTTTTCATTGTGAATCTTAAAAGGAGTCCTAAATACAACTATTTAAAAATTCAATTTAGATTTATATGCCTGCATTCCATCTTACCTTAGCTCAGCTGCAAAATAAAATCATTATTATAGTTTTATTACAGCTAAGCATTTTGGAGGCATTTGTGTGATGTTCTTCTGCAAGTGCACTTAGAAGAGGCTGCAGATAAATTCACTTAATGATGACTGCAGTGCAAAATCAAAAAGTTTTTTGTTTACCTTGCAAAGCACACTTGCTCCATGCAGCATATAGCATGAAAATTATGACATGTCAGTATTCTTTGCTTTGCTGTGCTGTTCAATACATTCCTGTAATTTATGGAATGCTGCAGTTGTCTTTTTTTTTTGTTTGTTTATCAGTAGCTTCCCATAGCAAGGAAAGATCTATTTAAAATTCAAGACTTCATTGTGAGAGACCTCATGTTACCCTTTATCAAAGCAGTCTCCCTGTAGTGATGGTTTGATGTTATTATTGGGTGACAGTAGCAGATTTGGGTCAACCAGTTTTATTTGCTTATAAGAATATTTTCCAAAATAGAATAAAGTAGCTCTGATCATGATCCTTGGGAACGTACACCTTTCACAGGTTAATAAATACTACAAGAAATCCTGTTTTCATTCCAGTGTTTTTATTCTATTCATGCTTTCCCTTTTCAGTTCTGTTCTCCTGAGAAATAATGTTCCATTTACCTTATTTGGACTTTCAATTGTCATTTTTATTCTTAAAAAAAATTAAAAATGGAAAGGACCGCCCATGCTTATTTGTGATAATGTGCTGTTCTGTGGAGTCAAATTTTGATAGAGTAGGAATAGGAAAAAATTGGGGAAAATTACTCAGGAAATTATTCTGGAGGTGTCATCAGTCTCAATGTTTGGGTACATTTTAGGGAACTTAATTGCACCAGTGACCGTGAAGCCTAGGCTGTTCTGATGACATCAGAGGTCACTTGCTGGAGCATAATATTTTTGCTGTTTTTGGAAAGATGATACTCTTGTTGATGGAAGTGAGCAGAGTTTCCTCCAAAATCCGTTAAGTGTTTATCTGTTGCGTGCAGGACATGCTTAATGATTAATGACACAAGTGTTGTTTTTAGGAGCTCCAGTTCAATGTATGTGACCTACCAGTTGCATGTGCTAACTTCAGTGTTTAACTTCCATGTCAAGTGCTACTGACTCTTTATCTTCTGAGTGCGTAGAACAACACTGTGGAAGAAATAAAAGCAATGAGAAATCTTTAATCTTTAATGTGCTATAGCTGACAGTGGTGTTCCACAAAGGAAGGTGACAAAAACTCCAATGCTCTGAGAGCATAGCTAGCTACAGGAGAAAAGAAAAATGTCCAGAGAATTTAAGACTTGCTGTTTGTGTGGTAAAGGATGGTAAACTGAGTAAAAATGGGTCCAAGAATTTTAGATGTCTCCAGGTTTGTAAAAACAGGAAATCTGGCTATTGCCATTTGTGGCCTTAGTACCAAGTGCAGAAGAAATACTGGTTTTGCCAGTACTTACTGAGCTTGTGGATATTTCTGCCTCTGTGGCTTTTTGTGGCAGGGGGGAGTGGGTTGAATTGATTGAGTTTCATTTTTTAATATGTCTGCTAACATCCTTTTCTTAACTTCATAAGGTTTATTTTAAACTGGGCTAAAGCACAGCAGATTCTGAGGGTCTCAGCCTCTGGCAGCCTGTGTTTACATTTGCCCCTCATGACTGTGAAAAAAGGTTTGCTTGAGTATTAGTCCCAAGGCAGTGGTGTTTACTGAAGTCTGTAGCTGAGTTGTGAACTGCCCCATTCCTCTCAGTTGTGATACAATTAAATTGTAAGATCTGCTGTGTAGAAGAAGGAGTCACTGTTAGAGAAGCAAGTCTGTCAATTCTGAAGAATTTTTTTCAGTCTTTGCAATACACACTATGAACTTTTGCCTTTCAAGATGAGAAAGAGACTCCCAAGCACTGCATCTGCAGCTTTCAGGAAGTTTAGGATGCTTGTGATATTTCAGAGTGTTCCTTGATTCAACGTGGAGCAAAAAACTGCCTTGATTCCTATGCCCTTCCACCATCCCTGCTGGGAGGCTGGGAGTTCAGTGTGCACTGGCTCTACAGCTTCGGTCACATCCTCCCGCCCTCCAGAAAGTTTGCTGTACTGAGAAATTTCATCAGAGCTCAAATTTAAAATACATGCTACCAATTTGTGTCACAGTTCAGAGTCTGTTAATATTCACAGTGAAAATCTATTATGTAGCAGTACAGGCTTGATTGCTTTCATGTCTGAGCTCTTAGAAACTAAAATTCTAGGACAGCCCCAAATATCACATTCTAATGAGATGTTTCCAGTCTAGGAGCATATAATAGCCTTTTAAAACACACTCTTTAGTATAAAAAATTATCTGCTACTTTTAAACTAATGGCTATGGGTTTAATTCACCTTCTCTATACAGTCTGAGTTTGATTGAAGACAATGAGTCAAATTCTCTCACGTTACTAAATCTATGCATTAGAATACTGTAATTGGGGGAGTTCGCAGTAATGTGCCTCTCTTAGATTGATATCACTGTAGTAATTGAAAATGTTGAAACAGTAAACAATTTAATTAAAAAAATTATTAGGAAAAAATGCAATGCCTCAATATCTGATTTGAGTAGTGGTAGCAAAATTTATTCCTGAAGCAGTGATATTTTATCCAGAGTTTGGTTTATTTTAGAGGCATAAATTTAACTGGAATGGAACAGTATTTTGTTCTGGTGGATATGGCTATGAATATTTTTGCAGTATAAGCCATTTCATTCTAGAGAGAATGTTTTTTATATTTCTTAAACGATGAAGAAATTGATGTAGAGGAGGGGGCACCTGTTGGACTTTTCTATAAAATACTGGTGCCAAGGGCAACTTTATAGTACTTGCATATTCTGTGACTTCTGACACAAGCATTGCAACAAGCATCTAGCCCCTGTAGTTTATTTCAGATAATGATCAGTATGCTAGGAAAAATGTTTGCATTTTTTTCAAAGTTTTTCAGCTGTGCTGGCTGTTAGATAATTATGCATATGAGTATTTTCATCAAATCATAATTTTTGATCATAGAGGGAAGTGATCCACCAGTGTGGTTCTCTAAACCTTTTCCAGATGCAAAGTGCTCAATATTCGAACAGTGTAATCGCATTTGTAAGTGCAGATATCAAAATAGAGAACATAAAATATGACTGACCAGAAATTTTATCAGGAATCACAAGTGTACGGAGGGAAGGAAACACATGAATGCATTAAACTTTAGATAGCATATATGGAAGGTAGGTAGATGTGCTGCTCTAACTGCACCTGACTGAAGTTAAAGGGGTTATTTCATCTCATTGTGGTGTTGGCATTTCTGCAGGTGTGGCTACACTCCAACCTGCATCTCTGTTTTTAAAAATACTACTAAGTGCATGAACTAACCCAGGTGATACTGAGGAATTAGTGGCTGCATACTGGTTTAGGCTGGAAGGCTGGAGGAATATTCCTTTGCTAAAGAACTGGAAGCAGGGACTGAACGAAAGGTCTTCTTCATCTGACTCAGCTTCAACATCTCATCATTCACATGGTCTATTCACAACAACAATATTACTGAAACAATTAGGCAGCTCTAATTCAATCATATGAAAGAAGACCATATACAGGCAGGATTAAAGTTATTGGCTGTCATATTACTTCTTAAAGTCAACTCTTTTAATTATGATTTTCAGGTAAGAAGAAAGGTATAGTACTCTGGTGTTTCAGCAACACAATTCTAGTTCTTCTGCTTGCTTATGCTTACAGTACATTTATTTAAGATGGTTGAATTTGTGAATTGTGTTAATAAGATTTTATATGCTGTTTTGACTGAGTTCTTTCTGTCACAGGAAATGTTCTTTCTGAACACTGTGGCCCATTCTTGAACCAGTTTGCATCTTTTATGTTTAGACTACTGATGTTACGCTGACCACCCCAATTTTTTTTATGTAGCCCCTTAGCAAACAATTAATGGTATGATGTTTTGAGATTAAATTTATTTTGTTTACAGGTTGTATTAGAATACACAAAATGGCATCTTAAAGCTGAATTAAAGTGCTTATTTTTGTAGATAGGTAAATCCTGGTTTCAGTGACACTGGTGTATGTAAGATGGACAGCAGATTCCTTTGGAAAGAGGCCCTTCATCCTTGTTTCTCCTGTCCAGTTCTGTTCTTCAGAGGCTGGGCTGTTCTTAACTGCAAAGGCGTAAGGTGTTTGCATCTGTCTCAGCAATCACAACTCTTGTTAATCAACAATCTTGTAAGTAAAAATAAAAAAGCCTGAAATTAAATAGAAAGTGAAGTTTTTTCCAACTGTGACATGAAAGAAGAAAAAAAAAAATCTTTAAATATTTTTAGTGCTTATGAACTGCAGGGAGTAAGTTTGGTACACAGGCAGTGCACTGAAGGACAGTTTAGGAAGTCTGCTAAGAAAGCATGGAGACTAAGCTAAAAACCTTATGTTTTTATTTCCCATAAACATGATAATAGATCAGAGTGCTATTGTAGGAAAAGACAGGAATGGAAAGAAATTCCAGAACACAAATTAGGGTTGATAATCTGCATAAGTCTTTATATTAATGCTTAATAAATACTCAAGAGAAGGAAAGTGAACCCAAGTTTATCTCTCAAGTTTGTTTATGCTTTTCTTAATTACGGTGCTTTGAAGTTACTTAATTCTGAGCATGCATACACTATTCAAGAGTGACTCACTAATTTTGAGCTGCTGGTGTGCAAAACATTAGAGCTTTTAAATTGCAGAAGAAACTTGTGTAATTTGTTTCAAAGTGGACAATTCAGCATTTTGGAACTAATTCTTTATTATCTTTACACATGTGAATGTCTTCTTTGTCTTCAAGCCCCACATAACAGAAATTGCAGATTTAGTCAAGGGCTCTGTGCCCTTGCCAAATGAAATCTCAGGCTATTTTTGTAGCTTAAAAATATTTTAAAAAATATTCCAATATATTTTTTGTAACTTCCTTTTTTCTATGTTTACTGAAAACCAAATAATTTATAAATTGCCATGTAAGGAAATCCCTTTTTCTACACTATGCTTTTGCTCATCTCTTTCCTTTTATTTCTAATAGTTACAATGAACATCTTTACTCCCCTTTAGAGCCAATTTTTAAAAGCATTCCTAGGCTGTCGAACTGTAGGGTATCCTGAACTCTGTAAGTGACTTATGCCTTTGACAGCCTATGTCAGGACTGTAGGAATTGGCACTATTTAACTAATCTGAAACCCCTCTCTTCATTCCTTGTTTCTGTCCACTCTGAGTCCAGACATAGGTTCTTGAAAATCCAGAATGTTGTAACTTTAAATGACTGTGTATTGGATTTACTGTCTTATAAGAGTTAAAGAACTTAGTGGGGGAAGAGGAGAAATAGGGAGATATATTTATTTAATTTTGTCTGTAATCCCTAACAGTCCATGCTACCTGTATGAATTGTCATTCGCCAGCCAGATGTAAAAGCAGCTCTGTCCTTCCTCATCTACATACAGACTAAGTAGCAAGTCTCATTTGTTATTAGAAAGGGATTTATTTCAATGAAGGAATGAAGCAGGGGGTTGGCAGATAAGGGGTACTTAAACCCTTGGAGCATTACAGCAAGCTTGTAGAATATGGGCATTGAGCATGATAAGCTTTGCCTTCTTTGTTGCTGATAGAGCCTTGCTGAGAAAATACTATGTGGCCTGGTCTGTGGGCTTCTTTCATGCTTCTCTGGAAGCATCGATCCTTGCAGAAAGCCTGGTCTGCAGGTGTACTACTGAGATTTCCTTCTGCTTACCTTTGAAAACAAGGACATGGCGGCTTCCAGTGACATAATCCATGGCATATGTTTTGCATTCACACATACACATGCAAACACTTGGCCTTTTTTTTAATGTTGCATCTTGTTTTGGGACTTACAGGAGATTTCTTCATTGCAAAGCTCTCTGTGTGGTAGGCAAATTTAAGTGACTGATAAAAACATATGACGGCTTGATCCTTATGAAAAAGGGAATTCATGCAAGTGCCTTTTGACTTTCCATAGTAGTCTCAGAAACATGGTAGCTGACACAATTCACTTCCTCTACCATGTCAAAATCAGACATGCTTCAATTGACCTGTGCAATGAGCCTTTACTGTCACTCACGTGGTTGAGGTAGGATGAGCATATTTCTAAAAATCTAAATTTCAAGCTCCAAGAAAAATTTAAAATACCAAGCTTCTTCTCTTTGCACCTTCCCTATATAGAAAGTAACTTTTTTTTTCTGATTGTGGAATGGGAAAAACCCCTGGATATTGCATTTGTGTAGGGGCAACTGGATTTAGTGTTTTGTTTTTGAAAAATGGATGAATCTTCTGAGGGGATGTGCTTGGGTAATGGCAGTATGGAAGGTAATATTAAGCATGTTGGTACATAAGTTAGCCCAAGCGATTAAAAAAAGGAAGGACTGGCATGAGTTTTACAAAAAGATGTTCAATAGAAGTGCATTGCACAAGCTTAGGGCTGTTACGAAGCTAATTTAGACATTTAACATTCCTTAGAATTATATGTGTATATGTACTGTTGTGTTAACAGTACTTGTTCAGTTTGAAAAGTACGATGGCTACAGTCAGTTGCTGTTATTTTTAGTTCAGACCAACATTTGTTAATGTTGAGCAAATTCCTATAACTGATTGTGTGTCTTTGCCGTCCTTCTTTTTCAAAATAGCACTGGTAAGACATCTTCACAGATAATATGTTTGTATTCTACTTCACCTAGTCCACCTACTTCAAATACCCAATAAAATACATGTGCAAATGTTAGTAAGTGTAGAAATAGGATAAAATAATATCTAAAACCACTTTGTACATAAAGGCAGGAGTCATTTGATAATATCAGAAAAATAAGAGACAATATCTATTTCAGGTTGTGTCATGTGTCCTTTAATGTATTTAATTTTAAACGGGTATGCTTAAGTATACGTATGTTCTCTAAATATTTTTATCATGTCTGTCAGCCACACTGCTACCGGAATTAAATAATGTAGCTATGGAGAAGCTTCAGATATTGGACAAAGCCATGCATTTTTTAGTCACATGTAAGAAATTTTACATAATTTTAGAGGTTTTGCTGGTTTCTCATGAGCTTACTGTAATTGGATTTGTGGTAACTGAAATAAATAATAATAAAAATCTCCAATATCTTTTAATTATCCAGGGATTAGAAAGTGATGTTTTTGCTGCACCATGGAAACTTCTAGCTGCAAAAGGTTACAAGAAATCAGACTTTAAATTTGTTATTTTTTCATGACAAAGTTAGGCTGGGTTCAACACTAAAGTAATGTGGAATTATTTCTTTTCGTATTTGGAAATAAAGACAAATTTCTCTGGTGGTTTGAAGCTACTCAAAGACTTGAAATGTAGGGAAAGATACAAGGGCTGGGATTGATGGACAGGCCAGAAATGAAGTACTCAGAAATGAATGGTGAATCCAATTAGCTGCACCAACATGACCACCACGTATGTAAATAAGCGGCCAAGATTTGGAGAACAACAAGAGTATAATGCAAATCAGAAATTAACTAGAAAATGCAATTTGCAGAAATTGATGAAAGTTTTGTGGGTTTTTTTAAATGACTTTGCCTCAAAGTAGTTTTGTCTTTTGTTGCTGCAAATATGGGAAGGATTTCTTTTTTATCTGAATTCTTCTTCTGTGCTCCCTCAGTACATCTAGGTAGGTTTTCCTTATAAACTACAGTTTTTAAACCAGCTTACCACCTCCTTATAGCTAAATATTTTGAAGTGTGTGCTCTATGGCCCATGGTGTGGGCCAGAGACTTGGGAGGAGGGGAAACCAAGGTCTTACTCAGAAACATAAAAACATTATGATTACCTGTGTAACTATCCTGCTATAGCTCATAATTACTCATGCTATGGAGCTGGAATAAAAGTGAACTTTTAGGAGAAGTGTCATGAACCCCACCCATCGTTTATCACTGTCAAAACTAGATTGGGTGAAGTTAGGTTGAAAAAAATGTGCTTTAAACCACCTAAAAATTACCAGAGTCAGGTGGTAACCTTGGCAAGAATGCTCCTGGTAGCACAGCGGGGCAGGTCGGCGGCAGTCACTGTGGTGTGGAGCACACAGAGGAAAAAGGCCTTTGTACCTTCATGAGGGAAGGTCTTGTGATTTGAGCCATTATCTTGAACCTGGTAATCGGGGCCAGTAATACCTCATGTGGTCTGTGTCTGTGAAAGCTGTCTGTAACAGTGCATATCAAGAACTGAAGAACAATCTCTTGGTTTATTCCATTTATAGTAGTTAGTGACAAGCCAGCTGTGGAATTTGCAATCTATATCAACTAGCCCATACAGAGAAGGATAACCCAGAGTACGTTCCAAGAGAGCAGTTATTGTTGTAATACAGTGACACTGTGATTTATGAAACATCTGACAAATATGCCACTGAAGAAGTCTGTTCTTTGTATCTGTCTTTTGTGCTTACTTGTGTTGTCCTGGTGACATCTTGTCCTTCTACCTCCTGAAATACTTCTGTGCCATGTTGGAAATGCATGGAAGGCACCTCCTTCTTTCCAAGAAGGAAAAAACAAGCTATGAATGAGAAATAGAGAGAGACTGGGTAAGTGAGTCACTGTGCTTTGTCACAGTTGCACTCATTTTATCACACCTGACACAAGCTGAGCAGTACTTAAGAGTTCAAAGGAGAAAACCAGTCCTTACTCTGGTATCATTTAGTTTCGGTTCCAGAGCTGCTATAATATTAGAATGCTTCTCAGGCATGGCCTTTTTTTGTTTATTTTTGCTTTCAAAGAAAATATCCAAATGGTTCTGTTTAAGCAAGATGCTGTTTTTCTTTAACCCCAAGCATTTTTAGCAAGTCTGTGAAATAACTGTGGCACTTACTTAAGATCTTAATTTCACTTTTAAGAGGTACACTCATATATTATTCCTCTTTTTTTTTTTTTTTTGGTGTTACATGCTTTTCCAGGAATGCCTGTGTTTTGCCAAAAAATAATTACCTGGCCAAGTTTTCTGACAATATATATATTTTTTTTTTAAAAAGTATATAAGAAACCCCTGACTTTGGTGTCTCTGGCATGTATTTTCTCATAGTATCAAACTTACATTTTCTTTTGTGGAACTTTCCTCTGCTTTGTTTCTGTATCACACCTGAACTACACACAAGTCTTTCACAACAGTGGGTGAAATTAAATAGACAAAGCCCTACCCACAGAGTCCAGTCACACAACAGTAGTGCTCCCATTGTCTCCAAAACTGAACCGTGCCCCAGACCCTTTCTGGACTGAAAAGGCCACCTGTTGGTGAATGGGAAAAAGATGAGGTAGTTCTTTGGAAGATAACTGTGCCAAGGCCCTGTGATTTTAGTAGTTTGTTTTTTTTCTAAATTTGTCACAAAAGCACTTGAAATTTGCATGAAGAAAATAAACAGGAGCTCTTTGTGCAGTAATGATATGTATATGTAATATGTAAATGGTGATGCCAGTTCCTTTGTAAAATACTCGAGTTGTATTAGTGAAAGTGTTAAGATCAAAGTATTATTTTTATTACAAGTCTGGTGCCTAAGGTGACTTCAGTAAAATAGAATAAAACGGATTCTTTTTCCCTTACCATTGTTGAAACTTCAATCACACTTATATTATTATTCCTGTAGCCTGTATAGACACTCAGTAAGGCTTGAAAAGCATAGTCAATATTATTGGTCAATAGTTCTGTTTGTTGGAGCTATACATTTAAACACTGAATAGGGTTGTTTTTTCTTTGCTAAAGAGACACAGCTGTCTTTCAAATGCTAGCTGATTTTAGATGCAACTTGAGGTATAACCTAATGAGTTACACCATGCCTTCAAAACAGCAGGGAAAAGTTAAACAGCTGCAGAAGTAGACAGGCACATACACAGGAGGTCAAATCCATGGAGGCACATTGTAAACCACTGTTACAAGCATGCCTGTGGAAGCAGTTTGCTGTCTATAACCATACATAGAACAAACCCACTGACCCCACAAGACATGGTTTAGAAAGAGCTAGAAGAAGGGAGAATCATCTGCTTTCCAGTAGTGTTTCTCCTCCCTCCCACAGCCCAAGTGGGAGCAAGGACTGAATGGGAGCCAGTGAGAGCTGCTAGTCTTTGGCGATGTGCTGGGCCGTGTTTGTGTGAGGCTGCAGTGAGCGTACAGGGTGGGATCTGCTTGGAAGGAACCTTGCCTGGCTTGAGGCTATGGTTTCCTCTCTCTGTCACACCTTATGAAACCCCAGTTTTAGCACTTAGGTTATGGAAGGATTTAGAAACTCAAGCCTGTGTACCCTTGCTCAATTTGCTTTTCTCAACGACTTTATTGCTCTGGTAACATGTACAGCAAATTCCCATCTGGGAGCCCAGGCGTGTGTGTGCAGCAGTTAGGTGCATGCTAAGAACTGGCAACAAAGCTAGCTTTATGAAAGCGCCTTGGAAGTGGGGGTGAGATCTTTATTTGCATGATATATCTTACCCTCCTGCTTTCTAATTGGTACTAATTGATGGAGAATGTAATTGGCAGTCTTTCAGCTGCCCTAAGTTCATGAGGGTTTGCTTGTTACATTGTTCAGCATACCGGTTGCCCATCTCTTATTAGGCATGGTCCGTACTCAGAGCTTGCCTTTCCAGTGATGTGTATGCATTAGCAGCTCTCCTACAGGCACCAAAGGCTTGTCAATCACTGTGACCTCCACAGCCCTCTAACAAGCCCAGCAAACAAGGCATTGAGGTCTGCAGTGGGTTTTTTTTTTTACTTATTTTTCAGTTAGGCTTTCTGGAGAGAGTTCTCTAATTATTTGAAAGTGTATGCAAACACTGAAGGAGAATTAGAAGCATCAAGTGGGGCCTCTACTTTTATTAGAAGACTCTTGCTTTTCTAAATAGATGTCAAACATATTCTTTACTCTTTAGACAGTTAACCTTTCATCTCTCCCGTAGCAGAAATTCCACTCTGAGATATGCTAATTTGCTATTTGCAGCATTCTAAAGTAGAGGGAAAATGTCATTTGCAGTGCCCTCATTAAAAATTCCTTTATCCAGATTGTATACATTTTTTGCATTCTGGTTAGTTACATTTTTTTATTATATAAAACTACCCATCTAGACCCCTTCTCCCAAGAAAACCCCCCAAAAACCCACACACAATAAACCCTTTAAGACAAATCTAGCCATAGATGAGTCTTTCCCAGGCTTAAATTCAGCATGAAGTGTCCCCTGGCTTCATTTACTAAGATGTAGGATGCAGAAGTCCCCCACCATCTCTAGTCTTCCTTCAACCCTTACTCCACTCTTGAACTTGAAAAGCCTTTTCCCACAGCTCTGTTACTGCTATTAAATAAATGTCTTTTATGCAAGACAGGATGTTATAAGGGAAGTGGGAGGCACAACAGGGCAAGGCTTGTGTGAAGGAATGTTGCCTCTGTTTCCAAAGTGACCTTCCCTCTTTTCCCTCTTTGGTTGGTCTCTGGGATACAGTAAGATGTTTGAGCCAGCTCTGGCTGCAGAAAAGGAGAAATCCTTGGACACCTGGATTGGTCTGCTCAGACACTGTTTGAGCTAGTGCAGGTTTCTCTGTGTGATATTTTGCCACCAGTAGTGGTGTCCTGTTGTCACTGCAGTATGTTATCAGCGCTGGATTTCTTACGGCATGAGGAATCTGTACTGCCTTGGTTTCTCTTTAGTTGATTTGAGAATGGAAGGTGAAAGGCGAGTGCAAATGTACTGTCTGGTCAAAACTGGGCAAATATCAAATTAACTATTGTGTGGCTGCCTCATCCACACATATTTTTCCATGTGTGTGCAAGTTTATACCTGGTATAGGAAGAGGGGAACATTTTGAAGAACCTGCTATGTGCTTTGAGGGTGCTGTAGTTAAAAGTTGTGGTCAGGCTGACAGTGGGGAGGAGACTTGCACCAAGCAGGGGGAATGGACTGTTCAGAGCATGCTATTGTTTGTGGAGGAGATGCGCCTGTAGGATAACAGTAGCCCTTGCTGCTTCTTTATCAATTGAGGCTAATATCCATCAGAATTTGTTAATTTTTTGTGCTCTTTCCGTGACATTTTCTGTAAAAAGACTCATGTTCAGAGCAGCTGTGAGCTATTCCAAGTTGCTCAGTGCCCAGAATTTTATCTCAAGGGAGAAAATGATATCAGCTCCCCTAACCACAAGGTAATTTGAATAACTTTTGCTTTCAGTCTCCTCCCATAGCATAGTTATTTTATCCCTAGTACTTCCTTCAATTGTTTTTGGTTTGTTTTGTTTTATAGTAAGTAATGTACAAATTTTTCTACCAGCTTCTGTTGGAAAGCTAAGCTAGATTTGTGTTTTTAAAGCACTCTTTTGTGGGATTCCATTCATTTTGTCAGAACAGTTTCTTTGTGGCTTTTTTTTTAAAAAATACATATTTTTAACACTTATTTGTGATTTTTCTAACCGAGATAATTTTTTTCATTTAAAATAAGTAGTTAAGAAAGGCAAGAGCAGCCATATGAGGGCAAAAGTAACAAAAAGTCAAAAATTTTAAGCCAGTGTACTTAAAAAAAAAAGGTTCTCAACATTAAAAGGCAGTCAGTCACTTGGGACACATCAGTTTCAATAAACAGGTTTGAAGAATTTTTAGGATATGTAATTTTTTATTCAGCTTCTTAGAGCAAGGAGTTTGTTTTCCTGTCAAAGTAAAAGAATAATTTGTGTTATTTCTCCAAGTGCTGAAGGCACTCATGTTCTTGGGCAAATTAATTTCGGTCTTCACATGTGAATGGTCATTCCTCAGTACTTTTGCTTTGTACACAGCTAAGTGAAAAATTAAAGCTTTGAAAATTAATTCAGTTTATGGTAATGGTATGCACTTCCCTCTGCTTACCCTGGGAATAGCAAGGATAAAAGAGGGAGGAGAAATAATTATGGGCAAAACAGTAACCTTTTCTTCTTCTTCCAGACGTTCTCATAGGCAAAGAAAAACAGACAAATTACTCCTCGCCTATCACGTACATGGACATTTTGTTAAGATGGATCTTTGTGGATTCCTAGGAGGGGACTCCAATTTGTATTTAGTCTAAAGCACCCGGCGGCGGGGGGGCTGGGGAGGGGAATGCCAGAAGCCCTGTGCAATGGTCCTCCTTTGTTTAGGTCTGGAATACTGGCTCTGTTAAGGTCTCGACAGGGGAATGTTTTCAAACAGTTTCAGGGAAAGCAGAAGGATTATTATTTTCTTTAATGATGTGGCAAAACACACAGCTTAAACTAGGAAATTAGGAACAGAGCATCCAATGAATGCGATGGTGACAGAAAAAACCTTATTTTTTTTTCTTTTTTTCTTGTTTTCTTGATTGGTTTGATCCATGCAACGTGAGATGTGTTATTTTCTTCCCCCCCTCCTTGGTACTGGCAGTTGTTTTTTATGTTTGCTGCAGATGTTCAGGAAACTAATTCCAGAGCCTGCACCTGTGTGACACTGACCTAGGTGTACCTTGCCACATCCTGCTTTTATTCTGCTGCACAGATCAATTTGCAGTTTATTCTTCATCCCTCTCTCCTTTGTCCACAAAACCATCCATCAGCCCTCTCCTGCGTCCCCACACGTCGTCCTGGGAGGGGGAGGGAGAGCTCGTCTCTGTGTCTCAAGGCTGCCTTGGCAGGGGAACGGAGGCCAAACTTCTGTCAGGTCAAGGTGCCCATCTATTAACAGTGTTCACATTTTCATTATGAGGCCCTATTTGAGGGATTTATAACTTGGCTGCACAGACTTGCTGCAAGCTGAACTTGTCATGCTTAGTTTCACCTGGGGTGGTAGTTACTGTTCTCTCCCATATTATCCGCCAAACCTTGTGCGTAGGCTCCGCTTCCTCCCCACGCACCCCACCACGAGATGGAGACGGTGGCTTTTCGAGAGAGCTTTTAGGGTTTGCCGTGTTTTTGTTTTTAGGCATCCGGGGGGTCTCAGATGTGCTAATGCCTTCAGCTAAGAGTGTGTTTTGGCAGCCTTTCACAGGCTTTCTGAAGCCTAAAGTCAGTCTGCTGCTGCCAGCTTCCTCCTTCTGTTTTTATATTGCTTATAACCTGGGCCTAAATTACCTTTATTTTACATTGACGTCAGGATAATAAAGAACAAGAAACGAAGGTTGTGCTCGATGCTGGCAGCTGTCGGTGTGCGCGGCGCGGGGCCCTCACGGCCGGGGCCTGCGGAGCCTCGACGGGAGGGAAGAGCGAGCTCCCTCAGCGCAGGGCCCCGGCGGGACGTCGGCCCCCAGCCGGGACACAGGCGTCCTCCGGGCCTCGCAGAAACGCCTCGCACGCTGCATTTTGATAAAGAGCAGCCTGGGTTTGTGCCACGCAAAAGAACGGGGGCCAGGGCGGAGGCAGGGCGGGTGAGGGGAGTAGAAGGATTTCTGTTCTGCTCCGGCTTTTTTGGGCTCTGTCACTTGTGAGACCTCAGGGAATGCAAGTAAGGAGAGATTGACGTTGCTAAGAAAGGCTTCACACAACTAAGGAAACAAAATGAGGTTGGTGTCTCATTAGGCAATTCCTAAATACCGGCTATCTCACGGACTTCAGAAGGGACAAAGGGAAACCTCTGCACCCTTAACACGGGAATGGCCTTTTGAATTTGCCAGAGGCTGCAGTGTGTTTCTGGCAGACCCACCTGCCAGGAACTTAATACAGGGCTGGTGATAATTCTTTTACTTCAGATTGGAAGATTTTCTGTTATCAGCTGCTCAGTGGAGCACCTCAGGTTAAGCAGTCTCCTTATCCAAGGCTATAAAGCCAAGCCGTACTTCCCAGAGAAAAGGCCAGTTTGTTTAATTACTTTCTCAAATCGAAGGCTTTTCAATAAGTCACTCACTGTGCAATTTTCCTGGCTTCTGTATATTGGCATATGCTTTAGTCAAAGAGTAAAAACTATTTTTAACAGTTACATAGTCTTGCTAGCCTTTCAGATTTACAAAGCTGAAAGAGGGAAAATTATTCAATGCCAAATTTAGTAAATACCACAAAACACATTTTAATTTCCTTTTTTGACTTGGGAACAGAAAAATGACACAAATTATGAAAAAATCCTCCTGAGAGTCACTTATGAAATAGCTTTATCATATAGATTTTGTAATTGGGAGGATGAATGTTAGGTTTTGCCTTTACAAATTACACTTTGCCTAGGTGGATTTAGTACATGATCTGCAATTTATATACAAGGCTTCTCTGTGCAGTCTTGAGGTTATTCCTTTATTACCTTTTTTTTCAAGTAAGTGGTAAGACTTAGAGCTTGGTCTTTCTACTTTGCTCCATTAAATTTATATGATAATGCTGGTGGTACAGACAGATAGATATCAGCTTGCAGAGTCTTCTCCAAATGTAGGTATTCACCAGTTCTGTCCATATAAAATGAATTTTGCTCTAAAACCAGAACATTAAAACTAATTAAAAAATATGTATGATAGATGTAGAAAATCTTATACTGTAATGAATGTAGTTACATGACTTGAAACATACACCTCTCAGGAAAGATGTACTTCTGAGCTTTATTTTCTGTTATTCTAGAAAATATCTGTTCTATTTTGAAAAGCATTACTGTAGTGTTCCTACAGTGTCTGTTTCCTGGTTCCTTTTCATTCCCTTGGGCTGTCTTTGTCACTGGCTGTTAACATCGTAGTAACTCTTAATAAACTTTTTGAAATGCACAGAAAACTTTTTGCTTTTACACAGAGGTTTGTGTTACCCAGAGCTGCAGCTCTGTGTGACCGTGTGTGGTTTGTAATGCACATGCTACATCGTAGCCTGTGAAGCTGTGGGGTGAGGGACGGCAGTAGTTGTTGCCCATCTGGGAACTTCTTCTGGAAGCATCTCCTTTTCAGTAGCTCACTAGGAGGTATCAGGTGTGCCTCTGGTATTCATGAAGGACCACAGGCTCTGTGAGGGATTTGGCATGCAACTCACCTTTTCTCTCACAGTACTTAAGCGTTTCTCAGACTTTGAACTCATAAACTTTAATTATCAGTGAAATCATAGCACTTAGATTTCAACTGTTTTTAAATATTTGCAGCTACTTCTTTTTAAAGAAGAACTTTGAAGACAACAAGAAGTCTGGTACTAGGTACCTCCTCTGATTTGATTTTAAGAATATTTCTGACATTGGGAAGTATTTAGGTCAAAGCCAGTATTTATTATATAACTAAATTCAAGAAGAATGTAGCTGTGATCTTGGCAAAGATTAGAAAGACTTGCGTAGGTTGCTTTTATAAAAACCCCATAGTTGTAGTGATTTGCAGTGCAATATGTGTAGCAACTGCGTGTAGTAGATTGTAGCAATCACTCAGTGCTAAAAGGGGACTAAGCAGATGGGTGCACAAGTGGTTATGTGACCTTCAAGGCTGTGATGTACAACCCAGCGTAGTTCTTCCCTAAACCACAGCTCCATGGTGTGAAGGGTTTTGGCAGATGATCTCATTTTAGTCCTAGTTTCTTGCTTCTTGGCTGACTACTGAGATCTCCCCGTAATTTGTTGTTCTCTCTTGTGGACATCCATAGGCTGGATACTATGAAATGGATCAAGGGGCTGATCAAGGTCAAAACCAGCTCTGCTATGGGCCACCTGTTGTTTCTTTAACCAGATCACTACATGTGTCAGGATCCATCTCATAGCCCTAAAAGCAGTTATTTTGGTACAGTTAGGGGCAGTACACCACCCTGAGTCAGAAGTATAGGGACCCCTGTAGTTAAGCAAGTGCTGAAAGCCTTGGTAGCTGAAGGACTACAGCCTCAGGAGGTTATTTCCATTAATGTTATAAATGGCCTAAAGTTTACAAGGTAAAAAAATGGTACTTTGTTTTTTCAAAGATAGCTTGAAGAAGTGAGCTTTTATTATGCCTTCTCTGTTAAGTGGTATTTTGCCATCTGAAGGTGGTGGGATAATATGAAATGAAGCAATGCTTCATTTAATATGTGTAGTTTTTAACCTCGAAGCAGTACTGGCATGTCATCTTCAGCAATGACGCTCATAACCTTCATATACCATGTTTTTTGTCACCTAGACAAGACAGTGGTCAAATTGATGCCTAAGACTGTGGTGAGTTTTGCTATGAATGAATCTGACAAACAAACGTACATTAATTTGCATGCAGTCACCACATGAAATCCTTCCTTAGGGTTAGAGCCACAATTCTACTAGTGCAGCCCGCTAGCATGCTAGGTGTTACTTTATGTGTGTTTGCCAGTCTGTGGAATGTAATTGATTTTTTCTCTGGTTCAGTTGTATAAATTTTTGTTTAAAAATACATTACTAGTTTTCTACATGGTAGCTGTAAATTAAAATACTAAATCTTGTGACAGAACTTGTATTTGAAATCAATCTTTTTTTTCCCTTTGCCTCTGCTTGGATTGCTATTAGTAGATTGCAAGAGGGCATGATTCCAAACTTAAATGTTGCATTCAACAAAACAGCAAATAACTTAGAGGTAATAGTGCTTTCAAGGCATATACACATCCAATTCTATGTTATAACGTATTTTCTGTCTTGGTAAAGACTTGTTCAGTTTTAATAGTAGTTTCTATTTTCTTAATGGAGTAAAAAGTCAACATATGAAATACTCAGGAGCTGAAGGTGATGAAAGTATAGATTTTGCATTAAAACATTTTCAGCAGGCTGTGTCCTGAGGGGAAAAGAAGACTGTAGGAGGTAAATGACTTAATTAGGATGCAGCTAAAAATTCTCTCAAAATAAGCATCTATTGTATAAGCTGAGGCACTAAGCAGCATGAGTATAAATATGCAACTTCAGGGCAGAGCTGATTTTCACAGACAACTTTAGATCATCGTTTTGGGATGTACTCACATTAACACTCTTTACCACCCAAGTTCCCAAATAATTTCAGATTCCACAAAGGCCTGTAATTCTATTTGTTTGGGGTAAATTTAGCAAGCTGCTCCTGATTACACCTTAGCCTGGGACCATCTGTTGATGGTGAGCCTCTCAATGGAGTTGTTCCTGCAGGCAATGAATGGGAAAAGGAGTGGAGCACCAATGCTGTTACTAAGCAGATGCATGCTATCAGTGAACGTCCCTCCCGCCTTTCAAGCTGCCAGCTCTCAGTATTGATGGAGTGTCATATGCCTGCAAGCCATTGGAGCCGAAGGCAAGGAGAAGTGCTCTCTTGGGGCCCATTCATCACGTCTTTCTGCTGGGGTCTGATAGAGACAGAGTTCTGAAGGCACAGTTTTGTATATGAACAGAATAAAAGGCCTGATTCTTCTGTGCTGTTACCCAAATTGCACAAGACTGTGTGTGTGCTTTGCAGCAGTGGGCTGTCAAAAGACTCCCATCACAAATAAGAGGATACAGCTGCTATTCATACCAAAATAAGTAAACCCCAGAGTGTCAAGGCTATGTTATTTTATTTCTATTTCTAATACTGAGGTTCCTGGTAGTTAATTTACTTAAGATGCCAGAAGAAATACACCGTTTTAGGAGATCATATTTAAGAAATCTGTCCTCGACATGCTGGAGAATTTGTAACTGTTGTTGATAACACTGCGAAAGGTCCTCTAAGTTTGCTGTTGTGTTGTTTTTTTGGTTTGGTTTTGTTTTAGAGGTGTTTTCAGTCCACTGTGAACAGAAGCCTTCTGTGAGCAGGGAGGTTTGGAAAACAGGTTTTGTAAGATAGCATGAGTTGCTTCATCCTGTGTCTTGAAACAATTGGAAAAGAGAGGTGGACAGGCAGTGTGATGGACTAGATAATGGGTTGTCTGTTAAACTCTAGGAAACCTGAACAAGATCAGTGAAGTGAAATGACTGGTTTACAGTTTGATTGCAAGTGGTGTACAGCTCACTTCAGACAACCAGCTGTGTGCTGCTCATTAGAGTTAGCAGCTTCATTTAAATCCCTTCCTGAGTCAGCAAGGGTGGAAGGAAAATTTACCAGTATGATGTTAGTCCTGCACAGATAACAGAATATGCTGTGGCAGCTCCACTTGACCTACAGTTTCTGTAGATGAGCCATGTAGTCTGCTCTCAGCTTTTGTGAACCAGGAAAGGCAGGAGAAAGAGACAAGGAGGGAATTGCTTATCCATCAAAACCCTTCTGTACCATGCCCACTGCGTACATTTAAGAACCAAGTATCCTTGTTTCAAGAAAATGTAAGTGATGAGAATCACTAATTCTTACGCTGCTACCAGAAGTTCCTGATACTAAAAAATTGATGAATGTGTGTTCAGTGTAGGTTTATGACAAAAATGTTATGACTGCATATTTAATATAAAATGGGTGACTACAGCGTAAAGTTTGCTGATCTGTATTCAGTATCACCTGTCAGTAGTTCAGTATTGAGGAAGAAGTGAAAGTACTTGGTGTTTCTGAATGGCCTAAGACAGTTCTGTTTTAATGCTGGGATTTAAAAAATGTAAGATTTAATCTTCACTGACGATTGCCCTAGTCCAGTAAATGAACACAAATTCTGACACAATAGCACTATACAAAGTGTAATTCCATCCAGAAACTGCTCAAATGTATAGTGTCCACAGAAGAAGTGAGTTAAGAGTCACATGTGTTGGTTTGAGCTGGTGGTTTTTTGATCCTTTTCATTTTTCTTAATGAAATAAAAACTTACATTTAGTTATGATAGCCAGTAATTTAAAAAAAAAAGTCTATCCTCACAAATTTTTAGGAATTGTTTGTTTAACAATATTCTTTGCTATCCTGAGCTGGATTAATTTGTGGCTGCTGTGCAGCATTGAAGTGAGAGCTGGCCATTGTGCAGGAGAGGCACAAGACATGGGGTGAGGAAAACAGCACATCATCCAGGGTCATAGAGCATGTTACTGATCAAACTGGGATTTGAAAAGAAATGACTACACAAAATCTAGATGCCAGTTTGCTAGATTATGTGACTTTGCTATCAGATTGTACTTCAGGCAAATAGAGACATAATCAAAAACTCTGTAACAGTTCATTTTATTCATTTTGGGTACTAGACTTTGATTATACTCACTGACTCCAAAACAAGGCATTTGTGCATGTGACTCTTCAGTTTGTGTGCCCCCATTAATCCCACTCTGCTTTCATTGATGTCAACATAAAAATTATGTGATTTTTGAATAGAGCTGGTTGAGCTCTTTGTAGATTTAACTGTGGTATTTGAGGTCAGTTCTAGCTAATGATCCTTATGAAATGGTGCTCACTAGCTTCCTAGAAGGTCTCTATAGGCAATAGCCTAAATCATGAAGCCATCTGAATAAATCTGTGTGTCTGGCCATGCTTGAAATGTCTCTTAGCTGCATCAAAAGGAATTGTTTTTTTCCAGGTCATGGCAGCTGGCTGTTTGAGAGAGATGTTCAGTAGTACTTTGTTCTTCTGGCCTCATTTGGTGATAGAGAGCTGCAATTCAGTCATCATTTCTGATACAGTAGTGTCAAGGTTGCATGGTGCAGCATGGCACTTGCTTTGACATATTTAAAGATCATAGATGTAGCACAGGTCTGCCTCTCAAATTCTTGACTATTAAGACAGTGTAAAACAGTAAACAAACAATGCACGTGTCATTGACCTTAAACAGGGGTAAAGGTCTAGCATATTTGAGTTCAGCTTTTATGCCTGGCAGTTTGATATGGAAGAGAAAAGAAAGATACTTTAGAAATGTAAGGAGACAGCAGCAGCACAAACCCATTGGTTTTGTACAGTTCTTAAGATGGTTAGTTGAATGAAATGGCAACATAGAATAAAACATAAGGGCATTTGGTCATGTTGGAAAATACAGAGTAATGGCATCCTGATATCTTCACCATAATGGAAACACATGATAGAAGTGTCAGCATGCATTCTGTACCAAGTTATAAATCATAATCTGTCTTTCTTCTCACTATTCCCCTATGTAGCCTTTTTTCCAAAGAACCCAACCAGAACAAAGCTCAAAAAGCAGACTACTTGTTTATGATAAGCTGTTACAATCAGGAGGAGATAATGTCAACATCTGCTGGTGGGACCTTGCAGCCTGGGTCAGGTTGCAGAAGTATGCCATTTGAATTAAGGAAAGAAGAAAGGCTTTAGTCAATAGACTGTCACAGAGCCAACTCACAGCTGCCTTGGAGCTATTGATCAGGATGATTTCACCAGGCAAATTATCTCTACCAGAATGGCTGTGGAGCACCACAGAACTGAGTCACTGACCTGTTTTTGTTTATTTAGCTTTCTCCAGATATTTTTTTGTGGTTTACCTCCTTTGTGATCTGTGTGTCATTCTGTGCTTGAAGATTGCTCCATCTGTGTTGGTAATACTTGCACCTTAGGGCATTCATATCTTTTCTCCTGTGTTGAAATAAAGCATTACGAAAAAATGGCTTACACTGACAGGGAAAGACTGAGTGTGGAAGAAATAAATTCCCCATTATGGAAGCTTTAATTAAAAACAGAAAACCCCCTGTTTTTCCTGGTATAGTCATTAGTTCATACCTCTATATTTAGCATACATCTGAGCCAAAACTTTTGTCAGGCATTTACTTGAAGTGAAAGAGTTTATGGGCTTTTTTGTCATTGTCTATGCCTGTTAGTTTCAAAAGATGATGATCACAGCTTCAGGGTGAAAATATGTCAGGAATTTTACCCCACAAAAGACATAAAGTATGGGTGATATGAACACGTGAAGAAAATGCCTCAGAAAAGAGAAGTACAAACAAGTACTGATAGAAAATAAGCAAAGAAGATTATGTTTTCTTGCTATATATAAATTTCTAGTTTCATATATACCACATCTTTTTCTATATGAATTAACTTGGATACTGTTGAGGGTTCCCTAATAATATCCTGCTTGACCCTCTAAGTGAATAGTAGATGTCAAGTGAGAAACAAAGTTCTTCAGCACTAATAGCATTTGATTTTTGTAATGGGATTTAGAGAACTACTGTATACCATGTTGGGTCTGTAGGTATTCTGAAGTATAAGCTGTACAGTTATTTATTTAAAGTAGATCCACGCATTAGACTGCTACTAAAGAGCCTGCAGGCTGAAGTTGTAACCTGGAGAAAATGTTACAAAACCAGAATGGCTGTTATGTTTTTTTTGTGGAGCAACTGGCAAGCCTGAACATTAGGTCTGTTATGTATGACTTTTAGAGTGGTAACATAATTCATATATGCCAGCAGAAAAAAGTAAAGATTTTTTCTCCTTCAAACAGAGCACCCTGAAGAATAGAGGGAGAAAGAACATACCATTAGAAAAGCGCCCTATTTCTATTGTAATTGTCACTGTTTCTAGGTCTGTTCTGTGACACTGAAACTTTATATTTTAGTCCCCATGCTGTCATTTGCACAAATACTTGTAAGTGTCTTCCATTGACTACTTCGCCTTGTAATGCTTGATTACAGCAGACTGTATGAGGAGTCCTGGACTTCAGAAGAGACACAGTCTAACACCACTTGTGGCTTCTCACTGGGGGCACTCAGAGGACATGAATAATCTTGCAATTTAAAGCCTTTTTGAATGTGGAATGCTCTTAGACTACAGTAACTGTGTCCTGTGAGTAGCTGTTTTAGAACAGCTACTGCACTTCAAATTCATAACCTGTCATATTTTTCCATGTAGACAGGACTCAAGGAAGATAGAAGCAGCTGCTCAGTTTACCCATGCGGTTAGGAGGATATTTCTTTGATTGCAGAATTCTTCATGCAGGACAGACTCTTTACAAGTATTGATCCAGGTGCAGACTAGAACACTCCTTATAAGCTCCAAATGTAATCATCTGAAATGCAGCTTTTTATGAATCAGGGGGTTCTTCTGTCCCCACTGATATCTCCCTCATTTAAAAAACTGGGATAGGTAAGATGTACACACTTCTTATACAGAGAAATATAGTGACAATTTTAACTGAAGGTTATGGAGTAGCTTTCAGGTCTCGTTTGTATCTGTGAAAATGTGGAAACTTGATTGGGGTTGTTGTAAAAATAAATCTGTATCAAATCAGTACTACAGCCTGCTAAATATTAACAGTTTTATAGTTGGTCCTCTGCATTTTTTGAAGTCTCTTAAACACCTGATACAAAGTTTTAACAAAAGAAGTGTTGTGGAGCATTCTGAGTCATGAGATAAGCCCCTGTTATTCAGAATGCATATCAGTTTTACATATGTAGACAAAGATCAATTGACATTGCTAGATTTTGTTTGTGCAAGGAATTTTACTGATATAAAATGCACCAAATTTAGGCCATTCAAGAAAACTTAGCTGAGTTTGCAGGAGAAGTCCCACTTTCCATTCTGTTGGCTCAGCTGTGAGAGTGCCTATAGCGTTTTGGCTCACTGATACACATTCTTACTACAGAATAAAACAGATTAATTTAATTTCCCTGTTCGTGTTGTCCTCAAAGCAGTATAAGACACACCAAAATAGCCAAATCCCAAAATATTAATGCTATTCTGAAGCTCTTTGTACAGGAATTTCTTGTGATAAGCCATAGTTCTCTGGTTATTCTGATGCACTGGCATGACTTGATATCCTTATACAGATAAATATGAATGTAATGCTCTTTCTGGATAAATAACTCCTTTTATTACAGTCGCTATCTTGACAGAGAGATGCTTTTTAAGAGGTTGCCTTTAGGTACTTACCTCTGAGTTGGCATGAAATAAGTTTGGGCTTTGGGGGAAACTACCATGTATTGAAGGTTTTGAAAAACCTATGAAGGCATGAAGCAGTGAAATAAGAGAAAATTATACCCTTCCATATATGGTGTGTTTTTTTTGTAGCAAGTGGCTTAGGGTTTTTGTTTCACTGGGTTTTTTTTTTGTTGTTGTGTGTTAGGGTTTTTAAAATTTATTACTATTACTTCTTCTGTCCAACAGTGATTTCCAGCCTCAGCTGTGATTGGTATTCTGAGTGGATTGGTTTAGCTGAGAGACAGAGGAGATTTAGCAAAGAGACAAAGAGGTGTGGGAGCTGGGGTCCAATTACTTAACACATTGTGCTGCTGAGCCCTTTAATTTTTCTTATCAGTTATTCACTTAAGATAAGAATTCTGTAGATAAAGTTGATCTTCAAGGAGAGGAACGAGGAGGAAGAGAGGTTTAACTTGGCAGCTTACTCTAAAGAGTGTTTTACTGTAAACCATCTTTTAAAAAACCCAAAAATATTCTCTTCGTTCTAAATAAACAAATGTCGTAAGTGAGAGCAAATACAGACTGAAATGTCTGTTCCTTGGTCTCTGGCCCTATCCTTGCTTCACTCCAGTCACTGGGCTTGTCTTAATTTCTAGCAGCCCAATACAGAGTTACTTAAGGTTAACCATTTTTTCCGGCTCAGGGCAAGACCTTAATACCTACCTTGGTCTTGCTCTCATTTGTATTAACTCAGTTTTTTTCCCCACTTTGCTCTCAGATCAGTGCTTTGTCTTGGGAGAAGAGCACAGGAGAGAATCATTAAGCAGAGCCAAGAGGTTCCTGTTTTGGACTTGTAATTATGACAATACTTAAGAAGTTGAGGAGAAATTGCTATGCTACATAAAGATTAATTATGATTCTTTGCACATTGATGGCTTCAAATAAGAGTACTTACCTAGCTTTTTTTGTCATTGTTGTTGGAAAATAATGATTATAGTGATCATGTAATCTTCCTTTTTCACAGAATTAGATGATGCTTGTGATAGTGCAGGGATACTTGGGATGATGAGTGGGGAAGGATGTAATTAACAAGCAGTTAGGTAATTTATTAATTTACCACACAGAGAACACTGTACCTCTCATGAAGAGTTGAGATATTTATTTTTTCTTTTGCAGAGCTGTTGGAATAGTTACATTCTAGAAAGAGAACAGATTCATAAGGCAGCTAGCTGGCCCTTTTCACCTGCTGTTTTGGATGTGATGTGATGTGTTGTGATGTGATGTGATGGTGATGGCTGCTTCCTCACCATTTTTTTTCTTTCTTGTTGCCTCCTTCTGTAATTTTATAAGTTGTGCAGCTGCAGTTAGAAAGAAAAGTACATCTTTGGTATTGCATTCCGCATAAGTGCATCTGCTCTCCTAACCTCTACTTTCGCAAACAGGCAGGACCAGAGAAGACGTGGATTATTTTTTGTCACTGATCAAGGGTAATAAGGTTTCAAAATTTATTTCACAACTGGTTTCTGCTGTCACAAGCACCTGTGCATTGACAGTAAAAACACACAAGTGTTTCTATGGCTAAATTTCCATCCACCCTATTGTTTCTTACTACTGATGATGGCTGTGGTATAAGGATCAACTCTCGCTTTCTAAGTACAGTGCTGACTTCTGGAAGAAATACCTGCTTGGTGTGCATACTGCTCAGCCTTTCTCTGAAAGACTGGAAACACATACAAAAAGACAAAATATTATTTCTTCATAGTTATCTTAGAGCTAACTCACATACTAAGCCAAATATTTTCTTCTATATCACTAGAATGTCTTTTGAGTGAGATCGTCCAGATAATTCAAGAGGTAAATTGGAAATTAAATTGCCTTGTAAGTGTTCTAACTTACTCTAAGCAGAACATGCTTATTTGGTATTTTCAAAAGACGAAATTCCTTATTCAGCTATCATATGCAAGAGATACGGTTCAGATTCAGTCATATGAAATACCACGAGACAGAATATTGGAGTCAGACTGAATCCTTCCAATTAATTTTGTGACATAAACAAGGTGAAAGAATATTCATTAAATCAAAAGGTTCTATAGTAACTGGGAAACAGCATGTTCATATACTGATACATTTTTTTCTTTTTAAAATGTTCTCAAGAAGGGGAAAATATGAGAGCAAAGTCTATAGTTGATACAGTCAATATAATACAAAATAAATTTGCAGAATTACTACTCCTGAATTTTTCTGATCAAATATTTATGCACTGAATTAGCAACTCACAAGGTACCTGCTATCATAAGACAGGTCACAATATCCTAAATTGATTCACAAAATACGTTTTACTTTTTTTTTAACAATAAAATGAGAGGGTTTATTACAATCAAACACTAAAAGTGCATGCATATCTAAATATATATTGGATTATTATGTTATATTTCATTGGTTGTTAAGGTAGAAATACTATTTTTGAACATTGTTATCATTAAGTGAAGCCACAGGTAACGGCTAGTAGAAATACAATTATTCTTGTGGCTTGCTCTCTGGCACAATAAGGAATTATGCCGTATTTTTACTGTACTAGGATCATTACATTCATGCTGTCAGGCATTTCCAGTAAAGAAACTGCCTATTTATTGTCTGTTTCCATTCATACAGTTTTAAAATATTTTTAAAGACTATTCTTATTCACAATCATACAAAGAAATGTAAGGTGTTTGTCATGTAATTGCTTAGTGGGTTTATTTTAGATAAACTTTCTTTATGTCCCAATATTTTTAGCTTATGGTCCCTTTACTCCTGAGACCTGAAATCTCTTTTCAGCTACAGTAATTACTACATGAGCTGGTAAAAGTAGTCAGGTTCATGCAATAGTCCTACACTCTCCACCACTGATACTATGACCTAACAATTGTCACCAAGGTAGGAATAATACCAGCCATTACTTTTTCAGAATAGTTTGAAAAAACTCAGAGCATCAGCTCAACCAGAAGCACAATTCACAGCAGCAACTTCTATTTAATTTTTTATCTTTTGGGCTCTCAGTTTTGATGATGAGTTGTTCACATCTGAATAAATCCTGGTCTTTTTCTCTATGATAATGTTTTTCAGTAGAGGGACTTTATGGAATAGGGAAGATGATATGTTACTGGTGGATTTCCTAATGTTTCTAAGGATCAAAATACAGCTTTGAGAAGCAAGACTTACTGTATAGTTGCTGCAAGAAAGCAAATACTTTTTGGATACAAAGTGAAAAGCTGAAACTAAGCTGTATAGATAGGTAATGAACAGCAGTAGATGGGGATTTTTTTGTGTTCAAATTAAGTAAGTTACTTTTTAACGCATCTTGCAACACATTTTGCTTCCATAATCCTTTGGGGAATGTACATAGCATCTATTTTGTCTTGTGGGTAAAACTATAATAAGCTAAAGATAATTTTGAGTGTGAGATTTTTATTGGTGTTCAACAAGCACCTTTGACTAATTGTTGTGAACCAGACTGATTCGTAATTAACAATCTGATCCCCACTAACACAGAGTGCAAACCCCAGTGGTGTTGCTTTGTGATAAAGCTGCAGCAGGAGAGGACAAGTAAGAGTTCCTTGCAGTCTTTCTCAATTATTTCTCAATTACATTTTTTATATCTCTGTTGTGTTTTTTTAATAATGCACCTGAGGAGCTGCATTTACTTGCTCATGCCACTAGTGACCAGGGATTTACTGAGGTGTGCATAACACTTGAGTTGTGTAAGAAACCATTCAGAGCTGAAATTGGCAGCAGAAGCCTCACCTGCTGACGATGTGCAGAGTGCAAGAGTCCTGCAGTGCCGGGGGGAAGATCTCCTCCAGTGAAGGGCAAGCAGAGCTTGTAGTATTTGCCCTTTCAGGCAGAGGTGTGTATGTGTATGAGTGTGAAAAGAAAGTGAGAATTCCTTTGGGAAAGAAGTTACAGCACATCTGTAATGCAGAGCTGTGCAAAGGATTTCTTAGGGAAAAACTTGGGCTTTCTTTCCAAGTGTAATCCAGACTGAAATCCTTCCTGTCAGTAAATTGCACTCTACATCATTCAATTTATGTTGTATTTCCTAACTCACCATTGGATCAGAGTAGATACAATAGCTGTGGGTGGATGTATCTCTTATACTAACAACTCACTTTGGAATACAGTTTCTTGGTTTAATCTCTATTTATAGCTCTTTTAGTAATTGCAGTTTTACTGGAGTAAGTCTTGAAGCAGACCACTGTCGAGTCAGTCGAAGAGGTGGTAGCAGTGGCTGTTGCTGGCCTGGGAGAGTTTCAGGTGTGGTGCATTCACTATGATTTAAACTTTGAAAGCAGGTGTGCAGTAAGAGCAAGATGTCATCTTATAAAAAACACAAAAAAAAAAAAATTTAACAAGGTAAAACCCTTCCTACTTGAAGGAAAGATAGGGGGATATCACACACAAAGAATCTAGCCAGGCTTTGGATGGTGATTAAAAAAAAAAAAAAAAGAACGAAAACCCCACAAAAACATGGAAGTGAGACAGATGTTGATTAAACTGTACTTTTGGTTGATCACTAAGTTGACAGGTTGACGGGTTACATTTAGTAGGAACAGTGTCACTTCTGTCACATGGCTATTTAATGAGAAGTCTCTTCTAGGCTTTAACTGGAGGAAGAGCTCTTCTATGTATGCATAGATGTTTTCTAGCCACAGTAAATCATGTAGCTACTTATTCTTAATTCATCAACAATGTGATGAGATTAAGATGAGAAATAAAGCATGAAATGCTGAGTATTTCTTCGCTTGAATACATTTAATATGATGCCTCGACCTTTTGTGAATCGCAGTAATAGGTGAAGAAAAATCAGAAAAAACATGCTAAAGACTCATCCGTGAAGATGACCCTATTGACTTCTTTGCTACAGAATGTATTTTCCTTCTGACCGGAAAAAAAAAAATTGCCAAACTGTTTTTTTCCAGTCTTAGGTGGTGCAGTTAATTCTCTTAAGTAGTATTGCAAACATCAAAATTTTGCCTGTTTCATCAGCTTCCATGAGTCACAAAGACTTTTTTTTAGCAAAAATACTCTTCTCTGTCCCTGTGAACTAACACTTAAAACTTTGTAGAGGATACATTGATGGATATGAATATGACTTGTTAGGAGTAACAACAGGTCTGCTTCATATATTGCTAAGGATTAGACCTAAATAGAAAAAATAAATGCTTTTTTGCTTTAAATGAGAGAAAAGAAGTGGAAACAATTAGATGTCTTTCGTCCTTCTTCATTCCTCATTGAATTAATACAAAACAAGACCATAAAATGAGGACAGAAATTAAGAAGCTTGCAGAATCTTCCTGTAAATAAAGGGTTAAAGATTTCTGTGCTTAATGCAACTTTGCAGTTTTTCGTCTTTCATTACTCCCAGCCACAGTCTGTATTGATTGGAAAAGTCTGCATATATTTAACGTTAGACAGTTCTGGAATTGCACATGTTCTTAAAGAGAAAATTTTTAAGCAAAACTTCAACCCACAAAGTTTTAATCTGGTAATTTAGGATCAAAATTGAAGGTTGATGGAAGTTAATGCAGAATTTGTAGTTTTCATGCTTTTCATTCATTTAGAAAGTTTGTTCCTGTAACATTTCAGGCATTCAGAAATAATGCAAGCGGTTTGCAGTCCCTACTAAATCCCCAAGAAGCTGGGAGATTTTAGGTATCTTCAGTTAAGCTGCCAGCTCCCAGAGGAATGGCAGGCATTGACCTTGAGGGAGAAGTTCCTTGAGCACAACAGAACAGAGCTCTCAGTGGTGTTCGTGTGCTTATGAAGCTGCAGCAATGTCACCTCTCATACTAATTAAGAGTTGCTAGGAATCTGACAGCTAAAGATACCATGAATCAACTTTAATGTGGATAACCATGAGAGGAAAGCAGAGAGTTCTAAAGCAAGCAAAAATTGGAGAGGGAAACAATGCTGACCACGTGGACTTCAGCAAACTGCATGAAATAAATGTCCAAGGAGAGAATTTGATCACTCACAAATGACATATCCTTGTGAGAGAGCAATATCAAAGAAAGGTTTAGGCACTTACCAGCTGAACACTGAAGTATCTGACATATTACTTAGAGATAAATGCTTTAAAAGTACAGAAGAATATATTTTCTCCCTCGCCCTGTGGCTGAAGTATCAGTTTCTTGTTTCCAGAATGGCTTGTGCATTTTCAATGCCTTTGTATAAAACCAGAAATAATATGGGAGAAATTATTCCAGTAATATGTACGTTAGTGGTAGAACATGCGTTTAAATTAGTGGATAAAAGGCATGTACCCAGCCTCCTTTTTCATATTTTAAAAAGATAGTGGCTGTGACCATTCGTTGCAAAATGTCCAATCCTGTCTGTGTATGTTGGGTATAAAAGCTAATCCTCCCATCTCCCTGGCTGAAGTAATTTAAAAAGCTGCTGTCGCCAGCTGTCCATTAATACACTTGAGCATATGCTTTGATTTGAACATATATGAAAATATAACTGGCTAAGAAAATCTAAGCTTTCAATATGGGTTTACTTAACCCAGCTTCAATATTGGTTGAAGTTAGCATCGCTGCCTTGATGCAGATGCAGTTCAGTGTGCATCCGGCTGGTTTTTGCTGATAATGACAAAAGGAAGAATGACCAGTTGGGGACAGTGATGTCTTGTCCTCCTCCAGGTTTCATAATGTTTTCCTACTGGTCAAACATTTCAAAGGACTTGCTCACATTTTTTGGGCCCCAGTGTGAAATAGGGAGAGTGATAATCCACACTATTGTGTTCTTATTTGGCTTCAGACACACAGTCCTGGACATCAGCAAAGACACTTTTAAGGACTAGGACACAGACATGCTTCCAGGCTCATGAATAGGGATTATTTATTTAGTGGTACGTTTTCTTCTAATTCAAACCAATCACTGTTGGTGAAAGTAAAAGATGGACTTGCTTCAGATTTAAAAGTTTACTTGGTTTATTTTTTGACTTATCCAGTACTTTCTAAAGCAAGTTCTACAAAGATTGTAAACTATGGACACTGTGATTACTTGGACCCATGAGGGAGAAGAGCAGTCATCTGATTTTCACAGGAAGGGAAACACAGCTCTTTTCTGAGGGATAGCTAAAAATGAGAAATTAAATTAACTGGATAATATTAAAAGAAACCCAAACATATAGATAGCATAATATTGAAGGTCTGTGAAAAACAATAGGTGCTGTATATGTTGTTCTGTCCAAAAAGAAAAAAAAGTAAGGAAGAGTAGGGTAGTTTGAGGTCTAAATGACATAATCTCTACCAAAAAAAAAAAAAAAAAAAATCATATTTGTTAAACTATATAAGAAAAAAATCAGACGATAATATGGCTTTGTTCACAGTATTACATAAAGAAGATTAAGGACGGGAAACAAGCTGCTTAAACACTGTAAACTAATTAGTTCAATGAATTGTTTTCCCGAGGTTCATGAGATATGAAACATTGGCACCAGTGCGTGAAATACACCCTGCCTCAGTGCTCTTTTCAATTTATTTTTCTGTTAGTGTCATACGTGTATATAAAAAAAGAGCAGCCAAAAAGAAAGAGGTTATAGAGAGAGACCAAAGCCTGTCAGATGATTGAAGCTGACATTTTGTCATCTTAAGCCTGATACAGGGGGGCCCCCTTTTAATGCCAGGTATAAATACCAGCTTCATTTTCTGCTATCATAGGCTCCACTGCCGAAATGATGTCGTGACGAGGCCCAGAGGGATTCCTGTTGTTGCCCTGTGCCCAGCTCCATGCTAAGCTATGCACAAGTGAGCTGACAAGTTGCTAATTAGTTCAGCCAGCATTGAGGTGACTGGAGGGAGGCAGGCAAATGGGGACACGGAACAGGCTGTGACTGTGTGCATGGCGGGAAGCTGGCCGGACTGGGAATAGCAATGACAGGTGTTAGGCATGGTAAGTGTTTCAGCAGCTCTGGATTTCTGTCTTTGTCAGTTGACACATAAATAGGGTAACAGGCCAAATCATGCAAGTATTCCATATACCCTTTAGAACATGTTTGTCTATATGCTGAAGTGGCTTCATACTAGGAAGCTGGTAGCTTTAATAAATGTGATTATTTATCATTATAATTTGATAAATGTAACATGATATGTCATATTTAGTTTGTTGAATTTTTTTTGTTGTGCACCATACCTAAACACTTAATCAGAGGTGACCAGTATTGTCACGTTTATAAGAAGATACTTCTTGATACTGAGCAGACTACCCAGGATTTTGCCACCCTACAGAAGTACAGTGATTGATATAGATTCCTCTTTTTTGACGAGTATAGGATTATATATGACCACACTACATACACTGTCATATCAGATGAGAATGTCAGAGAGTAATGCTTGGGGGTGCCTGCATAAGTATAAGAATAGTTTTGCTTAGAGACAATGAAGAGGGAGAAATTCCATTGTGAATATAGATTGTATTTTTAATAGTACCGAAATACAGAGGACAATGAACATTTCAATTTAGACAATAGCCCAAGGGCTTTTAAGTAATGTCTGAGGGGCATTGAATATATAGCAGAGATAACATAATAAGGACATAGTGGATGCATCATTTAGATGAGGCTTCAGCATCTGGAGATGAAGGGAGGAGGAGATTTGACATTTTCCTGTGGGTTTTGTAATGATTTCTGTGTTCCATGGGACACATGTGACATTCTGTTTTATGTAACTACTGCAGAATTTGGAAGCTATTAATGTTTACACTATTACTTATGAAAAGAAGTCTTGTCTAATTAGTTGGGGTTTTTTTAAAATGTTTTTCATGAATAAAGTCTTCTTGCAAATGCTATGTCTTAGGTGGCAATTGCCTGATGTGCTTCAGGTTGAATTTCTTAAATATACTTCAGTGGAATAGGGGTTTGTTTGAAAAACATAGCAATGGGTTTGGAAAGGAAAAAAAGGAACCAGGGAAAGGAAGGGAGGAGGGAGAGACACTCTCAAAATCAATTACTGTGTCGTGTCCTACTTTCTAAAGCTCCCTGGTAATGTCCTGTTTGGCTTCAGAGGTACCTAGGAAGTTCTGCAGTGGAATCTGCAGCAAAGAAGCATGTCACTGGAACACAGTTCACTTCTTGGCAAAGTAACAGCGTCCAGGGGTATGTTTATGTTTTAGACCTCTTATTCCCACTTGCTCCTTTGTTTTTTAGCTGTTGAGGTCAGTACATTAGTTCCCAAAAAGTAAAACAAGCCTGGGAATCTTGGTAGCATGGGTTCTGCTCAATTATGGCTTTTAAATAGGTAAATCAGATTCTAATTAGCACCGCAGTCAGAACAAAGTGCTATTTTTATTACCCTCTACAATGCATTTCCTTACATATATACCCTGCAGTTACAGATGTGTTATACGTTATTTGTTTTTGTTGGTCACAAAGGTACCTTTTGTTACTTATGATTTCTGAAGTTACCAACCTGAGAAATGTTATAAAATCATTGTTTACAAAAACATGAACAAGAAGCACTTGTCAGTTTTGCGTTAGACCCAATGAACTAAGTATCTTCCTAGTGAGGAGCATAATTGCCTCCCTGTAAAGGTGACAATATAACCTCATCTTTTCCCTGGAAAGGTGATAGAAAAGATGTATTTGTAGTTGGCAGTAAAGAAGAAATATAGGAGTGAAAGCTCTTGGTCTTAATCTGACATTTTCTTCAAAATCTGGAGCTACTATATGGCCCGATTCCATGACTGATTTTGTTGTGTACTTCTAAGAAACACATTTTGTGTTCCTTCCATTAGGATGTGGTGTTTAATATTGCTTAGTAATACTCCCTTGGAAGAACATATGGTACATAGTATTCTATCATGTCAATAAGAAACAAACTGTAGCTTCTTAAAAGGAATATATTTCAGTTTAAAATGGTATCTGATGAAGAATGAGCTAATCTACTGAGGAATAGAAGAGAATAAAACCTCAGGCTTTTTTTCAGATATAATTAGATACTTAGGGACCTTTATGGGTTCCAGAAGTAAACCCGTATGACCCTGTCCTATTTATTAAGACTGATGAACCCTTGTTAGTGTGTTTACCATTTCCCTCTTGTATTATTGTTGTTTTACAAGCTGTCTAAAAGTTTGCAATTTTTGTGCTATATATTTTTTTACCATCTGACTTCCACGACTCTTTCCACAAAATGTATTTGTTGTGGGATCCTCAGAAATTTTTAACTACTTGATGGTTCTGGCTTCATCCATTATATAGTCTTTTTAATTTTTATTGTTTTCCATACATCTGTGTAGATAAGTTCTGACATTTACAAAACCTTTTGGTTAATCTCATAGGCTGACCTGCACACTGAAATCATACCAGTGTTTGTTGCTGGGTATTATTCTGGGTAAACCTCTGGGAATCAGGCCCCTTCTTAATGGCTTTGGAAAAGCAACTAAAAATTTAGTTCCCTCTCAAGAACATTACTTACTTCATCTTTGTAACTCCAGGTTAGGATAAAACCTGTGTTCTGCATGGAGGTAGAGTCCACAAAACTACTAGTTTAATTTTGTTCTTTGTTAATTTAAGGTGAGGAAGAAGGAAAGAGGGAAGGGACTGTATTTGGCACTGCAGTGTAACAAAACCAGCTGTGTAATGTGGTGCAAGTGGGTTATTAGATATGACATAATGTGTAGTATTTCTATCATGGCATTATATATCTGTCAGGCTTTTGGCAGTCAATTTTTTCTGCATTTGAAGTCCTTCTCATGTATTTTCAGTGGGTATCAGTTAAAATGTCCAGAAATCCCTCTGCAACCAATCACTTTTGCTTCCTCTAAATATCTGCCTTTAATTGATGGCTCGTTAAACTGAGTTAGGAAGCCATGGGGATCTCAGCCTACACTGTGTGGACACAGCCACAATTTGGCATGAAGAAAATGGATTTAGAAATATTTAGGTAGCATCGCTACATCTAGATAATTATTATTGCAATTAGAGATTTGTGTAATTGAAGAGCTGACAAAATTGTAATTCCTCTTTTGGTCAAGAATGCATCCTGTACTGCATGTTTTGAAAATGTTATATGTGCCTATTTTCTAATTACTGTTAAAGAAGGAACACATAAACAGTAGCTCTTTTGTTTTGTAACAATTGCACAGAACAGGTTTTGAAAGATGTTTGAAGCATGCAGCAGTCTCAGGTGGTGTGAGAGAAAAGAGATTTTCCTTCCATAGGGAAGATGTTTTCTGCCAAAAGGAACTTCCCTAGCCCTCCCCCCCAAAAATTGCAAACACAAAAAACAAAAGCACAAAACAACAAACCTCTTAAAAATCTGTTGCTGCTTTTGCATATCTTTGCTTTCAGTAGCTTATGTATCGGCAAGTGTCTTGTTTAGATAGCCTATTAAGTCACACACTGATATCCTTGCTGGTTTAAGTCTGTTTGCAGTGGTATATGATATAGACATTTCAGATCAGCAAAAATTATCTGGAAAATAAAGCTTTATGACATTTCAGCACATATTACTGGATTCCTTCCCTGATGTACCTTGCCTGTAATAGAATATAAAAGAAATGTCCAAATACTAAGGTCCTTTTTTACTTCCTGCCAGGGATTTTAGGGCGCAAACTCCCAAGTTTGAATAAACTAGTGAGATTTTACCCACAGAAAATTGCTGATGCCATTTCTGGATGAAAATGAAACACTGGAAGTCATAATCTTTGCATTCTGTTCAAACACTCTGCAGTTTTGTGTTGCTGCAGGCTGTGCTACAGAATTGAGTAACACTCAAACTTGGACTTATCAGTAACCAAAGCAGGTAAACCTTTGCAGTCCTGAGCTATTAGCTCCCCAGCTTTACCAAACACTGACATGGCTACTTCCAGCTGTTATTTCATGCAGCTCTGTATATGCTCTTAAATTCAGACAGCTTTTCTTTTGTTAAAAACAAAACAAACAAAAAAAACCAGCTCCTTTTTTTTTAAGCATATACATGTCAAAATCAGGTAATTAGTTTTTTAATTGACGTGACTATAAATTGTTCCTTGGGAATGTGGTAATACAAACCGTCTGAATTTCTAAGTAGCTGAACACCAGAAATTTGGATTGAAAGGAAAAAAAAGAGCATTTGAAAGAGTAAGTACAAAGGGACTTAGGAAGACTTAGTTTTGAAACAGAAGACTTTCTGACGTGGGACTGCTGGACAAAAGGGGGAGTGAGGAGGACCACAGTCATCAAGAAAGCGTTTCTCTGGAACTTAGGGGGCTGTCATCTTTTCACAGGGAAGTCAGTGTTTCTAACAAATCACCTTCAACAAATGCAGCTTTGAGGATTTGAGGTGTTGCTGTGCAGTGCTGGTTGTCACACCTTTCTGCTAGCCCTGGTGCAGCAGTGAGGGTGACAGAAGGTGCCCATGCACTGGCGACCCTTTGCTTACTTCATTAGACACCCCCTGAGATCTGCCCGATGCCTGAAGTGTGGAGCTTTGGTTCATGGGGGAGTGTTTCTATGCGCCACCCCTTGCACCGTAGTTTGTGACAGTTTGTGAGGGTGAGGCATTGTGGGGCTACAGTAGCATAAACAACTGCAACTGCTTGCTTGGAGAAAATCTGCTGGGGGCCCAAGGCTCAGCAGAGTATTGAATTAAAAGTAGGGAGAGCATGAGTGCTTCAGAAAATGCCTGCCAAATATTGTTTACAGATTTGTATTTCAGTCATGTGGTTTGCTTATGCAAATCTTTATGTATATATTGAGGATTCTGCATCCACTGTTTCTTTAATCATGTGTCCTACAGATTAAACAAAGTTGATGATTTTTTTTGTTAGTGTTTTTTTGTTTTGTTTTGTTTTGTTTTGTTTTCCACTTTGTTTGTTTTCCCTGACAAGTTTTGATGTGCTCAGGTGTGGAAATACTCTGTAGTTGAAAAGAGGAGGGATCAGCCTAAACATCTGCAGCAATCCTATACTAATCTATTAAAAGCTCTTGATTTCTAATGGGGAAGTAGGAGGATGGAGTCGTAGGAATGCAGAGTTCTCTGGGTTGTATTTGTGCACGTGCATAACTCTGCCAAGATCTCTTCCAGCCATAAATTTATTTTACCACTTGAATTTCTTGAATTCTGTTTGGTGTATAATATTTATTCATACAGCCCCAAATTGCAGTGCATTATCAATAGAAAACCAAAAAAATTGTAGTTTCACCTTTAACAGAATTTTTTCCAAAGTACATCTCATTTTGGGAGGAGGAGGGAATCATGGTTAAAGGAACTTGCTTGCCATGAAGTGCAGCATGAACTCTGATTAAGCAAATTGCCATTTTTAGCTTTTCATAAGGTCCTTAGCAAAAATATAAGGTGAAGGTAATATAGTTCATTTTTCAGAGGAACATGTGGAGCAGACACATAATGGCTGAACAGATAAATGGCGCTTTGCATGTTACTGGAGACTTCGCTGTAAAAATTCCAGTAAGTCAGTTTGCCAGTGTTGCATTTAAGGCTTTTCATCACTCTTGCATTTGCATTACTTGGGTAGTTTTATTTCAGAAGTGCATATATCTCAGATAACCGATCAGTTTCATGTAACTGATCTGTATCTGTTTGTGGTTCCATGTTCCTTACCTCCCACATGAGCTGTACCTTTCTTGTGCAAATAAGCTGCCGCCACTGCCTCTGCTTGATCTCTATACTACAGATGTTTCTAATTAACTCTACTGTGACAGGCCAGGAGGATATAGTTACAGAGGTTGACAGGTCCCAGGGTCCTTGGAGGCACTGGTGTGTCACCTGACGCATTCCTTGTGCTAACATCTTTTTGGCAAGCTTTCCTAATTATTACAGCCAACCAGTACCTCTGTGTTTAATATGAAGAGTGTGGAGTGATAGCTTATAAAAGTCAGCAAATAACGCAGGCTTATGAGGATGGAAATATTTCAATATCTGTTTGGTGGTTAGAAGCATTGATGGTGCCATGATGTCCAATTTCATTTTTTTTCTGTATTGTTTTGCTCGGCTCGAACAATGAAATTAGGCTTGCTTTGCTGTTTAAAGTCAGAAATAAGATTATAAGATTTCTTGCATTTCTCTCCCCCCAGTAATTTATCAAAGCTTCATTATCCCAGGGAAAGGACTGAGACATTTTTTTTCTTGGAAGATTTAGATAGAAAATACCATTGACAGCCAAACATTAGCATGCCAGTTATTATAAGCCAACTTCTCTGTACAGCAGATTTTAAGTGGTATGTGTGCTATGCCATGCACCTTTTCTTACTTAATACTTTTCTCAGACTGGGTCAGAGACCCATCAACTGGAGAGTATTTCCATACACATGGGGAATCTCTTGTGCTTTATGAGCATGACTGCTTCTTGATTCTGGGTGAACTTTGCGTTTAAAGGCACCTGGAAGAGGTGAACAATGTTGATGATGAGGATATTGCAGCTGGAGATGGCTGGATACCCTGAAAATGTCTTCAGCTTGCTGCTTGATATTATCAAACAGAAATGAAGGTGCATGCACACTTCAGTAATGAAAGATAGGAGTTACCTTTCCAGTAAAGAAAGGCTGATTCTTTCTTACACTTGGAAATGAGAACTGCCCATCTAATGAATTAAAGATTGGGAATCTCATTCTCTTAGATCTATCACTTGAGAATAAGAGTAATTATTTCCTATTGCTCTTCATGGAATACAGTTATAATTGCCTTAATGTAACAATGTTCACATTAACACTTAATTGTTAATGTCCTCCTAATTTGAAGAAATCATCATCTCTTCATATTTCATCACTAGAGAACGTTCTTACATTGAAATAGCATTTGGAATCACTGTATAAGGGAAGAACTACATATGATCTTTTGCTGGGAATGTGTAATTTAGATGTATACTTCTTTTTCTCCTCGAAATTTGTTTCTACTGTATTTTGGTTAGGCAAACTTCTTTAGAGGCTAAATTGCACAGACAAAATTATTTATTGTATAGAAGTATATAATGGTGTTCATTGGCAGAGAAGGGGTGTGGCTTTCTTTGTCTCATTTGTGCATTCTGGCTTGTGCTGGAAGACATATTAGGACAGATGGAAAAATTACGCAGGGGAAAGGTCAAGCTGACAGCTGTGGTCTGCAGTTTTCCCATTCCAGGTTATTTGATTGCACCTCCTTTGTACCAGACTCGAGTTCTTTATGAAAACAGACTGTCTTACACTGTCCATTGAGCACCAGCATTTAAGCATTGGGGTGTATTGTAGAAAGAAAGAATGGTAACAACGTCTCTTCACTTTATCAAAGCAAGCAAATACTTGCCTTGAAAGTACTGAAGGATGAGTATCTTTGGTCGTTAAAACAGTTAAAAGTAGTAAGATCATCTCATCAACCTTAGCAACGACCCTGAGGATGGTTCAGGTGCCATTCTGGCTGGTGAAACTGGGCAAAAGAGGAAAATGTCTGTAAGTCTAAGCAGGGGCACAGCAAAGCAACACGTATTTAACACTACCTAAATACAGTAGAGAGAATGTTCAGAATGTGACAGCTGAGCAGCATATTCCTCATGGTTTTGTGCCAGTCTGTGGACAGTGCATTGCTGTTGTTTGGATCAACTAAGGTGGAAGTTTTGTGCCAAACTAGCACCAAGTAAAAATGTGTGACAAGTCACTGGTATTTTCCTCTTCTATTTGCTATTTCAAAAGAAAAGTTATCAAAAATAAACTTTTGAGTGTTTCTGTTCAGCCTGACAGAGGGCCACAGGGAGGCAGGAAAGGTAAGTGGAAAGAAAGACAGCTAGGGATTTCTTGATTGGAAAAATCTTTCCTTCTGCTTCAAGTTGTCTTTCCTTATTGGTTCAAGAGGTTCTCTGAACAGAGTTCCTTTCTGCTGTGCGGGTTCTTATTTCCTTCACTAGGAGGTTCTCCCATGACTGTCTGAGATGCCCAGGACTGGGCAGAACAAGAAAGAAAGAAAAACAGAGAGGGGAAACCCATCCTTGTCTTACTTGCTTCTATTCACTTTCTTCCATTGTCAGCTGGAGGTTTGCAGACATTGTATTGTGAGGATATTAATGTCATATAAAAGAAAGGTTTTGTCCACTAGCCATGTAGAGCCAATGCTCCATAATGCAGTCCATACTAGTATTAAATTTTATTTCAAATATATACTTTAGGTCCATTTTCACTAAATCACTAAAGTACACCACATCTGTGTTCTGTTTTGTTGGAATACAAATGGTTAATCTTGGCTTTTAACATACTATTTCAGTTTTTAGATTTGTCAGAGCTGCTGATTCAAAGCTGGTTCCAAAAAACAAAATACATGTGTGTGCAAAAGGAAGGAGGAGGTGGAGGAGGGCTTTAATTGTAGGACCCCAGGGAACTCCTTGTAACATAGGAATGTGATAGTTGAATACTGGAGTATTTCAAAAACACCTTTGGAACGTGAGCCCACTCCTCTAAATAATGTTGATTGTCATGATTATGATTCTGGAATGTCTGTGAAAGGATCGCTTCTAGCATGAGCTGAAGTCTTACGAAGAAATTTACTGACAAGTGAGAAACCATAGAACTAATTTTCTTCTGATCTCCTTGTAATACAACCATGAGTTTGTTTTCTCAAAAACATCTTCTCCTCTCTTTTTCCTGAAAGTACATGAAGTACATGCTAAAAATACTGCCATTAAAAGGAACTTTTTCCTTCTCTGCCTAAGGAAGATTGTTTAAAATAAAATTTTAATTTTTTTAATCGTATCTGTCTTGCCTGTTTAAATCTTTGTTATAATCTCTTTTTATTTGGTATTAACTGGTTTTCAACTTTCAGGCTTTGGGAAAAAATATCTTCAAGAGTTCTTCTACTTAAATAAATAAGCATATGTGTTTTAATGTTCCTTTCAATATCATTCAAGACAGATTTTATGTAGATATATTTGTTCCATCTAATCTATGCTAGCTGTGCACCTGACATGTATATTAGTTTTCTGTTTCAAGGCAAACACAACTGCAATTCTGCAGAGACCAGAAGAGAAATAGTAAAACACATCCTCATCAGAAAGTCAGGCAAGGCAAATAATCCCATATCAACAACCTAGCAAACCTTACAGAATATATACATGAAAACCTGAGAAGTAGATGCTAACCATGTGAGAAATCAAATGAGAATTAACAAATGAGAAGTAACAAGCACCATAAATTTTTCCGAATTTAGTCCTTTAGTAAGTGCTTGTCTACTCTGCAGTCTGGAAGAAAATCTGTATCTGTAAAACAAGCATTCATTTCTTTTTCCTCCTAATTTTTTATGATTTGTATGTACTGTTGCATCTGCTGAAACACTCTCCTCCAACATCCATGCGAATTATAATTTGTGCTGGCTTCACAATTGTTCAGGCGATTGTCACAGCAAGTCCTAGAAGAATGTCCTCTGTGTGCCTGTGTGTGTGTGTCAGTGCAATATATCCTAATGGACAAAAGAGATACATAAGCCCTGCTAAGAAACGTTCAAAAATAATTATCAGTGCAAACATATTTTGGCTTTCCTTATTTGAATTAACATATCTAATTGGGATGTTGAGCTTTGCTTTGGCTATGCTTAGTCTTGTTCAAAGGCCTTGATTAGATACTTATGAACACTTAAACAACAATGTGAGTCTGAGATTCCCTACCGTAGAATGTATGCCTATACATGTAGGTGGTCATTCATGTGTTCTCAACTTCTTTTTCTCGGCCCCAGTTACAGTTTTGTAACTGTTATTGTAGTCACAAGATACATGATGTGGTCTGTGCGACTTTGTCCTGCAGACCATGTAGGAGGTAGGGAGTGTAAAGAGCATGGCTATGCATTCCCTTCCCTGGAATCTGGGAGGACTGTTTTGCCATGACCTTGCTCTGGTTTTTCTCTACATTCTTTGCTGTCCCCAGGCTGTGAGGCTGATGTGTTTTGACAAAATAATTTTGTTAAGTGGAAGTCCCCTTAGAAAAACAGAAATAAAAATTGATGGGAACTCTACATGATTAAGTGTTCAGTGATTTTTTTTCTGAACCTATGGTGAATTTACTTAGGAGCAAATTCTAATAAGTATTTTGATTATCTGCTTCATGTGCTCTCAACTGGAGCAGAATTCTCTCTGTAGTTACTATGACATGAGTACAGTCTGGGCTTAGCCAACATGTGTAACCATGTTTGCAGAAAGAGTGCATCAATGAATTTTCTTTGCCCAAGGTTTTGTTCTCAATTTTCAATTGCTATCAAAAGAGAATCTTAAATCTGTTGCATTTCATTCTCTCTTTTTAAAGAGGAGCAAGAAGCTGAAGACGTTTTCAAGGGAATGGAGAGAAGTGTTACTTCATTTCTGAGAATTTCTTAAGTCACTGTAAGACCATGCTAAACAATAGAAGAAATGCAAGCAAAAAAAGGAGTTGTATTTTTAAAAAACAACAGTTTCAACTCTTTGTTTGGGACAGGATACATGTAGCCACCTGCTTGTCTTGTGAAAAAAACAGCTGGTGGAAAAAGCAAAAATGTATATTATAAAATGGTCACTGAAGAAAACATGGGTTGGTTATGTTTGGGTCACCAGTATAAACCTTTTGGTGCTGTTTTGCCCACACTTCCATGAACTGACACCAAAGATGGAAAAAAAAGTTTTACATATACTATATCTGAGTTATAGGGACACAGGTGGCCATGAAATGCCACTCATCCCTTAAACAAAAGAGCTTGGAATGAGAAGCAGTAAACTGTTCTCCAGATGTTTATCTCTTTGGTATAAATTTCTTTTGTATGGAACAACTGCCTTCCATATACAGTATTTGATTTAATTCCAGGTTCTGTAGAAGAAAGTAATAATTGAGATATTTGAAGCAAGTGTATTTCAGCTGAAATTTGTTTCAGTTTGGCTGGGGAGATGCAACCTGCAGCAACTTTTCTTTCCGAACTTAGGACAGTTTTGAGTGTGGTGGGAGCCTGAATTGTATTACTCTATTATCTCAGTCAAGAAGTGAAATTACATACCAGGCAGGGAATGGAAAGCTGCAGCATTTTATTAGCAAAGCCAGGGCCAAAACACTTTGTGGTAACTTGCTCCAGAGCAAGAGTGCCTCTTATTTGTCTCTCAGTGAAATTGTGTGTAATAAATTTCCTCCTGATGCTGTATCAGCAAGTAATTGCTTCTACTGTATCTTAAAAGCTTCTCATACTTAAAGCTCTTCAGTGCCCTTTAAATTTTATGTATGCTTTGAGTAACTTTCCTTTACACTTAAACCCCCTTCTGCTTTGAAGCTTTACTGAAAGTGAACTTGCATAAGAAAATTATTGCTGTACTTATAAGAGGTTTGCCAGATAAACACTTAATTCCCAGATATATAGCTTAATAACTGCATCTTAAACCTTTAAAAAATATCATGAGTTGTGTACAATTGTAGCATTTTCAGATTAGAGCCTCTCTCTCCCTTTTTCTCTCCATGTTGCTCCCCTCCCCCTTCCTTAAAAGAAAGGAGAAAAATGGGATGGAGAGAGGTTTGTGAATTTATATAAAACTATGTAAAGCATATATTCAGCTGTTGTGTGGGGAAACCTATCCAGCTATATCATTTGTACATCAATTCTGGCAGGAGTTTTCTCAGCCATATTCTCTAGATCTAGTAATTCCATTGGTTACAGTCCTGTTTTATATCAATATTACATTCTTACATTGTCTGCAATGTTAAGCCCTAGTGATTTTATATCCTAATGCTTTTTTAGAAAACGTATTTTAGAAAACATAATTTAGAAAACATAATTAATCTATTTCCTTGCCACATAGTGATTTAAGAGGTATTCCATCCATTTCTGAAATTTTTGGCTGGGAAGAGGCTTTTGGGATTGTTCAGAGAAAGGTCATACAGTTAAAAGCAACACTAAGTCTCAAACATACAGATAGGGGACCACTCCTTAAGGGAAGCAATTCAATGTTAATACTTCCTTGTATTTGTTTAAGAAAAGTGTGTGTTTTTCAGGCACAGTGTTAGTGTCCAGCTGTTTTGAATGAACTTCTTAGGTTATATTGGTTTTCTGTTTTCCTTTTCATGAAGCTGTCATAGAAGAAACAGAAGTTTTCTGTTGTATATAGAAATGTTTCTGTTTTGTAAGGTGACCAGAGACTCTAAACCTGAAAAAAAAAAAAAAAAAAGCAAGCTTTAAAAGCACTCACTTTAAAAGTGAGACTCATCAGAAAAATCACAACTGAAAGCCTAGCTACTCGGTTGTTGATTTTTTAAAAAAATTATTTTATTTCCTAATCTGCAGCCAAGAAGCAAGAGGTTTTGTGAAATTTAGTTTATGATAGTGATAGAATTCCCACTGATATTAATGAAACAGGTTCAGACCTTCTGTATTAAATTGTTTCTTACACAGCATTGTGGGTGGCATGCTTGGAAAAAAGTTTGCAGTTGAATTTGAAGTACTAACACCAACTCGTCAGTGGAGCAGATGTTTTGTTCTCCGTTTATTTGATACATTCTTCAATGCAAGGCTTGGTGCTTCAGCCAAAAGCTTTTTTGGTGAACCTAAAATGCTTCCGTCTTTGTCTTGTCAAATAACTGCATGCAGTTAAGATCTTCAGCATGAAGTACAGTTACTGTAGTTTCATTGATCACCTGATATAGCCAAGGTTTATTAAGGTAAACCTAAAAAAGAATGTTTTGAAAAGGAATTAATTGCAGGAAACAATTGATCAAGAAGTTACTGTATGTAGGAGACACTGGAATTCGTGTAGCCTGAAGCAGAAAGTTCCTTCACAATTTCTAGGCTTTCTTTAGACCTCTAAGTATTTAGTGAGAAATTCAGAACTCAGTTTAACTTTCTACTATACAATCTTGCAGGAACCATTGACTAAGTTAGATGGTTATTTAAAGGTATTGCCTGTATTACATAATTGACTTTTTTACAAATCAGCTTGATTAAATCAGTTAATCAGGTTTTTGCTATACTTGTTTAATGTCTGTTGTGCTTTAAATTGATTGTTACTGTTTGCTGCCTAAGAAGGCAGCCTGGATTCTATTGTCACTATGCTTTTCAGCCGCATGGTGAGCAAGGGGTCATTGTGACATTGCCCGGATGCAGGCATAGCCACAAGCAGCTGACGTGGGCCTGGGGTGTCCCCTCCAATCTGGGAAGCTCTGAGAGGTGCAGGAGGAGAAGGGGGAAGCAGGTCTCCTGGTGCTGGAGCTGGGGGGTCGCAGTCATGTCAGTTACCCAGCACCAGGCCGTGAGCCATGCTTGGCATTGGGAGATTTGTGCTGGGCTGCAGGGCAGGGAGGCTGGTAAGGATCTGTGTCACCATGGGCCATCAACACCCCATTGGGGTGGGGATTTTCTTCTGGAGAGGGAGAAAGGCTAGGCAATGCTTAAAACCCATGAACTACCAAGGGGTTAAAAGCTAGAAAAAATACACTTGTCCTGCCTTCAAGTTTATCTAATGCATCTAAGACCTGAGAGATTGACACAGTGTCTGCTGTGTGCCTCTGGAGCCAACGTAGGGCTGACAAAGCTGTGCTAGTGCATATCTAGCAGGACTTTATGAACCCAAGTGAATATATCAAAGTAAAATATCCAGTTGTGTGTTACACAGCCTTTTCTATAACCCATAGTATTTGCCTCTTACCTTAGGTAGTTCAGGGATGACAGTAGTCACCCAATTCTACTGAACAGCTTGAACGGTTAGTCAAAGGAAAATACTACCCATGGCTATGTATAAGGACTGCATTCTTGACTGAGAATAAATTGGTGTACATTGTGCACAGCCTGTGAATTGTACAGAATTATGCAATTGCTTGCCATTCTCATTTTGAGTAATGACTTGTCTGACTTGTCTGAGTTTCAAAATAGCTTTGGAGGATCTAGATAACTGAAAATTTAAAAACTGAAGATATTCAGATGGATGTAGTACTTTTTCTGGACTGTTCTGTACCAACAAACAATCTCTTTTTAGAAGGACTTGGACTTGCCTGGTAATAAAGATTACGTGGGCAAGATACTCCCAGTTTTGCATTTGAAGTGATCAGAGTTAATTGTAAGGGAATATGATTCAATGTAACTTCAATTACTGTTTTCCCCAGCAAATAATGTATTAAAAATGCAAAGGAATGTTATATCAAGTGTAGATATTCTCTTTTGTGTTTTTCCTTTGCTGAATTATATCTTACTCAGTCAACTTTTGAAAAAATCAGTTATGCTGATATGCCTTCTGTGTGACAGGCTGCAACTGAAGCTCATTATTCATACAACATATCTGTGTGATGTTACCAAATCTATTTGTGCTGTATCCATTTTGCACTTAGGGGTAGTTTGCATACTCTTATGAGCAAAAATATTCAGCTTGCAATTAGTAGGCAAGGCAAAAAACGGATGGAGTCCAAAACTTCTTTCTTTGTGACAGAAGTGGGGCTTTCTTTCATCCACTTTAAGGTTTTTTTCTTGTTTCATCAATATCTACAAAGCAGGTGCTAAGTCAAAAAGCGGATACGCTCTGAGTTCTTTATAAATCACTCCTTTTGCCTTGTAACAGGCAAAAAGTTAAATGAGGGTAGGAAAAGGTCCCTATCTTGTCTGATTGGCAGAAAAGGGCCATGCCTAGCTGTAATTGCTTATTGGATGTAATTCTGTTCAAAGCCACTGACTTGGCAAACCAGTCTTGCCAGACCCCGGGCTCTATTGTATTTCTTGTGCTGCTGAGATGCAGTTTGTAGCATGAATGAAGGAGCAGTATGTTGTTACAAGCCTAGTAAATACAGAGAAAAAGAAATCTAGAAGGTGTCGCTGGTGTATTATATGTGTTCAGGAATTGGGGAATGCATGCTCTGTGATAATTTCACATTCTTAATGTCCAGCTCTGTTTCCTAAATGATCTCTGGAACATATTTTCACAAGTTGGAACTAAGATGGCAACTTGAAAGGTCAGGTTATGAAATCAATCAGAAAAGGATGTCAGAATGACTTCTGCACTTATGTTCGTGTGTTGGATGCAGGGCCGTTACTGTTCCTCTCTGCCTCCTCCCATTTGCTTTCCTTGTAAAGTACACAGGTGCACTCACTGACCTTTGGCAGCTGATGCTATAAATGTATCCACTGAGGGCAAATTCCAGTATATTCCTTCACTGACAGTTTTCACCCACTTCTGATGCATTTCTTTCTGGCATGGACTTCACTGTCCCTTCTTTTTTTTTTTTCCTCTCACAACCTGATGAAACTTGGTCTCTGAAACTTTGTCTGATTTTATTTCTAATTCTCAAATGTGCTAAATGCACTGGGAATTAAATTACAAAGCCGATGTTACCTCATGTACTGCAAATTAGCTCCCTGAGGCATTTCATCACTGTGCACACTTGAGACTTTACATGTGGCAGCAGTGTGGTTGTAAAGTGCCTAAACAAAACATTATGCAGTTATTAAAAACAAAATAAAGTAATAGTAATAAAACAGGTTAAAGGGGGAAGAAACTCTTCCAGCCAAGATTCTAGGCAGAACTGCCAAGTGTTGCATATGCCTGGTGACGTGCATTTGGCAAGCACATCCTTGAGACCTTATACAGTCTGTAGGGAGGCAGCAAGGATTCCCCTGCCATTCATTCTGCCCACCAAGCAGTGCTGTTCTGCCGGCTGGATCCCAGACATCGAGCTAAAGCCACAGCCGGGGGTGTGCAGGGAATGGAAGAGAGACCTGGAAGAGTGGGCTGCTGCCCTCTGGAGGGATCCCTAGCCGTGAATCAGGCAGGCAGCTGGGGCAGACAGAAGCCCCAGGTATCACTTCTGGGGTGAAACACAGTGCAGAAGCAGGCGTGGAGAAAGAGGAGGAGGATGCTTTGGACTCCTTTTGACCTCTGAGCCCTTGCCCAGCTGAAATTAATCTCTGTGACAGCAAGTTGTAGCCCCTTGTTAACATAATCTTACGCTCTGTCTTCTCACTGCTCCTTTTATGTATTATGTTCACACACTAATGTGCATCCCAAACACTAGTTTGTTGTTTCTCATATTATATTCTCACCCATTCTCCGTTTGTATGAGGGGACTACTGCCTCTTGTGAAAAGAGTTGGCTTCTACTATGTTTGCTCCTGAAATGTCTGTTTAGAATTTACTGAGAGGAAGAAAATCAAATTGTTTAACAGAGTACTATTTTTGAGCTGTTTTTCTTTGCATGAAAATTATAATTAAAACTTAGATTCAGGTGGACTAAAAGTATCTATAAAGTCATGTTCAATTCATTGAGTGGTTTTAGGGAAAACAGTTGTAAAAGGTGAAACAGTGATTTCAGCATACAAAAAGGAAATTTAAATTTTGGAAAATATTAATTAAATTATAAGAGTTAAATGCTTCTCTTGTTCAAACCGAAGAGTTACTTGCACAACAATAACTCTTACACATTTATTCATCCTACATGCTACAGCTAGCTCTTTCCAGCTGTAGCCTGTGGTGACTGCTTCAGCGAGGAAATAGCCTTATGTGAGAGCCTCTATATCTTCTGACTCTGTGAAGAGATTTGGGTGAAGTTCAGGTGGCAGAAACTACTCATGATGCTGGCAAGTCTCCTGTCTGTGCAGCTGTTCAAATTGCATTGCTGAAAACAAAACTGAATGTTGAAATTGTAGGAATAGCAGATAAATCTGAAAGTTGGCCGTACTGCTCCTCTCATCTTCCTAATAGGATATTTATGTGTCCTTGTAGTATCCAAATGGCTCAGTCATCTGTGGTTATTTTCCCACAGCTGTGATATACTGCAGTTTTTACCAGAGAAAACCTGAGGTAGGACTGCACACAGGAAGTTTGTTACATGGCCAACACTGGATCATGTTTGTTCAGGTCCCTTCTCTACCACTTGGTGCTTTGTCTTCTCTCATGGAGGTTGTCTACCTGCGTTTTTTGTTGTCAGCCATAATGGACAAGGAAAGAAGGTGGATAATTGAAGTAGGGTCTAACTTGATGAGTTTATTAATGCATTCATCTTTTCCAGTGTCTGAAAATGCCTTGATGATCTGCTTCTTTATGCCAGCATTGTGCAGAAATTAGATTTTTTTGCAGGAGAAAACAGGGCTTCGGTGGTAGCAATCTCATCATTGTGCTGTGACACTTGGTGCTCATCACCTAATAGGTCTCACTCAGAGTAATATGTAGTCAGGTACTAAGTGGCTGAGAGGTAAAATCCTCTGGGTGTTCAAGACTCTGCTGAGAAGTCTGTGGGTGTGGTGAAAGGCTTCTGTTCTCTTTCCCAGTTGGTACGTTATAGGGGTAAAGCCTTAAAAGCTGTCTGCTGTTGCTTACCTTTCCTGCTGTGGGATCTGTGTTTAAGTCAAATGAGCCCTGCTCTGGAGAATGTCATCTGCATGGAGAGTAACAGCCTTGATTTGTCATAGCTTCAGACTAAAACAGAGAAGAGTGTAGAACTACTGTCTCTATCCTTGGATTAGGAACACAGTCCCTTACAGCCCTTCTCTGCAAACAGTGAAACAATAGAACTCAGCACAGTTATTCTGCTGTCAATTAATGTGTTTGATGCTGATCTGCAAAATCCATCAGGGCAGGCTGTAAACAAAAATGTGAGAGTTTAGCAGATACTGGATGTAACCCAGCCAGCCCGATCCAAATTGTCTCTACTGAACGTTTATTGGTGATGTAAATCTTAGCCTTACTGACAAGGGGGATTTAGCGTGCAGAAACCTAAGTTGTTTCCTGAAGCTGTAATAAGTCAGTGAGTAAGGAAACTCTTCTGTACTGACCCTTATATGAGACTACTTGTGGGTCATCAGTGGTTTGGTTAAGCTCATAGAACATTTGTTTACACTGAGACTTTTACTATTTGTACCAAGAGGATGTTTACGTTTTCTGCAGTCTTAATGGGTACTGAAAGGTCTGGGATGTGTCTTTCAGCTGAAACAGACACTGAGTGCTACAAACCTTGAAAATAGTGCAGATTCATGCTCTACTTCTTCAGGTGAACCTTGCCCGGCTGTGTGGCAGTTCTGTGAGCAGCTTGCTCTTCTGCTGTCTGTAGGATTGCCGTGCACTCCTAAAACTGCACAATGCCTTTGGGGGCTGGAGAAAGCCTTTAGCCCAGAGACCACTTCTTGGAGTTGAGGAGCGGGCTACAAACAGTTTTGCATAAGAGGTCCACCTGCGCCTCTCTGGAGACTGGGAACCAGGTGATAAACAGAGCAGCAAGATCTGGCTCAGCAAGGCTGGCTCAGATTCTGGCAGTTGCCAGGCTTTGTAGGAGCACAGACAATTCCCTTGACTTCTTCTATCACTCACATCAATGTAAACCAGCAGGCATCAACAAGGTTAATAAATTTAAAAGTAATGCAATAATGCAATCAAAAGTTGATTTAATTAGCTATTAGTTCTAATTACAGTATTGTTGAGTGGCTTACTGGATTCTGTATCAGAAAGTCACTACAAGAGTACTTACAGTAATATATATAAATATATATTTGTTTACCCCAAGGTAAGGTGTGAGATGTGAGTGTGTGTATATATGCATTAAAAATAGACTGAAAATCCTGCTAACAAAATGAGACTATGCAGGTGAAACCTACACACTGAAGAGTCAAAACTGGAGGTTCTGCTTCAGTAAATCAGTGTTGTCATATATTATGGGAGCTGGAATGCCAATGTTGACTGAACCAAAATGTTGGATTTACAGTTCATTAGCAGTCTTGGTGGAATGAGCAGCTCACACTGAGCCATGTGAAAAAGTTTCTGTTTCTAGAATACTTGAGCCCCAACTACAGTGTTGAGGAGGGACAGCTGGAGGAAGTTGGATTGGGAAAAAAGCTGTTTTCTCTTTTGGTACTTGTGCAGAATTCGGAGAGCTGGGGACACTTGCCATTTCAAGAAAATTTCTATTTGGCAAAGACATATGGTCTCCTGACACATTGAGATCTATAAACTAGGCCTGCAGTAAGCTCTTTCACACATTTACCCATTCCTTCTTTAGTTAAATGATTTCCGGCAGCACACTTGACAGCTGTAAATGTAAGGGTTCTGCACATCTCCCCCTGGACCAGACCCCTGAGCCGTGCAAGCGGGTCTGGGCACAGATACACACAGCTAGCTGATTCTTGTTTATCCTGACTAGAAGAATGTAAAAAATGTGCTGGTGTTCAAGGGTCAGAGGCTAAAATATGGATGTGTTTATTGCGTATTTTGGTTGTCCTTTTAATAGACAGTTTGACACATTCTTTCGGTGAACTTTCTAGAAGACAGATAACTCAAAATGGGCACAGGAGAAATCGCTCCTGTCAGGATTCCCATACATGTAATTACCTTCAGGTGTCAAATGTACTTAGTCACTGTTGATTTTAATTTTTTTTGCTGTTCAGACATTTATGACTTGTTGTCAGTGAGGTATTTAATTTTATTAATGTGGACATTCTTAAAGGAAGGACATGAAAGATCAGTTGTTTCAGACTTTGGTTCCCCTTATGAAATGGCCGGTATCACATTGTAGATAATTGTTTTGAAGACATGCTTTAGGTCCACTTTTTCAGTCAGCTCTGTGGAGGGATGCCTAGATCTTCTTGCATAACTGAAGCACTGAAAGCTGCTCTTTAGGCTTTCCTTCTGTGTGTGTTATAGCTAGATCATTATGAAAAGCTGTTTTGAGCTCCTTTGTTCCTTTGCTTTTAAGCTCTTTGTGTGTGATATGCTTAACTGTTTTAGAAGTTATTAAATCAGCTAATCTACCAGGGTACAAAAATAGTGGCAAAATGTGCATCTTAAAATTACTAGCCTGGGAATGTAATTATCAATACCTATTACTTTGCATTTAAATGAATACTCAAAAAAATTTTTTGCAGCAACTAATGGAAGGGTAAAATTATTGTAGTCAGAAACTAAAAGTCCCATAATACAGAAGAGAGCAGTGTTGAGAAAACACAGTATAAAATCTGTTTTGAATATGACTGGCTTTAGGTTTTCCTGATGACTGGGAATGTAAGCCTTGTACTGAAAAAATGGTAGAGATGATGTAGTCAATGAGAGAAAGTGGATGTTTCATTATGGATGGACATATTTAGAAAAAATCACTCAAAACAACAATAAAAAAGAATTTGAAATATTTTCTGTGTCATATGCAGCCAACTCTTAATAATTTAATTAAGCCTTAGATAACCTTTTATCCAGGTTAGATAACCTTTTATCCAGGGCTGATGGAATGATACAGCTCTTCTTTTTCAGTCATAAAGTGTGACTGGGTTTCCATATCCAAGAAAAACTGGAGGTCAGCATTTTTTTTGGGTGTATATGAATGCAGTATGAACATGACAGAAGGAGAATGTTCAAGCTAATTACAACAGGAATTATTGGTTCTGTTCATATAGGAATGCCTTTAATATTTGGAAGAGTGGTTTAATGATGTGATCTGGCATTCATTCTGCAGTGCACCATCATCAGACAGGAAAAAAAAAACCAAACCCTCAGCTGGCATTTCTGCCTAAGGGCTGCCGAGAGCTGATTATTCTTCTAATCAGAACCATCACAATCAAGGCAGACAATTAGCTAGGTTAGGTCTCTGCTGATTTCTCCTGTGGCCCTAAGCATCAGATGGCCTTGAGCACTCTTGAATCCTATCAACAAGTATTTGAGTAATACCTGTTTAGCTCCACCTGTTGTCATTAAGACCCTCTTTTCTTCTGTTGAAGTGCTAGGTTGTGTTCGTGCTTATTTATATTACTCTGATTCCAGAAGGCATGAACTGTTGTTCAAAAGAGAAAGCTTACTAGCCTAGGCAATAGAGTTTTAGTTCCTAGTGTGTAGTATGAAATTGTAGACATTATTTTGGTATACCATGCATATGTTATGAATGTGTACCTAATTCTGTATTTCTATCAGTAACATTTATTTTCATACATAAATACATATATTTAAACAGTCAGCTATGTAATCAAATATACAACTTGAGGATGTCATGGGGTGAGCCTTTGTGTTTATAAATGGTAATGTGCTCCTTCTACCTGCAGCCTGCTTCAGACATTAATTCTGGTTCTCCTCTATTATTTTTGCACATGCTCTTCTGCATGAGTTTATCTGCCTAAGTGGTCTACTTGTTATCTAATTTATTACCAATAATGTAAGTTTCTGAAGATTTCTGTAGCATTAAAAATAAAAAAAAGGGTTTAAGATTTGCTTTTTTATTTCAGAATGCAGGTTCTTTCCATTATTAATTAATATAAGAATTAGTTCTTGAGACAGTCTGGGAGTTTTACACCAAATGTAATCTATTTTTAAAAGTAATTAGTCACGTCAAGATTATTCTTTTTCTGTACTTGTTGATGGAAGAACTCAGCTTGCTAAGTGGCTGGTTTGTAGCTATGTGAACTTGCTACTGCTGCAATTTAATAAAATTTTGGAAACAATGACTTTTTTTTTCTGTGTTAGGCAGCAGAATGAAGATTCGTGAGTTTTATATATTTTGAAGAATTTAAATAACAATGTTCAGCAGATAAAAAAAAAATGTAATTTTAAGGCTGCAGAAATGAGAAAACAGTGTTTAGCCAATCAACCCCAACATATTAAGAAGTCATCTCTTCTGTGCTGCACTGGAAAATGATCTCTATGTTTCAGGTTGAGAAGTTTAAAATAATTGATTTTGAAAGGAAGAACAGGTTTCAGTTAGCCTTTATGCAAGTTTACTCATTTGTAGTGCATTAACGAGAGAGGATATTCCATACCCCATGTGTTACTAGCACACTCATTTGAACAGACTGTTTCTACACACCACACACACACACAGAGCTGATACTAACCAGTGAAGCCAGTAGTGTTTTTAGTCCTTTGCTGCCTGGGTATTTAATCAAGAGCATCGTCTCAGCATATAAAAGCTAGAAAATTACATGGGTGAAGTGAATTAAGCTTTAATGCTTGAACTCATAGGAATTATGTGCTGCCACCTACATTCAGATTACTGGTAAAGATCAATGGTAGTGTATTGATAAAATCTCAGGTCGTTTGTTATCTTGCTTACTGTAGAGATAGTGGTGGTAGTGTCATGACCTTCTAATGGACCAAAGAACCATGTTTAAAATGTTAATCCCAGTAAAAACTTTTTTTTTTTTTTTTTTTTGGGTGCTATAAAAGGTGCCCCTTCATTAAAGTAAAAGCTTTTTAACCCTTTCCCTCGGTGGATTAAGAGTCAAGTATTGACTACTAAGATATCTGTAGTTCAGTTTCCCGGAGATGGAGTAATTAAATGAAAGGCACAAGAAGAATTACTGTAATAATATTGGTAATAAATGATTCTCAGTATGAAGTTCTTCATTATCATGTTTCATATCATAAAATGCTGTGTTCACACATTCTTCTTTGGCTGGGGTAGTTTTCCTCGGACATCAGCATAATAATGAATAATTCTACATGTGGTCCATGCAGATTCACTGCTTAGTTGAGTGCCTTTTGTACAGTTAGGCCTCATTTCAGGAAAGTATTTAACCATTTACCTAAATCCTTCGGCTTTGTGTGTGCTTAATTCTAAAGCATCAGCTTAATTGCTGTCTTGAACAGAGCTGCTTATTAGAATAGAGGGCCTTAATAGTCACGTCTGTAACCTTTTAGGAGCTTTGGAGCTACTGTGTCAGGATGTATTTTTTACATCAGTCATAGCCATGATTTAAATGAAGAATAAATTTTAATGCGTTGTTACTCAGACCATTCTGTAACCTAACAAAAGATCTCTTAGCATACATTTAAGGGCATTCAAATACCAGAGTTTAAAAAAATGCCAAGATGTGAATAGGGGCAAAAATGCAGTAAAAAGCTCAGAATGCTTGATCATTAACAGAACTAGTTTATAAACAAAGGCAAAATGACTCAAATAAAATGGCAAAAAAACCAGTTAAGCAACTTGTTTCAACAACTCATCAAAAAGAGTGTAATAGTTTACCAAAAGGCAGTAATTTTTTGTTGGCTTATTTCTTTCTGTAGTTCAAGGAACAGTTAAGCTTTTTTTAAAGGATTTTGAAGATCGAGGCTGCTTTGTTTCTTTGGTGGAAAAGCTAATTCATTATTATACTTAAGTTAGAGTCTTAATAAATTAAAACTTATTTATAATGCATTTAAACTCATTATTTGTATTTAATTTGACATATTTAATGGACAAAATAATTAAGATTTTTTTCCCCTGCTTAATCTATGAAGGGAAAAGTTAGGAAACAAAAGCAAATGACCCCCATCTGCCGCATGTTGTTTGCAAGTTTGATGAACTCTGAAGGTTTCCATTACCTTTGGCTCCCAGGAGCTTGTAAGGCATAATGCAGATTTTTTATTTGAGGGAAGGAATTGGGGTTCTCTACAGATGATTTTTGCTGTGTGGTGGAAAAAGCAGGTGTAAGCCAAGTTTTGTTATGTTTGCTTCACAGTAAACATTCTTGCAACACATCTTTGGGCATAGATAACCTCTCAGCAACCTTAAAGAGAAAGCTTGAACAAAAGAAGAGTGCTCCTAAAGAAATGGATTATGAAGTGTGCATCCCTAAAAGCACAGGACAAGTTGGACAATAGAAAAGTCTAAGATGTCTTTGAAATGTGATACAGGATTTTTCAGTTGCATTATTTATGCTGTAAGTCAGAATGTACAAGATGAAAGGACAAATCTTGAGGTCTGAATTCAGTTTCAGTCAATCCTGAGCTACTTATATTGCAGACAGTAGAAAACTAGACAGCCTTAATTTGTTAAAAATTTTTTTTTTTTGTGTGGAAGACTCCCTGGAGACATGGTGAGGTGCATTTGAACAGAGATTTTAATATATTATTTTACATAAGCTGTTTATTTTTATTAAAATTGTGATCTGAATGATTTGGGATAACAGAAAACAAGATTTACATTTTCTCTAATGACTAAATGTCTCTTCAAAAAGGAATCTTATCTCCGAGGGGTTCAGTAGGAAAACTCTTGCCTCTGACTGTTGCAGGTAGCAAGGGTGAAAGTGTTCAAATGTTAATCATTTGAACAATGATTATCAATTGCTCTTCAACAGTGCACCATTGCAGATCATAGATTACTTCCTTTACTATGAAAATTGTGGCACAATTTGAATGTCTGGTAGAAATTGTGAGGGTTCAGGCTCAGAAACACACAGGAGCAGATACTTTTCTGTTTGGCAACCAACCTGTACCACTCAAGTATTCACAGACCAGTTTACTGGTGTTCAAGATAATCAGACCAACTGATGAAGAAAAATCCATCTTTCTTGTTAAACACAAAGAGCCCAAATCTCTGACTATGCAAAAGGTGGCTGTTGTGAGACCATGCTGAGGACATATGACTTATTTAATGTAGTCTTTATATCGTCTGTTGGCCAGTGTTGGGAGTATTTTGTTGGTATAGATGTGAGTTTCTCTGGCCCAGGATGACTGCACTCTAGCTTTTCACATTGATGTGCTCTGACTGGGATTTTGCCCACACAAGTTGTCTAAGTTCTAAGTTGCTAAAGAATCCAGTATTCTTTAGCACCAGATTATGTGTTTATGCCCCAACTATCAGATTGAGCTATGAACACTAAATTCTTGAGTTTTACAGTTTGTTTTGTTTCTTTAATGCTGAACTAGTATTTTAGGATAAGAGTGAAAGGAAGAAATTGTTTGTATGCTCAGTAATTATTTTTTAACATCTAGGGAAGGATGTAAAGGCTTTCTAGTAGACAGGAATGGGTTTTGCCATACCTGTGCACTCCCTCCTTCACACCTGCCTTCTGGTGCCTTTATAACCAATAGGGTGAAGAAGCGGGGAGGAAGTAAAAGACACCTTTAATTTTTCTGTGATACTCTCTGCTTCTTATCCTAAACTTTAGTGTCTGTGCTTTGAAAAATAGTTACAATGTTTCAGGCAGACAAGATCATAATTCAGTTGTGAATGAGATTTCACTACAGGTTGAAGATTAGAATTCATTTAAGATTAATTTGGAAACAGTTTTAAGAAAAATGCAACAGGGAAATTAAGAAAATAGCTTCAGTTTTACCTCTCTGAAATGTCTGATTGATCTGAGAGTCATGCATTTTTTTTTCTTTTTTCTCCTATATCAGTAACTTACACACATATATATAAGTAAATGAGCAGGTTTTGCACATTTTATTGATTCAATCTTTACTAGTACATATTGAAAGACTGTTTCTGTCACTCTTGAAGGAATAAGAATTCCAAAACTCCATAACAGGAACCATGTTATGGTAGCTTCATAATTTGAAAAGGGATAGGAGAAATAATAAAAAGTTTGCATTGAATTCCATGATTTATCAGTCTCGTTCAGTTAAAAAAAAATTGTTGCAGATCAGATCATAATCTCTGTGATTTCTTGGGTGTTTTTAAAGACCAAGTGTCATTGTATACTGCAAAGCTTTTCAGATCATATATGTAAACTGATTTGATCAGGACCTATCTTGTCCATATGATATAAAAAGATAAATATCTCTAGGTAAAAAATTGTTTTAAGTCCTATTGTTCAGAGACAGTATGTATCAAGAGTACGTCTGATGGAAAATTCTATTTCCATATGCTGTCTTTAGAAGAAATTATAGGAATGAAAAGAAAAAATTTCTACCATTATTAATAATTGTGTTACTTTGTGCTCCTGCAGTCTGTAATTTGAAACTCCAGTTGTTCCTTTGCTAGTGTGCCCAGCATAAAAGAGAGACTAATATGGAAGGGTAAAAGGAACAAGGTTAAATTACTATATTTCTCCATAGAACTTCCTCTAAAATGCTGTTTCCATGTCAGGAAAGAATATACTTTTCCTATGGGTCTCTTAAATAGACACACGACAATTATATAGCAAAAAATAAGTTCATTGGCTGAAGCCCACTTTCTGGATAGCAAACTGTGTGCTAATAAGTTTATGTACTCATTAGCTATTCTAACTTGGGTTTTATGTTAATAAGTTCAAGTTAATTTTGATAATGTATTTGAATGTATAGTTTACTAATTTTAATAGCAAGTTGTGGTTTCATACTGACATTTCCTATGTTCCTGGGTCTGTTTGTGGGGGTCTGTCAGGTTTTGGGGGCTATTTTCTCCTCTATATTTTTCTCGTGCTATTTTATATTCTGTCTAGATTCATTCACTTTAGCTGAAGGATGGGGATTATGACCAGAGCTTGTTATAATATACATAGTTTATTAAACATAAAAATACTGTGAAACATCTCAAGGGTTAGTTTCATTTTATACGCTTGCATATTGGGAAATTAGGTTGTAGATTTTACCAGTTACAAGTTATTAGAGTGTCTGAGTCTCCAAACTCTAATTCAATCACAAAATATTTTAAAATTCATTTTGTTTACAGATTGTGTGATTAATAATAAACAGTTCTAACTTAATGTCAGAGAAAAGCATTTCTATACTACAGCAAGTGTAGGTATATGCAACAGACAAGCAATTTTATCAAAATGTGTATTTATTCTCAAATGCTGCCCATATATATTCACTGGCACAAATTGATGCAGTTTTTTTTTTTTTCCCTGGGGGTATGGAAGAGATGGAGATTTAAGTTTTTACAAGTTAACCGTCATTTTACTTTTTATATATTAGTGAGAAAGAAAATTTGTGAAGCTGACTTGCACTACATATACTTTCCTTGTGGAAACTGACTGCTGTTTATCTCAATTATTCAGTGTGCAGGTCAACATGCTTGTTGGGCAAATGTTATTTTCTTTCATTTTATGAGTGTGAGAAGTAAGACCTTTCTGCAGATAGGGCATTGCTCTCCATATCCATTAACAGATGTCAGCACATGCCCCAGGCAGGGTTAGCAAATACCACTCACAGAATCACATTCCATCAAGGCTGATAGACTCTGTCTTCTGGGTTAGACACATGGTCAACACATGTTGCTAGAGTCCAGTTCAGACACTTCAGTAGTATTCCTACCTGTGGGGGTTTTCTGTTACTAATTTTATTTTGGTTTTTAAGAATTTAAACTCTTAAATATTATTTTCTCTCAAATGTCACACATAGTAAAGTATGTGCCAGTACAGCAGAGCTCAGATAAAACTTGGCTGCTTTTTTAAGAAAGGTATGTAAGCAAATGAATCAGCAAACTGCAATTTTTCTGGTATAGGCAAGAGGTGGCTGAGATAGGTTTTGTATTTTCAAGCAAAATTATGGAATAAAAGATGAAGCTGACATCTTCTATGTTGTTAGTGCCTAAAGCAGACAAATGTAGAGTCATGTGTGCAGGGTATTGATGACCACATTTAAAAATATGTGAGCAGTAATTACCAGATCTCCTCATTCCACCTCAGATAAAGTGGGATAAATGTTGCTGGTGAACTTCAGTGTAGTACTAATGTGAACAAAAGTAATCAGCTTGTGTCCATAAATCAATTTAACAAAGAGACTGGCTTCAAGCCAGATATTTTGGATTCTAAGTGTGGTTAGAGGCTCCAAACACAAATCTCAAACTGCCTGTAGTACCTTGCTGGGTGTGGTACCTTTCAGCTAATGTTACCAGGCTTCACCACTGGAGTTTGTCCTGTAAATCTGAGTGATGCCTTCGACAGAACAGTAGCTCTTCCTTTACCTTTGCTTCCCTTCTCTCTTCATCCATCTCTGCAAGTTAAACGCCCACAGCAATGGAAAATAAATAGTCAGGTAGAAACTTTAGCCAGGGGGTTTAAAGCTATGAGTTGGGACAGCTGGGGAATGAAAGCTTGACCTCATTGGGAACAGTGCTGTGACATGTTGCACCCCTTTAGAACCCTTATCATCAACAACATGACTGCTGCTGCCCCTCAGATGCAACGAGTTCTTCGCTTCACAAGTTGCAGCAAAAGAGAAATTCTTATAGATCAGGTGAAAGTCATGTGTGCCGGCTTTGAAGGAATTTTACAAAAGCAGAGTGTGAGGAAACAGTTTTAATAAACAGCATGAAGAATGTCCAGCTCTTCAGTTAGGAGGTGCAGAATGATATGAAGTTAAGTGGGTGAGGGAGGGTACTGCATTACTTGAGAATCTCTGGAGTACTCAGATTTATAGGTGTGAAATAAATGTTGATTTGTTGATACCCTTCCTCATACCTACCCATGGAAGAGCAATTAGTTTCTATTTTTTAATGTTTGCATTGTCATTGAACATAAAGCTTTCTGCAGTGCTGGCTATAAAAAGTCAATACGGGACCCAACTCTACAAACAAACATAGTTATGAGAGTAAGGGGAGATTATTAACCATGAGTGGAGTAAACACATTTCTATAGAATTTTTTTCTTAAAGAGCCTTTAACTCATGAAAATACATGAAATATGTGACTATACTTTAAATTAATTGTCACTGTTAACCGTTATGATGCAACTGAAATTTTTGTTAACCAATAGAACCAGAAAAGAAGGTAGTTCAGGTCTCTCAGGTGAACGGAATTAACACAAGATATGTCATTCAAAGGACTTGTACATTTTAAATAGGACATTTCCCTTTCTTATTAAAACCTATTCCTTTCCTGCTGTGTTTTGCAGTCTTTTTGCCATGATTCTAATAGAGGACTCCTTCTGGAGGTAGGCTTTCTTTGTTTTGCAAATTATGTGTTTCAGCCAAGGCACTTTAGGAAGTTTTTGACAATCAGGCTTTATTAAACAGAAAAAAAGAAAAGAATTTTTTTTTTCTCCAGAATCCTAAAGACTTTTATCGGACTTGTTTTGAGGAGGTTTCTTGGTTCTGGAGATTAAGATAATTAAAGGTTTGTAAGTGGTCACCTGCAGCATACCTGTAAACTTCAACAGTATGTGAAAAATGAAGCTTGAGAAAGTGAAACTTGATTAGTTATTTTATCAGTGTTGTAAACCTTGGCCTGGCCTATCTAAGAAGTTTCCAGATCAATTGCTGATGTGGAAGTAGGTGCTTCTGACATTTCAAAAGGTCTAGTTTTTTAATCGGCACAGAGTAAAAATAATTGTAATGAATTTAGTATTTTTTTTGTTGTATTTCTTTAGCTCTGGCGAAACATTCTATGACTCTTCTGAGTTACTCAATGCTTAATAAGGCTCTTTTCTGTAAAAACCTGAATGCTAGGTCAAACGGATTTGTTTTGTGTATTTTCCCATGTTCTAGTCCCCATAGTAAATCACTTGTTTTTCTCCATTAAATAGGCAGGATGAAGTACCAGGTAAAATGGTGTAGCTGATGAGAACCCTGCTTTTTAACAAGAAAAAACCCCAGCCTTACAAACAGGAAGGCACAATGCCTCTCTTGTACTGTTGGCTGGCAAGAAGGGTAAAGGCAGGAGATTCTGTAGGGAGACAAGCCACGTAAACCTGATGCTTTTTCTCATTAAGTCCATCTTAGTACAACTCCCTTCTTTCTGCTTTTTGCTTTTGGACCCACCCAAGTAATGTGAAAAATCTGCCAGATGAGAGGGACATAGCAAGATTAAAAGGAGAAGGTGGATCTCCCACGGATGCCTGTGAAGTGAGATGCAGGGAGCTCACTCGGCTCTTTCAAGAAATGTGATAGGCGCTTGCAGCCGGTTGTGAAACAGTAATTTGAAGTCTGATGAACTCTTTCAAGTGCAGGAGCCTGATTCTCCTCAGCTGTGTAATTATGATGGAAGGGAGCCAGATGAAGGCAGAGATCTGGGCGCAACCTTTTGGGAGGCTTGTTCCGGCAGAGTGGGTGGGAGAGTAGAAGGAAGGGTACAAATAATAAGTTTCTCTGCCTGATTGATAATGAACTAGTAATAAGTGGCCTTATTATAGTAATAAGTTTCCCATGGAAGCCTGATGATTGCAGAGAAGCTTTAGCTGAGTGCGTGTGACCACATCTTATTTTGATCAGCTGTAGCACAGCAAAGCTGTGTAATTATCATAATCTAACAATTAGCCTGGCATCCTTTCCCAGTATTTAATTACTCCAATAAATGCTAATTGAATAGAGGACTTAATGACAAGAGAATAAGTTTCTTTCTGCATTGTGTATTTAGCTTGCAGTCTTTTCTAGGCACAATTTTGAATACTGTTTTATTGAACAACAGTCTTGATTTTGAGTCCTACGTAGTGTTTTATCATGGCGTCTTGAACTTGTTTTAACTTGTGAAACTGTAACCTGAGGACTGAAAGGTCATGGGCTGCTTCTTTATATTAGATGGGTTTTTTTGTTTGCTTGCTCAGGGTAGCAATATCCTGCTAGAGATCTAAAATGTCACTGGCTTGCTACTGTTAGCAAACACACTTCTCTTAGCATCTGGAAAATGTTGAATTTTCTTTAGGTTTGAATAGAGCTAAAATTAAAGTAGCTCTTTGATTGCTTCATTGTTTGTGCATCAGAATCATTGTTGATGTCAGCAGAGCTATGGGAACAGAGTTTATGAAATGTTGTGACAAAAGCCAGTAAAAAGAGCAGAAAAGCATTAAAGAGGTTATTTTTCCATAGCACAGAAATAGCATCTTTAAAATTATCTGCAGTAAAATAGTACATGTAATCCCACAACCCCTCAGATAATTAACAACCACAAGATTTCCCCCATCACACTTAACAGCTTTAAGTTGGTTGAAATAAAGGGGCTTGAAGTGTGTAAAAGAATAACAAGGCACAAGTTATGTTGCTAAGTTCCAGTCACAGCATGTGAGTAGAGCTTGGAATGGTCCTAGTGCACTACACTTGCCATCTAAACACAGACAAAAGCTATGGGCAAGCTCAGTGCCATGGAGTGGTAAATAACTACATCATCACATCCTAAGAGCAACTAAAATGTCATCCTTTTAAATGATGCTAACACTTTCGAGAAAATGTTTGTGTTTTACGTATTGTTGCGTGTGCCAATAGCTACCTCTACTCATCTCTCTGTTAATAATAATTTAAGAAAATGGTTTCATAACCACTTGCCAAAAAATTTTCAACCTATTTCTGTATTTTTCCAGTTCAAGCTTTTCTTGTGCCTAGAGCATTTGTAAGAGGTGTTTCCATTGTCTAATAACATTTAACCTACTGGAGATTCAGCCTTTGTTTGGATACTTATGGGATCTTCTCACTTGGCCTGCTTTTTTCATGGTATTTGTAGGAATGACCTTCTCTCTAAAACCTCACTGTTTCCATTAAATTTAATTTAAAAGTGGCTTAGTCTCCATGGAAGATAAAAAGGAGGAGTTGAGTGACCAGCATTCATAGGGGTATGCATGTGCTGCTCACAGAAGCCTTTTTTTGGGGAACAGGGCAAGTAATGTTTTGCCGTGCTGTTCTAAAGAATTGTGGGTAACTCTAGTTTGTATTTACCCAAAGAATAAATCAGTTCAGTGAATTTTGTTGATGTTGTTTTACATTTCAGAATATCATTTTAGAAAAAGGCAACAGGGGCAAGGCATTCAGCAGTGGCAGTGTCCTCTGCACATTGTTGTTAACAGGCTATGCAGGCTTCAGACATCAGAATATGGGCCATTTGCATCTGATCACTTCCAATACCTGACTGAAAACCAGAATTTCATCATTTGTTGTCGGAGCAGTTATTTGGAGTCTTTTCTGGTTCACAGTGAAGCCTTGCTTCATGCATTTGACAGAACAGATTCCAAATAAAGAAAGGTTGACATAGTAAAAGGCAAATTTTCCAGTACACTTATTTTGAAGTAGAGCATCTGGTATGTCAATTTTACAGGAAGGGCAATAGAATATAACTAATAGGATTTGTAGGGGAAGCAACAAGCAGAAGCTATTGAAATTTTTTATCTATCTAAATGAGCAATTAGTGTTATTTGTGCTGTTCTTGAACTGGATTTTTGTAGTGTTTATTCCAACAAAATGCAAGAAAGAGAGAAACCAAACAAAATTGTTATTACATTTTAAATATCTGTTTAACTAAATTGTCACTTGTTTCAGTGACCAGCAAAGTTAGTAAGTTCAAGATTAGTCACTTAGGCTTCAGAACTTAAAATCATGAAGACAAGCATGCACACAAGCCATGTACTATCCCCTTGTGAATGGATAAACAGAATACAGAAGGCGCCAATTATTTAAAAAAATGTTTTGCTAGTCTTGTTCTTCTATGGTCAAAATAACCATGAATTTCTCTCTCTGCATCCTGAATACCTGGATATTTCATCAGTGGCACTTTAGCGCAGAAATATTCCTTTGACAGTCTTTGCTGGAAGCAGTGTTCAAGTTTTGTGCAGCAAGCTGATCTTCGTTGGTTATGGAAATATTTAGGTGTAGAAGCTACTTAGCTTTCTGTCTCTGTCTTCAAAATTGCTTTTATAATGCTACTGCCTAATAGCTGGCTTTTTAGCATGCAACTTCCCAAGACACTGTTTGAATGCCATCTGACAAAAAACGATTAATTATGTTTGAAGAACAGCTGTGTTTTGCTGCGTGTAAGCTAGAGTGCATGGAGACAAATGACATTATTTGCAAGAGGGTATGTAGATTCTGTCAGATTATTGGAGAAGCCTTTTTTGGTTGGTTTCTACCACAACACAATGTTCTGTTATGTAAAACCTAGATAGAGCTGATTTCTTCTTGCATAAAGATCCTGTTAACCACATGGTTCCAGAAGGCATGGGAGTCTGGGTGAGGACTTGCCAGAACAGGATGAAGACCTAACTGGGAAAAGAGAAAGTATAGCAGTAACATTACTAGCAAGTTTTCTGTTTGGAATGGAACTGGAAGAGGGGACAGGACATCTGCTATTCCTGTCATATCTACAAATATGTCTGTTAATAGACTCCATCTTCCCTTTAAGTGTTTTGCTTCTCAATGTATGTAGATGGCTAAACGTTGATTAGTGCTTTAATTTGAAATGGAAGTTTTATTTCACTCTAAAACCCGGCTACTAAGTAAGAGGTTTTCAGCCTGGAAATGTTAAGTGTTTTCCAATCAAATGTGGTTTTAAATTCTTGGAAGTGTGTTTATGAAGTGTTTCCTTTAACAGCTTTGAGGACTGAGCTGATGAATTTTTTTGTGAGCTACTCATGGCCAACCCTTCCTTTTCTGTTCAGATTAGGAGACTCGACCTTTCCTCTTTGAGGAGGTAAATACATGCTGCTTGTAGCTGGAGAAACAGGAATGGTCTCAATTCACTGTAACAGAAAAGTTGGAGATGTTGTAGCCTCTTCTGGAAACATAAAATTAGTTCTACATCTCTTTAACATACCTGCTGAGTTTTTGATTACTGACTTCTTTAGGATATTGCAAGACAGGAAATAAATACCTGCTCTCTGATTCTTCATTGGTTAATAACCTGGAGTAAACAGACTTCACCCAGAGCTGCTTGATAAAATACCTTAGTACATATTTTCCCTGGAGGAGGTTCACTCTTGTGCCAACAATATTGACGAAAGGCCAGTTTAGATGACTTAAAATATGCACAATCTCCTTCCCTTTTTAGACACATAAATGTATACCCTTCCTAGCTATGGCAGATGACTAAGGAATGAAACTGTTGGGAGAACAGGGGAATAGGGAGGAAGAGACATGAGGATAAAAAGGACTTGGTTATGTGCTTCATCTCAGACCTGCTTTTCAGAGTCTGGGGTGTACTAGAATGAATGAAGACACAGCTGTTTCAACACTTAGGAAAAAAGAAATAAGAAAGAATCTACTAAAATACCAGTGATCAAAGAGGTTGTTTACATTGTGGTTTTGTTTATTTAACAAGAATACAGAAGGAAACTTTGCCAAAAGGGAGTCAGATGAGGTTTGATTTTTCCTTTTTTTGCACAATCTCACTGATGCAGATTACAAGTTTGATTTCATTGCTAACTTGGAATTAAGGTGTGATTACACATTTAGTTGTTTGTCTTCTTGTACTTACCATCTCCATTATCATGGGCTGTGCAGTTGGGTTCTTCCCCTCAAATTCAGCTATTTACAGCACATATACTGTCTGGGAAGTGTCTCTAGACTCTCCTTTTGGTTAAAGGAGAGAATTAGCTGCTTCTGGAAGTGTGATCCATCTCATTACAGTGTACTAAAGAGCCTGGATGAGTTGGACTTCAGAAGTTCTTATTGCTCTCTATTGACTTTTAAAATAGTGTGGAAAAGCAGTTCACATAGGGTTATTTGTGTTGTAAAAGTCTAACAGGAGAGAGGGTCAGTCTGATCTTGAATGTATTACATAAGTATTATTCTGGAAGCATATAGTTTGTGTCACAGAACTGTAATTGGGCATTATGGTGAAGGCACAGGCTGATAAAAGAGGTAACTTGACAGCCCCTTGAGAAAGGCAACTGTCCACACACAAACGGACTTATATATAAGTATGTATCAATTTTTACTTACTAAAACTGTAATTGAAAAAAATAAATAGGGATATCATTGCCTGAATGCAGCTTTTCTATTTGTATCTTATACTCTTTTTCATTACCTGTAAGAAATGGAATACTGTTAACTGATGCAGAGAACAGATATCAATTTGAAAACAATACATTTTTGTAAATATGTTAAGACAGTACCTGTTCAGGTGACAGATTTTGAAAGCACTGGAGTACAAAACTATAAATCTCGACCAGCAATTTTGATAAATGTAAATTCTCCCGGGAGAACTGTGGTTCAAAAAGGCTTTTCCATGTTACAGAGTGGAACTGTGAGGCTGTGCACTGGCTGAAATTATACAGATATATCATGCTTTGATGTGTATTCAGTTTTTCCGCTTTAAAAAGCTATTTTATTGAAGTTAAATTATTGTAGGGATATGAAAAGGTGAAGTTTGCTCTGAATTTATCCTTGGAGGGCCAGCAAATCATTGCTTTTTCTCTGAAATTAGATAGAAGGATCCAGATGGCAGATTTCAAGCCCATCAGGTGTTTAAAATATGCCCCTCAGCTAAAAAGAAGTATTATAGTTAAATCTGTCATGGCCTTTTTATTGCTCTGTGGTACACTTGACAACTTCAGCTGTGAAAGAGAGAAGCTACAAGTAGCCCAGTCAGCCTGAAGTGGAGTAGGTCAGTGGTTGGTTTCTTTAGCTGCCCCAGGGAGTTTAATGAACACACAGACCTGGTTTATGGAGTCGTTAAATCCATCATGGTATAAGCTCCCATGAAGGCAGTGAATTTGTCCCCATAGTTACTTCCAGACACTATGGCCCACAAAAACAAACCCACAACACAAAAACACAACCCAGGCATTAGAAAAGTAACGTGAGTGAAACATGAAGGGGAGAAACAAGGAAATCCTCCCCACCCCCAACAAACAAGAATCCCACATCTCTAAGGAGTCGTCAGTAATAATAACAGCAATAATAAAATGCATCTGGGCTGGTGCCTTGCACTGCATTTCTCAGCTGGCACTCATTCAGATCTGTCGTGTTAGGCTGAGTGCTGATAATTTGTATCCCAGAATCCTTTTATCTGAACAGAGCAACATCTCCAATGTGTACTTTTGGCAAAGGAGTAGCACTGATTTTTAAATCTCTTTAAAAAGCAATACAAACTTTTCTTTGCATCTTGACAAACTGTTGCTTATTATGATTTAAGAGTAACCTGTTTGTGTTCTTGTAGTAACTATAAGTACGTGCAGTTAAATCAGCTTTCAGCGCAGGAGTGGTTACTGCCTGTTTCAAAGAATATGTTTGGGTTATTTATATTCATGCATATGCAGATGTTTATATAGGCACTGATTTGGGAAGGCTGACGCAGTTTTGGCTTCTTTGCTGCTTCTTGTTTCTTTCTTCAATTTTGAAAAAAAACTCAACCAAATAAGACAGACACTTTCTTTGTTTATTATTTAATAAACCATAGGGAAAGATGCCTGTAACTTGGTGGATCATAGCAACAGACTTATTTTGTAAAAGAATAGAGCAAAAACCTTTATAAAAAAGGTTGTATGATCATATTCCTGCATAATAAGAATCTGATAGCTCTCGTGAATTGTAAGGGTAATTTTTGAGAGTGAATGTGCATGACTGGAGTGAAATGAAGTGCCATTAGTGATGCGCTTTTTATGAGAATGTCACCCTCCAACAAGGTCATCCTGAGATAACTGTACTTATGTTTGAACTCTTCCTGTGATTTCAGATTTCAGCGAGGTGACTACCACATCGATGTCTGCATCAATGACTACCTGGATGTGTTCTGCCCTCACTATGAAGACTCAGTGCCAGAAGATAAGACCGAACGCTATGTTCTGTACATGGTGAACTTTGATGGCTACAGCTCCTGTGATCACACTTCCAAAGGGTTCAAGAGGTGGGAGTGTAATCGGCCGCATTCCCCAAATGGACCATTGAAGTTCTCGGAAAAGTTTCAGCTCTTCACGCCCTTCTCGCTGGGATTTGAGTTCAGGCCAGGCCGGGAGTATTTCTACATCTGTGAGTATAGAGAGATTTACCATTGTTGCACAGCAGGTGTAAGAAACTGAACTGATTTTTCCCCTAAACTCCGTGAAAATACAGAGGGGCAAATGGTATATAATGCAGATGTCTTACAGTGAATGCAGGCTTAAACTATCCCCAGATACATTGGCTAGGAAACTAGCTAGTAAAAATGATACTAAGTCATAGCTTCTTTTCTCACATGAAATAACATGCCAGCCTGTTCACTGAACCACAGCTGACTTTTAAAGCAAAATGCACCATAACATTTATTTCAGCACTCTGAGGTAGAGAATTGAGGGAAGAAGAGGATAAAAATTGTCCCCAAATATGAGGAGAAATAATCCCTTGCATGGGGAATATCTCGATTTTCTTCCTTGCTTAAATAAAATATTCTTATCTCTCTAGTATTTATCACCCAAGGAAAGTGAGGTCTGTGTAGTTCTTAGGTGATATTATGCTGCTGATGTCAGTAGTCCAGAGGTATTTAAAGCTGTAATTTCTTGGGCTAAACAATCCTAGTATCTGCCAAGTGGCTCTGTTCTTCTACCTTCCTTTCCCCCGCAACTTTTTCAGGCAAGCTCTTTCTGTCAGCATGGCAATAGGAATGCTCTGGGAGCAGGACGCAAGCAGGTGAGGAGACCTGCATCAGGATTGCTCCAGGCATCCAGAGGAGACATGTCATATGGGTCTAAGGAAGTGAAAACACCGGGAGGTTAAAACCCAGTGGGTTAAGCAAATGGATTCCCTGATTCCACTGTGCAGATCATACAATTTCAAGTATTTCATGTATTTAACACTTCCAACAAAGATCTTATTTCATCAATTTATTTTGTACCTGCAGCTTTCACTCCTAACAAGTTTTGACTGCTCCAGCTTTATTTTTTTTTCCTGGTTGTAGTTTTAGACTACAGAGTTGAAAGCTTTAGACAGACTGTAGATCCCCATAAATATTGCTTTAATATGTGTAGCTGGCCTTTCTACTGTGGAACAGTCATTCCACCTCATTTCACCAGAGAAACTGAATATGTATGATCCCTGTTTTCATCCTCGTTTCTTCAACATTCAGATTTTTGTATTCCTTTCTATAATCTACAGGGAAATAACAGTCCTGGTGGATAGTTTCCCATTAATTTCTTTTTCTTCCATCAAGTAAAAACCTCTAATGAGTGGTGCTTTTTCATGAGGAAAACTGTGCCTTATTCTTGTTCTGAAGTACAATAATAAAATAATATTTTACCTAATGCTTTTAAAACTGGGGTTTGATATGAGAAATAGTATAACCATATCAGAGTTAAGTTGATAATGTTCAAGGATAAACAAATCTGTATTGTGTAGGCCCAGTTCTACTTGTGTCACTTCAGCAAGAGTTCTGTGTAATTCAAAATTCTGATATCAGGCTCCCTTGGAACAGGGGATTTTTTAGTGGGTATTTGTTTTGTTTTTGTTAGTTTTTTAAATTCAGTTCCAGAGCATCATCAGTCAAAAAAGCAGGAATAGTTAAGCTAAGGAATACAGTCTGTCATCACAAGGTTGCAATAAAATGTAGCACTGGAATGGCATAAGTAGCTGCAAGCCTGAAAAAAATAATTGGTTTTCTAAATCGTTAAAAAATAAATAAATGTTTAATAAAGGTGAAGTCCAAACATGAAAGTGAAGGAAAAAAATAGGAGAAATCTCAGCTTGGGCTGTCTAATTGTTTCATTGTTAGAACACACAAAATCCATTGAACTCTCAAGCAAGACGTTATTATATAAGTGCACCCAGGTTGCTTATGCCTGGTTTTCCTCATTTATGTTCAAATTCGATATGTCACTAAAAATCATATAACTTTCATTTAAACATCTATAATATTCATCTAATTGTCAAGGGCTCCCTTCAAAACAATTGTTCTGAAGAAGTTTAAGAAGAACTTTAAAATTTGAAGAGCTTTGTGGTGTTAAACTGCATTCATATGGAATTATTTTTTTAAAACGAAAGATAAAATAGCAAAAAAATAGCAAAGACATGTAAAGTATTAGTTTAAGCTAAGCTTAGCTGAAATTAAATTCGTGTTTTAGTCACATAAAAGCATTTTTCCTTCTCTTCTGTAGTTTAAATATTTTTTTCCTTCATCCTTTGCTCTTCTGAGGGCAGTAACAAGCTTGACATTGGAGATATTTCAGGGAAGCACTATACGATAAGTTAACAATAATATGCAGACCTTCTCAAGCCACAGCTGTCTGTCCTGGAATGTTTTTCTCTTAGTCTATGCTGAAGAAAGAAGATGGTGAAATGTTGTTCCTTGTTCCCTCATCAAAATTGTAAGCAGGTGCTATTCAGGCTGTGGAGACCACTTTTGTTACCTTTCTGCATCTGCATGTTAAAGAAATTACTGCTTTGCCATGAAAGGTTTCCTTTGCTCAGCAGATCTGAAACCTTTGCCCTCTCTGCAGCAGAGAGAAAAAACTGACTATATAGGATCTGTCTGGCATGTTCTATTAAAGGGTTACAAAATATGCTGTGTAGTCTAGACCTCTGAAGAGACAGAAATATGAAGTGGCTGGTTAGCTTAATTACTGTCTGGTGCTTTGTCAAAAATCTTCGCAGTTTACCTTTTAAGGATGTGGCTTGCCTCTCTTGTTTCCATTATATTCAGAAAATTAAATAATTTGTGAACAATCACTGTCTCTTTGTCTAAACCATTCATTTGGAAAATACCACCATTCTTTGTTATGCTATTGCCTTCACATATTGCTCAGATGAACTTGGATCTCCGTTCTTTGCATATTCATTCTAGGATAATGCAAGGAAAAAAATCTTACCCATCTGATATCAAATTTATACTGAGCAAGTGAATTCAACATTACAGCCATGCAATCAAAAAGTATTGATTGAGTTTGCTTTTGAAAGAAGAAAAGGTTATTAAATATTTACAGAGAAATTAACTTTTATTTAGTTAGGGTGTGCACAGTGTGGGGCTGGGGAAAGTAAATAATAGATCCTGACCTGAAGTCTCAATTTTTTGAGTTCTTATCAGGTGCTCATCTCAGGTTAGTGTATTCTAGCCTGAAAACAAGCAAAGTAGTATTGCTACCGAAACAGAAGCAGATGAAATATAGAGAAAGCAGAAACAAAACAGTGCTGTGACAATGATTTTAATGTCCTTTGGAAGGGAACAAAAGTTTTGGTATTCAGGTTAAGGTGAGGTACTGTGCAAGGTGAGATGAACTCAAAAGCTAGGAAGGAAAAAATCAAAAAATATATAATGTTACATAATTACGTATTTAAAAACAAGCATATAATTCCCATTATTTTAACTTAATTGCAGATAATTTATTAATATGTTAAGTAAAAGTATAAGTGACAATTTGGCAAGTATGCATCAGGGCTGTTGAAATAAAAAGAAGGAAGATGTAGCTAGAAGCAGGCTGGTACAGATTACTGCAGAATCCTGACCTCACTTGCTTGTTCTGTTTTATTTAAACTACAGCACATACTTCTTTTCTTGAAAACAATGATGTGTTGTCGTTTTACTAATATTAAGGTGTAGCATATGCTTTTCTCTGAGTCAACAGTCCAGTTATTTCAGAGAAGAATTGAGTGATTTATCCTTATCTATGGATGAAATACAATAGATATTTTTATCATATCCTCCAAGATTTTATGTGTGTTGTTTATTTAGTAATTTGATCACTGTGAATCTTTTCATTTATGTGTGCTTCTACTGAATGACAAGGTAGGTTTGCTCTTATTCACAGATCTCTTGCTGCTGTTCTGTTCTCCACGAGATTCTGACGATATTTGCTAGCAGTTAGCAGGCTTTAATTTTAATATATCTAAACATAACTTGTGGGGTTTTTTCTCTATTCTTCTTGAGAAAAGAGCTCCTTTCATCTTTTAAAAATCCTGTTGAAAAGTTAAAAACCTGTGATTTATTTGTATGACCTTTTTTTTGCTGCTGTTTCTTTCTAGTTTGATCTCTTGCATGTGTCTTTCTTATTTTATTTCAAAGTGCTTATGCTGTTTTTTTGTCTCACCTTTAATGTGTCATTATCAGTGTGCCTTTTTTACCAGCTTTTATTTGCATGAAGCTTCTGACTGTCAGTTGAGAAAGCTTTGGTGAAATTGTATTGCTTGTGACCACATCAGGATAGGGTGCTGTTATGATTTTAATTTAATTATGGTTATAAATAATATTTTTTTAAAAGTTCATGTGTTTATGGCTAAATTAAGAAGTAGTTTGTAAAGTTGATCTTTCAGTTGTACATACGCTTCTTAATAACATCTAACCATCCTGTAGTCCTTTTTCTCGTAGAATATATTCCCAAGAAACCTGCTGGTACCTGTTCCCTTGATTTTTTTGGTGTTTGTGTTTGTTCGCCATTATCCTTGTTTCTCTGACCTAATCCCTTCTTTTCCTGAAATTTCTGATTCTCAGGGTTTTTATTCAAATGACATTCCATCCTGACCATCTTAGCTGTTGCTTCTATAGGAGAACCTGTGATTTGCATTATTTCTAATATAAAATTGTCTGTTAGCTGGTTCCATCTGTTTCTGAAGTTGTCCACACTGTGTTCCAAAGACCGTGGAACTGTTTGAATCATGCTGTCATTTTTCTCTAACAGCTGCCGGGTAGTTGGACAATCATTCTGCATACATCTGGAGGCTTCTCTGATTCTAAGGATTTTAAGGAAAAAACAGTAGTAGAAAAAAGTGTTTTAATACCTACACCTCTTACTTCTGCCTGTTAATTAGGTGGTTAGCTTGTTGTATTAATAAGGTCTCTAACTGAAGTCTTGTTGAGCCAGTAGCAGTCCCTGATGACAGTTAACCTAAAATTGCTCTGTTTTCCCCCTTCTGCCATGTTTTGTGAGTGGTTAAGAGTTGAGTGGTTTTTTGTGCTATTATTTTTCATTAGTCTCTGCCACAATTCTCTATCAATTTTTCTGTCCTGTGCAATTCCATGTTTCATGATCAGGTTGATTTTTGGGAGGGTTACTGTCTTTTTATCTCAATATGTAAGCATAATTCAAATTGTTATTGTTGACTTGTCTTGTGCCTGTTCACTACTTTCCACGTGGAATGTTTGTGGTAGAACCTGTACTGAAACGCTCCCTCCAGGTACCTTGAATATTTGAGAATGGGACGGGACTAGAAACTACCACTGCTCACAGCTACTGCTGGACCTTTATGGATTTTTTATTTTTAATGAAGGATTATTGGCAGAATTTAGAAGTCTTAACTCACAGGGAAGAACTGTACATATGCCTGTATAAATCAGAAGTTAGTATAGAAAATGCAATGTTCACTTTTCATGGAAATTAACACAGACCTGACAATCTGACTAAGACCCTGGAAGCTTCCAGACTGCCAGCTTGCTATTGTTCTTTTAGGATTGGGTTCAGTATAGCAAGAATTAAGAAAGATGACTTTGCAGAGGCGTGGCTGAATAGCCTGTGTTTACTATATGGGAGAAAACTACTGAGAAATCTTGACACCGAAATTGATTAGCAGTTACTATAACAAGTATTTTTCATGTGCTCAGAAAAGAATGATATTAAATAGCTGCATAGATCTCATTGCTCTTGCTCGAGCACCAGCTTAATATTAGTGGATCTCAATATTTTGCATGAACAGGCACAACTCACTGTAAGATAGTTATTTGATTTAGGGATCTCCATGTTTGCTAGAGGTTTAGTTTGATGTAGTGGGAGCAGGAACAGAAAGACTGTGAACTGTAATTTTGTCTTATCAGAAAACGTAAATGTGAGCCCCTCCAAAAAACTACACTTCTCGCTCTTTTTATCATCCTGCTGTAAACCTGGAAATCTTGCTTTATCAGAACCAACTGGTGTCATCAGCACAGCAGTTTATGCTGCTGACTGTAGGTGTGTTGGTAGGAGGTGCTGTCTGAAGGCATAAGTACATGTTTCTCAGATTTTGAGCCTGACTTGCCTGAGGAAACTCCTGCTGGAAAAGGAGATAATTTAAAGAAAATAGTGGGACTATTCATATGCATCCTGAAGAAAATAGTGAGAATCAATCAAAGGTTACTATAGGCAGTCTGGCTAACAGTTTAGTTGGATTACTTAGAATACTTACTTTTTTAGAGGAAGCCAGTCAGTGCTTATGTTGTCATATCCCACCTGGGGTAGCACAGTAATATTTAACTAGTTTTACTCTAGAAATTATTTCTTTTAAAAATCATCCAGGACTTAGAATATATAGTTTCTTGATAAGCAGTGATCTTTTCACTGAGCAGTTGTATGAAAAAATTTTTTAGAAAACTCCTCTTTGGGTTTTTTGTCTTCTTATGTCAATTACTTACATGCTCTAAAAGGCCTGATTTGGATATTTTTCCATCTTAAATCTGTAAATACTTGAATCTGTCAAAATCAGAGATTTGACTTGGGACAAAGTTTAGCTTTAGAAGTTGGGTGAGCTTTAGAGAAATGAGTAGAGCAGATTGATGGTAAGTCTTGTCATACCATACTTACCTTATACTGGAGAGAGTGAAGTCACTATATTTACTTTCAGGCTAAACTTTTACTAAAAATTGTTTCTAGCTGTCAAATGGTTGACCTATATAGCATATATTTTGCTTTGAAAGAGAAGATGGGATTTGTCTTTCAGTAAGTGAAAAGGCAGCCTGTCTTCAATTCAACAGGTGTTAGTTAATTCGGGTACTGCTGGTGCTTACATTTCCTCAGTGTTTTTTGAAAACATGAAGATCACTTTTGGAATTCTCTCTTTGGATATCCTGGTTTGCACCAAAAACTGAAAAATAAAGGTTATCTAAAGAACATTATTAAAGGATGCTGAGGGTATCACAAAGATTTTTAGCATGTTAATTGCACTTCTCTTTTGGATAAACATTGTTTATTGCCGGGCTCCCCATTAACCTTTCAATCTAGACCTGATAACATAAACACTGATGCTGCTTTGACAGCAGTGGGATCAGACTTGCCACTCTATTATGAATCCTGCTTTGATAGCTGGTTTACTAGAATCACTTGAGATGTTCTGAATGAAATCAAAGCAATTGAAAGGGTTTGATAAATGTGTACTTTAAAAAATATTTTTGTGGTAACATTAGACAGACAAGGAAGGTGACCTTTAAAGGGGATTCATGCTTAGCCTAGTGTGTAGATTAAAGGACTGGTTTGTGTTAGAAAGCATCAGAAAGATTAAGTACTGGTCCTGCTTAAAAGAAAGCAGAAATAATCACCAGTGTCTAATAGATTTTGACATTGGTTGTGTTCTTAGAATCCTCAAAGGGAACATTAAAAGCTGTTGAATAATTTGGGACTTGGGAGAAATCCATATAAGAAAATGAAGAGCAAACCCATGGAAGCAGTGGTCTCTATTGCCTGAGTTTTTCAAAGGGAATAATGTCTTTCAAAAAGCAAGTTTAAAAAGGAGGTTTGGATTCACATGCTTCAAAAATTGAAATGCTGTTAAGGTCCTGACAGCAACAGAAAAATAAAAGAGGGCAGGTTATACTCCCCTTGCATCTCTGAACATTGTCTGTAGCATATTTTGTAAGGTCTTTACCCCTCTGTGAAGATCAGTGACGTGTTACTTCCTACTGAAATACAGATTTTTGTCATTAGAAGGGTGAAGGAGTGACCACAAAAAGAATGAATGACAGGGTTTTCTTTTCTCTCTCTTTTTTTCTTTCTCATCTAAGCTTATTGACAAAGGCCAGTTAATTTTATAGAAAAATAAAAGCATGTATTGAATGCTATCTGATCATCAAATCACAAGCATTAAAAAGATAGATTGGTTAGACCTTGGCTAAAAGACCTTTAGGGAGCATTAGGAACTTGATGAATCTGTATATGAGGCACCTGCCTTAAGACAAATGGTGACTAAATGTTCCCTCCTGGTGACTGTACTTTTTTTACATTTGTGATTCTTGTAAAAATCCCATTGCAATTTTCTTAAAAGTAACTGTTTAAATTTCAGTGTTCTGCTAGAAGTACAATTGAATGAATCGCTCACAGCTCTTTAAATCCTGATGGACCATTCATCATTCCTTACTTTAAATCAGTTTTGATGTTCAACAGCTACAACTTAACATCTTAGAGGTGGCTGCACTTTGTTGGTGGGTGCGGCTCATTGCAGTGTTACTTCACTGGAATTTTGAGATTAATAAACTGAAGCACATGGATTCCGTGGATTAAAGGATTCATAGAAGTGGAGAGTAATATTAATAATTATCTGAGAACTTATAACTGTAACAGTATTCTAATTTGATTCCTGAGCAAATTGAAACCTGTTTAATGAGCTGTTGTATTGGAAGTATGCATTTTGTAACATAGAGCAGATGCCAACAGAAATGAAAATAGCAAAGCAGTGACATTTGGAATAACAGTGTTGTACTTCATTGCCTCCATGTCATCAGCATGTTAAACCTCCCTGTTCCTCAGACTAAATCACTGAGACAGCACTTTCTCGGTGATACTGTATGTGTCATGATACAAACTTGATTATATATGCATGCCTGCAACCACTAGACCAAAGCCAAACTCCCTCAATGAAAAAATGCTTCCACATGCTGACCAACTGGCTGATGATCTTGTTTCACAAGTCAATATTCAACATTCAACTCCATATTTTAATACTTGAATTTAAAAGAAGCAAATTTGTTTCTAATCTACCTAACCCTCTGATATTAGAGGAGGCTGTGAAAAAGGAAAACTTCACAGAATTCTCAATAACTTTCTTATTTCCAAGCAATGTGTACCCTTCAGACAAGGTGGCCGGGACTCTGGGATCAAAATGGTACATGCAGTTAATACTTCCATCTCCAAGATTCTTGGCAAGTCAGTATAAATCATATAGAATAAGATTTTTTTTTTTTCCCACACAAGTATTTACCAGCACGTAGAAATGCTTTATTCTGAAAAATTACAGAAACATCTTTTCAGCCTTTCAAATGTTTTCACTTTCCCTCAGAAAAGCAGTAGGTCATCCACACTATTGGCCAAATGAGATTTTTACTGCCTGTAAAATCTCCCTGGCTTTCCTTTTACATCATGGTTATTTAATGTTTAAAGTATCAAGTGGTATAGCAAGCTAGATACAGCACTGCTTTGGGGAATTAAGAATGGCTTGAAGGTGTATCAAAATCTCACTTGTACCATACCTCTATACACAAATGTAACCAGGCTCCTTATGATGGATATGGGGAATAACATTGCCGTTGCTGATCTTCCGGGGACAAAATGATCTTAATTATTTGAAGGATAATCAGAATGGAGATATATTAATCAATTTGAAGAGCCCTGACAATTCAGTCATAGTGGTGTTCACAATGTGTTCAGGCAAAAATAAACCAGAACAGCTTAACTCACGTACATTATGTCTTAAGAGTTGTAGGTGAGGATATTGTGAAGATATGATCTTGGGTTTCTTTTTAAGTGTTTTTTGACATGTCTGCTTTTGGTAATACTGGGTCATATTATTTTATATCAATACCTGTAATTGTATGTGGACTACTTCTCTCTAATATTTTGAGATTTTGCAGAAGATGTTCAGGTGTGAGGCATTGAAGACTACACTGTTATCCTACAGCACAGAGCCCTGTTTTGGGACTGAAGCCAGGATCTGTAACAGCAGCTGCAGCCGGACTTGCTGTCTGCCTTAAATATAGTGCCTTTCTCCAGGATCTTCAGTACTGTGAAATAATGCAGCCTGTACTCTTGAAGAGGGCTTAGTTACAACCCCTCTTTGCTTCTGGTTAGTGATGCACAGATAAATCATGAAATTTTTTTCCCCATGGGCATGCAGTTATTCACGCAGTTCCTGTTGGTGCTTCATGGAGCTGGAGTCTGACTTCCTTAGGTTCTATCTGTAAACAACATGAAAAAATAGAAGGGAGGAATGGCATGGTCAGAAGTCCACAGGCATATCAGTGAGGTACAAAATATCTTTCTCGGAGAGAGGTTCAGAAGCAAAACGTTTTTTTCAGAAATAAAGGTATGTTCCAGTGAGGATGATGATGATAACAGTGTTGTGTTCATACATGAGCAACTGATATGGGTAGGTTTCTGTTTAGCAGTCTCTTTTATGAAATTTTCTTGTATTTTACAAGACTTCTAAAGTTATTTTATTATCAGTTCAATATAAGCAGGTAAATGATAGTGCTACTGGAGTTTCGAATTAATGTAAGAATACATTTTAAATACATTTATAACAAGACATAGATAGTAATTGTCAAACCAGTTGTCTGAAGCCTTAAAATGTGGATATCATTTATTTTTCACCAGTATCAGTGTGAAACCTCTCTTACCTGGTTCTCACTTGAATGATGTGTGCAAGGCTGCCTCTCAGGCAGGAAACATCTCCTTGACAGCTGTTTGGAGGTGTGCTGCAAAGTACCCAAGTTCCAGCTCACACGCTTTGTTACAGTGCTGAGTATCAAAATTAAATTAGGAGGAGTCTAGCAGTCTTTCATTGCAGCACTGAAAGTGCTGCTGACAAGGTAGCAAAAACAGCAGCCCCCTCTCTGTTTCAACAGACTTCAATGTCCACTCCAGCTTGTAACAGGGGAGTGTTGGGTAGGTTTTACTGCCGGCACTTTCCCCCAGTCCCAAGCAGAGCAATCAGCCAGTGTGGTTGGAAGTTTTTGCCAGAGATAGGGTTCCTCATCTGTAGTGCCTGCACCTTGGTTTGCTTAGAAACATACACCAGTGCAACAGCATTTTTTTGTTTCCAGTCCCATTTGAAATACTCAGTGGCAGCTCAAGCAAAACTGTGTAAATTAGTCACTGTCAAGTTTAGGCATTAAAAGAGAAATTAGTAATTTATATTAATCACAAATGTTTCTCCAGGTTTTATTAACAAGCAGCTTGGCTGCCAGAATGATTTTTGGAAGACATTTTTTTTCGCCCAACTGCCACAGAGAACAAAACAGTTATTATGGGCATTTAGATAAAGATTAACGGTTTCGGCAATTTATTTGAGGGAAATTGTATTTTACTATGCATTCCACTTCAATGTGGACCATCACTGCCAGCATGATTCGTCACCTTCTTGATAAAATTATACAGTGGAGACACAAGATGGTGTAATTCATTTAAGAACAGAAACAGGTTAATCAACAAAGCAGAATGAGGTTAAAAAACAAACCAGATCCACATTTCTTAATTGTTTAGCAAGTCCAAATTTCCAATAGGAGAAGTGAGAAGTCTGTCTGCCTGCTTTTTTAGCACATTTTGGTTCATTTTGTCTTCATGCTTTCTTTTTTCTTTGCCCATATCATGCCTTTTTTTCCTTAAGATGTCTTCTTGAGTCCTATGTGGATCTCCATGAAAAAGTAGTACAGGTGACCTCTTCATATTCTGCAAGTAGTTCTGTGGAGCACTGTAGGGGTAGTCCATGAACTTGGTACAGGATGTGAAGAAATTACTAGAATGATAAGAAAGAGGTCAAAATTAATATTTCAGGGTTTAACAGCAATGCAGGACAGACTGCCAACATGACCTTGAGACTTTCACATGTTTCAGACAGACAAAATCAGTTTTATGGCATAATACTTTTGGGCTTATCATGTTCCAAGGTATTAAAAGAGATCCATGTTATATTTTATTCTCTCATGGGTATTTCCATTTTTGCTTCCACTTTTGCATTTTAGGATGGTGTAAAATCGAGAAAATCAAAACATAAGTGAAAAATCTTTTGTTTGCTACAAAGGAGACAAACAAGGGTCAAAGGAGAAAAAAACTCATTACAAAGAGATTAGAGAATTAATTGGTTGGTGGCTCTGACAGCTCCCATTGGATGTCTAAGGATCCCGTGAAAAGAAAGTACCATCTCAAACATAACATTTCTTCCTATTATTTCTTTCTTTCGTGTAGAGACTCTTCTGAAGCATCATTAGGTTCCAATTATTTTCAGTGAAATATTTCACAAGAAAAATGCATGATAAAATCAGTAGAGGTAGTGCTATTCCCCTGAGAAGCTTCCTGTGGCTAAAACTCGAATGTAATAGGGAAGGCTTCTGTTCAACCTGAAACATAAAGAGATTTCTGCAGGGATGATTCTGATCTGTGGAGGTTTTGAAGTCTTGTGTCATGGAATATATGTGCACTCTTTTTCCCCAAAATCAGTATGGGGCAGCTGATGAATACAGTGGGCCTGAACACTTGATTATCTTCCTGGCTTAATATAAGCATAGGATCTATTACTAGGTATTTTTCCCTAAGGATGTGTTGTCTTAGAGATACTGCTCTTCTAGAAAGATGAAATATTTGTGACATTTTCTTCTCAACTGACAGACCTATTTCCTATATTTACCATGAATTTCGCATGTATGTGTGTATGGATATACATGCATATGTGTATATATATACATGTGTACTTATAAAATAATAATATGAAACAGTCTCATATTCTAGAACCACAGAATCACAGAAAGGATAAGGTTAGAAGGGACCACAGTGGTTCATCTGGTCCAACCTCACTCCTCTACAGGGTCATCCCAGAGCACATGGCGCAGGATGGAGTCCAGTTGGTTCTTGAATATCTCCAGTGAAGGAGACTCCACGATGTCTCTGGGAGATACTGGTTAGATCTCTGACAAAACTAATCTTTATGTGTTAATGGTTATAGCTGTTGTGATTATAAAAATGGTAATTTGCACGAACTAAGATGTTTTAACAAGGGCAAGATATTTGTAATGTTAAATGCCAGTGAAGATTATTATTGATTATCATTCTCCTCTATGGGCTGATCTGACCAGCTATAGCTTCTTGTCCTTGATGTGGCATAACCACAATCACTACACATTTTTCACAAAATGAAAACAAGATTAAAGATAAATTTAGCACTAGTTTAGGTAGGAGATTGTGACACTTTTTGGGGTAGAGCTGTGTCTGTCTTTTCTTTAGCTTTACTTCCTCTATGTGCTTAGTTCTCTCCCCTTCTTGGTGACAAATGTGGTAATCAATGTGCCTTAGAGGGAGACATTCCCACTGAAATCAGTCCTGTTGAAGAAAATGGCAGAAAGACCCAATCTCTGCAAGGTATGTTCCAGATTCCTTAAGGAAATGTGTCAACTTCTCGAAAAGTTTGCCACCCAAATCTCTGGGATGCAAAATATAAAATGTTCATCTTCCTTGGAGTTTTCCCAGCTACCTGTCATGCCATGCTATTTCTGCCTTCTTAATTGAAGGACAAAGTGAATTCTCCAGTGGCTTTGCAGTTACCTGCAGTGGTCAGTGTCTGCTGTGATTTGAGGTTCCCAGACCTTTGAGCTAGCATTTCCCCAGCTGGAAATGCCAACTGCTTGTTCTTATCAGGGAAAATAGCATTGCTTCTAACCAAATTGCGGATTAATTTGAAAAGATGTACATTAAGAGTTAGCTTGGGGGAAGCCCTTACAAAGGACTGCCCAGGGAGAATATTTCTTAATATGCTAATCTATCTGAGAAGAGATATCTGAGAATATTTTGAGGGAAATAAAATCTTAATCCAAAAATTAATCTTTTAGGAAACCTGCTGCCTCATTAAAGTTGTGGAAAGAAAAGGAAGGAAAATTTTTGGAACTGTATTGACTAGGAGAATGAGAAACACTATGTTTAGAAATGTAAATTAAAGTTACAGTCCTAGTATTTGTGTGAATACAGCTGGATTTTCACAGAGGTGTATGCCTTTCCTCAAAGTGCTTGTGAACAGTATATGGTATTCTGTGTATCAATAGATACATGTAAATTTGCACTCCACTATTATAAATATGAGGTGAAATTATAAGCAAATGCACATTCTTGAAAAGAACCCCAACAACCAAAACCCAAAAACAACCAGCAATGAAAGACACACAAATAAAACAGCAACAGAAAATTCCATGAAATTGCCCTAGGTCTTAATCAAATGTATTTTAGGCCAAATAAAGCAGATTCTGAAATGATAATTTTCTGTGAGGGAAGGACGGACAAAAGACTAAAAAGTGAAAAGTGGTATTTTTTTTTTTCTGTGCCCTTTCATGAAGAAACAGATTTTTGACTTTATGGACACAAATTCCTACTGATCGTTTTACTTCAGATTTTAAAAGAAAATAGAGATTGTGTATATATATTGGATGCAAAAAAAAGATACTATTTTTATTCCCTTTAACTGGGCTTCTGAAAAAAAAATTCTGACAAGGGTGCACACAGACTATTTTGACTTGAACCTCAGAAAATTACATTCATTTTGGTGCATCTATGCTTAAGTGGACTCTATCTAGACTTTAGGACACTAATCTGAAATACACCTGAACACATAATTAAAAGAAAACAACAGCAACAAAATAAACCAAAGCAAAACAAACAAAAAAATCCCTACTCAACAAAACCCACCACCTAAACCGAGGGTAAATGCTGTTTCTGTAATTTTTTTGGTATAAATTCCACATATGTGCCCTCTACTCTATTCTTCCTTGATCCCAGTCCAAAGTAAGTAAAATAAATAGTTTTCATCACAGGCCATCTGTCAGAAGTGTTTAACATTGCCAATTTGAGTCATAATTTTAGAAGTACTTAGCTGTCACTTAGGTATCTAAATAGTTGGCCTGATTTCTAAAATGTTTTGCACATGAAGCACAGAGTTCTTCTGAAAATGTGATTTCTGCTGTGGATTGTAAGCATCTTTAAAGCTTGTCATATATTGTATATTTGTATTTTTACCAGTTTTTTTGTGTTGTTTGTGTGCTTTAAGTGGAAATACAATATTATCATCAACTCGAGCCCCATTTCTGATCAGCCATAATCAAGGACTAAGATTTCTTGTATTGTTAGCTGTTCCTTCATTTCAATGCAAAGTGCATCTCTTAGCTTATAAACACATAAAGGCGTCATTGTAATGTTGATGTGGATGGAAACTGACTTGAAAGTACAAGGTTTCTTTAAAGAAGAAAAAAGTCTTAAAAATAGATTTTAAACATCTGTCTCTCAAGAGTATGAGTCTCTAGACAGGTAACACTTTAATCAGATAGAAACATTTAGATGGAAGGACCAGTAATAGAGGGAGCTGGAATACTGCCCTGTCTTGGCCTTTTGCTCAAGGCCACCTCCACAGAGGTGGTGGTGGAAGGGCTTGTACGCTCTCCTGGTGTGGAGGGACCCCACTGCTTTAACAACACGCTTTCCTGTAGGTCTTCTGTCACAAATTGCTCAGCAGAACCCTGAATCAGACATTAAGCTGATGGGATTTTTTTTTGTGAGCCTGTAGATGGGTATTTTGTCAGCTCGCGTGCCTTAGGCGCAAAAATTTTTAAGAAAAGTAATTCAAAACCCCCACGTTTTTTGTGAGCCACTAATGACCGTGACCTGTGGCACAGACATATGAGATCCCTTCTCCCCCAAGCAAGTGCACACAATTTCTGTAATTGGACCTGATTGAAACTTGTCCTTACAAGCGCCATCACCTTTCTTTGGATGGCCCACGTGTCACTGCTCAGGCTTGGGCTGAAGCGCAGAGCTAATGAAGGAGTTTTCCAGCCCTTGGTGCATCTGTGGCACTTGCTCTCCCTGCTGTGCTGCGTAGAACACTGGCCGCTTGTTGGCAACTTCATATTTCACGCTGCAGGGAATTGAAATGACTGAACAGACAGCAGAAGAGTTTTATTTGCAGTAGCCTGTGTATCCCTAGACTCTGATTTGGCATAAAACATCTGCTTCGTGATCCGTTTCAAGGCCAGTTCCCTTCTGCCAACAAAGGTTATGACTTCAGGCAAGCTGTGCCTTTGCTGGTGGGGGGGAGATTTGCTTGAAGACTTGTTTTAGTCAGAATCAAAGCATTCTGCCACAAAAATCCTTATTTCAATTATTCTGAAAAAGCAACCAAATGGTAAATGTATTAACATATTAACCTGTGTCTACAGGAGGCCTCTGACTTTCATTGTATGAGTTTTTACAAGAAGCTGGTGTGAACAATATCTAAGTGTATGTATGGTTAGGAATAAGCTTTTGCCGTTGTTCTGACGGTAAGAGAAGTGTCAGATCCTCTACAAGTACTTGCTTAATGAGCAGAGTCAGTAAGTAAATCCATCAATTTCACCTACTGTTTGTGCATATTTTCAGTTTGCAAAGTTAATTGTAATATTGATATAGTTTCTGTTAAGGTCTTAGGGTCCTATGTGGTGCAGTATTTGGAGGCAAATTGACACATTAAATCTTTTATTGTATTCATAGGGACCTAATTTCAGGGGGTTTTGTCTCCTGCCAAAAAAGGTCAATTTTTGAAAGACTGATACAGATTTCTTTGCAGAACTGTCATCTTGATCTACAGTTACACATCTACAAAAAGAATCCATGTTATTTCTTGCAATAACATAGATTCAACCTTTATTAGAATAAGTAGCCTGTTACTGTCTATGTACTTCACTGCCATTGATGCACAATCTTTGCAACCTATGGCTGGCTTTCCTCCTCAGAAAGAATCCTTTTTGTAGCTTTAAAAAATAGTAATTGAATATTTGCATATCTCCAAGGAGCCATGCGGGTTAAACACAGCATTCATCTTCTACTGTTCTTAGGCTGCTTTTGGTTTAGGACTAAGAACTATTGCTTTTATGAAGCGCCTTTTTCTATAAAGTCAAAACCTCACAGCAGTGCACAGAAAGCCAGTGCTATAAAGGAGCTAAGTAGAGTCTTTAATAGAGAGAGCTAGGTTGTAAGTGTTTTTGTTCCTATGGAGCAGATAGATTTGGTTCCATCTGTTCCATATTCATAACAAAGGAGCTTACTTGCAGGAGGACTGACTTCCTGGGACTAGCATGGTAATGATCTTTTCACCACAGATTGAAAGGATTTGAAAATGGTCACTTCAGCTCAGCAGAGAGCAGCTAGCAGTGATGACAGTTCAGACCTGCTATTTTTCTCTAGCTCTGTTTCAAGAGCTCTGATGTCCAGGTGGAGACCAGAGGCAAGCGATGTTCCTTGGAGCTCAGTGTTGGGGCTGGGGCTGTTTAACATCTTTGTCAGTGACACAGAGAGTGGGATCAGAGCAGCCTCAGCAAGTTTGCAGATGACACCTGCAGCTGATGGTCTTGAGGGAAGGGATGCCATCCAGAGGGACTTTGACAGGCCTGAAGGGGGCCTGTGCCAGCATCATGAGGTTAAACAAGGCCAAGTACAAGGGCCTGCACCTGGGTCAGGACAATTCCCAGCACAAATACAGTCGTGGATTTGAGAGCATCCCTGAGTAGAAGGACTTGGGAATGTTGGTTGATAAGAAGTTCAACATGATCCAGCAATGTATGCTTGCAGTCCAGAAAGCCAGTTGATTTCTGGGTTCACCATAAGAAGCATGGCTGGCAGGTTTAGGAAAATGATTATTCTCCTCCATGCTGGAAAGATCCCATGTAGAGTACTGTGTCCAGCTCTGGCACCTGCAACATGAGAAGGATGTGATGGAGTAATTCCGAAGAGACCACAGAGATGATCAAGGGGGCTGCAGCACCTCACCTGTGAGAGAGCTGGGGTAGTTCAGCCTGGAGAAGGCTGGAGGGAGCCCTTACAGCAGCCTTCCAGTACCTAGAGAGGGCCTGTAGCAAAGGCGAGAGGGACTTTCAACAAATGCATATAGTGATAGGACAAGGGGGAAATGTTTTAAATTAAAGAGAGTAAGTTTAGATTAGATGTTAGGAGAAGACTCTTTACTCAGAGGGAGTGGTGAGGCACTGGAGAAAGTTGGCCAGAGAAGCTGTGCATACGCCATTGCTGGAGGTGATCAAGGCCAGGTAGGATGGGGCTTTGAGCAGCCTGGTCTGGTGAAAGATATCCCTGCCCACGGAGGGGTGGTGGTGAGAGTGGAACCAGATGATATTTAAAGGTCCCTTCCAACCTAAAGCATTCTGTGATTTTATGAAGATGTATGTTTTTTTCTGAATAAAACAAAACAAAAACATAAGTCCTCCTCCCTCCCATGTTCATTGTCCACCCCCACCCCCACCCCATGTGAGTTCCACATCTGAGGAGTTCAGAATATTTTCTCAAAAATACATGTTACAAATACAGGATCAATTTTTCTTAATTTGACCATGGTATTAAAGGCAGAAGTGAAAAATTATCTACTGCCAGTCGGTGTTCTGTTTCCTGAACTTTTCTTATGATCTCTTCTTTCTCAGCAAGAATATTCTGTGAACAAGAAATCTGAAGTCCACAAAATGTGTGTGAAAGTTCCTTGCTGGGTTTCATAATTAGGATGCTCCAGTGCCAGTTTTGATTACACACCTCGTGGGCTTTCAGGAAAAAAAAAATCCATCTTGATCCAAGAAAAGAATATTCTTGTCTCTGCAGGATATTTCACAAGGGCAGAAGAGAAAAATGCAGGAGTATAACACAAGCACATTTACTTGGCTAAAGCACAAGTTATTCAGTGACCCCTAAGAGGTGAACTGGAAGTTTATAGAGATCTTAAAACTTAACTAGGAGCACAGAACAAGAACAAACTTTCTGTGTCATTGGTTCTGGGTCTGCAGTCTCTGGAAGAGGCCTTGAGACACCCAGGTTTACCATTGTCCTGGCTGGATGTTTTGTTGGGATGTGCTGGACTCCACACCTCTATGCTCCAGGACACCTGGTGCCTGAGACAGCTGTCAGAGTAGGATGGGCAAGCAGCAGGCGTGCCTGGCCTGCTTGAGCTGGTACTGCAGCATCTGTGTAGGCATACTCAGGGGTCTGTTTGGCCTTCAAGCCAACAATACCATATTGTATAATTCATAGATATGTATGAAAGCATCTGCTACCCTTGCTGTTGAAGACTCCGGATCAGATGATACACGTGTATTTGCATATATGATGCTTCCCTGCACCCCAAAGTGAGAGATGTGATCTCAGACTTGGATTTTTTTGTTTGGTTCGTTGTCAGTTTCTGAGTTCTGAAGGTTTTGCTGCAGTAACTCAGGGACAAAATCCACGAATTTCAATTACTCTTTTCCTAACTAAGGTAAATGACAGTGTATCCAGATTTCTTTTGAAGAAAGTCAGGGCATGGAACCATCTTTTATACATGAGAGGAAAGAAGCAACTGGTGCACACCGTCATGAAACCCTGCCAAAATACCAGAACTATACCCAGTGCAAATGTTTGTTGATGTAGATTAGCCTGGAGCTGAGACACAAATGTAAGTGGATCTTCATGATCAAAGAAAGTGGGATAGGGACTGGCCGGGCTACCCTAGTAAGATGAGGCTTGAGTTCTCTGCACTATGTGGAGCAGAGACACCACACACAGTAGATTAGAGACACTTAAATTGAACAATGATGGACACCTGTGTGGTTGAGAGAAGTTAATTTGGCAGAATTTTTGTCTATCTCTTTTGAAGTTAAATAAATGTCAGCAAGGTTTTCCAGTAAGTTGGTTTGTGTTGTCCTGTATTGTTTTCCATACATATGATCTTACCTACATATGAAAAACACCATTAGAAACTGCTCACAGTTTGCTTATACTGGTTCCTTAACTGATTAACACTTAAAGTAAAGAGAAATAAGCTTTCTGTGCCATGGTGTTTGCTTAGATCAGGAAGTAGCATACAGAAAACAGAGATAAGAATTTCACAATCTGCTTAGTCAGATTGTTAGTATGAAACAAGGCCTTTTCTGGTAGAAAGGTAGAGTTCTCTCTTCTGAGAGCAGTTGTTACAGCATTCAGGAGGAGAAAAGCTCAAGAGGTACCCGTGTGTTTCAAGTCTGATGCAGTATTCATTACTTTTAAAATTGTTTCCAAACCACCAGGGCTTTTAAGTCCCGGTTATGGAAAAGTGTACACATATATGTCTAATTTTGAGTTCATCTGGGAACGATCACTGGGAATAGGGCTAAACATCCTGTGGTATACATTATTCTTTAAAAAAAAAAAGGCACAGAAGGAAATAATTTGTGGCAGAATAAAATGAAAGGTTAGCTCTCCCATGGGTGTCTTAGACTTTCCCACAGTCACAGTTACAACAGACTACAGTCCTTTTCTGGCATAGATGGGACATGTCAAATTTCCTGACAAGTTCTTGATGAGCCTATGGTTGGTTATTCTCACATAGGTTGAGTAAGACCTGTGGCATTGAACACAGGCTAGACAAGTAAAAGACAGAAGCAAGCACATAGATGTTTAAATAAAAGTGCTATTGCCTCATGCACTGGACAAATTTTGACTAAAGTTAAAACTTCAGCTGGATGTATTCCTGAATTTTTCATGGCAGAGGTCACAGATGGAAGGCTGATATCCATTCTAAGGACTAGATATAAATTTCTGGCTTGTATGGGAGAATGATTGAATGTTCAGTAGTCATGTCCTCTGCAGAACTTGAACAAACTGGGAATTCACAGGATAAAGGTGTACTGTTATTAATACAGTGCTGGCATCTGTTGTGTCTGTAGTCACTTGTGGCCTGGGACCCCACTGTAGTAGGTATAATGAAGAAAAACATCTCTTCCCTGAGAATCTTGACGTGTCAGAATAAGAGCTTGAGTTACAATGGACTTTCATGTGTTTTCCAAATTTTAGCTTTCCTGATTCACACTTGGTTTCCATCCTGCACAAATTTGGGTTTATCTGTGTGAAACTTGTGCCAAGGTGTTATTAGAACTTTGCTAAGTGAAAAATCCTTTCTGAAATCTTTTGAGCAAAGGTATTCTCTCTAAGGGGTATGTTTGCAACTTTGAGGTCTTCATGTGAGCTCAAACACATTCAAGATTGCATTATTTGGTTTAAATTTAAAAACCAACAAAATACAACTCCCATTGTGTGCTTTTTTCCTAAACTTCCTCTGAAACTTCTTGAAGATCTTTTCCTATCTTTACATCTTCTCTGTCCTCCACAAAACGTAAACACCTTGCATTGGTGAATCGCAAAAGTAACATTTCATGCCTATGTAAGTGTTCACAACCCTAGAAAAATACATTTATAATTACTTTTTTTGGTTTTATAAGCAGACAGCATTTACAAGTATAGCATGAAAAGATAGAACACTTTCTAAATGTTTTGAAGACAACCCCATGAAGATGGACTAGAATAGAATCTTTCCCTCTGCTTCAATTATAGTGTCAGCAGTGGTAAAGCTGGTAATGGATAATATGAAGTCCATTAAAGTATATGAGTTTAGTAACATGATACAATACTCACAAATTCCATGTGGGTGAACATGTTGCTTTAAAGATCAAAAGGATCTTTACTTTCTTTACTTTACTAACAAGACTATAATGTCTCTTCAAAGGATTTACTTATGTCTAGTTCTTAGAGATGGAAATTAGCAAAATGGATAGCCTGCTTGAAGAAAACCATTTTATTTCTAGTGATACCAAGGGAAAATCAAAGTACATAAGAGCTTATGGAAAGTAAGAGGAGGATATCTTTTTCTCTAAGTCCTTTATTTGATAGTATTAACTTGTTTTATTAGCAATTTGCTCTAATACAGTCTTAATGCTACACAATAACTGTATTTGGCTTTGTTAATGCCACTGAAATCAGTAATGAGATCTGAGGTTTTTATTTCATTCTAGCTAATAAGTATTGGTTTGTTGCAATAGAAAATATGACATCAGTCATTTATATTGGCCTAGTGCAGAAATGTTAGCACTTATTTTAAGGTATGTAATACAGTTTGCATTTATGAAAGAGGAACCTTCTTATATGAGAGAAGCTCCTGCAGGTATTTTGTGTGGGAGCAACTATAGGGTCTATTTTTCATTCTTACCTCCTTATATTTTACAGGAACTTGCACGCAACTAAAAGTCCATTCAAAGTAAAATATGCTTTCATTTATTTCCAGCGAGCTTTGTTTTTTAATGAGAAGAAACACCACAGAAGTAAAACTGATTCTCTGAGAAGCTCAAGCTGCAGTTAGATGACAGCTTCACTCTAAACAAAAATGTTCTTGCTTTTATTAAAAGAAACAAAAGTCTTAGCAAAGAACTTTGAGCTTTATTTTCTTACTGGTTCAATGCTCAGTTCAGAGGAACAATGTAGGCAGAGTTGCATTTTCCATCATCTGAAATATCTGTTTTGTCAGACTCTTGAAAGTGTAAAGGGTACAGGCTGCCCTGCACTGAGGTTTTCCTGAACTCAACTGGACTCAGTGACTTGGGAGGACAGATGATAAAAGTGTGACTATAAAAAGCCTTTGGACTGTATTCAAAGTGATGCCTCATATGAGCCCTCAGCTGCTGCTCACCTCTGGTGGTGTCCAGCACTGAAGAACTGTGCTTTGGGTTGCTTTGATGTTTTGCACTAAAAAAGTCTGACTCCAGTACACCGGCCAGGTCAGCAACAGACAAGGCTTGTCAGTAAATCCCCCCTTGGAGGAGAAAAGGGAGAGAGAGAGAGAGAGAGAGAGACATAGGGCTAGACCATGCTAAGAGGAAGCACTAAACAAATGGCTTAATAAAACTGGAAGTCCATGGTTTACATCTCTTAACACACATGGCTTGATATTTTTTTGTATGACTTTGATATGAAACATATTTTCAGTGTCTACAGCCTTCAACCAGATATATAAGCTGCAATGGATTGGAAAATGCACGAAAAATTATATTCCTTCTTGCCAAGCAGTTGCAATGGGACAGTTAATTCCACATTAAGTGCAAAAACAGTAACTCTATTGCTTTCTTCCAAGAACTCTCACGAAAATAGCATTTGTCTGGCAACTCATTTCCATTTTCTAGGTTATTTTTAGTAGGTCTGAGAAATATAGTCACTTGTGAGATAGGCCATAATAATCCAGTGTGTTTACACAGTGCAATGCCAGTGCAAATTATGCATAAGACATTGGGAAATAAATGTAGCATTTCCCAATCTGTTTGTTGTGGACATGGCTTTTATTATTTTTTCCTCCATGCTGTGCACTTTATCATTTATATTTTGAGTGAAATGCAGAATATAAGTCTGTGTAGGCATGTATCTACACACATACAGAGATCAGTTCAAAAATGAAATTTCTGTGCTTTGCAAAAATACAAAGCTTTTACATTCACTTCACACATATGTAGTTGAGCATGCAAGAGTAGTGCAAAAATGTATTTGTATTAGGTTTCCTATTAATGGTATGGGGTTTAAAATATGCAATTGGAAATGCTAGTATCCACAGTACTTTGGCGTGTATTAAGCCATAGGCAGTATTAGCTGTCACCTTTCAAGCTTGTTTGTTCATTTGTTTGTTTATTTATTTTCCATTTTAAATATTTTTTCTTTAGTTTATGAGTTTTGGCAGTCCTGGATCATGGGGTTTTTCAGTTTAGATTGTCTCTGTGTTGGGTTGGCCTGAGATTTCTGAATCTGTAAGTTGTTCAGTAACTTTTTTTTTGTGTTCTCGTCTTGGTTATTACTAAATACAGAGATGGTAGAATTGACTGTAACAAACCTACCAGCAAGTTTAGCCATGATTTATTGAAGAATTGCCCTTAATTATTAGGTCTGCAGAATGACTGAGTCATGGTCATTCAATATTTTAATTTTCTCAGAATGGAGTCACGTGTGTGCTATGAGAACAAAGTTTTGCTGGTGGGTTGGAATGAAAGACTAGGCATGCAAAGACTTTTAATTTAAACTCAAATATTGGTGAAAGAAGTGGTTTCTGTAGGACCAGTATTTATCTATTTTTAAATACTTTTTTGTTTAAACATGTACAGGAGAAAATTATCTAGAAATCCTTTCAAGTAACTTGTTTTTTGATTAATAATTTTGAAAAATCCTTTATTGTCCTTAGATAAGGGTCTTACTTCATGCATGCACACAGAGGAGTGCTTTATTGATTGATTTAATTCTAGCTGACTTTTTCAGTTGTACCATTTATGCAAATTTGCAACTTTTTTCAATCTAAACTGTGAGAAGAATATTAATAGCTAATTCTGCATTTACCTGGCTAATTTGCATACATTTGTGTTGTATGGTAAATCACATGAAAACCTACAGGGGAAAGGCTGAGCTCTTCTAACAACTAATAGGCTATTTTTTTCTTCTGACTTGCACAAATTGAGAAATATTGCCTGTGGCAAACATAATGGAAAACTGCATTTTTAATGCTCTCACACATACTCATTTCTGTACAAAGAAAGAAGCAGATGACTCTTCTTAAAACTTTCTAAAGCTCTGTAGCTGACAGAGGATATTGGATGTTAAAATCCTTGAGGTTGGTGGAGTTATGATTTGCAGGTTGTGTAAGGTTACCTGGGTATTGGATTTGACTAATGGGAGTGCTCTTGTGCCTGAAAGTGCTAGAGGCAAATCACAGCTATAAATATCTTCTCCTGAAGAGTTGTCTGTAACTTACAGGTCTAAGAGAGTACAAGGACTGTGTAAACATTAGTTTCTGATCTACAACACCCAGCATTCTGTGTACTGGGTTGCTGCAGGTTCTCTCTTTGAGGTGTTTCTCCAGGTGATTACAGAAGTTATATGTGCAACCCTTTTGAATGGGCAGTGTGTTTACTTTAGCTGTATGCATGTGGCATCTCAATTTATTGTGCTGGGAAGTTCAGAATTAATCCTCTGTTGGCTTCCCAGTCTGAAACAATACTTCAATACCAATACCATGTTCAGTGGTTGTGGTTGGGAAGCACTTTTCAGTGCCAGAGTTTGTGTAACAGAGAGTGCTGGTAGTAGTACGTCTGCAATGAACTGAGCTGAAATCTCGGCATGATTTCTCAGTTCTTGCCTATGAGGAGACCCTGTTGCTGGACTTCATAGCAGAGAGCAGAACAAAACATTCATCACATCTTTCAAAAATGCAATGAGAACAGACCTGTCTCCTGTATGTCACAAACAGTGCTTTCTAATCCTTCAGAGAATACTCCAAGTGAACTGGTAATAGAAATTGAAATACGAAATAGTAAGAGAATTGTTGTCTGCAGAATATCTGCAGAGGCACACTGAGGGTGTTGTGTTTCTGCATAGGGAAAGGATGCTCTTTACTGGTGTCCCCCCCTTCTAAACAAAGGTGGTCTCAGAGTGCCTTAGATAAACAGAGTGATATTTCCAACTGAACCAATTTCCCCTGTCTAATACAGCCCACAGTGGCTTGTGCCATGAATGTCAAATGTCTTTGTAGTGCTAAAGGAGGATTTGAACTGCATTTGTGACTCCCTTTTTTCTCTATATCAGGACTTGCATTTTAGGGAAAAGTAAAAGCCTGTAATTAGAAAGTTAAGAATGAGTGAGGAGGTGAGCAGAGGTAATGACTGATTACATATGAATATCAGTAAATAGGATGGTTGAGACACTTTAAATGTGACATTCTGATAATTTGCTTTTAGGATAGAAACTTCGCCTCAGGTATTTGCCAGCCAAACTGCTGCCTCTCTTAGGAAAACAAATAATTACAGCTTTTGTCACATCAATAGCAGGTCCTGATAACCAAGTTACTTTCAAAATTTTAATTTATTTATTTTTTTCTACATTTACGTTTTAATTAGCTTATTTTATATGCTGATTGGTCCGTATCTTGATGACTCCTTTAATGAGTTTTTGGGATTTGTAGTACATTGAATGCATAACTGTTTTCTGTATATGTTACTTTTTTATTCTCCATCTCCAGCTTTCTGCAGTCGTTGAATAACTCTCCTAATTGTTACCAGGCTGAGGAAGGGCCTAACTTGTTATTTATATCTAATATATTAATAATGTACCATGTGTTTTCTAGCTGAGAACTACTTAGGAGTGAGATGAGGGAGTTGTATAATTTTTTTTATATTTAAATATAGCTAGCAAATACTGGAATATTTATGGTTTGGCTCTAGATGAGGAGAGAATAATTTTCATCTCTCTCTTTCCTTTCCTTACAGGATATAAAAATGGTAACCAGAAATGGTTCAGAAAGGAGAAATTTTCCCATCTGATTTGTCTTTATAGGCCATTTTTGGATCCAGCTTGGACCTAGTCCTGTGTGCAGTAGTTCATTGTATGGTTTTTTCCCTAGTTAACTAATGTAGGTGGAATTTTCTTCAGAAGAATACAGAGCTGATGACTTTAATTTCTCCTCAGTTGTGGAATTTTCCTGTTAAAAAAAAATAACAAAGAGACCAAACCAGTTATTTTTATAATCATTAAGATGTTTTCATGTATCGTGATTTCAGAGGCATTTTAGTGTCCACTTTCCTCTAATGACAAGTCTTTGTGTTCACTTTCTTCTCACCCCAAGACTTTGTGTAACCATGAAGTCTAAAATATTTTCTGTAAGAGAGAATCCAGGAGATTTTCATGAAGTTGCTGGTAAAGGTGAGGTAGGGCAGGGGAGGCAGGAAGTATCAGGAATTGTAATGACATGTAGGAACTTGCAACACTTCGGAGTTCCTCTTTGTTTTCAATTGTAATTCTTCCTGACACAAACTAAACCAGTAAGATCTTTTATAGTCTAATACCATACATGATAAAACAAGTGGATATCACCTATTTTGCTCCTTATAAGGGAGTTTTTTCAAAGGTTTCTTTTTTGTTTTGCAGCAAGGATTCAATTGCCTTTTTGTTTCCTTGGGAATTCTAGCTTTTGAAATGGCAAGTGTTGCTTGGGACAGGTTCCATTAGCATCAGAGGCTTCCTGCTCTCAGAACTGGCCTCTATTTTATAGCTAATATCACCTTTAAAATGGGCAAATATAAAAGCCCTATAGCAAAGCTTTAGGGGCTAACCTGATTTTGTTCAGGAAGGCGAGTGAAATTTCTCTTTGTACCACCTAGAAAGGACATATTTTCTTACACTGTAGCTAATTTCAGTGGAATAGAGCAACAACAGCAATGGTTTACCTGAGAAGCAACTTTCACAGATCCCAGTTGACAAGGAGCAGTTCTCTTTCTCCTTTCCTGCCTCTTTCCGACGGGTGATACATCTGGTCTCAAACCAAAAACTGCCATTGGTATATGTTTTTTCTTTTAAGATGAAAGGGAGAAAGGAAGAGAAGGGAGAGTGGAAGAAAAACAAAGGAATAAAAAAATTGATTGCAGTCATGCATCTTTGCAAACAGCACTTAATTTCTCAGGAAGGCCAAAGAGGTTGCAATGTATCCCTTCACCACCTTGGTCTTGGTTGTTAAGGAACATGGAAGTACTGAAAAATTATTCTTGATTTTTTTTGGTAGTCATTCTTATTCCTTCTGAAGGTGTAAAACACTGATTAAAGAGGAATCTTTCTGAGTTTACAGCAGACATTGACAATACATAATAGCTCTAGAAAGAAGAAAAGCACTTTTTCATATTTCTCGCTAAAACTCTCAGTTTCTGGAACGATGATTTAAGTGCAAGTGTTACGGTAGGACAGTTCTTCATGATATGCTCTGTAGTTGCAAGCCGATGTAGAGACTGGTGGAAAATATTTCAATAGTGAATGGATTTTAATATTTTTCTTCCATAGAATATGGCAAATTATTAGCTGTTATTTGCTGTTAAGTGTGTGCAAATATTATGTGCACATATGAACTTCAAAGTACAAAGCATTAATTTTCTCTTTTTCCAGAAAGACTATATTTTAGGGATATTACTAGCTCCTAGCTATCCTAGCTACTCAGTAGTGTTCTAGTTAATCACTGACTAATAGAGTATTGTAATAAACAGCAGTTTAAATAAACAAAACATGCTTATTTTATGGACATAAGCAAGAGCATGTAAGCATCAAAGCAAAAACTTGCCTTTAAATAAATCTGTGCCATAATGCACTTCTGAAATAATTTCTGGGCAGAAGAAAAACCTGTCAGTGATAAATTTACTGTTGGGATTCAGTTTTGTCTAATGTTGCAAATGTGATTTTCACCTCTATCCTAGTAATTTCATAATGACTATAGGATTCTTATCTACAACTGCCTGTTTAATCTTAACCAAGCATTTAGCCAGTTGTGTATATTCCATGAGGGCCACTGAAAGGACAGTTTTCTGAAGATAGCCACAAAGTGCAAATATTGTGCCCTAAATAACATACCAGTTACTGTAAATGTCAATAGAGGGAAATTTTCTGACTTAGTAAAATGCTATAGTCAAAGCCAACTGTTAACTCTTAACTGCTTGGCCTTGTGGAGAGAGAGCATCATTCCTACATACTTCTGTTTTTTGACTAAAGAGAGACGAAAAGAGAACAATTTTTCAAGAACTTTCAAGATGCAAAATCACACCATGAGCTGTATTAGATTCTTTACTTTTTGTGCGTTTTTACTGAATTTGCAAGTTTTTCTTGGTAAGTTCTAGGAAAAATCTGATGCCTGCCCAGCAAGCACATCATTGAAGATTTAGGAAATTTACTTCCATTTAGTTGAGGAGCCATTCAGGTGTGAGCTTTGCATGAAGATACGGGGTGTGCATTCATATGTCTGTGTATAAATCATTTTAGTTGTTTGTCACACACAGGGACAGAATTTATAAAAAATGGATGAAACAATGATAAATAGAGGAAGCTAACATCTTGTCAGCCCAGTCATCTTTTCCAGTAGTGGCCATTTAATGCAAAATGCAACTCATTCTGCCCTAATACATAGATTTTGAATGCAGTGAAATAAAAACTACTCTGCAGTGCTTCAGGTAATATTTTTAGCAATACCTCTTGAGGAGTTTTCAAGAAAAAAATGTGAATGGTCTTTCACAAGTGAAAATCTTCATGCCCAACTCAAGCTGATTGGTTGTGTATGGTGAATTGTGGTCCAATGTACACTTTCAGAATTGCAGATATTGAGGAAATTTACCAGTGTGTACATATTGGCAGACAGTGTTCAAGGGATACTAGTCTGTGGTGACAGGCAGGCATATTTCCCTATTATCTTGTATTTTGAGGAAAGAAAGGTTATAGAAAGGAAGTTCTCACAACAGCTCTTTTTTCTGTTAAATAAGTAGGTGCTGCCACTAGACCTTTGCGGGTGACCTTTTGCATTAGGGCTAGACATATTTCCACTTACTTTTTTCCTCCTAATACAGTATTCTTAAAAAATTAAATATTAAGTATTCTTAAAAATTGAATACTCTGAATGGGAAATGATGAGGGAGGGCAGAAAGAAGAAATAAGCTGATTTTGGTTTTTTAGTTGTATAACATGGGGAATCAGGTTTTGACTGAAGTGAGATAAATATTTTCTCAACAAAGACAGATGCATGTGGAGACTGAGTTTGCTGTAGAATTTAATGGTGTGTATTTCTACTTTTCGGAAGTATATACATAGTTCCATTTTTACCACTGTCATCTTTGGTGTAATTTTGTTTTTTCATCTCTTTTTGGGTTGTTGAAATCTATGGCCTAGTGTTTCAAGGCTAGCTTTTCTCTGAGTATTCTATATTCTGAAGAGTTACTTTTTTCAGTGTGGACACGTGCATTATAGTAAAAACCATATTAAACAAACGTTCAAGAAAAAGGTGTGGAAAGGTGAAGGGAGATAATGAAACATTGAAAATGGCATGTGCTTCACTTCTTCTATGTAAAGTAATAAAGAAATTAGTTTGAATAAAATCTGCAGTTACTATGTGCTTTTGGATAATCAAGCTACTTTGTCCACTTGAAATCCTTATATTCAGGGATTGAAGTGTGTCTAGCCCTTCAGATGAAGGGAAGATAAAGAACATTTTATTTTAACACAAAAGGTATTTTGGATTTTCACTCTCTTACCCTTCCACTTATTTTTCCTTTTTCTTCATTTTACAGCTTCTGCGATCCCAGATAATGGAAGGAGATCCTGCCTAAAGCTTAAGGTCTTTGTGCGACCAGCAAGTAAGTTCTTCAGATTAAGCTTTCAAGGGTGCCTTTCTAGTGCATGCTTTATCATGTGGTCTAGTAAACAGATTTTTTTTTTTTACTGTTAAATCTTGTATCTTTTCTGTACATACAGCAATGTTTGTGTTATGATTTTCATTGTATTTTGTTATCATTTTTCATAAAGCTTTGTTTTAATTACTTGGCAGTTGCTAACTTGTTGTTTCTTGAACTGTGTACAAATGGAAGACTTGTACTGGCATTTGGACAAGTGCCACAGAATTTAAAATATTAATATGCTTAATTATATATAGTAAATAGAGAGAAAAAAGAGAGGAAAAAAGGAAAGTGGGGAGTGTAAGGGTGTTTCACTAACATATTTGGCTGTTATCTCTATTTTTGTTATAGACAGCTGTATGAAAACTATAGGTGTTCATGATCGTGTTTTCGATGTTAACGACAAAGTAGAAAATTCATTAGAACCAGCAGGTTAGTATGCTTAGAGAATCTCTTTTAACAAATGCGTGTATCCCTCTGGTGCTTCGGTACTTTTTTTCCTCTTCTCTCTGCATGCTTTGCATGGTACAACTGCTCTGCTTTTGCACATTTCTAGCAGTGCTAATACAGCTTATGGTATATTTCCTGTATCTTTGTTTAATGCAGGGAAGTAAAAATGTTGCTTAATTTGTTTTTTTGGGGAGACATGGTTTAGTGAAATATGCTGTGTGCCAGTGCAAAATTTCCACCAGTATCCTGAAAACACTGGTCCATCCAAGCCAAACACCCAGCATGCTGGCAGTACACTCTACTTACTGACTGGACCCAAAGATTTAGAAATAAAGTCAGTGGGCACACTTCATTTATTATGTGATTTCAAAAGGCTTTCAGGAAAACAGGACCACTGCTTGTTTAATGCCAGTGCATGACACAGGTATACAACTAACTGAGTTTATGTTTAAAAAGAAACTAGTCCTTTAAAATTATATATAGTTGTGTGTATACTTGGTTAGGCAAAGTATTATTTTACCTATGTGCATGTACACATGCTCACAAACACTGGTATGTAGATAAATACATAAATACTAATTTCTTACCTGCTTTTATTGAAGCAAACTGAACTTTTGGGGGGCTTTTCTTGCAAAGCACTGCCTTAGGAATAAGGATGCCCCTCATCTGCCCAGGGCAAATTTACATTAACCTCCACCATCAAACAAGCTAACATGTCTCTGTGTGGAAAGTGCATGTGTATTGTTTGTGTGGTTTATGTCAAGCTTGTGACAGATAGAAGTGTATATAATTCTAGGGGTGTGAGTAACCTGAACAACTTAAATCGAGTTAAAATTAGGTAGGTATGTAGGAAAAGTATTTGCAGTAGTGGTACACCTGTTCATTTTATGTGTACCTACACGCTGCTCACATGCTGTATTAAAGACTCAATAATTAAAATAAACAGTTAAATACACAAATCATGTCAGAAAATACTGCACACATATCGTTTAGTACATACCTCAAAGAACAGATTAGCAAGATTTTTTTTTCTCTTATGCTATTTGAATATGACACAACGTTGTCTTTGCATATGAAACAACATTAATTTTTTGCTCTTTGCTGTATGCAGATCCTTTAATTAAAATTCATTAGTTATACATAAGTATAATAAGGCTTTTATAATTTAACTGAAGGGGTTTACTTAAGGGTAAACAATAGAATTTATTATTTTTCTTTAAAATAATTTTCAAATCTTTCCTAAAAATTTAGAGTCTGCAAATCAAAGATTTTCTCTAAGTAAATCTAAATGCAAGGATAGTGCCCTTTCATTGGCTATATTTTTACATTTATTAACAGTACTCTTCTCCAGAAGACACTAGGATGTTCTGTCACTGTCTCTACCTATGAATTTGAAACTCTCTGCACCTTTTTACATTTTGTGATTTGGTGAGCACCGTCTAATTAATGTGTCTGATGCTGCTTGCAAAAGAGATCATCTGAGTAATACATGCCTGATTTTAGTAAACTTGCTAGATTTTTTTTCAGCAGTGCTGCTCACTTCCCACTGAATGGCTGTAACTAGCTATCATCACAAAAGCACATCATTAGAAAGCACCAGGCAGACCGGGGAACCAAAATCAAACAAAGAGCATCCTGCAGTCTGAGATGAAATACTGTTTGTGTTACCAGGAGGAAATAATAACTTTAATGAGAGGGTTTGGTACCACAAAATTCCCCTCTCCTAACATCAATGTATATTTGTATTATTAATTGGGCCAGTCACCATCAGATAATCAGTCACTCTGAGATGTGCTGACTGCTGTCACATTTCTCTGTCGTTGGCCTGTTAGGGTTGCTGCTGCCTTGGTGGATCTCATTGCATGTGTTCTGTGTCGTGTACTAATTTACATGTCTCTGACGAGCATCTTCTGCTTCTGTGCTCTCCCCTAGCCTGCCACGGTCTTCTTCCACAGTAGACAGAAGAATTGGAAGGCAGGAGGGTCATGTTCAGCAGATTACTCACTGTCACCTTTCTTGTAAATCTGTGTGATTTTTGAACCCTTGTAATTTCACTGGTTTTGTTCAGAAATTTGTAGGAATCTACGATGATTGCACTTTCAGAAGTGGTGGAAGTAATTGGCTCTATTCCTATTCCTCCCCATCTCTTTCTTCTTAATGATAAAAACCAGAAAGTCCTTAAACAAAAATCGCAGCTGGGCATATCTGAAAGTTATACCTGAAGCGTGTCATGTAAGGCTGTGTGATCTGAAAAATTCATGGCTGTCAAAATAATTTTTCTATATTCCTTGTATTCCCAGTGTTTAGTAGTTACTTTTTGGATTTTACTCAGAAATCTTTTCTTCTTCATCACTTGTCTTCAACGTTTCAAATGAAGCAAACTCTTTTTCCCAAGCCTTGAAGACTATGCAGTTATGACTCTGAACCTCCAAGGAAAACCGTATTTGTAAAGTGATTTCCATAACTGCAGATGAATCATGTGCTATAATATATGAATGCAGAAACCTTTTGACAGCATTGAGAGAAAACCCAGGTGATTTCTCAAAAGGAATCCCTTAATATTAAATGGAAATTAATTCTTCTGTGAAGAATGGCTTTATAAAAATGGCATCATAGAGTATCTCCATATTTTTCGTTTAAGAGAAGTAATCTTTTTAGCTTAGTGCTTTTTCATTGAGTTTTTCAGCAGTAGCCAGTGTTCCAGTTGTTGCAGCATCTGATAGTCAGAGAGAATGAGGATTTATTACTGCTATCCACTGCCCTATTGTGTTTTAGTGCTGACTCATTGATGTAATTAGGACAAAATTGTTGACGTTCAGTGTTGCAAATTCAGACTTATTTGCAATTCTAGAGATAGAAGGTGGTACACATCATTCTCCTCTGTAGTTTTAGTTCATCAGCAGTGAGTAAATGTTTCTAAATTGGGAACAGCTAACTTTATATGAAAGGAGGTAGAACTGACAATTAACACAGGGCTGTTTTTTTCCTGTAACTTCTTAAATATGTTTTAATTGAAAAGCAAGCTTTTGTGAAGTACTGTATTCTCATTGCAGTGTCACCAAAGTACAAGATTGTAACTCAGAAGTGAAATGTGAAGCAGCTTTTGATATTGATAACCAGTGAAAGTAGAACTTTTCAGAAGCCAGCATTCACTATATTTTTAGATTCCTTTGGAACAATTCTGGAGGAAAAGTACTAGGGCCTTGTTTGGGCCCAATATGCCTAGGAGGGTCTCCTTGCCATGCACGATGCGGAGCTGCGACTTAAGCCATTCCAGCCAGACTTTCCCACTAATGCCACAGAATCACAGAATGGTTAAGGTTGGAAGGGACCACTGGAGGTCATCTAATCCAACCTCCGTGCCCAAACAGGTCTCCATATCATTCCATTATGTCCAGATGGCTTTTGACTATCTCCAGTGAGGATGACTCCACACCCTCTTTGGACAATCTCTTCCAGTGCATAGTCACTCACACAGTAAAGTTCCTCCTCTTCAGGTGTAACTTTCTGTGCATCAGTTTCTGCACTCTTCCTCTTAAGCTATTGCTTAGCACCACCAAGAAGAGGTGTCCCTTTCTTACAAATATGAATGTATTTAGAGTTAATCAACGCTTGCTTTTCATACTTTTGCCTTGAGCAGCACTGAAACCTGTTGATAAGCCTTATGTGATTATAGCATCAATTAGAGCTGGAGAAAGTACATGTGATAAATTGCTAATTCAGTTTACTGTGCATCTTGCTGTGTAACTGAGCTGGGGCTGAAGAGCCTATTAACCCAAATTATGCTAAGTGCTCTACTTATTTTGTGCTAGGTGTCAAGGGTGTGTAAGAGAAGGAGCTTGCTTGTAGCTAAAGCCAAGTAACATGAAAGGCTCCATGACAAAGCAGCATGGTGATCCCAGTGTCCTGACTCCTGCTCCCCATAGTGCCTCCAGGTACAACTGCTCTGGTCTCACCCAGCATAATCCTGGCAGCGCAATTTTTTAAGATGGGAGCTGTGAGACAGAAACATCATAGACACATTGACATCTCTTCTAAAATGGGGAACTTATTGCATAAGTAGATTAGATACTATTAATTTTGCTGGAAACTTAGGCATTCTAAAATAAACTTGCAAATACATTTTGAGGCCACTTCATACTTCCTAAAAAGGTTTGGCTTTTTTCTTTCATTTAGTAATGAAAAACAAGAGTTGACTTTTTATGGCAAGCCTCAGACTGAATTCTTTTTGAATAGCTGAATTAGATGGCTTTGGATATGGAGAGCTTTGCAGAGAAAAATACCACAGCTATAACAACACCAGAGTTGATTTTGACTTTGCCTACCTTTTCTATTGTACAAGCTGTGGCTTTTAGGCTGATCTTAAATTTACAAAAACTAAACAGAGCTTTATTATCTATCATATATTTAATATTTGCTACTGTGTTTTCTTCTGCTTTTAATGCATAAGCATGTTTTCCTAACTCAGCTGGTTCTTTTTTCATTAGTTCTAGCAGCATATATGTCAATCTCTATTTTGTGTACTATAAAAGGTAGTGAGATTTTCCAGATTGAGTATGTATTCTATAAATTTGGTGATTGTCATGTGTTAGCCTTTAAAATTTTGTTTCAAGAAAGAAGGAATGTTCTTTCATCTCCTGTTCATCCCCAGATGCAGCATACTTCAGTGGAAATTTTGTGCTTGGAAAGGGGGACTATGCTTGGGCTTACAGGCTGTCTTTTCAAATTCAGGAGCCAAAATCTGTAACTGAATAAGGGGACTAACTAAAGAATGAATTCTGGGAATGTGCAATACTTTCAAAAATCAGGTTTTTATTTAGCTGCCTCCCAACTGATGTTGCTATCTAATGTGACATCCCAAGTTAGAGTCACAGTGTTTTGCTGGAAGGGGAATCTTTCATTCCTCAATCTGCTGAAATCAGACTTACTTTCTGCTCCTCTGGTCTTCAGTGGGAGTTTTGCCAGTAAGAAATGCAGGACTTGGCCCCAAGTTGGTTACATAATGAAGTATTACACGCTTGTGAAAGTCAATGACAGCACAAGGTTCATTGCCCTATTTCATAAAGGCACTGAAATCTACTTACAGTTGTCGGCTCAGTGAGAGTTTATTAAGGATGCAAAATCTCATTGGAATGTATGCTTTCTGTTTGAACAGATGATACCGTACATGAGTCAGCCGAGCCTTCCCGTGGTGAGAACGCGGCACAGACACCAAGGATACCCAGCCGGCTTTTGGCAACTCTATTGTTCCTCCTGGCAATGCTTTTGATATTATAGCACAGTATGCTCCAGCAACCTGTCACAGAAAATATCAGGGTCTTGGAACATCAAAGATCCACCTAAATGCTCATCCCAGGAAAGGGACTTTATTGTTTTTGCAGATGTCAAATTGTTATTTTTCCCTTTTCTTCTCCCTTTTAGCCTGAACTCAGCAAAAATTTGAAGGGGATAACTAGCTTCAGCACCCACCCCTACCTACCCTGTGACTTTCTTAACCCCTCCATATAAATAAAAGGACTCCAAATGAAAATGCCAAACTATAATAGTGACACTAGTGATTCTTATTTTCCTCTGCATTCTCCTTTAAGAAGTCACCTCTGTTAGCTCACTGTGTCATCCGTATGTGGACAAGAAAGTGTTGTGGCAGATGCAGTCAGTGAGGAATGAGGAAAGTGAGTGAAAACCTGGGAGAGTCTTTCTCTGTGATACAATATTTATGCCTTCTCATTCAGCACTGTAAGATGGTCATGCAAGGCATTGTGTCACCATGTCAGGACTGGAGGGGAGATGTTAAGAATAGACATAATACAACACCATTTCCTCCAGAAGTTTCTAAATGAACAGGCTTCTGAAAGGGGAAGATGATGTTTCTCATAGGACTGTCTTGAAACATCTTTGACAGAAAAGTTTGTGCTCACAAGTATTTCTACTTGTGAGCACAAACTTTTCTGTCAAAGATGTTTCAAAGATGCTGTCTTTGGTGAGAGGAAAAAGTTAGAATTTAGGGATGTTAGCACACAGCAGGCAAGGTCAGATTTAGGAAACTTCACTGGGGGTGTGAGTGCCTCTGTTATTTCGTTTTAAGGGGATAATGCACACCGGATTATTTTATTTTAAAACAAATCACCGTGGTGCTAAAATTTTTTTCTTGAAATGCAGAGGCACTTTTGAGAATAAAGTGACCTTCCCCAGCGCTGACTTAGTAGCTGACAGCCTTGGATGCTGCTCTGGGTGTTAATACATGCTAAAAGAGGACATCGGTGGCCAGAGGAAACATGTTTGGGACACAGGATCTCCAGTGTGCTCTTGATTTGTCTCTCCTGTAAGTTCCTCAGTCATGGGAATAAATCACATGTGGAAGAAGCCAGGGCAGTCTAATAGCATTGTTTGGTGGGGGGAAAGAAAAGAAGTGTGGAATATGAATTCAATGTTGATTTTTTGTCTTTTCCCCTTCCAGCACAGTTTGAAGAGTAGAGGAAACGTGTTTATCAACTGGAGATAAACTAGATGGGCTCCCAAAGACTTAACAAAATATTTTTTTAAAAATCCACTAGAATAGAAAATACATTATTTAGATATACTTTATGCTGAGAGTGAGTATATATGCTTGTCCTATTTAAACATGTGAGAGAAGTGGTAACCCTTGATGCAATTAGGAAATGGGACTGTCTTGTTTGATGGAATTAGGAGTGACCCTGTTTAAGGAATCTGAGCCTTGGCTAACAAAACTTTAAAAAGTAATTTGCCAGGAAGTGCAAGCCTTGGGGTATTTTTTGGCTAGGTTGCCATGAAATTTGGACTGCTAAAGCATAATAAGTGAAATTTCAGACTCAGACTGAAACAGAGCTTTTCTGACAAAAACTGTGGTAATTAAGTTAAACATGAACCAAAACATGGAGCATATTCAAGCAAAACAAGACTTTTCTATATTAATTATGAAGAAAAAGTCTGCCATAACAAAATTGAGTGATGCCATTAGTGGACAGCACTTCATAGGCTTTTTACTTTTCAATGAAGAAAAGCCTTCCAGAAGTTGAGGCAGGAGAGGGGAAAATAAATTTGAGATGTAAAGGGAGATTTTATGCATGCTGAGCTATGACCTGGGCTTGCCTGATATCATACATGTTCATGAATGCAAAGCCTGTACTTACAGGAGGAATGCAGGAAATTTGCTCTAGTGTGAAGTGCACAGAATAAAGATACACAGTCCAAAGAGTGAGGGAAGTCATCATCTCATTACAGGCTGTCTGGTACTTCGCTCTCTTTAATGTGTATATACTTGATACACACACTAATACTTCCTGTAGGTAGGAATTAAAAAAGCTTTGGATGAGGTGAACTTAATCAGAATGCACCTTATCAAATGGATTATTAACCAGAGTACAGATAATACTGCATGATGTGTAAACATATTAAAATGATTTATAGCAATTGCAGGCAATCACGCCAGTAGCGCAAATTCGATGTAGAAGTGGTCATCCTTTGTCTCTGAATGATGTTGGAGTTGAAGACGTATATTCACCTACAGTAAAGGATTGTCACTGGTGTTACTCCTGGTGAAACTCACCCCTTCATATTGTCCCAGAGCCTTGCTGTGTAGGTGAGGGACAACACAAGCAATGATCCCTGGGCTGCTCGGCATGGCTGGGAGCAGCATTCCAGGCACTGCCAGTTGGATACTTGATGGCATTAGGCAATCCCAGTCATACCAAGTACATAAATGTTGGTGGCCTTTGTGTTGTGTTGCAAACCTCTGGATGCTTTAAATGCAGATGTTGCTGAAAATTAAGGAGATTTTTGCTCCCTTACCCTTCATCTGCCCCAGCTCAAGTCTGAGGTACAGATTCTCTCCAGCCTAGGTGGGTTACTTACGCCCATGACCTGCACTCCTGGCTGCCAAGGACATTGCAATGTGAAGCAGGCAAAATAGGGATCAGTCAGTTTAGTGGATACTGTGTATCCTTCAATAGACAAGGTAACATTTCGTGTTAGTTTAGAATATTGTTTTGTACTGTACTTACCTGGATGGCGAAGGAAAGACAAGTAAAACTTAAAGCTATGTTCTTTAAATTCTGTATTATTAGCAACCTCTGTTGTATATAGTGTTTGATAATAAAGTATTAATTTGATTCTTATGTCTTTTGTAAGTGAGAACAATAGACTTTCAGGATATTAAAATCACATGTTGATTACAAGACAGAGCTTTGAAGCATCAAGTGTGATCATGGCTGAGAACTGAGAGACAAGTGGCCATGACACTGCAGCATACAGGACTCATCTTTGAAAATTGTTCATCTGTTGCAAGACTTCACAGTGTCAAGACCTGGAACAACATGACTTTTGATGATCAATGTTTTGTCTTCAGTGTTTAAAGGTCTTATGTTGGAGCCCTGTGGTTTCTGTGTTAGTTTTGTTCTTTTGTATCATGTTTGTTTCTAAAAAGGCTTTGGGGATATAACAACTTTTCTGTTATTTTGTTTGTTTGTTTCTTTTTAATTTTTTTTTTATTTTTTCCTCCTGCTTTCCTTCTGGATTTGTTCCCATGAATAGTTTTTTCCAGAAAGGATCTTGCCAGTGTCATGTGCGATATATGTATGTACTTGGTTCCAAAAGAACTAGAAACAAATTTGGGAAGTACTGAGAATAGTTGAGTAGATTGTTTCCTTTCCTCTATAATTGTGGAAGGAAAATGGTTGTATTTGTACCTGTTGATTCCCACCCCTAGCCCTCAAAACTGAACTTAATCCATTGCCTTATGAGTGCAATGGTTCAGTCACTTTCAGAGGTTTAGAGTGTTAACTCTTCCTCTCTTTTCATTACACTTGGATTTTGTAATCACCAGTTTTAATGTACAACCCTCCACACTTCTCTTCCCTCTTCCTGCCCTGCCTCCTCTCCCACCCTCCTCCTTTTTTAATTTGGAGCTGTGAATGGGCAGATCTGTTTCTGGTTTGGCATCACTGAGTTTTTCCCATGCATTTGCCCTCGAGCTTCTCAGATGTGAGACAAATCTCCCTACAATAGGCTTGCTGCCATTGTCTGTACAGTTTAATAGATGCTGGCATGTTGGAGGTTACCCATGAGTCTGCGAAATCCGCTTACCATGCTTACTCTTGACACCCCATTGAAGACACTCATTGTGTATGCATCTGGGTATGAAAGTCCAGCTCAGTGTGGTCCTGTGCTTGTACTGCCCTGCTTTGCAGTTTCTTTGCACTTATTCATTGAGTGCTGTTTTTGAAATGCTTACATTATATAAACTTAAAAGAAAATGTTAAAAAAACCACCCAAACCCCCTGCCCCATAAGATCTGTATTTGTATATACACGTGTCCGTACAATTATACTTAAATAAAATTAAAGATTTTCATCATTTTAATTGGTTCTTTTAGACTACATTTTTGTTTAATTAACTGTGTTTTCATTTTGTGGGCTTTTTGCTTCTACCTTACCCAGAATCATAGAATGGTTTGGGTTGGAAGGGACCTTCAAGGTCTCTAACCCAGTGCTCCTGCAGTGAGCAGGGATATCTTCCATGAGATCAGGTTCCTCAGAGCCCCATCCAAACTGACCTTGAATGTTTCCAGGAGCATGACAGGCAATGAGAGGAGTATGCATGGGGAAGGGTGAAAAATGTGTGCCATGGGCACAACAGCTAAGTACCTAGAGCTGTAACTACCAATATCCTGGCAGATCTCTGCCCTCCACCCTTTTTAATGTGTTTAAAGCTCTTCCAAGTACTTAGGAGGGTAAGGAGCTGTATCAGCCAAGTGCTGGTGCATTATATGTTTTCCGTCATCACTTTGCCCTGCTCTGGGCCTCACAAGCAATCTTCCTCCCCTGGGTAAAAAGTGGTTGTAGGGTGCAACTCTTGCTTCTTGAAGAGCAGAACCAGTCCCAGAGTTGTGCAAACAGGGCAGCTGCAGTCTGTCCCCCTCTCCCCAAGATGTCTCTCAGACTGGCAAAGAGATGAGGTTGAAAGTGGCTTTGAAATACCAGCCATCTCTTTCTTTACAAAAAAGGCTCAGAGCAGCCAAGCCTAATGAATGGGAGAATTTGACCAAGGGTTCCTCCTGAAGGGAAGGGGAAGAAAAGTGGAAGCAAGAAACTGAATGGCTTTCCTTCCTTCTGCCCTGCCCACAGAGGCTGATGTAGAGGCCTCTCTAAAAGTACAGGACTGTTGTTGGTGTTGACGTGTGCTCAGGTCTGAAATAGTTGTCTTTGGCAGTGTCTGCTCACTACTCATATGATAGATTGAACTGAGAATTTAGTTTGTAAAAGGTGGGGAGAGTACATACCAAAACCTGTAGTACACACACTGTGCATTCAAAACTGCTCTAATTACACTGTGTTAGCATTAAACTCACAGAAAGCTTTTTATGATATTTAATTAGTTGACAGGGCAGCAAATACTAATTATAACTTATTATAACCTTCTTTAAAAATGAGAAGTGACAGCTTAGGGAGAAGAAAAATGTGTCTGAGTATTTGATACAAAGAATTGATACACCAGATTATTTTTCCTCTGAAGCTGTGATGTTACAGCCAGGGCAGGGTTATAAGTGACACATGTTCAGTATGTTTTAACATAATAGCTATGTCCAGAAAATATCCTGCAGTCTGACACACTTAATAGCCTTTGCTCAGAAGACACTATGCTTTTGCTGAGAATGGTATTTGATTTCATTTTTCTGCATTAGTGTGCACAATGGGCCTTTGTACGCCCTCATCATCCCTTCTGCAGAATATTTCTGCTCACAGAGTACCTCTGAGGGCATTCTTAGGAATATTCAGGCATGCATCATACTGCTATAATATGGTTGTGTGCCAAAGTGGTTTTATTCATTTAAAACAAAGCTTTGATTTGTACAGGTTAGAGATGTGGTAACCAACTGGGATGGTTAAATTTTTTACAGGCTTTAACAGCACAGGAATGAAAAGTGCCTCCTTCCTTATAACTCTTATTTTTATTAGCATTTGCCCTTACTGGGAAGTTTAGTTTAAAGATGCTACTTTATTTTACAGGTTTATGCATAAGAGCCCAAACCAAGACTGAGTCTTCACTGTAATGGCTGCAGTGCACACAGCTCTTATACATGGCTATTTGTGTTTGCTTTCAACACATTTGATTTACTTCGTTAATCAAACAACCTGAAATATCACCAATTTGAATTTCTGTTAAAAATTTCCCTTAGACCACATAGACGTTTTTAAAGCAAAGTCTTTGTTAGATGGAAAAGTAACCTCGAAGGAAAAGTCAAAAAGGAGAGATACTACAAAAAATGTTGTGCTAAGTAGGTCTTCTGTTGATTCTCTCTCCCCAGATAAATCTGTTAGCTGACTAATACTGTCAGTCATATTTCATTTGGAAGAATTCAAGCCACAAGATAACTTTTGCTGCCACCAGCACATCTTGAAACACTCATTTTTTCTATGATGGTTCTTCAAGCAAGTTCTCATGTCATTTGATTACACAAGGAGGAGTATAAATATGAGAAATTGCAGGGTGGTAAGCTAGATGTGTGTTTGGAGAGAAAGAAGAAGAATTTTCTGTTTTGCCTGGCACGTTGTGAATACATACCACTGTATTCAAGATCAAGAGTACAGAATGATTTCTAGATGCCTCTCCACCTTGTAATCTCTGAAGTCAGGGTAGGATGGAAGGTACCTCCTGCAGAATATACAAGCTCAAAAATCACTGTTCTTGGATACAACCAGTCTCTCAGTTCTTACGTTCAAAGCCTTCTCTCCCTAAGTGCTATTTTGTGGGGCTTGCCCACTTAGCAATATATGCTTTCCAGTACTAATTTTAACATTTAAACACATTTATCTATCCACAGGCAAAACACTGTTGGCAATACTGAAGTTTTTGTCTGGATGGTATTTGTAAAAGGAAAGGTCGAGTAAATCGATAGGATACAGAAGGTATGAGTATCCCTCTGATCCTTGTTCTGCTGAGAACCAGTTGTGCCTTTTGTTCTCAGGTACTCTAAGTTAGTGTGTCTCAACTAATTGCTTGACTAATCACTGACCACTGGTCCAAAAAGTTTATGAGGCTTTGTTTTTTCTCACCTCTCTGTCACCCTACCTATATCTGAACAAAGGAATAAGAAGTCTAGAAACTGAACACAGCAGAAGCAAAGCATCTTTAGGCCTAACAAGGCAACCCTGATGTGATACTGAGGTCTCAACCCATTTATACTTGGGTATTGGGAATAAATGGAGTGTTATACATTGTAAATGACAAGCTGTAAATACAGCAGCTATCCTTGCCTGAGGAGGGTCAGAAGAATCAAGTCCTTGGCTGGGTGTGAATGCTTCAGGGGAAACTTGGCATGCTGTGCATTACATAGCACTGCGTGTATCCCAGTGCTTCTGTTCACTACAATGAGGGTGGAGAAGGGGTGGGGAAGAAAGAGCTCATTCAGTCACAGATGGCTGAGCAGCAGTGGGAAGTATGCAGCAGACTTTAAGCCCAGAAAGTGGTTACTGGTGTAAACTGCCTGTGAGTAGAAGACTTGCCTATTTGTGGAAATTTGTGAAAACATGAAATAGAAAACCTGGAAAGTGCCTGATTGCATTCTCTAGTCTGTGCTTGCAGAAATTAAGAAAAAGTGTATGGCTGATTCAGGGCAACATTGCTCAGTTTTGAAAACTCACTGGCATTTAAAATGACACACCTAACCTTGCCTATTCTAAAACAGGAATAACTTGGAAGTCTTGCACTTTGCAGGCTCCTCCTGGAGCTGCTGCATGTGGAGCTGGCAGCTCAGGATTTTGATGAACCAGGCCCTCATGAGAGGTATCCCCCAGCTACTCAGTGTAGCAGATGTTTTAATGGTAGTTTTTAGAATTTGTTTTGGGAGTAACTTGATGTTTTATCTCTGCCATCGAAAAGATCTTGAAGCTGGGAAAGGATTGGAGTGTAGGTGTAGTGACGTTCACAGGGGTGAATACAGCTGCATTTTGATTTAGCACACCTGCAGAGAGAAGAATGGCAATTCTACCTTAAAAAAGGCTTGAACAAGAGTGTGGACCACGCACAACGTTAATGGTTAGACATTACATGTGAGGCAAAGCTGGATAAAGCCATGCAGTGATCTTTGTCATACTTTCTACTTTAGATTTACAATATCCTGTTTCTTGCACGTAATTGCATTAAAAAAGGCCTTGAATTCCCCTTGACACAGAAGCCAAAGCAAATGTACATATCATCCTTCCTGGTGAATTTATGCCCCTTTTGTGGTTGTCTGTTTGGTTACTTATTCTGCATTTATTTGCAGGTAAAAAGAAAGGAAAACTCATGCATACTTCCTGTGCTCTGGTCTCATTAGCCAGATTTCCTCAAAACTCTTGTACTCCAGAGAAGTTTTGCCAAGCAGCTAAATGAAATGCACATGGTATGAATATTTATGCTGCTTTAATGATTGGATTTTTGCATCCATGAATAATAAAGGTTTTAACAAGAACAGATAACAAGATTGGCACAAAACAGTAAAGCAGTTAATATGGCAACCTCTCTGGTGCAGGATTCCCCTGAGAGCAGCAGACCTAGCAATCTCCCTCCCTTTCCTCTTCCTCTAGCACCAAAATTAGTCTAATGGGACATGCAGATCCTCCAGATAGCTTTGCAGAAAGCAGGTGTTTTATCTACAACTGGTTCTATAGCCACCTCTTGCATGCTTGCTTTGAGGAAGCTCAAGGTTTTTGACTAAAAAAGGACCTTCAACTTTTGAAAACGATTTTATTTCAGATGCTCTCCAGCAGCATTTGCATTTGAATCTGAAGCTGCACTTTGTCTTTTCAGTAGCAACTGGCTGACAAGTGTTTGCATGATTCAGAAGTTTGGGAGCTGCAAGTCAAAGCAGCACGGTTTTCATGAGCTGAGGTAGGAAAGTGTAATCCCCTCAACTCCCTGTGCCAACTCAGTGATGCTGAAGGGTGATGCTTCAGCATCTGTCTTTGGTGAGAAACAGGGAAGCTGCAAGGTCCTGAAAACCAAAGCACTCATTTTACTTACCTATATCCACAGCTGCTAAAAGCCTGTTCTCTTCAGTGTCAGTGACATGCTCTAAATTCACAATAGCATTGTGCTCAGAGGGGACAATGAGCATTTTACCCTCTGCTGCTTTTTAGAGAGAGGTTTGTTGCATGTTTACTATACCTTGGTGTGCTGGATGTGTGGGAGCAGGTGTCAGGCGATGCACGTGTAGATAAGCAACATCAAACCAGCAAACAAACTCCCACTTAGAGGATATGCTCACCCTTTCTTCCTCAACACCTCCCTGTACTGTCCTCCTGACAGTCTGCCTCGCTGCCATCCCAGCTCAATGCAGGTGTTGGTTGGGATCCAGGGTAACTACTCTGCATTCCATATTTTTACCACTTGAAGATACCAAAACCCATTTGCCTGAACTTTCATCTTTGGCCAAACCTGTCCTTCAAGTCTGATAGTCAAGGGGCTGATAGTCAAGGTTGCCTGCCACATTTTACTAAACATCTTGTGAAGGTCAGGCCTCAAACTGGGCCACTGATGGCAGCCTTGGTCTCAAAGCAGGAGTTAAAAGATGCTTTGGGTGAGAGGTGGCCTGGAAAAGCTGCCTAGGGCTAGATACTGCAGCCTAGATGAGTCAGGCAGGTGATATCACAGATACTTGAGAGAAAAAAATAGAAATTAAATAAAAGTACTTTTCTTAAGAGAAAAAAAAAAAAGGAAACAAAATTTAAAGCAAAATAGTGACTTGAAGTCACAGATGAGTGCTTTTAAAAAGTTTTACTTAATTTTATTGATTTAATAGATGAATAATCAGGGAAATAAGAGAAGATTTTAATCCTAAGTACAGATTAAAATAAATAACCATCTTGCCATCTTCTGAATGTACAGGTTTATTTGGTGTTACATCCAGCACTATTGAGAAGAGAAAAATCCTTCAGATTTTGAACAACTAAATGGTTTTTAAAGTATTTTTAAAAACCTCCATCAAAGGACAACAAGCTTGCTACGAAGCAAGAAGATCCTTTTTTTCTGTGTATTTATACATGATACACAACCAGTATCATGGAGCAAGTTATACCTGACAGTATTATCTGGATGTCCTGTCACTCTTCTTGTCAACTGTTTTCTCTTTTTGCATCCTTTCAGTGAAAACTTGTCCCAGAAGCCACCATGGAAGCTATTTACTTTATTTCATGCATAATTAAAACAAGAAAATTGCAGAGGAGAAAATTAAAAATCTCAGGCACTACCCTAGTTTCAGCTCTTAGGCAACAGATAACTGTCTTAAATGTGGGGCTTAATACACTGAAGAATAATAAACCTCTTCTCTGTTGAGATGTAGTTCAGTTTCCTACTTGCTCCTGCTTATTTCCCCTCTTCTCCTGAATAAAATGTGAAGTTTGAAGAAGTTGCTGTGGGCAAGACTAGAATGAAAACACACATCTTCTGCCATGTGAAGCAAATACAACCCAGGACAAGTCCTCATAATATAGGACTATATTACTAAATTATAACATAATTTAGTTCTGGGATCAGCACTAAATCTGTGATTGAAGAATTGGAAAATGACAGTTTTGGTAGTGGGAAAAAAAAAATACATGCAGACTTGCAATGAAATTGGGAGGAGTAGGGGTGGGGCAGATGGGAAGCAAAAGAATGTCCTAATTGGACGTCCTACAGAGAAATGAAAAACGAGAACCATTCTTGTGGTGGAGCATCAGGGCGTGGAGGTTCCCAAGAAGAATCATCTGAGGGAGGAAAAAAACACACAGTGACTCACTGGGCAAGTAGTTTCCATTTGGAAAAATTAGGCAAGAAACATTAGCATGTCAGATTTGGGAGCTGTTTATATCAACACAATAGACCACTTATTACATATACAGAATGAGTGATACCAAGTCTGGAAACTATCATGCCTCATCTAACCTCAGAGTGTTCACTGTTTGACAAGAAGGGCAAGAGAAAAACAATGCAAGTGTTTGAAATTTAGCAATAAACAGAGAGGAACTTTCTGAACTGGTCACCTGGTGCTGTGCTGTGAACCCTGGCTTTAAACTTCTCATGTGTCTTCAACTAAATTAGGAGAGAGGGTAGTGTATCCAGTAGCAATTCTGTCTGGAGGGCATGCTGGAAAGAATCAAATTTAAACACTGTATCATCAAACAAAGTGTGTCTTGTAAACAGTCCTAGTCCAGCTACTAACAAATACACTCACACACCACTGTGCTGTACATACCCAGCTGTGTAATTCCTGTTTATATTCAGAGAATTGTTAATTCTACCAGTAAGATGTAAAATAAAAACTTAGGGGCAGAATTTGAATATTTTGAAACACAGTTGTTGAGTGGATTGGGAGCAAGAATGGGTAGGAAACCACAGCAGAATAAAGGAAATACATTGGTTATTCCTTGTGAGCCAGTATAGTCTCTCCCTTTTGCCGAGCTCCAGCAACCAGTCACTCCTTGGTAAACAAGCTTGAGAGAACTCCTGTCAGTATCATTATGCTGCAGGAGAGGTGGCCAGAAGAGATCCTGTGACAAACTTGTTTGGGCAGGGCATGAAGTGTGGATACAAACATGTGGTTGAAAAGCCTTTGCACAAGCCAAGCTCATATGATAGAGTGTTTTTAATACAGGAAGGTGACCGTGGCTGTGGCAAAGTATATATTTATCAGTAAGTGTGCTCCAGGCTCTAAGGAACACTGTAAACAGACTGTGCCAAGCCTGGCTATTGAACATAGGAAAGAGAGTCCATTTTGCCTAGAAAAGTTGGCTGCAACAGGATGTGAACCCACTGGTGACATGCAGGTGAAGACAGAGTCAATAGTGATTCCATGGACCGCCAAGTTTCCAGTTCATCCTAAACTGGGATTTTCCCATATGAAGTTGGCCTGCACTCTGCACAGAAACAGGGAGAAAGGAAAACCCCCTAAGACAAACATATTTTAGCTTTATGATCAGAGGCTGGCATTGCTCCCTGGCTGGTTCCCAAAAAGATTTTAACATACTATTTTTCTGCTCCTTCCCCTCTCCCTACCCAGCCTATTTCTTTGAAACTCTTGACACACTGTAATTAACTTTGCTTTGGCCACATTTTTGTGATGGACCGTTTTGTCTAATAGGTAGATATCCCCCAAATCAGAAAACTCTCCTTGTAAGATGTATGTTATCTGAGTAGAGTCACAGTCAGAAAAGGGCAGTGACAAATAATGCAGTCTCTTTAAATGGCTCCCAGGCACTGTCTCTTGCCAGTCCAAAGATAAGGGGTTTTTTTTCTTAACCAGGATTCATTGACCTCTCACTGAATTTGTTTACACAGTGTGATTTCCATCAGATGGACAGTGACTTTGTTTTCTTCTTCAAACCTTTTCTTTAAGTATTGTTTCAAACTTAATTCTGTGCTGTCACATCACATGCGGCTTTTGCCAGCCCCATATGCTAAGAAACACAGCTGGGAGGCTACAACCACTTGTGATGCCTCACACTCAAAAAACACTCATAACAAATCTCTCTAAAATATCCTGCCAAATGGCATCTTTGTAAATCTCTCTAACACCACAGAAGGCAGCAGACACCAGAAGCTCAGTGGGCAGGAGAGGGAGCAATCACTAGTTACCCACCTGAAGCAAACAAGTAACTCAGGGGGCTTTGCAGATCTGCCCACTTCTCTTTTTTTACATGGCAATATAAATCCTTTTCAATGACTGTTAGAACTTAAACCCTTGGAGTAATAGGAATGGCTGGATGGTATAAAATATTAACTAAGAGTTTGAACAACACTACACTCAGTAGTGAACAATTCTACGCTCTGTAGGCAGTCAGATTGGGCTATTTTAAAATTAACTGCAATTTGCATAACATATTTTACTGTTATAATTCAATGTCTGTATTTACAGCCATGTCATAACAATATAGGATTTTCTTTTTATTTTTCCCTTTGGCTGGAGTTTATGATGTGTATGAAAACTGAGTCTAAGTAATGCACTGTTTGTTCCAAAAACATGAACCAGATGAAGAGATGCTGGGATGTCCCACGTTTAGAACACTGTTTGATATGATAATTCCAGCCTCCAAGAATTAGCATCACCAACTCTTTTTGTTTGCCTCTTCACTAAACAAAGCAAACCTTTTGGAGTAGACTGGTAATTTGAAATATCCAACTATGTGCACACACTCCAGCTCTAAATTAAGTCTGGCCAGAAATCTGTTCAAACAACATGACACTTTTGTTTTTATATATTCATGCAGAAAAAATAAGGCAGTGAATGCCAATGTCCTGCAGAAATAGTCAGCTACAGGGCCTGAAAATCACTACATGAACACACTGCTGCAGCAGAACAAACAAGAAAAGGTCATTTCACTGCATTTTTTATTTTGGGAGGATTTAAGCTCTCCCAGCACAGATACATCTTTGCTTTCCAGTAGAATTGCGACTTAGCAACACTTCTGAACCTCACATCAGCAGAGATGGCTGGACAGGAAATGCCAGAACAAAATTGTCAGAGGCCATGTATGTGGAGGCTTCAAACTCCAAAAGCTCTACTGGGGAGACATCTCAGCCTGCCAGGATTTGAAGCATAAGCATATTGTAGTGAGACAGATGAAAATAATTTCTGATTGATTTGTGTGAAACTTTTACTTTGTCCAGCATGAGCCCAGCTATAAATATATGTTTCAAACAAATATATTTGTTAACAACTCCATAGCTTGCTGTTCTTCAGCATTCCTCTGTTTGCCTACAAAAAACCTCCCAAAATCAACAAATAAAAAAACTCAAAACCAACCAAAAAAGTTATGAAAATGTTTCTAAGAAATTGTTGTTGTGTCTCTTCTCCATTTTTCTGAGACCTAAAGTTGAGAAAATGTTAGTGTCACAAATGTGAAGCTGGCAGGTTGATCTGCCCAATGGCAAGAGTAGAAGTCATGGTTGCCTCCTATAAGAGCAGCAAGTCTTCCAGACTGTGACTGATAAACACAGACCTTGGGTCTCTCATCCTTCTTTGTTCACTGTTGTCTTGATCATTCATAGAATGATAGAGAATACGAAATGAAAGCAGACAGAACAGCAGAGATAAACAGGGAGGATATACATATTTTGTCAGGTTTGAATTTCAGCATCTGACCAATTAACATTGATTCCTTGGATATATTCATGTGGTATTATGATACAGGGCTCTGGGATAATGGCAGCAAAAAGAAATGACCTGAACAAACCTTCCCAATGTCTTGGGAGCCGAGTATGTTAGACATGCTGCTGCTGTGTCCACACAGACACACCAGTGCCTAGAACTGTCCTGTTCACAGCTATATCCCTATGCTCTACTCCTATGAAGAAATGCTTTTTGTTTTCTACAGTCTTTTGTTACTGGAATAAGCCAATTTGGTTCTGGCAGAAAAGCCTTTGGAAACGAGGTAAACAAAGTTGCCTGCAGGTCATTATCCCTCTGTGTTAGATGATAATTTACATGTACCAAGGTATATGCATTTTTGTGCAAGTAGTCAAGCAGAGGAGGCAATAGTAACCTCTGCTTCCTGTTTCAGTGCTATTTTCTTAGCCAATGAGGTATGTGGGGAGAGAAATTAAGTAATTTCTAATGTGCAATTCAAATATTCGGCCAAAGTCCGTCCTTCCTTCCTTCCTTCCTTCCTTCCTTCCTTCCTTCCTTCCTTCCTTCCTTCCTTCCTTCCTGGTGCCAGCTGGAATTGGATCAATGGACAGGGGAAGCTTGTGGCAGCTTCTTACAAAAGCCATCCCTGTAGGCCCCTTCTCCCCTGCTGTGGAAATCTTGCCACACAAACCCAATCCATCATCCACCACTGCAAGGGAAGAGGATGGATATTTCAGGGCATAATGTGACAGGGTACTGAGGATGCTGTCCACAGATTCAGCCTAAAGTTCCTAACAGATGTTCCTGTCTGACCCTTGCCACTATGGCATTGCTTATGATAAAAATTACAATTTGAATGTCTAAGGAACTTGCTCCACCAAACTGCTGAATACAGTCTGGTTCCTCTTCCTTACCTTCCTCTCACATAGGATTGTGTGATTTTTTCATTGTGCGATTTTTTTATTGTGCGAATGCTGCACACTGAGTGGATTCTCTGTATTTTCTGAAAAGGCCACTGTGGCACTAACTGCAATGTCTTTTGTTTGCCTTGAAACTGTTTTAGGTGAGGAATAGATGCAGGAGAAGGAAAAGTACTTATATTATTCAGCTCATGTTTGAAAAATTTGTCCTATAATGTATGTACCTGCCCAGTGTCAGCTGGTGTGAAAAATCCAAACATGAATGGTAATCTAAGAGCTGCAGCTTGGTGTAAATCTATGTGCCAGTGGGGTTCCATCAATTTGCCTTGATAAATATAGGCAATTCTTCTATTTTTGTATCTTCTGCTAGCACTATAACTCTTAGATAGTCTGAGTGACCTTGGTGTTGTGGTAGGACCGCTATCGAGGATAAAATTCCTCAGATGTACCAGGAAAATCTAAGAATTTTTGCGTTATCTCTGAGAGACAATCCTACTCTGGGTAACTTCCAGCCATCAGTGTATCTGAGGTAACAGGTTGAAACCCTCCCACTGCAACTATATTCACAGGCTTGTAAAATTCAGCTCAGTTGTAGGGGATGGAACGCTGTGAAATACGGTGCCAGGGGCACTAAACTGTTAACACAGATCAATCTTGCAGATATGAATTTCGATTTCATCTCATAACTCCTGAACAGCCAACAGGTGACATTAAGTCATTAATGCCACAACAGGTAACATTAAGCCAAATATAACAACTTCTTCATAGATTTGGATAGCAAACGTACTGACTGGGTAAGATATTCAGAAATTGGGGGTGGCTGGGAGTAGAAACTTGAATACAGTGTGTCAATTCTGCATTGTTATGTGGGACACACTAAAAGATCTAAGGAGGTCATGTTTAAAAATAGAGTAATAAAATTAGTACAATGCTGTCTACCCTGCAGGGCTGACATGACCTGACTTGATGAAGCTGTGCATACAGAATGGTTTTTATTTTTAGGGCACTCTATCTGGGATAACAATGACTCTGCTGATAGCGAAGCAGTGGGTATAGTTTGTCTTGATGGTGGCACTTATTCTTGAAAAGAGCAGAAGAGCGTATTTAAGCTGTCAGGCCTTAATTGTTTCATTAGGTGGTGGTACCTTTTGTACAAAAGGAGCAAGGGAGCCGCTGAAAGAAAGAATGATGAGCAGCAATTCTAGAAGGGCACAAAGGTGCTGCAGGAGTTACTTCTCTTCCTTTGTTTCTTCCCAGTTCATATCTGACACAAGGAGAAGTTTCATTTTTTAACATAATGACTGTTATTAAAACCAGCTTGAACAACTTCATGAGCACTGTGGTGTATATCTCCCATATTTTTAGAAACAAATGAAACCAAAAAATGTCATGCCTCTGAATCTGGTTTTTGTGTTTCAACATCTAATTTATTGATGACAAAGATGACTTGCATACCTAAATATGTCTTTTGTCCTGTAGGATGCCAAAGTCTTTTTAGAGGCAAAACATATATGTATGAATCACTTCACCTACCCTGTGAAGTTTAACCACCACTGGATTGTAAACTGTTTGACTGTGCAAAGCAACACAAGAAAACATCTTGAGCTAGAAAGAACATTAATCATATTCAAATGAAATTAGTACAGAGCACCCACACATCTGAGAGCCGTAGTAATACAGCCTCTAATTGGATCATGGCACCAGTGTTGACCATCAAAGGTCTGAATTTACATGCTGTCTGAAAGGACGGCTTTGGAGTATACTTACGCTGCAAGAAGTCTGCACATATTTTCCCCTTCCTTGCTGGAAGCTATCCTGAGACAGAGAGATTTGATGGAAATCTTTCCCATTGTAAAATAAAGAAACACAGCTAACTTCCCGCTTACACAGACCCAGGAACTCAGAACCTCTCCAACAAAGAGCTGGTTGTATTTCATTACGAAATCTGATCCCAAAGGTAGGTGGATTTTCTCGGTCATATTATTCCCCCCACCCTGAGTTTTTAACTCAGATACAAAGGGTGGAATGTGATTAATGTCTACTGAACTCTAGCACTTGCTACTCTGGAGAAACTGAAGGGAGGACTTTTCACAGATGTCCTCCTTTATCCGCTGGAGAGGGGATGTCAGTAGCTTGGCTCTTTCTCCTGCGTGGGCTGTGCTTCTCTGCCCTTTAAGATGAGTTAGCTGATTTGTTTTGCATTCCTTTTTTTAATTAGTTCTTTTTAAGTAGGGAGGCATTTTCTTAGTCCACTTTCATTCTTGTCTTCATGCATGCAGACATACCCACAGCTGACTTATACAAGACTGAGAGACCCTGGGTCTGATTCGCATCTATAATGAAGATTTGAATACATTCTTTCAACAGTGTAAATTGGTTACAACTATCCCTAGCATTTATCTTGCACATGCCAGAGTACTGGAAAAGGCCTGATTGTAGACAAGAGTTTGGCTTTCTGGTACTTGAAGAATGATTTTAAAATCAGCTGTTTTTCTTCTGCTTGGTATGGTGTGTCTCCAGCCTGGTTTCAGTAATGGGTCTCCAAACAGACACAGGGGAAGAAAAGTTTGTTCTTCATCTGCTTTGGAGAGCAAGTAGAAGAGCAGAGTGCAAGAGAGATGGAGGAATCCTGCAGCTTTCTACCAAATGCCCACTTCTCACAGACTCAGACTCAGGGCATCTATTGATTTTAGTTCAGTTCCTCACAATTTAAAATCATGAGAGGTCTGAACAGAGCAAGGAGAAGAGGGATATCCTAGAGGAGATTTGTCAAATGACATAAGAATTCTTTTGAAACCCTCCTCTGGGAGTGCTGTGCCTGAAAACAGGAATTTTTAGAAAGCTGCTGCAGAGAGGAAAGTAAGTAAAAAGGGGAAAGACTATTGCAGAGAGAGAAAATGTGTTCATATACTACAGTGGTATTATCTGTTGCATTTGCATTTGCAGTGAAAGAGCATAGGAAAACAAGGTGAGTTGCAAGAGGAGTCCTTAAATTAGTAATACAAGGTACTGGGCAGGTATAGCTTTCTCTAATGAGTTTGCTACATACAAAAGCTGATGTTAATGTTTTATAGCTCCCTCCACCCAGAGGCCCAAGCCATTAATTTTTGCTTTGAAGTTGAGTTGCAGTTTCTGCCAGGTGATTCACAATGATTCATTGTATTGCCTAGACCAGTGTGATGCTTACTTGGTAATTCAAAATCTTCACAGTTCTTTAGATCTACATTTTAAATGCTTGAAGTGTTGCACCTTATTAAGGTCCTAGGTTTCTGTCTAAATAGGTGTGAGCATTATTTGGTAGTCAGATTACTCTTAGTTATCAAAATGGTTCATGTTGTGCCATGATTAGGAAATGCTTTTGTTACATATCCTACATACTTAATGTGTGAATCAATCTATAGGTAGTGCTAAGCAGATGATAAATATGCAAATCCATTGAAGTTCAAGTACTGGAAAAGGTGGAGAATGTGACGAGAGCTTGATATATATCAATTAGGCTTTTTTGTTCTTGTGTTCTCTCATTTTCCAGAACAGAACAGTATGCGTTCCGTTCTGTTTCCTTTGTTAATTTTGAACACCTACAATTTTTGGCTCGAAAATTATTCATTTGGTCTTGGACTCATTCTGCTGCTGTTCTGTGCTCTGAATTCTTAAGGGTTCTTGGAGACTGAAAATAGTTCATGCCTCAAACATGGATATGAAGTTTTGCTCATTATAAAGAAACTACAACCGAAGAAGCCTCCTTGAAGACTGGGACTTTGGACTGAAAGTCAAACTGCTGATTAGATAAAGGGGAACGCAATATTCAGTCATCTCAGGCTGAGGGAGAGGTTTGCATCCACAAAAGGCCAAAGCCACCAGCTGCAACTATCCCTGGCTGTGTTTGGGGTGGGGGGAGAGCACAGCTCACAGCAGCCGGGTTTACACAGACTCCCCTCAGCTGAGGGGGCAGGAGGAGGTTTTGGGTGCATGGTGTAACCTCTGGTGAGAGGCAATAAACACCCATCCTCCAATTACACAAACTGGCCCAGCTGTGGAACCCCCAACCCCACAAGCCACATCCATGGGACTTTCACGTGAGAGGCAGCCGAGGGGGAGCCATAATCCATCAAAGACCCCCCAAAGTGCTCCCCAGAGGCTTTGCACCACAGGACTGCAGGTGATGCAACAGACCCAGAGTCTGCTGTAAGAGACTGCCCCCTCCCCCAGGGGGACATGCCTGGACATTGCTACCTGGCTCAAGGGTGTATAAACCCATTGGATTCTGTGCTTCCGGGGGACCTTCACCTCCCGGAAGACCACCTGGAGAGGATCATCAGGACACCAGTGGGACCCATGGAGCGGTGATATTTTACTTATTCTGTCTCTGTCACTCTCTTTCTCTTCCCCCTACCTATTTTCTATTTCTTTCTTTCTCTCACTCTCTCTCTCTCATATTTACTATCAAATAAAACCCATATTATTGTCACTAGCATATGGTCTCGTTTACACCTTAATTCAGGCGGAGGAATTTTTAAAGAACCTCAATAATCAGAGCTTAACAAGGGTTCATTTCAGAGATTTCTGAACTGGGTTCCTGTGCATTAGATCCTACAGTCCTTGTATCCTTTTCTTAGGATATGTAGCATGGGATTGATGTCCAGATTAAAATATTTGAGTTTAGCTGCCAGCAATAGCTTTTGAACAGTAGACCTAATGTAGGTGCCTACTGTAAAGTCCGTGTTTTTTCTAGGCTATGCTGACCAGATTCTTATTGACTACAATGAGAGTCAACAATGTGATTTTGGACAGCAAGACTTCTTCATAGCTGTGACTCACAGTATTTAGCACTTTGTGCTTTGTGTCTTTGAGCCAAATCACATCTTAGGTGAATGAAGTTGAAGGTTTGGGGGTTGATTGTGTTGTGTTGCATAAATATTTAGATTCCCTAAAGTACCTAAGACATCTGCCTGAAGTGGTAGATGCAGCACATGAGGAGGCCTGCAGCCTTCTGGAGAGACAGATGGAGGCCAAGTGGGATACAGCATCACATCTGACGTGGCACCAGACGTCTAAGGGATGGCAACTGAGTCAGGGCCTTGGAGCCCATTCAAATAGCATCACTCAGCTGGCACTCCTCCTAGAACTAAATGCCCTTGGTCTTCACATTTACACCCATTTTTTAAAAATTAATCCAATGTTTGCTATAAGGAAATCAAAAATTATTATTATTATTTAAAAAATATTTATTCTAAGACTAAAGGTGGTCGGGATGCTGGAGCACTTTGCTGAGGACATTGCAAGTACCATACTTCTTGAACTGAAAGCACTTCACTTGGATGTTGGCAGGTCCTGAGCAGAGCATAGCTCACAGCTGAATTGCCTGATGACACCTGTCAAAATTTGATGGCAAAAGACTGTAAACAGATAGCTAATGAGCAATCAGCCTTGAGCCTTACCTAGAGACACAAGCCATAGAAAGGATTTAATATTGGGCAATGTGAAATCACAGAAACACATGAACTACTGCCTTCAGGTAAGATTTTTTCCCTTGTGACTTGTTATAATAATAATGTTTTTCTTGGTGTGCTCTCTCTCTCAAACACATGTGAAATGTATACTCACGGGAGTAAATGGGTTTTGGTCACTCTCCACCCAAGCCACTTGACAAGGCACATGACAACATTCCACGTAAAGCAATGGGTCCTTCTTTCTTACATCTGGGTTACAACTGCCTTTCTGTAAACCCTGCCAGGCTGACCCCAGCCAGTTTAAATGAAATTATTACCTTTATGACCAAGATACCTAACAAGACCAATCTTGTTATGATAACAAGCTGTTATGAGAGACAGAGAATACCCTGTGCAAGAAGGGTTAAGTCTTTCGGATAGTTTGGGGTTGGCAGCCTGTCCTGGGTGCTACTCTACTGGGACTTCTCCCCTCAAGAAACTATTCTATAGTCAGCTTCAGTTTTCTCTGCTCTTGTTAAATGATTAACTCCTAAATTACAGCTCCTTGTATGTTGCTCTTAAGCAACTGCCATCTCAGCTCACTTCCTCTCTATTTACCATAATGGTTCTTTCCTGTGTAGTGCATTTAGTCTTTTTCTCACTCTCAACTACTTCAACACAGACATGCTGCAGCAGAAAAAAAGTACTACAGCAATTCTGCATGTTCCAAATCCTCGGGATGTTAATTTTTCTACTTCTCTAAGTTCTTTACATCTGATCTGCATCTCACCTATTTGTAAAGCATCATCTTTTCAGCTTCATAGAAATTAATTTGACTCAGATTTTCATAACCTTGACAGATATATACTGTTTAATGTGTACTTAGTGTTATCTTTCCTTTGACAGCTTCATTCTACTTTTGAAGCAAATTTCAAAACTACAGGAGGACATAAAAATTCAAAACTAATCATGAAGACCTATAAGATCTCACTATTTGTAATATACAAAGACACGTCCATGAAGCTGGAAAGTAAAAACTGGCAAATATGAAGGAAAACATTTTGAGTGGCAGTTACAGGAGCACCCTGATTTTTAGGGACAACAAATAACTGCTGAACTTGAATGTGATAAAGTTAATTACATTGTGGAAATGATCTGATACCTCAAAAACTGAAATGAATTGCTGTATACCTTTCCTTCTTTAAAGTCAGAAGATAGCAGTTGAAAGCAAAGGAGGAAAGGAAGGAAGGAAGGAAGGAAGGAAGGAAGGAAGGAAGGAAGGAAGGAAGGAAGGAAGGAAGGAAGGAAGGAAGGAAGGAAGGAAGGAGGGAAGGAAGGAAGGAAGGAAGGAAGGAAGAACATGAATTGCTTTGAGCTTCTTAAAAATTTGGTGGAGATAGCATGTTGCAATACAATTTTTTTCTTGTGATTGCATAATACAAGTCTGTATATGCATAATATATACATACTTTTCTAATCACACAGTGTGCTGCAGTCATACAATATTAAATTGTAAATGGTTAGAGTAGAACAAAATAAAGACTGTTGCTTAACTATACATGTAAATTACTGTGTTCCATGTACTTTTTAAAGTCATCTCACACAATTGCTGATTTGATAAATTTTATGAAGGGTGATTTGTTACAAGGGAATTTAAAAGTAAACAACCATAAAATTTAGTACAGGATTCTGGAGGTGTTAGAAATCTATGATTTTTTTGTCAATGGATTTATTGGTCATTGAAATTTTTCTTTTTTTCTATTTTTATGAGGTTACTGCTGGTAACTTCCCATTTTGTAAAAGAAAATTGAAGGAAAATGTCATCTTTCCTCTAGATCTGGGCTGCTGGGAAATGGCAGGCAGGGGACACAGTTTATGGCATGCATGGAAATGCAAGTTAGAGAGAAAATGGATTCTGGGGTCATTTACATGCTCCATCTCTGCCTCATATTGCAGGTGAGAGCCTGCCTTTTTCCAGCCATTGTGGTACCACTAACTCTGTTGAAGCATCCAGCAGGACTCTAAGACTGAATAACTGAAGTTAATGGCTGTGTCTTGCCATATTATCTTGAGATGGGCTTGCCAAAGCTAATAGCCAGATTCAGTTTTTTTCTCTATTTGGTCATAGTTTTCTATAGCTGTTCATTTAATATTTTCTGCAGGCAAGCTACTCGTGGTTTACTGGATACTTTGACTCCAGAAGATTAAAAATTTAAAATAGCTTAGTGGTGCAATATTTATGAACAAAGAGACTTTTCAGCCAGTATATATTGTGCATTGCTCTTTTGTTTTAGTCCAGATTTCATACCATCTCTCTTGTCAGATCAAACTAGTCTGCAAGTAACTGGATGGTATCAAGATTCATTGCTTTTTCAGTCTGCAAGGGTTTGGCTGAAGGACTGAAACCACAACATGCCAAATTGAAACCCTTCCCTAGGTCTTCAGCAAATAAAATTCCTAGTTACCTGAGTGGATTTTTGTCTTAATGAGAGTCACATCAAGATCTTGAGACTTGGCTCTGCATCAATACAGAGAATTACAGGTACCAATAATGAAGTTCCTGGCTGTCTGAGTTTAATTAATTTGTGACATCCAGTTGCCTCTGTTTCCCAATGACTCAAAAGAGAAAAGAATAGCCTGCTCTCGCAATAGTAAAATACTGCAAATATAAGTTAATTTCCTGTAAGTTCTATTTTCAGTTTTGAAGAGAAATGATAAGGTGAGAATTTAAGTGCACCTAGCAGCAGACCTATTGATACACACCTACAAAATAAAGACGAAGGAAGTAAACTGCAATAACAAAAATAATGTTACTAAAGAAACATTTATATTAAGTCCAATAGTAGTTCTACCTCAAGTAACAAACTCAACAGCAAAATTTTATTTTCTTCTCTGTTCATAAATGCTTTTTTAGTGTTATCTTCCTAGCAGTAAATGAAATTGAAAAGCATGCTTGTAAGATTTCCTGTCTGTGTAAGTAACTCAGTAAGCTACCAACCAGCCTATGGAAACATTCAGCTGTGGGACACCCCCTCAGGAGCTTGGATGTGATATACATCTCCACAGCAGCTTAGATGATCTTGAGATTATTTCCCTTGGTTCTTAAAATTAAACAAATTAGGCTGAAATAAAGAACCCAAAACCACGCCAAAAACCCAGCAACAAACAGTCCAAGATAAAAGATCTGACTGGCCCATGCTAGGCACTTTCTTTTATCAGCTTTTATTCTTTGTGCTCATGCAAGTACTTCTCAAATGTACTGAACAAGGAAAATCCAGTGTTATCTCTTCAGAAGGAAAGGTAAGCAAATAGATACAAAAGGTGCTGTTTTATTGGCTTCTTCCACACTGTGTTGCTGAGGTGTACTTCTAGTGTATTATTGCTAAACCTAAAACTGTCTAAAAATTGCAAATAAGAAAAAAAAAAGGTGTATAGACCACAGGCAGAATTCTACCTCAAAAAAGCTGCCAAAATATGATCTGTCCCAGGTTTCAAGCAAGGCCCTGGGGTGAGCATGTAGTTGATGGTATGGTCCTGATTTCTGGAACAGTCTAATGTCTAGCCTCAGGTAGACCCTGTTTTTCTTCCCTTCCTATTCACTCATGCTTTTAGTTCTTTAGTATGCTAGTATCATCACTCCTTTTGAAAGCTTCTTGTGGTTGAATCTTCAAGTGCACTGAGTTGAATGGTATTTGAATGTTACAATGATTCCTTAGAATTACTCTTTTTAATCAAGGATGCAAACCAGTATTTCTAGCTCTCAATGAAGATTCTGTTGAGACAAAAACAGTGCAAAACCAGCTGAATCTACTTTTACACATCAGAATAGTTATTATTATTTCCTAATGTCCTTCTTGGTGAACAATTATTTTTAGGAACGGTTACATACCTTCATACATTTGTACATATATATATATATATATATATATATATTTGTGTATACAAACATCTCCTAACAGAATTTTCAGCTAAGAGGAATATCAGCCTAGCAGCAATGCTGCTGTGCACCATGAAGAGAATGATCTTTGAGCAGGCAAAGGCAGCGAGGAGAACAGGAGAAACTTGGAACTTGTGAGAAACTTAGAGCTGCTTCCAGCCACTGCCTTGCAAGATTCAGCACCTGTCACAGGGAAGCCAACTAAAGCAGGATATTAGAACCCAGAGTTCTTGTTTCTTTGAGAGCTGCTACAGACTCAGTAAAGATCTTTTTCCTAAAACATTCATTTTATCTAAAATGAATTTGTCAGTTTCAGAAACCAGTTTCCAGCTAGCTCCAGATGAAAAATAATCTTGTTTTGATTTATGTATTTAATATTTCACACTGAAAATGTAAAACTACAGCAGTTATTTTATAGTGACTGAGATCAGAAAATATAAGGGTAATTTATTATATTTATTATTTTGCTTTATAAAACAATAAATCAACATTATTGAAAATTAAATGTACGTTAGACTGTGAGGAAGTTTTGATGTATAATAATGTTTTACATATGACCTTTGAAGATATGATGTTAATCTGAATTATTCATGGAAACCTTGGATTTTCCTTTGACTTAATCAAATTAATAAAAGAGTTTCATTTCTTAAACCTATTAATGCTCTGCAGGAGGAAAGCAACAGTAATGAATTCATCTTCAGTGGGGTTTTTTGGGTTTTGTTTTGTACAGGACTGTAAACAAAGTAAAATGCAGTAATCCTGGGGCTTCTATACTTTTCTTTGAAGTAGAACCTGATCATAGTTTAGGATCTGAGACTGGTCTTGTTATGAGCTCTATAGTTCAGGAATTATTTCAGCTGTAAAAATTGATCTGGACAGAAACTGCAACAGAGGTGTCAGACCAAGAGTAATTTTTAAAATCAATTATTAAAAATCCACATTCATTTACAAATGTCAATATCTATTTACTAGAGTAGCTTGGCTGTTTCAAGTGCTCCATTGTTCTTTTTCTCTTTCATTTTAAAATTTTTAATTTATTTAATTGTAGGCAGGTTTTACTGTCTTAGTTAAGAAGTGATGTGAGCTACAAAACCAGCTCACCCTGTGTTGCCCCAGATCTAGGTACAATATTGCAAAAATGCTTTCAAATCTATCCTGTAGCACTCATGCTGTTCCTGTGGTAACAATAATATACTTGCCATGTTATTTTTCTTACCTTTACACCCTACACTGATGCCAGATCAAATCTGCAACTCCCTAAAATACACCTTTATAACACTCTGCTGACACAGTCTTGCTGCAGAACATTCTAATCTGTATCACATGTTATCCTGTAAAAAAAAAAAAAAAAAGAAAAATGCATGTCCAGGAGTACAACACATGACATTTTTGCCATATTTTAATCCTCAAAGGATGGCCTATATTTGGGTATTCCGTATTTTCTAAATGACTAAAAGAATGAAAATTGTTGCATATATGATTACAGGCAAGGTTTCTAAAAATAGGGGTCTGCTGTTAAATTTCAAAAATTACATTAGAATCCACATTTACCAAAATATGAGAGCAGTTAGGGATTTAAATACTTATTAAAACAGACTATTTAGATGCTTCAATATAGATTTAAGAAGAAATCCTGGGACTCTGGAAATCAATGGGAATTTGTCATAGATTTAAACAGATCTGGGATTTTAGTCTTGGTCCTTAAGAACCAGAACTTAAAGGTACTTAGCAGCTTAAAATGCAGACAGACAGTAGGATTTTCTGCTGCCTATATCCATGTGGTACTAAGGGGAAACGATTTCCCATGTGCATTTGAAAATCCCTCCCCACCTCTATCTACCGTATCAAAAATCTCAATATTGTGAATATGTCTGGCCAGCTAATTGTCTTATTGACAGCATGATTATGGAAATGTAGGTAGTAACTCATTTAAAAAGAAAATAAACTGTTTTTGTAGAATATGAAATATGTCATCGTAAGAAGGGTTTCTCCTATTATCCATGTGCACTTCCTGGCAAGAAGATGAGCAGAGGCCAGGTAGGCTCACTGAGAGAGAAACCTGCGAGGGGTCTCCTCCATGCTGGACAAAAGGGATGCTGCCACAGGATGGATGCATGCCCAGAAGGGATACACATAGCTCCCTCACGGTGGTAGGAATGGCCTGAGAGGGACACCTGCCCAGGGGGAGTGATATTTGTGCCTTTCACACTGAGCAAAGGCTTGTGCAGCCTGGTGAAGCAGGGACCCCAGGGTAAACTGGGGGGGTGGAGCTGAGCTGGTGCTGTCCCAGAGCCGGGGAGCCACAGCAGGAGGGGTGAGGGCTCTGGATTGGCGGCTGCAGGATGGGCTGGCACCGGGAGTTTGTGCCAAATCATGTGCTGGGAGCTGTGCCTCTGCTCTCACAGTACCCTTAGAACTTGAGCTGGTTTTCATTAGAGCGTGGGGGAAACCCCTTCTGGATCTTGGCTAGGATGCAGTTTGATTCAGTTTTCTTGTGATTTGAGCTTTCTGCTTAAGTCAGGTTTGGGCACATGGTGTTGTTTCTGGGATTTTATGGACAAATGCCCTTTAATAGTCTGTCTTCCTGACTGCTGTGTTGTTTCTTCCCCTCAGAAGGCAGTAGCACCTATCTGTGTGGGGCAATTAAGCCCAAAACCATTCCTGGCACTCCCAGAAGTGCCATACTAGGGTCCAAAAACCACCAGTGTTCCCTGCCCTTAGAGGCTGGTCTGCAGGTTTTGGGTTTCAAAACTACAGTGTGAACTTGGTTTTGTGGATCCATAAAGAAAACCAGACTGAGCAAGGAATAATAGATTCTCCAAATGCTTTCCTATGCCCTAACTGGCTTCAGTAGAAGAGAAATTGTTCCTCAGAGGAGATTTGTCATCTGTCCTTCATCACATAATCAGTTGCACTCAAATGGAAGGTTCCTTTTGGCACAGACGCCTTACTGCAATGTCTTAGCTGATAATTAAAGTTACATTTCCAAAAAGTTTCCACTAGTTGCAGCATGTTTTGTAGTTTTAAGTGACTTATTTCAACTTATGATTTTGGCATGGCTGCTGGAAAACATAAGGAAATGGATGATTCTCTACAGTCTTCCCAGTAATTTAGAAACATTGCTGAACACTGGCTCAGACTGTAGGGAGTGCTGGCAGAAGGATAATACAGTGAATATATTGAATATATTCAATATATTCTGCTTTTGATGCAAATTAGAAAAATAATATGTCTTTTAGGCTAGCCATTACATTTCTTTTTTATATAAATCATGTTTCCAATACTTGAAAGGGTTTTTATAAGAGAGGGCTGTGTGGAGACCTCATAGCAGCGTTCCAGTATCTGAAAGGGGGTCTACAGGGAAACTGGGAGAGAGAAACCAGGAAACAGGGAGAGGGAAATGAGGAAACAAGGAAGGGCACCCTTCATTGGGAACTGTAGTGATAGGACAAAGAGTAATGGGTCTAGATAAAAAAGAGGGGAAAAATACATTAGCTATTAGGAAGAAATTTTTTACTTTGAGGGTGATGAGACAGGAACAAGTTGCCCAGAGAGACTGTGGATGCCCCATCCCTGGCAGTGTTCAAAGCCAGGTTAGATAAAGCCTTGAGCAACCTGGTCTAGTGGGAGGTGTTTCTGCAGATGGTGATGTCTTCTCCAGCCACCTAGAAACAGAGACTGGACAAGAGTAAGGGACTAAAGATAGATGTTTATTTCAAGGGCCTTCAAGGTACACCCTGGGGGAGCCAGAGGCTGCTTCCAAAAATGGACCCCAAGATGGACACCAGGTCACAAGTTCTTCACACTTTTGTAGGTTTGGTTCATTTGCATATCACGGTTATTCTCCAATTAAAGCCCCAGTTTAATGATGTAATTTCCCTCAGCTTCCCCCACCTTAGAGGCTTTGGTTTACACACTTTGGGCCTAGAACAGCCTGGCTGTCCTTGAAGGCAAAGCCTGGAGAGGCTTTGTTGTGTCTGCCCAGCACGAGAGAGCAGAAATTACAGGCTACAAGGAACTTCAGAGTTACACTCTAAGCAGTACAGAATTTGAAAATATAAAAGTTAAAACCTAAGGCATCAATGGCAGTGGGGGTTGAGACTAGATGATATTTAAAGCCCATTTGACCCCTTAACATTCTATAATTCCTGTGGGAAAAAAAATCATTAATAAGTTTACACCAGCCTGTGTTATCCATCTCTACAACTCTCATATCAAGCCTTGAAATGGGAATATTGATGAGCAGAATTTAGTCTGGGACTGCTAGGAAATGGGCAAAACTGAGTGCTGAAAGAGTACCATGTGTAAGGGTCAGCCTCTGTTAGAAGACACATGGTCCTGGGGTCAAACCATCTGGCTTTGTCTCTTCTGATTTTTTCCTTCCAGTTATAGATGGTGCCCTGCATGCTGACTCAACTGAGTTGTCTCTGATGGACAACTCTTCCATTTCCTCTCATTCCCACCTCCTCTGTCAGCACAAGTGAAGCATGAAAGTGTCCATGTTTTAGCAGAGCTATCTCTCCTTTCCTGGTAATATGCTTCCTAAACAACTTGCTTTTCCTGCACTTTTGCTGTGTTTCCTCCTTCACTATTTAGTGTCATCCTAGTTGTGTTTCAGCATTTCAGCTGCTTCTGATGCAGTAACAATTTACTCCTGTTTTTCTTTTCCTTTCTTGCAGCTCACTTGGCTCCTAAGCATTAACCATGCTGCTGAGCCTGTCATTTGGTTCAGACTCTGAAATATTTGGGAAAAATGAGTGGGGAAATAGCCAAATCTGAAAGGGATTCAGAAAGAAAAAATTCAAGACCAAGGCACCACTCAATGTCCTGCAAAGATGGCAAAATCAACACAGAAAAAGAAACATTTCTTTTCCCCCATCTTGCAGTTAACTCTCATTAGCACAGGCTATTGTTGGCACCTAGAAACCAGGGAGAATTTGGGATTAAACAACTGAACTGATATGGATATAAACCAAAATTCAAAACCAGGGAACTTTTATATTAACAGAAAATCTTATACTTCGGTGTTTGTCTTTGGGTATTAAGGCTAGGATAAAGCCTTAATTGCTGGGAGAGGGTGAAGCTAATATTCTGTCATGGGCAGATGTATTCTAACAGCTGCCTATCTCAGAAGCTTCTAATGCTGGCCACTGGAAACAGAATGCTGAGGTAGATGGACCACATTTCTCTATTTTGTATGAAAGTTCCAATGTTATTGTGATATGATAGATGAAAATTTGATTAAATGCAGCTGCATCCAAATAATTACATCTTCAGTATAAAAGAAACATTCCCTTTCATGCAGTTCTTTGAACAATGTTTTTTCCCTTTTTCTTCCTCCAGTCACAATAAGTAGAGCCATTTTGTTCACCATTACAAGCAGTCACTGTTACACTGAGAGAATTATGTGTTAGTGCCATGCCCTGAAGTAAGATCATGGGTGGAGTCCCCCCTGCTTACTGTAACACTGGTATTATCGTACTAGTAATGTCATAGAGTATTATCCTATCAAAGAGCTGCAGACAAATTTTCTACATGTTCCAGAACTGATTCTTTGCCTTCTTTTTGCCCTCAAAACCAGGTGATTGAATGACTTTTGTGAATGGCTTCTGGAATTAGTCAGCATTTTTAAAGTGAGAGCATTTCACACTTTCATTCTGCAGGGAAAAAAAAATAAAGCCCTAAATTCCTTTAAAGTGCTTGATGAAGCAACGAAGTGAGGAAACTCCTAATTGCCTCTCTCAGCTAGTCCAAGCATGCTTTGGTATTTCAGCATGCAGATTGCATTAAGCACGGTTCCAGGATTTCAGACGACATGGAGGGAGTCTCAGGCTCTTTGTGTGTGCATATGCTTTACAAGCAAATACTGAGTACCTTTGTTGTGGTTTCATGCCCTCATACAGCAAGGAGAATGTGTTCAAGTACACATTGAAATAGAGCGACTAGTTGTAGAAACTACCAGTGCCTTGTTTTTGTCATTTTGCCCACAGAATAGTCTTTGCCTAGCTCTTTTGTTTTTAATGTAGGTGAAGAAGCAATAGTGTTTTCATGGCTGTGCTTCACTAAGACTCACAGAAGAAGAAATTCCAAGTTGGTAAGGGAAGATTGTGCTGTGGGCCTTGTTCATTCAGGCTCCTGAAATCTTACCTCTGGGGAAAGTACTGGTGGCTGTGTCCTGCAATCACATGGCTGGTCTTCTCCTGACAGAAGTTTTCCCTGCTGTGTGCTGACCTGTACCAGCTACCCAAATATGCAATGCAAATGAATGGAAAATGTCATTCCTGATCTCAGGCCTTACCCCAGGTTATGGAGTTCAGATGAGACAGAGAACTTCCTACTGACTTTCTGCGCCAGCTAATTTTAACTCATTAAATGTCTGAAGAGAAAAATTCACGCATGTTTCTCAAGAAACAGTCTGTGCTTTTTGACTGAAACTCCGGAGTAAACTACTAGTCATGGAAATGGCACTGAGAGAGCAATATGAGACAGGCAAATCTAACTGCAGCCTGGGTGAGATACATAGGGTCTGAAGACATTGCCTAGCCAATAACCCTATGCTTGTATTATCAATTGCTCCATTTATTTTTTCTTTATTTATATTACATGCCACAGTCCCATCGCAGCAGGATAATGAAATCCTTTTATTGGCTTGACTGGTGTAAGGGAAGAATGAAAGAGCATCAAAAAATGCTCTTAACCAGAGCCTCGTGACAAAAAACAGAGACTCCTACTTCTCCCCTGCAGGCTCCCTGTTAGCAGAGCATTAGGAGGAAATCTATTCACCAGAATATGTCTGGTGCAGATCAGTGCCTCCTACCACACATTAGGTGGATTTTGCTGAATTTGGCCTGCTGCATCAATATAATTATCTTTCTGTCTTCATATGAATCAGATAAATATAGTTTAGCAGGTCTGGAACACCTCTCTCTCCCTCAGAGATATGTATTATTTTAAGGAAAATGCTGAAGGGTGGAGGAATTTATCTTGAACTATGATGATCAATGGTCTATCACAAACCAATACCAAGAAGAAAAATGGGAAAGATCAGCTATCATGTAAAATACTGGACAATGACTTCTTTCAAGCTACTCTGACTCTCCATTTCCTACTCAAGTGGCGCTGAACTTTTGGGACTGACCTTCAGCTGTCAGGGTGGTGAGGCACAAGTTGCCTAGAGAAGTGGATGCCCCATCCCTGTAAGTGGAATTGCATGGGGCTTGAAGCAACCTGCTCTAGTAGAAGGTGTCCCTGTCCGTAGCAGGGGTTTGGAACTAGATGGTTTTTCAGGTCCCTTTCAACTCAAACCATCCTATGATTCTATGATTCAATTGCCTATCATCACAGTCAGCCCATGGTGATTTGAGCCAGAGCATCAGGTCATGGTCTGTATCATTTAGCCAGCAAACAACTGATACCTAGCCATCTGTCCCAAGAAATTGATGGATTTAGAAAAGGGCAGAGTGGACTGGCAGCTCTTAGAAAATTGTTTCTAAGACAGACAGGAATGGTTTGCTAACATACAGCTTCGGTAAAGAAACATGCAGTGTTATTGATTAAAATCCAAGTATAATATACTTCACTAGAGCTTTTGTAAATTTCACTACTCTTTTGTTTCCCTATAACCTTAGGAAGCTATACACAAAATGCTATTTTTAAGGACACTGTTTGTTCCTTAAGGGAACAAAGAGAGATTGTTCTACTTTGACCTGATGCTAAATTTCCGGAGGGGTATAGTGTTATCTGAGCTGCCAGATTAAATTACTGATAATCCATTAATATTTTTAAGTAAGTAAACAAATACTTCATGTAAAAATCCTAACTGTGTTTATTGCCTCCAGGGCTCAGTAAACCAGGTTTGTTTATATCGTGTACAAAAATATTTGGTCAATAAGGAAACTCTGCTAAATAATTACTTAGGAACAAGTAACATCTCAAATTGTTTGTTATTCAAAGCCATGCTCTTTTACTTACTTACAGAATTCATGCCAAGAAAGACAGGCAGATCAGGAGAATGGGTGCCTGTCACAAGCTGTAACAAAGATGCTGCCAGAAGAGATTCACATTTGTGAAACCTGTTCTTGTTCATGTAGGGCAAAGTGCTGGTTGTCGGTCTGATAATGCATATTCTTCCTTTTCCTTTGTTCTCTTGAAATTAATTTTTTTACTTTTTTTTTTTTTTTTTACAAATTTGAGCCCCATGGATGGCTGCAGTGAACTGGTAAGGCAGATACCATCATGCAGCCTGTAAAACTCAGTCTTGCTGCAGAAGGAGAAGGAGTAGGGAGGAGTAATTCTGTTTTTCTTCCATTTAGATTTGTTGCATGTTTACCAAGGTGGAAGGATTAGTGCCTTGGAGATCATTTGCTTTCATAAGCTTTAAACTAGAGCAGAAAAAGTTTCATGTCTTGATTCTTTTCCAACAGCTCTCTCTCATCTCAGCAAGGCACACAGGAGCAAGCTGAGACATATTGATTGCCAGCAGACTCTTCCAACAAAATTGCCCTGTCTGAATCAGTTAAACTGGGTGGGAAGAGATAACTTCTGCCAGTTTTCTACCATCATCTCTCCTAGCATGTGTTGAAGCACCCAGGGCATTCCTCAGGGTTTTATAATCAAGACGTAATGCTCCAGATTTCTCTATTCAAATGATGTCAAAACTCTAGCCCAAATGAAGCCATACTTCACATAGCTTGTAGGCTTTTTGTGTTTTATATAGACTTGCTGTGAAATATTGATTCTCTTCATGTTTCATGGAGAGGAAAAAAGGTTTTAAAACAGCCAGGAAGTATTCATATTGTCCCTATTTAAATCTAATGGGAAGGGTAAGTAATGATGTCTAAATCTTTGCACTCCTGAAAAATAGTTCTGGAGAGATGTATGTCTGATAGCAATGAAAAAAACCCCAACAAACACAAATTAAAAAATATCTGATACACACAAAGCTAATTCCATGCAGAACACACTAAGTCCCAGAGCAGCAAACTTGAAACTAGTTAAATTTAACCAGATTGCTGTCTCTAACTGACATTTTCAGAAAATTACCAGAATGATTTTCATGATGATTGTTTTAAAGTAACAGCCAGTAATGAAGATTTATTTACTGCTTTGGAAAAAAATATTGTGGAGATACTGAAGGAATAATAAGAGGAATCTCCTGGTTTACTAAAAATAATCCAATTTCCAATTCTCAGGTCGATTAACAGCCAGCCTGAAGGTCATATATTTTGCCTTAGCAAGGTTACCTGATCACCCCTGAGGAGCTTAGAGCTGCCTTTCTGCTTTTAGCACCATGTAACAGGTCAAGTTCTTATTGAAAGTAAAATAAAGATTTCATTCAACCAGCTTGTCCACTGCATTTTAAATGCTCAATGATAAAACTAATTTGTTTTTTTACTCTACTGTGGCAGAAAGAAAACCCAAAAACAAGGGATCTGGAGCAAGGAGCAACCTTATAAAAGCAAACCAGTACAGAGTGCTGTTCATTAGGCTATTTGGTCTTGGCAGCAGGGATAGAAGAGTTTCCAAGTCCTAATTACAATTTCACCACTGACTTGCTGGGTGCCCTGGGCAAATTCTTCCTGTCTGCTGCTCCTTGTGTGTCTCTAGAACAGCAATAACAATGTCTAACTGTCCCTTAGTGAAGTTAAGCAGATTAATTAAATGCCTTATTAATCTGTTGCCATAACTCAATCCGAACAGGTCTTTCCTATATCAGCATTCCCAATTCACTACCTGATTCAATCCTGGAGCAGTGCACTGAAAAATCATTGATCTCTACGATCTGTTATAAACCATCTGGTGGCTTCTCATGGGAATGTAGGATATCTGCCTCCTACTTTCTAGAGGCAAAAAAAGGAAAGAGAGTGTTGTAGAAATTAATGAGTATTATTTTTCTGCTTCTATAGTAATGATGAAGCATCTTTTCCTATGAGGAAATTAATGAGCCACACATGGCTCAAAGCCAGAATTTGAGTGGTGTGCTATTTCCATTTTGTTCCTTATTTGCTTTATAGTGCACCCTGGTTTAAATGTGATTATGGGAGAACTTCCACATCTTACCAGGTCAAAGAGCGTTGACTTTTTTTTTGTCTGGTACGTAATTCAGCTTCTTTGCTACTGCAGAAAACCCAAAATTATCCTAGTGTAAAAAGACTGTTCCAAAAGCTCATGTAAATTACATTTCTGCTGAGTAAGACTAATACAGCTGAGTTAGGACAATGCACATTAATGTAGACACAATATGGTTCTATTTACAATTACTCATTGTGACCAATACTCACCACCCACCCACACACTTAATTCTAACTAGATTTCGTGTATCAGTGCTGCATTCTGAAAAGAGAAATACAGTAGGGATTACATTATTGTTTTATGTATGAGAATAAATACCAGAGTCAGCAGATATTGAAACCCAGGGAGATGTTTTCTTTATAAAGACGTTAGATGCTTCACATACTTATTTATTTTCTCTAAGAAGATGTTAAAGGGAAACTTCATGCTGACAATTATATGCATCATAGTGCAAACTGTGCTAGACTCATTAGTGGTTTAAATGTCATTACCCCATTACTACGGTAGCAATGTCTCTCCAGGTGTTAAAATTCCAGGATAGTTGATTATCCAGAGTTATTCAGCAAATACTGAAGCATAGTCTTGTATTTAAATCTCCATATTTTTTCCTTCAATGACTGCGAAAGTAGTCTTTATTCTGCTAATCAATATACTGCGGTTTTGTTGGTTCCACAGTCAGGAGACTGGAACAAAAGGTGTGAAGTTACCCCATTCATCTTAATGGGGTGTTAATGACTTCAAAGGCTGGTTGTGACCATTTAAATGTGAATGCCATTAATCAGCGGGGGGAAAAGCACAAACACCCATCTTGAGTGGTAGAAATGTAATTGCTTAGGGCAGAGGGGTCCAATTTTTGTTTCTGAATGAGAATGCATGTTTAGAAACAGAAAAAAGGGGCTGGAAATCCCTACTTCTCTGCTTTGACAAAATTAAGGGAAAAATAACCCCTAGCTAATGCTTCACTGCAGTTCTAGAAATGTATTGCTACCACAATCACAAATTAGATAGTCTGCAGGAAATGAGTAACTCTCAGCAGTGCTGTCATTTTGATTATTGCTACAAGACAGCAACTTACAAAATTAAATTTCCTTCCAAACAGTTCTCCTGTGTACTTTGATTGCAAAGTTCAATTTAATAGCTGACTCCTCCACAGCCCCCCTTTTGGGACTGGTGGGGAAGATTTTACTAGCCATTATTTTTGTGTGGTAATTTTCTGTGCTGCACAGGTTCAGTCACTCCAACCTGTTTGCAACACCATGTGATTTGGGGAGGGGAGATGGATGATGCTGACACTGTCTCTTGGTGGTTTTGGATAAACAGGGTGTACCAGAGCTTACTTTTCAAAAGCAACAGCTTTTGAAAGGTTTTGAGGAAGGCAGTAGGATTCCGCAACCATGCTGGTTGCTCAGTGCATTTATTGTGACTATTCCACTCTATTTTCACAGAATCACAGAATAATTAGGGTTGGAAGTGACCTCTGGAGGTCATCTAATTCAACCCCAACCATTTTGTTCTTCTCTTACCCAATGCTACTTCTTGGGCTGTCTATGCTGGGAAAGGGCCCGTTCCTCTGTGGTTTGCTGGCACAGGGAGGAGGGAATTGGCAGGTCAGTATGAACTCCACAGTTATGTCACTGGTAAAAACAACTAAATATTTCATTCTTTTTCCTCTCTTCTCCTCTTCTTCTTTGTAATCTTGGTTGAATCATTTAACTTCAGCGAGTACCCTCTCAGTCCTATTCTGCCCCTCTGTCCTGGGTTTTCCTCAACCTCTGGATGAAGTTTCCAGCATCAGAACTTCCGTTCTGATATTCTTCTTGTTTCTCTTGCTGAGGTACCTGTCAGTCCCGAATAAACACTTGATATTATCTTTGGGCTGGAGGCAGGTGTATTGCATAAAGGGTTTGCCTAAGGACTCTGATGTCATCTTCGTCTTGCCAGGTTTCCACCACTGTCAATATTTTTCTCCTACAATGTGGAGGTCTAAAATTTATTCAAATGCCTTTTTTCTTTGGTGTAAACTAAATCTCAGTTTCAATCTCATAAAATATTATTCTAATCTACCCATTTTCCATCAATGCTTCCTACACTGTTGTATTGATCTGCATGAAATTGGCAGGGAGTCCTTCCTTTAAATGATCTGCTGAGTCCATTAGATGTTTCCGTGGGGTGTATTGGACATAAGCAGCATGGCTGTCAATCCACAACAGGGTAACTAGAGGACAGATACTATAAATTCAAGTTCAGGGGTTATGTGTAAGCAATTTTTTGACTGACCTTAGGAAGTAGGAGAGGTTGTAAGAAAATTATCTATATTGTGAAACAACAACAGCAATAACAACCCAATAGAAAAATACTTGAGTGAACTCATCAGTTATCCATATAAATAAACCCCTGCAGTGCTTTAATGGGAAGGCAAAATTACACACAATTCAGCTCCAGAGTTCATCTAGATTCTGAATTCCTGCTTTCGGGGTATTCAACAGAGCAACTTCTTAGCATCTTCTTTGGCTTTAACTTTCACTAGGGTCTGCCAACTTTAAACAGCAGTGTTCCACTGCAGATAAGTCTTAAAAGAAGAGTAGTGTGGCACTAAGTGCATTCATGTTGCCAGATCTTACCAGGCTGGTAAAGTTAAAATGTTGTACCTTCATGAGGCTCTGCTGTCCTTCCAGCCTAGCACCACATATTCTCTCCCCATCCACATGGTCCCATCTGTCTCCTTTGCCTCCTCCTCATATCCCTGTAGTGTTTCTGGAAGGGTGGAGTGAGAATATGGTCACCTGTTGTACTTGAGCTCGTCCCTGCCTGGGCTGTGGAGCAGCAGGCTGCCCTGACATTCCAGGGAGATTAATCAGCCCAGCCTCAAAGCCTTTGAACTAAAGCTCCTCTACATGTTATTACTGAATTTGGCCTTATGGTATTGTCAGGTAGCCTTAAGGTAAAGGACAGTCAAGCTGGTACAAGCTCTTGTTGAATTATAATCAGATGGAATTTATTATTACTGTGTTTTTGGCATTGCTGACACATTGACTTTGCACAGCTTAAAAACATCAAAGCTGACAAATGGGCGAGAAACAACAATGCCGACAGCACCACAGAAAGGAACAGGAAAAGGCCAAATTAAAGAAATCATGAAGAAACTGGTACCAGAAAGTGAGCCAGCAAAACCCATTGTACATAACAGGTTTCCTGCTTCAACATTGTCCTGGAGATCTTCCTGCTTCTTGCCAGGCAGGGAATAAGGCAATTCAATGATCCTACACTCTCCTGTCTTTCCCATCTCTCCCATGATTTCTTGTTACGACCTTGCAGCTGGGCAACCTATAGCAGTCAGAGAAAGCATTGAGACATTCCACTGTGGACTGGAAGAGATGTATTTTCAAAGGGAAACATGGAAGGAATTTTAAAATATTTTATCCATTATTTTGAAATGTTGTGTTAGGATTTCAGCTAGGAAATGAGCACATGGAAAAGCAGCTCAGCAGTTCTCTTGCGGGCCCAAACACCAAGAAAAAAATAATGTGTAGCAAGTAGAATGATAAAATAAATAAGGAAGGCATAAATTGGAAATACATTTCCCCAAGAGGAACTGTTTCTTTCCTTTTGCAAGAAAGTTCTAGAACAACAATTTTTAATTTCCATCTCTGTCAGGCAGATGATGAAAAATTGTAGCAGAGGTTGAACAATGAGTCACTTTAGCTACCAGTCTTGTGAGAGTTGCCATAAATAGAGCTAAGACCATCAATCAGTATTATAAAATACCATCCAAACGTCATGCACATTTATTAGAGCAGATAAAATGAAACAGGACATTGAAGATACAGATGCTCATCAAAGTGCACAGCCATAAATGTCAGACCCTGGCCTCTTGGCAGAAGCACCTGAGAGCTCAGAGTCTGGACTCTAGATCATCATGTGAGATGAGAATGCTTCTAATATTCAAGATACCAGTGTTTTAAGATGGATGTTAGCAATATTTTAAGTAATGAAAATGTTTAGAGTTGTTGGAGGCTAGGGAGCTGTATGTAGCTGGTCCCCAAAATGTCCAGTGCTATAGAGAAAGAGGACAATCTATATAGAAAACATCATCCATCTCTGAGCTAAAAGTTAACCTTCTTTAAATACTCACTCACTCTCACATTTTAAATGTGTAGAGTCCTGGGTTTATATGCAGTGAGCTCATTGTGCCTCCCTATGTCTGACTCAGTGGGATGGCAGCAGGAGTGAATCTGTGCCCTGTGCCACAGCTGGCACCTCCTGGAGTCTGCTGTGTAAGTCTAAACCACCTGCAGCTTCAGTCTAAGTTGATATACTGAGCTGTAAGTCACAGATGCTGAGAGTGTGGGTCATACCTGCTTCTGGTAGTTTCAGCAGAGGAGCAGGAAAGCAGCTGGAGCAGAATACTATATAAATCCGGATCAAATGGAAAGACTTGCCTGTCAGTTCCTTCAGATGTGAAACAAGGGGAAGATATAAAGAATAAAAAATATTAATACCTAGCTTTTTCCTGTTTGTTGGTATAAAAATAACAAATTAACTAAAAATGTTGAAAAAGTGGTGCCTGGATTGAAAAGAAGGCAGATACTAAATTATAAAGCTCTAATGAGAGTTAAACATACTCAGTGGAAGTCACTAGGTTTCTTCTTCTTTCTCAGTTCTATAACTCTATTTTCACATTGCAGCTGAAAGAAAGTGCAAAATTAATGAACTAATGTATTTAATAAATTTATTATGAAATCATAAGTATATTGGATCAAACTTAAGGTTCCATGATTAATCTTCAAGACCAGTGATGAACACGAAGCAAAATTTCCTTGAGAAGACCTCTCCCTTTGTATTGCTGACATCCTTTGGCACCCGTGTTCCTTCAGAAACTATGAGCTTGTCAGCCTCAAGGGTGAAGTTTGTGGGAGCTGGAGACAGGGCTTCCTTGGCACCAAGGCAAGTGGTTTGGATCTCATTATCAGAGGAAATAAGGAAGACCACAAATCTCATTGCCTTCAGAACACTGTCTAAGGCTCACTTTTTCAACTTCGATTTTCCAAAGCTGCTGCTAAAAATACCCAGGAAAAAAGGACAAAGTCAAAAGAAGAAAGAAAAAGGAAGCTATATAAAGGGAAAGAAGAGAAAACAACATGATTGTGTCCCCAGCTGCCTGCGGAGAGTAGGAAGAGAATTACATGCCTGTTGGTGTTCACTGTGAATTTAGTGGTAATATGTTATGAGCTGTTTTAACCGTTGGCATGGGCAATTTTATGAGACTCTAAGTAGGAAATTGTATATAGAACCATAGTGATTTTTCTCCTGCTTTCAGTTCCAGTGTTAAACACCCTAATCACCCAGCTAATCAGAAGAGTGATTGGCAGATTAAATACCTGAGAAACTAGAATTTATATCTTTATCAATGGAGACTGATAGATTGCACCTTTCATTGCTGGATACTTCATAATTTTTCACTATATTGACACATTTCTGTAATGCTGCCACAGTAACAGGGCTATGAGCATGATAAGATGAATTCCTGAGCACTGTGAGTACTACCATTCTGTCTCACTGGTCTTTTTTTGAGTATTCCAAAGAATTGGCTTTGGTTGCTGATTAAGAGATATAATTCAGCTTTCATCTCTCAGATGGAGAAGTTAGTTGAGATCCTGATTGTACCTGACTCAATATCCACCAGACTTAGTTACAAAGCACCTGTAGTTGCTTGTCACATATTTGTATTTCACAGTGGAGCCTGGTCAGTCACACTCAAGAAAACATGGTTAAACTAGGACTGCATCCAAAAGCAGTGCAGACCCCTATAAGGGTGGTATGGCACTAATGGTAATTAAACCTGCTCTGCAGCAGAGCTGATGAGTTTGGACATGATACCACCTAGTTTGTACAGATTCATGTCCTCAATGGCTATCTCTGCTGGGCCATGTACCCTGCCTCTGCAGGTGTCTGCTGACATCTCCAAAAAAAAATGGGCATCCTCCCATCTAGCACAACAGGTTCCTGAACTCCTTTATATGTAACTTTCTACCTGTGGGTGTGTGGGCATGAGAAACACCTACATCTCAGGTCCTTATCTTTGCTTGCTCAGTCATCACTTCTCATGGCATTTCCTTCTGTTCAGGAAGAGATGATTCAGCTTTCAGACATCTGTGGACCACATTCACCCGGATTAGACTCGAAGAGTAAAGATTCCCAAGGCAAGAAGATAGTTAGAGAAGTGATGGCACAATTTTTAAATTGATCTATTCCATCATGGAGATAAGTTTTCTTTCTTTTTGGACATCATAGACTTTTCCAGGAACAAGTATGTACCAATAACTAGCTGGGCCAGATTTAATTTTAGACACATATGTATGTTCCCTTGAGTTCATAAATTTGAGTATAATTCTTAGGCCTTGTTTTATGTGAATACAGACTCATGATTATAGTTAACAGCTATTGGCTTCTATACTACATTTCTCCCGTGAGGGAAAGCTGAGAGAGCTGACTCTTCATCCTTGAGGAAGAGAAGGCTCAAGGGACTCTCATCAGTGTATATAAACACATGAAGTGAGGGTGAGAAGAGGATGGGTCCAGGACCAGATGTGATGGGCACGCACTGAAATGCAGGAGGTTCCCTCTGAATCAGTTGACATTTTCCCTGTGAGAGTGACTGAGCACAAGTTACCCAGCGAGGTGGAGGATTCTCCATCCTGGGAGGTGTTGGAGAGCTGTCTGGGTGTGATTCTGGGTGTGATTCTGGGTAACTGACTCTAGGTGATCCTGCCTGAGCTGGGTGACCTCCAGAGAACCCTTCCAACCTCAAACACTCTGTGTTTACATGTGTTATATGAATCTCACATTAAAATCAGTCAATGAATTTCCCAATGGTTCACATGGAAATGAGCTGAAGAAAGCCTCCCAAGGGCTATCTGAGTGGTAAAAAATGGTGTGATTTGCCTTGGAAGAGTAAGGAGTTTGTCAAGCTTTTGGCACATTTTAGTGTCTTTAACCCACTTTCTCTGAACATAACTAACTAGTATTTCTGCTTTTGTAACATGATTCCTCTAAATGGATAGTTGTTTCTGCCAAGAATCAAGCCTTTGATGTAAAAATTTATAGCCTTTGGAAATATGGTGTTGGTTCTGAGATAAATTGCAACTGTAAGATACAGGTAAATATATGATGGAACTGAGGTATCTTGCCATAACCTGATTTCATTTGATATTGATTGATATTGCTGTAAGCTGCTTAGGGCAATATCCCTTATTTGCAACCAAGCTTAGGAAAGATGCATTGTTTTTACTGTGGTGAATTTCAGGAAGTTTATCTAGGTGTTTTTAAAAGCTTCAGTTTTAGAATTGTTTACGTAGTGTTTAAATAGACATAGTTTCATAGTCTTGTTGAACTTGTCTTCATCTTAAACAGAAATCTTTGGCTCCTTGTGAACTGTGTCATATTTCACCTTGAGAAGAAGCCATTCACAGAGCAGAGAGATGTTGTTGTGTGTTTATCATTGCATCTGACTCAGAAAAATGGGTGGGTCTGACAGAGATGGGATGGATCCATGCACAATTCCTTTTGGGAAATGCTACCTAACAAGCAGGGAGGTGATCAGTGAGCTCTTTTATCCAAACACAGAACTTAGCTGCCACCTCGTGATGAGGTAGTTGCTCTAGGAGCTCAGTAGACCAACAAATTTTTAGTAACAAAATTTTGTAGTCTAAATTGTCTGCAAATTTTGGAGCTGGAGCAGTGAGGGTAAATTTGATATTAATGTCTATCTGATTCAACACAAAGAATGTCTTTCTGTCTTTAAATAAGAATGTGTTTCAACATGGCAAATATTTCCCTTATCTTAACACGGACCAGTAAATAAATTCTTTCTTCATTTTTAGGTATTGTGTATGTAGAAATTCTCTTCTGAGGTAATAACAACGTTCATACTGCATTAATAAAGACAAAAAACACAATGCCACACTAAATATGTCAAACTAGATGCAGGGACACTATCTGAAAATTGTCTCAAAACAACTAAATTCTTTCTGTTGCTACAGCTGCAGAAATAGGAAAAGCACATTGCTAAGGCTACCTCTATTATTGAGATTTTTAAGAACACTAATAGGTAAATCTAAAACTATCAATGACAATGCAAATTAATACAACTCCTACTCTTCCCAATTCAGGATTATAAATATTAACAAATGCCCTGTATTCTCATAGGTATAAGTATTTCTGAGCATACTTATGTATTCAAAGCTTCCATCCCTGTGGAAAGATAAAGTAAGTCAAAATATACATCTGCCCCATACCATTTAAGGAGATATTACATCAGCTCAGTGTGCAGAGATTGTCATATCACTTCAGTTATTGATAAACTTTCAACTTTATATATATATACATATATATACACATAAAATATATCCCAATATTGTATTTATGTTGCTAAGAACTTAATTCACTTGCTGTACGCAGCATTATGGCCTTTGTGCCTGCTTTTCTTTTTTCTGTTCTTAAAGATAGGAGAAAAAAAGAGGAGGTTAATATTAAAGGCCTTAGAAATCAAGAAAGTATTAGAAAGACAAAATATTGAATGGTTTCATGTGGTTATAATATGGTAGACTAATGTAAATTGTATGATGATATGTCAATTCATATGGTATTATGTTCATAATATGTCATAGTGCTATAGAAATTGAAAGCAATCGAGTTTATAAATAACAATTGAATATCTGTGGTGTTAAAATCAACATCATTGACCTGTGCTTAAACTTACTATCTCAAACCAAAATGAGTGGTCACTTAACAGCTATTTCAGATCATTGGACCTGATGACTTGGGATATTTTTAAACAGCACTAGCTCAAGGGATAGTTTTAATCCTGTTTTCTCTCTGTGTAAGAACTTATGTATCATGAAAAGAGATGAGAATTTCCATTTTCAAAACAGTGTAGTCTCAGTCTAATTCTGATCTCTCTCAGGTCATTAGTAAATTTTCTTCCAAAGGTATTTTGGTATTTTTCTTCTGCTATCAACTTCAGACTTTCTCAAAATTATGTTCTTATTTTGAAATAGGCATCTGGCTGATAATTTCACTGCAAAAGACTTCTTATTTGACTTTCTTTCAATACTCTTTTCCAAAACCCCTCATTTTTCATCTGCCATTTACACTCCTACTTTGTGCACTCTCGAGTTTCCCTGCTTTTGTCAAGGTCAGCACACAAAATGTCTTTTCTCTGAACTCCTAATTCCCCTAAACATTGCAAAACCTGGTAGTTTGGCTCTCAGGATCAGCAGCTTTTCCCTGAGAATGCTGAGCAAGATAATGCAGTAGGACATACATGATTACTTCTTGATAATTTTATTGAAGTGAGAGAAAGCAATATATTCCACTGCAAAATGACAAGGTTATTATGGGTGCTTTTAAAATTTTTTTTCCTGAGCTTTTTAGACCACAAATTGTTTTAAATTACAGCTTCTCCTAACCTCTGCAGAAAAACTTGATGCTTAGATGGAGATTGAAAGATACTGTGAGGACTGTCAGCCAGTGTGTGATATCCTCAGGCCACCACCCACATACTCCATCCATCTGCAAAAGTCTGAGAAAGCTCAAAAGCACACAGATGTACACAAACTATTTCAATCATTTTCTTTGACTGCCTTTATTTCTGCTGGGGTTGTTAAAGCAGCACACCAGCAGCAGTGAATCAGGAAAGAGCAAAGGGGAAACCAATAATGAGATACAGCAGGAAAACTCACAATCAGCACCAGCTGTTGCCCAATTAAACTCAACATTTCACAGGTGTTCACAAGAGGATACACAGTTTTGCCTACGCCAAGGTACCTTTCCAAACAACCCTTATGAGAACGATAAAAAATGAATTTTATTTCACTGGCCACTTTACATGTTAGTAATGCTTTAAAAATTTTTTATGTCAAAAGTAGCAATTCTAGTAACTAAACATTTCTCTCTCTCCATTATTGACATCTTAATCAAATGCAAAAAATGTCAGAGCTAATAGTTGAAGTGTCTTGGCTCTTGTCAGCTATATTCTCTTTTTTGTTTGCGTTCTTAGTTAAAAACCTTTCTAGGCAGGCATTACGACCAATGCTTTGCATTTATAAGCCTAAGTCCTAAAAGCTGAAAATCTAGATGGACATAAGGGCACTGAATGAATGTGACTTTAATGGATATGATTACCTATGTCCAGATACAACGTGATTTTTGAAACAGGAAATTCATGAACAGCACAATCCTGTCAGACCTCTGCAGGTGGACACTAGTGATGATTTAGCAAGTATGCATTGATGCTGCTTTGTGATACGCTTATTTTGTGATTACACAAGGTCTCCAGGGCTGGCACTTTGATAGTCTTAGTTATCTTCTTAAAGCATGAAAACTAACAGCAAGAATCAGAAAGAAATCTCATAGCTGTGCTTCATTCTATTAATTCCTTTTCAGCAAAACCTTCAAAGTATTTTGATTAGACTGTGGGTAGACACTGATTTGAGGGTCATAATACAAAGTTATGGGCTTTAAAATGATGAGGTTTACACTTTAGTCACACGGTTGCGTATTCACTATTGTGCATTTTTAAGGCAAAACTAATTTAAAGATGAAATGATGATTTGCTTCCTTTTGAAGTCCAAAACTACCTTACAAAGATCCTTGTCAATTACAGTGTGTTGGCTGTCAGCTGGGTGTTTAGGCTGTGGCTGGGATGTTGGAAGGCCCAGGGGAGCCTTTCCTCTGCCGTGCAAATGAGATGCATATGGTGTTGGTGCTCTAAAGGTTAAACTTGAGCTACAATGCAACAGAGACCAGTCCTCAGATTTAACCTACAGGGAAACATTTATGATGTTCCCTGCCTCCAATTTATTTAAATAACACGTAATAATACTGGTTTACTCTTAACCAAAGCAATGTCTTTCATGCAAAGATCTCAAAGCACTTTCTGTATAGAATTAATTTTCACCGCACCCTAATGAGAAAGACAAGCAGTAATTTACCTGTTTGCAATTTCTTTTTATTAAACTTGCATTTAGTCTATTATTAAGAGCTTTAAAAGAGGATGAAAGTTTGTATTTCTATATTCTAAGTTTCACTAGCTCTGAACTGGGTATAGTCCTGATGTGCCTTTGCATCTGGAAATTAGGATGAGTCTTTTCTAGGAATAATCAGAAAAAAATCTTTAAGGGAGTATTGACAGACAGGAAAAAAAGCAATAATGAAATACATGATAAAATGGAACAGAAGCATTCAGGGCTTAGATGCTTGCAGTTTCTTTGCCTATTTTCTTTTTTATTTTTTTTTAATTTTCAGAATAAACAGTTTTTGAAGCCTTTCCATGCTGAGCTTCAGAAGTAGCTCAGTTTTGAGATATGCTTTTCAGTAAAAATATTCATGTAATTCAAAACATTTCAAAAATACAGTACTGGATATTTAAAATCCTGGTGTGATACATGCAGAGCACAGAGTAGTAACAGTAGGCTAACGAAAGTGCAACCTCTTTGCAAAGGTGAAAGAACAACCTTCACAGTTTAGGGTAAAATTATTGTGGCTTCTTGTCACTTTTTCTTTCTTTTTTTCTCTCTCATTTTTTGCCTCTAGTCACAGCGGGATATCATCTGTTCTCAGATTGGAGACAGAAATTTGGCCTGTATTACATGTATACAAAACCGATTCATGTAGGGGGTTGGTATTCCCAGGTGAAATACTTTTCCTTGAGCAGAAAGCCAGAGTGCTTACTGTCAGTGTGAGGTGGACCCCTGTGTGGGGTTTTGAGGTAAAATGCAAATTCCTGAAGCAACTGCTATGTAGCCCCTCATGGGGATTATTGTACCCTCTTGCCTGAGTAATACCAGTTACTGCTCCTCTGCTCGGTCAGGAAGAAAGCAGGACTCCGTAGACATGATTTTTTAAATTTTGTCCCTGCTTATGAGCAAACTTCATCCCTTGTCTATTGTGTATTTCATCAGTCTACCCTGAGCTATTCAGTAGCTGCTACACATTCCAGATGAATCACAGGTTTGATGGATATAGCTGTGATTGCTATTCTCTGAATTAAAGGAGATTTAAGGAAGGCTCTGTTGCCAGGAAAGGAGGGGATTGGTGTTGAAACAAAGAAGCAGAAAGTTGAGACTTGTTTATTCAAGTTAAATAAAATTTCCCACATCTCCGGATTCTAGTTCACCAGTGATTCATGGTATTATAATAAAGTCATTTGTTATACATATGCACAACACACAAACTGGACCAGCTGTAGTGTGGCAATCCCCTCTTGGCTTTTCTGCTGATGAAAGATGAGGATGGTGTACAAGGCAATGGTTTCAAATCTACTGAGAACCCACACCAGAGAGCCTAGGAAGGACATGCAGGAAAAAAGGGCTGTGGGTAGGAGAATATCTGACCCAGCAAATTGTGCTACAGTTTCAGTTGGGCTGCTCGTTACACAGTTTTTCGCCATTTGCTAGTTCTTCCCATCCATGATTTGGAGCATAAATTGTTTCTGTTCTTTCATGTTAAGCATTTTGTGTTCAGTGGTTTTTTTCTGTTTTCACCTTTGTGTGTGAATAAAGCCCATCAATGACTAGTGAATGGCTTTGCTGAATTCCCTGTGGCTTACTGTTTTTAATGGGAATATGCATTGGAATTGGCTAACATTTATGCCAGTGAAGAGACCCTGACCACTGCTCATATCCCATGCAAGCTTCTTGTTTCCCTTCAGGTACCCTGAATGGGAGGGAGCTTCTCCTGATAGCCCTGGGATGAATATAGTTAAAAAGTCCAAGAGAGTCTACACAGCTGAGCAGGACCAAAGGTTTTATGTCAAAATTGACTGCGCCCTAAAAGATGTTCTCCTGCTTCATGAAGTGTCAGGTTTTATTCAGAACTCATTGGCAGAAATTCTTTATAGCTTGTGGTAGCTGACAACTAATGATCATAACTAACGATCCCTCCTGGCTTTTAAAATATGTGAATTTACCATAATACACTAAGGTTGGATATACCTGAACAGATCCTTCAGCATGCTCCAGGTCCCAAGAAGCATCAGTTACCGCTAAGAGTTTTCTCATGCTTTTGGTTTTATTCTTTCTTCCTCGTAATTGTTTCTTAGAAGTCTGAAAAAAAAAACCCATTTAATTCCCTACTGTTTATTTCCTTTTCGGTTTGGCAGGCATTCAGTTTTTTCTTCCATTTGTTTGCATACATGTATGCAGAGCTGCAAGCGCCCACACAAACTAATGTCACTTAAAATGGTGAAACGAGATTACCATAAGTAATACAGTTTCTCTTTCTTAATACAATTGTAGGTACAAAGATTGCTAAACTGAGGTGTTAAATGCAGGAATTACATGTCACTGGCAGCCAGAATCAGGTTTTTGGTTTTTTTATTTTATTTTCCTCATGAAGAACATACAGATGGTGATCAAATTAGTCTCCCTGACATGGCTAAGTGTCAGTCAATCACAGGGAGTTAGCCCTTCCTTTGCTGTTAGGTTAGGAATGCGGTGATTATCCAAGTGTCATCTCCACAGGCTCCAAGTAGCTGGAGGCATAGAAATCTTCTAAACTGGATGTCTGTTTCATGCAAAACCGATGCAAAGCTTTTGGTCTCCTTTGTGCTCAGCTGCAAGACCTTGCATTTGCCTATCACTCCTTGTGAGCCTCAAATAGTAGGAGTAAGATTGTACTTTGTGCATTCAAAATAGCATGAAAGCCTGGTGGGTTTTATTATTTTTTTTTTCTTTTTCCTTTTTATATTCCAGTCTTTCAGTTCTCACAGTGGCGGTGCACTCATTTGCTTTAATATGAGCAGTTCTGTAGAGTACAGATCCCCAGATCTGTAGTCCTTAGTTGTGAAAGACTTGTGCTTTCATGTGGGCAAATAGTTAATTCAATTGCATTGCTTTTCAGTCTTCTTTCTCTTTTGTTCCTGAGTGTGTTTACTGTGAAAATACATGAAACTTACTGCGTGATGTAGGGCATAAAGAGCAAAGTGTGTTCCCTTCCATCCTCTTTGCCTGTATTTAGATTGAATGTTGCCATATTCAATTCAAAAACTGGAGCATGGACCGACTCTTCATAGCTGCATGTAAAGGCAGTGGTGTTATGCTCTTCTGAACACTACAATAAATCTCTCTTCCCTGTTTACAGCTTTTAAGAGTTTAGATACTTTTTGATATCCAATGGCCAACACTATCCTCAGGTCCTAGCCCATTCTGCTTCTTGATGTTCATGGGATAATTGGATGACTCATTTAAATGAGAATCAGATGCTATTATCTTGTTGTTCTAATGGAACCCCTTGCACAGGAAAGGTTGAGCTGTGGAAATTTTTCTATGTTTAAAGATTTCATTTAAAGAGCAATTTTTACAAAGGGAATAATGGTGTCCTTGATGCTTCTTTTCATCTTCACTGATAAAAGCAATTGAACCCGTCTGCAAATTAATGATAATTCAAGAACTTTATGTAAATCTTTCATAGGCTTTGTAGCTTGTGCTGAGCAAAAAAGTAAAACATATATAATAATGGATATGTATATGCATGTTTAAAAATAGTTCTGTAAGATGACAAGGAAACTCAGGGGCTGTATTTCTCAACATCTTTTCTAGAATTTCCTGCTGTCATAGGCTCCAGCATGAGTGAGAATCTTCCTAGAAAGCCTCAGGTACAGTGAGGTGGCAAAACATCTCTGGAATCCAGTGAATGTCTTCTAGTTCTGATGGGTCAGAACTGGAGACAGATGTATGTGAGAGAGTACCTGACTGTGTTTTACAGTACCTTTCTCCCCCGCTGGCAATTATTCATACTTATGTAATGTTTATGGTTTGGTCTGCCTGTGTGTAAAAAGTGAAACAATTTTTGGGAAAGTAGCTTGGTGCTGGCATTGTTGTCTACATCTCACATAATTCCTTTAAGTATATTTGAGGGGTTTGTGTCTAATTTGATGCATTAGCAGCAGAAATAACAAAGGTGAGATCCTTGATTTTTATTTAGACTACAGTAGCTTTCAGAAAGCATTTATAGACACAACTTTAATGCAAATAGAATGATAAAGATAGTATTATGGGAAAGCTTGCTGCTTTCTGAACACTGCCAAAAGATGCTAGCTAGCCCCAGCTACTTTTGCCTAAGCAAATTTATTTTTATAGATCACTTACTAACAGAAGCATACTTCACTAAGACATTTATCTGGGCTGTATCATAGTTATAGTTCCTTATGAATGACACAGCTTTACGCCAGTGTAACAGTGGGATTAGAACTTCAGATCTCTGAAATGCTTATAAAAAGTAAGAAATACAAGCTCACTTGACTTATTACTTTGTTACAAATTCAGACCAGATTTTAACCAAGGTTCACATTGATTTATGACTTTTTCTGGTAAAGCTTTCATGGTTTGGGGTTCTGCATCAAAACTGAAGATAATTGAGCTGCAGAAACATCTGAGTAATGATTTTTCTGTGTGTTCTTAATCCATGCTTCATTTTTGTTCCATCATACAGTCATGGATTAGCTGCAAAGGTAAGATTTTAAACTTTATGTATTTATCTATGCAAGTGAGATGAGTAAAAGTGCTTCCTAATTCCACACAGTATACTGACAGTGACGAAAATTATATAGGTATATTTGAATTTTGATTTTATGTGTATTTCAGCTATCAATTATGGATTAAAAGTTGGTTATTCTTATGGGGAAAAAATGTTGATTTAACAAAGAACAAAAATGAAGTAAAAAGATGCCATTTTAATTTTCAAATTAAGGTATTAAAAATTCTCTTCAAAGAGAATGAAGACTCTTTGACTCCTGAAAGTCTTAAAAATATAACTTTATATGACAGAGTAGGTGTGTCATATCTCACACATTGATTAATGCTTTCCATCTGTCGATTATGTTTTACCTTTTAATCTCTCTTTTTCTGTTGTTTTTTTCTATTGGTTGAATAGGTGCCTCAAAATTTTACAGTCTTCTTTATTCATTCTTCTCTGACTGAAAGGATTACTGTGTCAGCACTACTTATGTAAGTACAAGGAAGACTGGGCCTCTATTACCTCTTTTTCTTTATACAGTAGCAGGGGATTGTGATGACTTCAATATATTTGAACATGTATCTATTTGTATTTAATGCTTGTAAACAAATTGCTTCTCTGTGAAGAAAAGACAGTAAAGGTTCAAGCACGACTTTTAATAGCTGGATTATTCTTTTTGTAGAAATGCATGTAACCAAAATCCTTACAGCATGCTGCAAGTGTAAAATCCTGATGTCTCTGTGGTAGCTGGTACTCTTTTGATTTTTTAATTGTGCCTCTGTCACTGAGTGCAGGTGGAGTGTGGGACTGCACTGGTCATTAAAGTGGCTAGCCCATTATAGTTCACTGGGTATCTGCCTTTCATGTATTATTTTCCCTCCAAAGCACGAGGAGACCAAACGGCAGAACCACTTAGACATGTCAGTGTGGTGTAGAGCAATAACATCCTGAATGAGCTGGCTGGGAGTCTAGACATTGCAGCTTGGCATCAGTGCAGTGCAATGCCCTGCCTTGGGATGTGGATCCTGCCCCTTGGAGCTTGTGAACCCTCACAACCCTCAGAAAATGTGCTGGGGTTTGTCAGCCTCTGGAGACTATCCTTAGGACTGGCAGGAGTAACCCAAACTGGCACTGCAATTTGTTACATAGACACATCCCAAGCAAGAAACCATAATGTATTTCTGATTTGCCTTTCTGTTAGAAAGTAAAATTTCTCATTCTGCATAGTACCATTTTTGGAAATGTCTGAGACACAACTATATCTGTGATTACCCATTTTTTTCCTGTGTTTATTTTCAGAAAATCTCAGGAGCTCAGTCAGCCAAGTCTTTCCACCCCACTGAAAAGTATAAACCCAAGTAAAGAGGAGACAAAACACTGTAGAGAACCAACCCTCCTTTGTACTGATGTATTGATAATTTTTTAAGTTTTATGCCACAAAATGCAACCGTAGTTTTAAAAATTTAATAATTTGACCTTATGGTCATCTTTCGGCATGAAATTTGCCTTATTAAAAAAAAGAGAAAAATTAAGTAACTGGAGGCAGAGCTGCTGATTTTGCCAGAAAACTACTGCGCTAATATGTCCCCTCAAAACCTGTCCTTCCTGACTCAGACTGTGAAAAGAGCAGGGAAGGTGAAGGAAGGGTATGAGGAAAGGGGAAAACAAAGGAAGAGGAGGTATTTGTGCTTAATATCTGCAGGATCCCAATTTTTAAAAGAATCTCAATTTACTATACACACAGTACTTTTATCCTGGTTAAGGACACTAATAAAAATGTCCAGCATTTTTATCATTAACCGGCTGGGTTAGGCACAGACCGGAGGTATCCTTGGCCCATGGGGAGAAATAACAGCACGAGTGTATTTTCAGGACTTGTACCCTGTCCCTTTGTTTGGGTGGCAGGAGGAGATTCAGAAGATAACAAGAGAGAGGAGTCAATTAAAGAAAAATTACTTGTGGCAACCCCACCAAAAGACGAAACAATTTGCCATAGATATGTGGGGTGGCTGTTTTTACTGCTGATGGAGTGTGTGTGTATGGTCAAGTGAACATTTAAATGTAATACTGGGACTGGAGGGAAAGTGTTATTAACTTTGTATGAGTGAAAGGCTCACTGGACAGTGGGGCACAGAAGATGAGAAGCTGTGGAAGGCTGAGCTGCAACCATTGTAAGAGGCACCTGAGGCAAGGAAGGGCAGAAGGTAGGTACTTGTCACTGAAAGCATAACCTTACTCATCTTTCCTCCTGCTCCCAGCTGCTTTATCCTTCCTCTCTACTTGTCATATTGGATCATACATGAGCTGGGAACAAAGAAATTGTTTTTGAAATGCCTAGAAGATACTTTAAGAGCAGATACTAGCGGCATGATGCCATTCTCCCCTGCCATGCACTGAATCTTCCAAGGCACCATCTAGGCAGTGAGGGAGAACTTCCAAATCATTTAGTAAAAGTTTAGGATGCTCTGAAAGCCTGATAGGATGAAAGCAAGAGAGTAGAATTTGTTACTTTCAAAAAAGAAAAAATATTCATGCTAGGAAACACCTGAGCATTGAAATTAAAAATTAACTAACGACTTAAACTACATGACTTTGCAGAAGTATTTTCAGTAAATATATTGGAAAAAGATTTTCTCACACTGTAAATACAATTTGGTAAAAAATAGAAAATCTGTCAAACTTAGGAATCTTCACTTGGAATAGGTAGTCTAACTAACTACAGGGCAGAATTCAAGAGAAACTTCTGGTTTATCTGGCACAATCACCCTTTACCTACTGTCATAATTTCATTGCTATATAAAACAAGCCTGTTGTGATTTTTTAGTCTGGAGAAAAGAAGGTCAGTTTTATTTTACTGGAGAAGAACCCTTTTTGATCTTGCTTTTGAATAAGGTCTGAGAATAAGACCACTGTGAAGAGACTGCTAATCTGTGATCCTACAGTCTCAGACAACTCAGTTTTGTCAGGCTTCCTATGATCTTTGAGTGTATTGCCACTCTACCCATGTGCTCTTGTATATGTCATTCACTGATAGCAAAGTTTATCTAGCTACTTAATAAATAACTTCACCCCAGGTATAAAAGAATATTTAAATACACTCTAATAACATATCTGTGGACATAATACTCAAAACCTCAAATACTCCAGGAATCACATTTTATAACTTCAGGGTTTTTTTGTGGCTTTCCTGCCTGTATGACAAAGGAGGGACCAGTCTTGTTAGAGCAGTAGTTTAGATCAGTGCAGACATCCTAACGCAGATGCAATTATGCTAGAATTAAAAAGATTGTATAACTTAAAGGAAGTGCAATGCAAATCCCACTAAAATTGCATTACATCTTGTAGAAATAGGTAAGAATGCGAGGAAAATGGCAAAATCCTCATTTGTACCTGGAGAAGAAAGGTAACAGAAAGTACAGGGAAAAAAGTAGAAGCCCAGGGGAAAAAAGACCATAAGAGGAGAGAAAAGTCAAGCATCTTCTAAAAATTTCCCACAGGTCCATCACGGCCCAGTCCAACAGTTTCCACTGGTCTGCCTCCTCTCCCCACAGGAAATCAGCTGCTATGCTACTGCTGCAGATTTGTATTTCCCCTCTAACTTGGGGGAAGCAGCTGCCCTAGGACGGTTCTGGTGAGAGGAGCTCAGGAATGGCTGCTAAGCACAAGGGATTCAATTAAATCTAAGAAAGTGTTTGTTTCAAATACCGTGAGGCACTAATGGACAATCAAACTAGGCACTGCTCCGGTTTTGGAAAATTGGAAAAATCTGGAAGTGATAGTTTGTGTATGAGGCAGCATGTGGAGCCTATTCAAAAGTGCTCAAAATTTTCAACCCTTTGTCAGACAGCCTAAATATTTGTAGAAAGTGAGCATCAACATGCACTAGAAACACAAGGAAAGATGCTTGACTTACTTTCCCTTAGGTGACTATTTCTGTATTTTTTTAACTTTTCCCCCAGTTATGGTAAGAGTGGACTGGATTTATGAATGTAGATGCAAGGGAAATGCTACCATGAAGTGCCTGCAGAATTCTGTAGGTCTGAAGAGTTTATGGGGTGTTAAGTCCATCACCACATAATGATGAATTATTTAGACTATTCTGCAGAGAATATGGATCACTGTGGTCTTTCTGAGTTACTGAGTATCCCAAAGGTGAAAGCTGCAAATGCAAAATGCAGTAAAATGATGGAAATGTAAGGATTGAAACTGCAGTTTTACCAATCAGTGAATCAATCCACCTTCTATACTTTGAGAATATTATACCAGCTGTTTTCTAAAATAGCAGTGGTTATTACCCAGATCTAGATTTTTTCCCCCCTAGGGATTCCAAATAAAGTCTTGTAAAGTAAAAAATGAGGATATTCAGTGCACAGCCAACTTTGAATTTTTGAAGGCAAGAATGTCTCTCATTGCCTAAAACTACTTTGAAAACAAAACTAACTCCCAGCAGGAAAGAGATGGACTATTTTGGCTTCCTTACCTATGTATTACTGTGTCTGGCTAGCAACTCACCACGAGAAGATCTTTTGGCCAGGTCATTGCATAGTACCTGCATTCTCTACTTTCAAAGATACAGCAGTAAAAACACATCTCCTTTATCATGTATTCTGGTTTACAAGGGGATTGGATCTGCCAATTACCCCTTTCATATTGCCCACAACTTTATCATCACTGATCAGATGCAGACACGCAGCTGTTTATCTTCACATCAATTCTGTTTTTACTCCTTGGCATATAGTAGATTCATACGATGCTGATCTGGCAATGAAAGCAACAAACTGAGCACTGCAGTTGGCAAAGTCCACAAAGTTGACAGGGAGAGATGCCAAGAAGAGCATATTTTACTGCTTAAGATCAACCTCTTCATTTCAGAGCTCCTGGAAAAATAATGTTTGGAGTATTTTCTTAAGCATTATTAGATTTAGGAAGTTGATTCGTCTGTTTTGTTCACATTATCAGAAAACTACTGGCAGCAAAGAGTAAAAAGTCATTGACACCACTTTCGTCAGGGAAGTGGTAGGGAAACACAAGAAGCAGAGCTTGCCCTGCAAAAATCTCAATGCAATATGAAGTTAGTATGCTTGAGTTTAAAATGGCCACTGCATGTCATTTTGGAGCTAGCCCTGTACATAATCCTTTCATTCTTCAGCCCTTTGTTGCTTTTGCTGTGCTGGGATTACTGCTGATGATTCCGTAGGCGTTGCTAATTGCAGACTCCACATTCACTTCTTTTGATCTGCCCATGAGTCTGGCTGACATCGGTTAAATAGGGAGGGAGCCACTTGGCTGGGTGTGCTCAGTGGACAACTTTTCAAGCTTGTAAGCACCTGCCTGGCAGCTGCTGCTACTCCAGGTAAAAGATACAGGATCACAACAAGTTCTGTGCTGCTCTTTCTGAGAAAATAGACTGCATATACTGGTGGAAGGGAAGGCAGTAGGAGGAGAGCTAGGCAAAAACACACTTACTATCAAATTACCATTTTAATTATTAATATAGCTTTATTTAACATTATGAAAATTCAGAAATCTTTTTAAAAAATGCCTGAAGATGAAGCTCATTGCTGTTGACCTCATGTCATGAAACTGTCAATCAACTAGAGGAAGGCATTCACCCATCATAGAAAAAGAAGATAGAAATAATACATGGATTTTTAAATAAATCATCAGAAATTTGTATGTTCTTTTAACTTGGAGACAGAGTGGAAAGAAGCAGTAGATTTTTGGTACTGTTGTTTTTTTGGTACATTCACGGAGAACTACCACTCAGCTTTAAATAAGACACACCCATGTTAAAAAGGACCTATGTAAACATCCTTAAAGAAAGCTCTTCCTGTATTTCCCACTTACAGCAGGTGGAGAGGGGTGAAAACAGGTCATCCAATCTGGAAGTTATTTGTTTAGTTTTAAAACCTAGTACATTCCTATCTGATGCACTGAAAGGGCCTAAAACCTGAGTTGATAAATGGAATTCTTTAATGCGAAAAGCCAAGACATAAAATAAAATTGGATTATTGTAGAAATATATACACAACCAGCAGTGGATTTATGAAATGGTAAAGTAAAAAGACTTGTGACAGACATATAGGTTACTTTAGCAGTACTGGATTCACACTTAATCTGCTTTTCACATATGTTTTAAAAAATCTTTAATTGTCTGGAAAAATCTGCTTTCATAAACTGCATAATTTATCAGGGATTAAAAGAACAGTGTTTTGACAACATAGCTGCTTTAAGTGCAATGCATTATTTGTACATCATTAATCCAGATGGAATAGCACCCAAGTTTTCTGACCCTGGTAAATGTATCCTTGCTGTTTACATTTGTGCAAATGATACTTTTACTATTCATGTTGTAGTTCAAGGCTGTCTTATGTCAAGTAAGTATGCTTTGGAAACTGCTTTTTTCTGTGTCTTGTAAGACTCAAGGTTTCATTGTTTTTCAGAACAATTATGTTTGAGGGCAAATCAATCAGTGTGATGCAACAGATTTCTGAAACAAAAAGAAACTTCTTCCAAAATGAAGTGGCTGCTTATCCTAGAATTACAGGCCCCTAGGAGACAGAGGGGTGATATGACATTATTTGCTAAACTGGCTTACTAAATAAAAGATAGAGGGAAAAATTTTCCTCTAGATAATTGTTTTCTCTGAAGTCAGCCTTTGACTGGAGATTGTGAGCTTCTCATATTATTGTTTAAAGATATCTCATTTTCATTTTTTAAAGGAACTTGAAACTAACAGGGAGAAAGTGGCTTTTCCAACTTCAAGCTTTTGCCAGTTATCATTTTCCAAAATTCCTTAGCAAAGAGATTTTCACCAGAAAGATTAGCAAGATAAACTCTTGAAGAACTGCTTATGATTTCAGCATTTTAAAGTTTGAAGTTTCAGAGTCCAGAAAAGCTTTTAAAAGTTAAGTTTTCAACAATCATGTAATATTATTAGTACCTTGAGTTGAACACAAAGAAACTGAAGAATTAAAACTAAGTAGTTATTTGCCCATACAGCTCCTAATTTATATTTATGTGGTGTTTATTCCCTTTTATTTTATTCCATAAGGAAATAAGTGCAACAGATGCACTGTTTTATCACATGAGGTGTAAGTGTAAAATACGTTAAGAAAATTGTGTCAATTAATCCTCAGGCTCAGCTGACAGATGGTTTCTGCACTGCTTCATCTTTCAGCAATTTTACTGTGAATCCAAATAGATAATGTAGTTTGAGACAACAATTTTGTTGGATACTAGGAAGATAGAGTTATTTCTGTTATACTTGAAAGTGTTTTAGTTTCCAATGAAAAATAGAGACTTAAGCAATATTCCATATAACTTCTGGTTACCAAACCCCCTGAAATCCACTGTTCTCCAAATTGGCAATATCATCCACAAAGGTTGATACAGCAGGGATCCAATTTTATAGTATCTATTTTCCCTGGGTATTCATTTAGTTGCCCTGTTCTTTCCTAATGTTTCCTACAGAGCTCTCTGTGGTTTTCAATATCCTGCTGGCACTATTTCTTCATATATGGCATACAAAATTTTAGATACTAAACCATTTCCAAAAGATCAAATCAACTTGTCTTACATAGCATACCTGCTACTGCTTTTAGTATGAGTGATGTGTCTGTGTTTTGTGATTTTAGAAACAATTATAAGTATGCTTTTTGGCTGTGGGCATCCCAAAGACTGTATTCAGACAGCAACACAAAGGCTAGATGGAAGAAAGCAAAGAGTGCTGCCCTATAGGTTGTTGTCTTTACAGTTTCTTGTGTGATATGGAGAAATGAAAACATATTTCCACTTATTTTGAGTTGTAATGCAGTACAAGCAAGGCTTAAGGCTCTCCTTTCTTCCTGTGAGAGAAATCAACCCCTGCCTGAAACATGCTGCACAGGATCCCCTCTGTTAATGGATAGCCAGGCAATTCCTCCACCACAAACACTAACTTGAGGCAAGAGCAGAGGTGTCTGGAGGATGGTGCTCTGTCACTAGGTGCCATAGAAGAGGCAGCTGCAGAGAGCATGGAATCAAAGTACTACAAAATGGCTTAGGCTGGAAGAGATCCACCAGGATCATCGAGTCCAACCTTTGACTGATGACCACCTTGTCAACCACTTCCACCTTCTTGAACACCTCCAAGGATGGTGATTCCACCACCTTTCTGGGCAGGCCATTCCAACACTTAGCAACCCGTTTAGTGAGAAAATTCTTCCTGATGTCCAACCTGAACCAGCCCTGGTGCATTTTGGGGCTGTTTTCTCTTGTCCTGTCACTTGTTACCATGAGAGAAGAGGTCAATCCTCACCTCATTCCAACCTCCTCTCAGGCAGCTGAACAAGGTCTCCCCGAGCTTCCTTTTCTTCTGGCTGAACAACCCCAGCTCCCTCAGTTGCTTCTCATCAGATTTGTACTCCAGACCCTTCCCCAGGTCTGTTGTCCTTCCCTGGACATGCCTCCAGGACTTCAATGTCTTCCTTGCAGTGAGGGGCTCAGAACACAGCACTCGAGCTGCAGCCTCACCGCTGCCCAGCACAGGGGGACGGGCACTGCCCTGCTCCTGCTGCCCCACTATTGCTGACACAGGCCTGGATGCCCTTGGCCTTCTTGGCCACCTGGGCACAGCTGGCTCATGTTCAGATGCTGTTGACCAGCACACCCACCAGAGATCTTTCCAGACACTCTGCACCAGCCTGTAGCACTGTATGGGGTTGTTGTGATCCAAGGGGAGGGTCCAGCACTTCACCTTATTTAACCTCACACAGGTATGTTCAGCCCATCGATCCAGCCTGTCCAGGTCCCTCTGCTGAGCCTTCCTGCCCTGGAGCAGATCAACACTTTCATCAAACTTGGCATCTTCAAGTGTCAGAGGGGCACTCAATCCCCACATTCAGACCATAGATAATGATATTGAAGAGATTCGGTTGCCTGCACATCTGAATTTTGTGTTTCCCCCATCTCAGCTGCATCAGTTTTAGTTTTACTTTTTAGAGAAATTTCTAGTTTAAGCCTTAACTACACTGATATTCTAACTTACCAGACTTGTAACATGGAGGGCAAAGTATTAAATTCTATATATTCCTTTTTCTCAAAAAATCCCACTGTTTTACTGATATAGCTGTAACATTTATTTAGAACATTTCACATTGTGGTTGAAAAGAAAGATGGAAGGGAAGCTAAGAAGAGAGGGAAAAATAGTAAGACAAAAGCAGCTTGATAGTTACAATGATGCAAAGTACAAATAAAATTTTATCTCTTGTATGTTGTACAATCTTTAAGCTATTTTTCATTAGGATAGATTACTGGAAAGTTGCAGTATCATGAAAGTGACTGTGCAATTAAGTTCTTGGGAAAAATACTGCATAGTCTCATAGAAGGAAGAAGATGCTGAAAGGTTTCAACTGTGTATTTATGGTAAGCAGAAACACAAAAATTATCAATAATCATCCATTCTTTCCAGTGACTTGGTTCTGATGGGAGCCAGTGACATGATAGACTAAGGTGTCAGACCTTGTATACATCACCGTGAGATAAATGGAAATTTCTGCTGAGGGCAGGCTATCTGACCTTCACTCTAACCATATCAATCTATATTTAAATATGAAGAATTAAGTTCCATTCATTTGGCAAAGGAAGTTATGACTCACAGAAAAAAAAATGCAAATTGAAAGATCTGTGCCTTAAGACATGCCTATGGGAAAACGGGCTGGACAGTGATATTCACAAAAGATATTTGGCAGTGTGGGCATTCCTGTCATCTAATATTAAGCCTTGAATGGCAGGTCCTTCTGGATAAGCCAAAGAAGGGCTGCTCCTGCAAAGTCCCTCCTTTAAGGCCCAGATGGCAGACAGAAAGACAACTCCTGGCAAGCTTGGAAGCACTGGGACAGCAACTGGGACTGTGTCTTTCAAGGCACTCCTTTCAGTCCCCGTGGAAGTGTGCAGAGATCTTTATATTGCTCCTTTCACTGTTTCAGGTGAAACAGTTGAGCTTTCAGCATCTGCCACAGTCTACTGTGTAGACACACATGGTTTGTATACTCTTACAAGTGCAAACAAGTAACGTAAACCAAGATTTGTCTGTTACTTACAGAGGTCATTAACCATTTTCTGTTAAAAATGAAGATCCATCAGGAGAATGATGATGGAAATAGTCACTTTATCAGAAGTGTAAGGTCAGTCTGATGGGGAAACAGGACCAGCAGTAAAGGAGAAATTAAATATGTCTTTAATAAAAGAGGTAAAGATTCTGTTAGTTTTATCTTTCGACACTCTTTTGTGTCGACCAGTAAGGTCACTGAATTCTCACATCTCTTCTTAAAACATTCAAAATGTGTTTTGAAGAAGGTTTCTATTATCTGTATTATCTGTACTCTGCTGAGTCTGCTTGATGTTATCTACTTGCCCTTTTCTGTGAGTTGTTTGGGGGTCTTTTTTCCTCTGTGTTTATCCAGAGAGTAGGACAACAAAATTTCTTGTTCACTGTCAGGATCCCTATCTACTCCAGCAAAATAGCCTATATAATTCTTATTTTTTATAGTTTATACTATTTTGCTGTATAAATCCTGCACCTCAGATACAGGATTGTATAGATGTACACTGTATGAAAAAAAAAAAAAGAAAAAATTAAACAAAAAAAGATTGCTGCAGAGAAATTGTCCCAGCTGGTGAATCTGTACTTGGGATACGTGAATGCGAGAATTACAATCACTGTTCCATCATGTGTCCAAGTCTACATGACCTGGAGATGAAACTTATCTGTGCCTTTGTATCCACGTAGGGCAAAACTGAGATGGCCATTCCTTGTATCCTTCTAGTATTGATACTTGAATATCAGTATACTTGAAATCAGTTAAATTTCTAAAATCCCCTTAAGTTTGTTGTAGTTTCTTAGTACAGCTAAATACATGTCCATGCCCTGTAGAATGGGAAGAATTTCCTGGTAGGAATTTCTGAAAAAATTAGGTGTAGCAGATGACAAAATCCATGTCCCTGCATTACCTAGACATTTCCATTCACTTTGGTAAAGGAAGTTACTTAGCCACAAACACTGCAGTAGGGAAACAGCAATAATTTATTAGTCTCCTCGCACACATGTATGTAAAAATGTTTTACATTTTAAATATAAAAATTTTTACATGTTTGTAAAAATCAGACCTGCTGGGTCCCAACAGTGGGACCATTTTCACAAATTAGGAAAGATGGATTGGACCAATTCTTTTTTCTTAATGATGAAACTAATGAATTAGGAACTGCAGGAGTTCATGGTGTCTGAAAGTATGGGGTTTTAAAGGCTGGAAAGGTGTGAATATTTTTTGTTACTTAGGTAAACCTGTTGCTTCATAGGTAGATCAACAGGAATTTTGCTCTGCTATGCATCGGCCTGAATCTGATTTCCACTGATTTTTCAGTGAGGCACCTTGCTGGACTCATTCCTTTTCCATCAGTTTTTCTTCCCAAAAAATCTCTCAAGAGTGCTTTAAAATTTAGGCATTAATGTTCCTCAGAACAAACAAGAGACATGCTATGCCTTCTCCTCTAATGTAATAGGGCCCAGGTATAACTTTAAGAAGGGAAAAATCTTATTATTTCTGCTACTCATAGCAGTGAATACTTAATTAAAACTGCATGAAATTACCTTTGTAATGTTCCCAGCTGTGTTTTATTAGTAGGACCTTGAGGATTTGATGAACAAAGCATTTTAATTCATTCCCTAGCTCTTAAAATGGGCTAACAGGTATTGGACATATTTTGGCCCAGTTCTCTACTTTTTATTAGAAATTCCTTGTCTGAAACCAAAACCAGGAGTGGTACCTCCTCCTGACTCCCTTGTATTACATTATCCTTGTGATGGTGATGATGATTTCCTTGAGTTTCACTGAGTGAGATGCAAATGAGACTATATCCAAGATCACTCTGTCCTAGTGTCTTAATCCGTGCCTTTTATGCAGCCCCAAGAGTGAATATCATGTCTCTTGAGAAAGAAGGGCATTCTCTGCATGATTAAGCAATTGATGGATGGCCAGAGCATGCTGGAAGACTAGACTGTGACTCTCAGATGTACAGCAAAACTGATACATTGAGATTATGCATGCATCCTTGCTCACAGAGCATGTAACAAGCTAGCATAAACTGCATATTTTTTTTTGCTATTTCACAGATTTGAAATTTGGGGATTAATCTCAACTGCAAACAAAAATGCAAACTGCAAAATTTTTGAAGTTCACTAACCTTTCCTTATAGAGGGAATTTTTCAATACAGTGTTTTTACTTGAAATTGTTGTTCCATATTAATATTTTACATTATGTCTTAACCACAACCTTTGCTTTTCATTAGTATGCTCTGAGGAATAGTTATGTCATGCTTACTTTGAATCTGCATAATCCATATATGTGGATCATAAGAAGCCTCTACACCTTGGAATATTCAGCTGACGAAGCAGAACTTTTCTGGCCTTGCTCACTTCAGTGCCTGGGGGTGGGTAATCATTTAGCTATCTTTTTTGATCATTGAATTTCTGAAATGTCTCTTACCATCTATCTGCAAATGTCTGGCACCCTATCAACAGGCATGTAATTTTTTATTTTACTTCTTAAGATCAAAGTAGAAATAAACAGTATGGTAACCAGATTTTAAAGTCCCTTCTATTCTTGTAGTAACTGCAATCTTATTTTGGTTGCTTACATGCTGATTGTTTGGAAAAGGTGGAGAAATATACTATTGCTTTCTTTATTGTGGGAATCAAGAGTGCAGAGAATATTCCTCTGTCTGTTTTAAAGAATTTAACCCCTATGAACAATGATGTTTTTGACGTTTATCCATGGAGAAAACTGCCTACACTCTGGGAAGAATTAAAATCTACACCAATGTGAACTAGATAGTAGAATATTATGTAAGAATGTCACAGGGTGAAGAATTTTGAGGTTTTGGGTTTGTTTATGTAGTAAATAGATAAATAGTGAGGTTTCCAAGATGGTGGATGTTTACATCATTTTAGGCTTTGTGCTCCTTCTTCAAGACCTCCATTTTCTGCAGTAGAAGTAGCTTAGTATGATTGGATAGAATTTTCCACAGTCCCTGTCTGCGTTACAAGGTGATTTACTGGACATTGGTGGAAAAGTAAAAATATCTGTCGTTTCAAACTTCCATTGGGTAAAATGCCTTTAAAAGGGCTGCGAAATCTTGATATGAGGTCACTCACAACATCTCTCTACTCTTGCTACGTTCCTTGTAACCTTGTAGCTGATAAGAACTTAAGAAACAACTTTTAGAAGAAGAAGAGACAGAATGCTGGTCTGTCCTGTCTGTCAGCTGAACCTCTAGAGAGGATTCTAGAATTCTCTCCCATCAGGAGAGGCTGATTTATGGCACAGAACATGTCACTTTATGTTCTTTAACGGCTTAGAAGTTTTATTTTAACATTACTGGCTTGCAAAGGAATTTATACCAAGCCCATTAAAACATTTATGGCAACTTTACTTTCACCTTTTCCTTTCTCTTTTTTCTCGCAAGAGATTTAATTGTACTAAATAGCAGTGTACTGCTCATTAATTTGCAGGTTGGCCTGTGAGTTTTGGAAGTTCTAATATTTGATTTGGTTAGCATAAACTCAAGCTGTATGAATCACAGAGCTGCATAATTTATATTGGCTTCCTTTGTTTCTAAAAGTATGTGGGAATTACTGCATTTTGAGTGTTTTTCATTTACTAACCCTGTCTAAAGCCATTCAGTTCACTTCTGTGCCAGAGCTCAAGTAGCCATGTGTGTTCTTGGAATATATTTTATATGTAGATGCATGCTTCTGTACTCACCCATACATCCTAAAATACATGCAAGATAGAGATTTCTTGGGCTAAAACGAGACATTGAAAATACTCCCTTGGAGATTGAGCATGTACCATATATTTCATATAATGCTGGGCTACTGAATTTACTTTAGAGGCTCTTTTTGTATTCCTTCCTTGGATATTTTAAGAACAATCTGCCTTCTGCGAGCTGCATTCCTCTCCTAGTAGTAGATTTCGGTTCAGGAGTGCACTGGGAAAGCACAGTGCTAATGCAAGAATGTAGGGGACTTGTGGATACCAATTAAATCACCATATAATCCAATGTAAATTTTGGTTCATGAAATAAAAAAAATGAAAACCAGCCACCAAGTGTTTAGTTACTATGATGTAGATGTTCAAATTAATTCTTGACTCAGTGAAGAGAACAGCCATTCACTGCTTCATAACTATTTTACATTGTTCCTTTGAGTTTCATAGGCCTTTTTCTGAAGTTTTATGAATGTCAGAAATCAGAGGAAAAGTTAACCTGTTCTTTCCTTTTATGTCCTGTTACTCAGTACTCTTTTGTTGTTTGATGGACATCCATTTGCATACATTTGAAAGTGTCCCTGTGTATATTGATGCCATTTCAGAAGTGCTGACCAAAGTCTCGCATTTTAGGTTTTCCTCTCCTTTCACTCTATGAGTTATTTGCTCATGCAAATGTGCAATAAGTGAGGAAATTAATCAAATTCTTTTAGCTTAGGTATGCCCTATGACAGATACAAGGCTACATTAAGTGGTTCACTGTCAGACACCCTGAGAACTTTCAAATCTGTTGCATATTTGATATGTGATCTTCTCTTGAAAAAAATGATTAGGAAATAGACAAAAATAGTGACAGTTTTATGATGTGTTAAAACCAGTTTTTCCACTTTGATTTCAATAAATTTGTAGACCATCATACATGACTGGTAGGATTGTGACATTGGAGACAATATGAAATACAATTTATTTGGCTTCTTAGTAAAATGTAATCCACATGGTTTCAGAACAAAAATCTATTCTTGTATTGATAAGACTTCACAGCTTTATTATATCAGTATTGATGCAACACTGTAGCAGTGCTCTGTAGCATTTTCTAACTACTGACATGCAGCCTGATTAGATTTGTGGATTGTCTGAAGCTTGGTAGATACAGATCAGTACTATATCAGAAAGGCAATTATATATTTGTCTGAACTAATGTGTGAGAGCAAATAAATATGTTCTATGCTCTTTACCAGCTGTCAAAGTAAATATCAGAGCAAAAGAAGTGTGGTTTTCCAAGTTGTTATATACTTGCATGTTCCATGTTGCTCTGTAAAGGAAAAATCTAATTTTTTGCACCTCCTAATGAATGTTAAGTTTGATTAAACCTACTAGCAAGATATGCTAAAATATCCTTAAAATGGCATGTAACTTTTTTCTGGACTGATGCAGAAAGGACTATTACTTCATATGTCTAATATTCATTGACTTTGGTGGAGATCTGTCAGAAATTTGGAGCATAATGACTTTTTAAAGCTTTGCCTTTATCAGACATGAAAGTGAATGTAAGTGACCATGAAAATTCATCTTTATCATGAATTAAACTAGAGGAAAGATAAAGAAACATTTTTGCAGTTGACAGCATGTACATTTTAGTTTCTACTAGTCCGAGTGCTCATCATCCCTTGAAGTCTGTACGTTACTCTGAATAACATAGGGAAAAAAGTGAGACAAAGAGTGAAAGAAGGCATAAAGAAAAGAAGAAGAGGAAAGTTGTAAAAAAGACTGCACTATACATAATATTTAAAGCTCCATTTCCCACCCCCCCACCCCCCCCAAATTAATGTGTTTTTAGGGGCCTACTTCTTTCTCTGTCTTATGTATACTTAGTGCAGTGAGAGGTGTTCTGTGCTTACACTAGTTGAATCCTCAGGCTTGTTCAGCAACTGTACACATCTATAATTTAGGCTAAGGACTGGTTTGGCCTCTGTGATTTCATGAGGAAGAACAAAAAGTTGTGTGAAACCATAAAACTACCTGTTGTATCTGAAGCACACTTGCATTTTGGTCCCAGCTGGGTTTCTGAGGGGGAGAGAAACATTTCCTTTATTTTCTTCTATTCCACAGAGTCCTGTTTCACATCCTTCCTTTGTTGCTGTGCCTTCCCCCTACATGTCAGTTAAACCTGTGTCCCATTACATCCCTTTGTCAAAAAAAGGCAACCAAGAATCAACAGTGAGGGAAGGGGAAATATGAAACTTTCTCTGAATCTTTGCACCATTTCCTCTGCCTGACTGACATGCTGCTCCCTATATGTAGCCTTTGACCTACAGACTTGAAAGAGTTTTCTATCCCTTGAAATATATGAAAGAGTTCCATAAGGGTTTTGTTTTGCTTTGTTTTTCATCCATGTTGATGGCTATTTTGATAGACTCTTCTCTGTGAACTTTGTTGGGCAAATTTCATTTTCTAACAGGTTGTCACAAATGTTTTATGTCAACATCCAACAAAGTGGTTCTTCATAAAACAGCACAAATGAATGCATATGCTTGATGTTCCTTCTGTATGAGTCATCTGTAAAAGCCTGGGCAATAATTATAATAGGAATGGATGGATAGTGGTAGACATAAAATGTGAAGAACAGTTTTAGGATGAAGACTGTTTGTTGAACTGCCAGGCAAACTAAAATAAAAATAACCCTGCCCATCTAACTGGGAAATGAAAGAAGAAACAAGATTCTCTTTCAAAGACGTATGGTGGTAGCAAATTTATTGTTAATTAAAAATTTCAGCCTCAATGGCAAAGGATCTGCTTTCATGGGACTGGAACAGACATGTGTTATTGTTTCTGCCTGTTAAGAAGATGGCTTTGTTAAGTTTAGATTCACACAATTCACAATGGGAACTCATCGTGTCTAGAAATCATAAGACAAGTGAACCAGATATTAATTTCCAAATTGATTAATATATCTTAATTATTAGGCCCAATGTATGGTGTTTGATGAGATCATAACTCCCTGCATGTCTAAGTCATGTGTGGACTTGATGGGATTTACAAGCTTTGGCAGTCTGATGAATAACATAGCACAGTATACTGAGTGTGGGGCAAGACTGGAGTGATTCTAAGCCTTGATATGATTTAGGATTCACATCTTGAAACTCATTTAGTGTGAGGTTAAATTGGGAGGTTGTCACACAGATGGGCATATATTTATATATGATCACATTGATTGACAAAGCCTCTTTTGTTTGCTGATTGCCACTAGACAGTTTATATATGGAGATTATATTTTGTTGGAAGGGATATCAAAAAATCACCTAGCTCAACCTCTTGCTCAAGTCAGGGCTGAGTCAAATTCAGTATCTTCTAGGACTAAAATTTCACAGCTTCTTTCAGCTTCTGCTTCAGTGTTTGATCTGCCTCATTGTTACTACTGTTAATTAGCCTTACTTCTAACAGATAATCAGAATTTCATTTTTTTGCAGCTGTGACTGTGCTTACCGTCCTTTTAATGTGCATCTCCAAGGGGTGCCTCACTCTTTTCCTCTCTATATCCTCCCATTGGGTACTTCAAGTTGCCCTTTAAACTACTCCTCTCCAAGCTAAAAACCCCACTTCCTTCAGTTCTTCTTCCTACAGTGGGGAGTCCTGCTCCTTAAACACCTTCATAGAGTTTGCTTGGGCTTGCTCCAGCAAGTCAACAAACTTCTCAGGCTGGAGAGTGCAGAACACTGCAGAGCACTTCAGATATGGCTTCATCCCGGACAAATAGAAGGGCAACACGGTTACAGTTTTGCTAAGGCAACACTGTATGACCCAAACTGGTATTGTCTGGAGAATAATTTGCACAACAAATACATATCCCATATGTGCCCTCTGTGTGACAAAGGAGCTAAAATAAAAATACAGATTGATGTTTGTATAAAATTTCCTATTGTGTAGTGGAGAAAGTAGCTGAAGCAGCTCCCACTTAGGCCATCACTCTTTAGGTAGCAGGGGTAGAGTCAAAGTACCTCCATTAAAAGTTTTTTGACATCCACACTCTTTATACCAGGGCTGCTGCCATGATGTTACTCTAAACTTTTTTTCTGGCTAGGTAATCAAACTTCCTTTCTTTGTCACAGCAGAATAAATTATATTTCTTTCCTCAACACCTTTTTGTAATCACTACTGGCCAATGTACAATTGCAATGTTTTGTGTAGAATGTGGCTGTCCATGTTGGGGGAAATGAGAGGAAACAGGAATAAAATGCTTGAAGTTTTAGTGGCTGAAGTAGAAAGATAAGAAGGCAGTTCAGTCATATCAGGGCTTTTACTTCAATACTTCTGCATCCCACATTCCTCTCCTAAAGTGCAAAACAAACCCCAAAAAACCTAACTCTATAAAGAACTATAAAGTTCCAAGTGCGGCATTCCATGGCTGTTTTCGCAATGAGATTCAGATTATGTTAGGAAGTTTCCAATCTACTTTCAGTTTGTTTGATTTGCCTTGTCATTTATTTTCATTTCTTTCCTTAGCTTACTGCTTTAGATGGTTTTCACCATAGTGACTACAAGCTTTTTGCAAATTTCTTCAAACTTTTCACTAAACCTGATGTTGTCCTGTTTCAGTGCAACCCTGCCTGATGCACATTGGACAAAAAATATCTGTTCATTAAAATCTTGCTTAAGAAACACAAAATCTTGAGTTATTTTGTTTTGAAAGATACATGCATCTTTACACCGGAAAAGTATAAGGAAAGAAATCCCTCACCTGATTTGAAATGAATTAGAGTTGTCAGGATTCTATGTATTGTGTTAACCTAGGGTACACAGTGCTAAAATGTAGTGCCTTCAAACTTATAATAAATTCAAGCTGTAGCAGAGGCTGAAGTCATCAAATTAGAGCAAAAAAATATATTGCCAACTCTTAAATTTTGTATTGTAAAAAGAATTTAATTCTTCAGGAAGCTGACAGTAAAAATAGACAAACCCAGTATTTTAGTATGTGTTGCCAAACACTGTGAGAAAGCCTCCAAGTGTCTTGCTTTAAGCTGTGAATAATTGTTGCTTGATTTTGAGGAATGAGAAATGGTGAATTTTTTGAGACCCTTAGGATGTGGAAGCTGTACACTGCTCTTATTTTGAATGACAGTATGGCCAAACTCTTCATCCAGAAACATGTTTGTGTAATTTTTATTTTTTCAGTTGTCTTTCATGTATGATATAAAGTTGTTGTTAATTTAAAAACTGTCACTCACAGAATGTGGGAAAAGAAGGCCAACTGAGACAAGCACTCAACAACAGCTGAAATTGGTATCCTGAGACAGGTGATAATTTGGTACAGCTAATTATAATTTTTCCCATATGAAATAATGTCAGAAATATAATAAATTGTTTTTGCTTTGATAAGGTATATTTTAAAACCTGCAGTCAATGGTGACTTTGTCATATAACCCTGTTGCTTGTTTAAAAAAAAAAAGAACCAAACAAAAAATGCTAAAGACAGTGACTCTGTGCATTTTCTCAGTAATGATTCATTCTTGACCTAGCCCTGACCTTGTCACTAATATTTAGAATTAGTCTCTTGTATTAATGGTAAATATCTGAGTTTGCCAATCTGTCCAAATTCGAACAGCTTGTTCTTGTTTGCAGGGAAGAGAAGGTATAAATGGGTTCTAATGGTATCTGATTTTCTATGGGTTTGCTTTTAATCTGCTTCTGTGTGTTGTTGCTGATCACCCCCCTCCTGTACAACCTCAGGATATCTAATTTCATGTAAGTATGTTTTCTGGACAACCAGGCTTCAGGGTGAGACAATTCCTCAGTCCTTGCCACATTATTACTGTGGATACTGGAACATGAATCCTTGACTCTTCTCTAGCAAGGTGCACAGTTCCATATGACTTCAGGACCATCATTATCTTTCCACTTTTTACTGACCGGATGGGTTTAAATGAGTTTGCACTCTACAGTTAGTGGGTGGCAGAGAGACAGATATCATGCATACAACTACTTAAGGAAATAATGCTAAAAAAGTAGTAACTTTATGACTGAGTAATACAAACTTCAATTCTTGATCTCTTCTTTCTTCTCTGGTATGTACAGAATCCTTAGAAATCTGCTCCAAACATCCCAGACCACCTGTTCAACTCTTCTGACTTAAATTTGCACATCTTTTAGCTAGGAATATTCACCTGTGCAAAATTAGGAGGTTATTTTAATTTTTATAGGATCAAGTCTCAAAACTTCATATAATTAATGAAATCCTTAAGTCCTCTGAGTGTGTTCTACTTTCTGAAATTCATGCTATTATATCCTTATAAACCGTAGGCCAATTTACTTGTTTTTCTCCATTTAAATATCTACTTGCTTGGCTATAAATCAGTGTGGATGAATGATTAATTTAGATTTCTGTGTCTTTGAGATGTGCTATTTCAGGGCTTTATATTACTTGAAAGCAGTATAACTGAATAACAAATATTCATATAATTCTAGAAGAGAGAACAGTTCTGTTACTTATCACTGTGAAGGGAAAAAAACCCAAACCCAATTTTGAGTTTCTGACTTAACATCCCTAAGTATCTGGGGTTATGTTATAATATGTGTGCTCACTTCTATACAAAAATTATTTTAATTGATTTTTGTCACAATTATGATAAACTTTATGCGGTCCTTTTACTTTACTGTTGTTTTGGAATTTGTGTTTGGTAACATTTGAAAAATAAAAAGCATTATAAAGAGAGTGTTACAGGTGTTGCATAATAAGGTAATTCACGAATTCCATCAAAACCATTATTTTCTTCTCAAAAGTAATCTTCTTATCACACATCTTTTGACACCCTTTATGCTTGCTATTGCATAGTTTCAAATTTTCTATAGTTTGCAGGATAGTGTCAATTTCTGTATCTTTTCCCCCTCTTGACATTTACTAACATGCGATTTTATGCTGTCTTGGAAACTGACCTATTTTTATACATAGCTTTTTTGATACTCAAGAAACCACACACATTTAGCTATCTCACAGGCTTAATACTGAATTCATTATTTTCATTTTGTGTTATAAAATGCTTCTTTCCTTATTCATTTTTTGTCTCCTAGGAATAAAAACAGGTATGCTTTAGGTGGTAGATGTGGAAACTAGAAAGTCTTCATGACACTAGTAACATAGTACATTTTTACAAGAATAAGATGGGACCCTGGAGCCTGGTATTTTTAACCCAGTTTCTAAAGCCTTTCTAGTCTCTTGCTTCTTTCAGAATTATCAATGTTTTCATGAGATAGCTATCATAGCTATAGCCTTATATAGCTAGAAAGATCTTTGCCTTACCCTGTGCTACTTTTTGAAATATATCTCCCTGTTACAAAAGTGCCAGTTTTTCTGGCTTTTCAGCAACCATACAGACCATACAGACAATATAAACTGTGAAAAGGTTAGGTTTTATGGTATTTGCTGTGTAACAGCAAAAACTGTATTTTTTAAAATTTGATTTGTGTCTTCCAAGTGCAAAAGGAAATTAGAAATCCATTGTCTCTGGGGAATGTTAAAGAACGGCTTCCAAATAACTCAGTGATGTTAATTTACTATGTTGACATTTGAAAATTTTATTCTAGCTTTTCTGTCATGCCTCCATTTTGAGGATGGTGATGATCCTTCCCATGGAAGTTGAATAGCCAAGTTAGTTTTCTATTTTGTATGTAGATTCCGTTGCTGGCAGCTAACAATAGTTATGTTGCTAGTCAACACTTAATCTTAAAAGTAAATGACCTGAATAAGCACTGAAGGAATTAAATTATTTTCCTGATGCTTCTATTTCTTCTTCCTCACTGTTCAGCCTTTAAAAAGTTAATGGATGCCTTGTATCTCCTACATACCTAAAGTACACTTCACCTAAAAGTCTGAGCTGTTCCTTTTCAGATACAAACAGATTTTCTTCTTGCCAGGCATCTAAACTGAGTTTTAGGCTTTCAAAATTCTCTCAAGTCCTTTCCTGTCTCAAAGTAAAAGCACCTTCTTATAATGTATCAAATAAAAATCCAGAACAGTAGTGTGAGACTTACAATTTATAGGCCTTATCCTATTTTTAGTAAAAAAATGAGTGACAGCAGAAAGATATTGCACAATTGTAGAGGATCTCTGAGGCAGGCTGAGGAAAGGAAAACCAAAGTTTTGCTTTGTCTGAAGTGTGCCTGTTGTGTTTTGCTTGGTGACTGGTGGTAATGGCAATTCAGCTGTGAATTTCTACTCATCCTTCTGCCATGTGTCCCCTTACTGCAAATGTGCACGTGCAACTACACAGCAAACCATAAACGTCACCATCACTTACTTTGCAATTCTGTTTCAACGACTTCCCTGCTTTCTAGTTTCATCTTTTCTTGGAGAGCAAGTGTGACAACATTTACGTACAAATTGTTCACAAACCGAGCGACCAGGTTTCATTTGATATTTTCGCATCCCATCCTGGAACCACAGCCCTGTAAGAAGTGAATGTTTCTTGTAGTTCCTTCTCCCTCATTCTTCTTTCTGCTACTGACAAATCTCCTTTATGCTTCCTCTCTGCCACCTGGACAGATTTCAGGCTTTTGGGGTCTTGTTTTGCCTTGTCACTTTGAGTTCATACAGGTGGCTCCCACAAAATCGTCATGCAAAGCGTGACTTATGCAGCAGGTACGGGTACTGCACTGTCTTAATATCAGGTCCAGGTATGAAACCTGTGTATTGTTAACTTGTTACTTTTAAAAACACAGATTATCACATCTTTTTGAATAAAATTATTCAGGAAATGCAACATGGAAAAAGGACAAAGAACTGCTTTGGCTGGATTTCGGTTCTGTAAAGACACAGGTAAAAATCTTGCTTATCCAAATTCACTAGTTTGTACCAAGTTGCAGGGCCAAATTTTGGTAAATCAATCTTTTGTGTATAAAGACCATTTTTTGTTTAAGTGCATTACATTTTGATTTCCCTTTTTAAGGAGCAACTGTCAATAGTGTAATTTTAAATACCTCTTTTTTTCTAGTTTGGCATACTTTAATGGCTATGCTGCAGAACTTTTTTACTTTAATAGTTTTTACTGACTACATGCTGTGGTTATATAGTGAACATTAGAAATTATCTGCACAGAGAATTAGAGGGTGTAAGTGTGATTGTCTGAGTCATGTAAATGCCAAAAGCTTTTTGTGACATTTTTCAGACTTTAAAAATGGAAATATGTTATTTGCACATTGACTCCTGATGGAATATGACACACTGCAGGCATGCAGTGAGTTTAAGTTTGGACTTTAGGCCATTAGGGGCTCTGTATATGTATATGCTTCTGGAAATAAATGAAACAAACTGCTTTCTGCACGGACATCCCTTGTTGATGAGCCGAAGAAACTCCATCAGGTCAATGAAAGCAAATAGGATTTATGGACTTGCTGGAGCCTGTTATCCAGACTCAAATGTTGTGGAATGTTTTTCTGGCTTGATGTAACTTTTGTCTTTTCTCCCAAATGAGTTCCAACTTCCTTGTTTTTGCCTACAAAATATTAATATTATCCAGAACAATCTGGGTTTAAAAGCAGAAATTTGAGCTGAATTACATTTCAAGTTTATAAAAAAGGAGCATTCTCCTTTTAAATCTAGGATCTGTAAGCACTTCATATCCTCCAACACAAATAGTTTCTTTGGGACTTAAACTAGTCCCAAAGGTTTCTTTTTATTTATTGTGTTACCTACCAGGCTGGAGAGCAAGCATGTAAGAGATTTTTCCAGCTCTCTACTTCTCTACCTAATCCAGGGCTTTCTGAAAGTCCGAGTGGGAACCACAGAGGATGACACTTAAACAAGAACCTGTCCCTGGCAATTTGCAGACAGGAGAACCCTGGTGGGACTCAGATTTACATCAGACCCACCCCACTGAAATTTTACACTACTATATCCTTACAGGACCCCAGTTTGCTCGTGTCTGGACATACCACTTATGGGGTTGGCCTAAATTTCTTTTGCCATTTGCCTTTACAGCTTGTCCTTTTCAGAATTGGTATGTGATAAAGGCATGAGAGTAAGTGATATATTTATAGTTCTTTAGCCATATTAATTTTCTGGTACCTGGAAAGGAAGAGCACTGCCTGTTCAAATGCACCACCCGAGCTGATGGGTGTGGATGACTGAAGAGTTATATAAATATATATGATGAGCCCGGTCCACATTAACAACTAATATTACATGTTCTCAACACACCTCAGGATTAGGATGTGGAAATGACTGTTGCCTAGCAAACACCAGTGCAATTTGGAAACAAGCATCCTTTGAGGAATCCATGCGTATTAATAAATTTTTTTTCTCTGAGGGTTTTTTTCTTTTTTTAAATGTGGTAAAAAAGAGCTAGACTGCTGTAATCCGTCAATAAATAGTATTTAATTTTCAGTTGGTGTGATGGATGGATTTGGCTGGATGCCAGGTGTCCACTAAGCCACTCTATGACTTTCAGTCTTCAGCTGGGGAGGGGAGAGAAACTGTTATGGAAGCCTCATTAGTTGTGATAAGGACAGGGAGACTCATCCTTTACCATCAAAACAGACTCAAGTCAGAAATAAATTTATTAATTATCACATCACAGTAGAAAAATAAGAAATAGAGCCAAACTTTGAAACACCTTTGCCCAACCCCTCACTTCTTTCCAGGCTCAAATTCACCCCTGATTCCTTTACCTCCCCTTTGCCAGCAGCCTAGGTAGGTGGGGAAAGGGGGCTGTGGTATGTGCATCACAAGTTGCCTCTGCCACTTCCTCCTCCTCACACTTCCCCCTTGCTCTCCTATGGGAGACAGTCCTCCACAAACTTCTCCAGCATGAGTCCTTTCCTTGGGCTACAGGTCTTCAAAAACTACATTTTTGTCCCTATCCACTGTGCGCAATCCTTTGGGAACCGGCTGCTCCAGCATGGATCCCCCACAGGATCACAAGTCCTACAAGCAAACCTTTTCTCTACAGGTCCCTAGGTCCCTGCCAGTAGCCTACTGCAATATGGGCTTCAGAGAATATTTTGTATGAGAATATTTTGTATTCTTGGCAGGTGATCTGAGGTCATTCCTTTGTCGGGTCTCAATATCATTTTAGTCGCTCACTCGGATTCCATTATTGTGTTTCACTGTAATTCTGATTATCGCTCATCCCAGTAACTGGTAGTTTTCTATTATTAACTAATCATCTGTCGGCCTTGTGGGAGCCCCAGAGCTTCCAGGCCTTTTTAGTGAGGTTGAATTAGATTACCTGTCCTTATTAAAACTTAGATTTAACCCAAGCAGGAAGGGGAAATTGTCCTCCTAGTGCTCATATACATAAAAATATATCACTAGACATGTTTAGGTTGCCTGAGTTGCACAGCAAACTGCACCAGTCTGACTTGGTACAAATAAAGCATGCTGGTGTTAGGGATCAGCTGAGCACCATGGGAAGAATTTCTGTTGCACATATTCTTTAAAAAAACCGAGAAAATTATTTTTGAAAGTTGAATGTGAATAGCAACATGTTATTTGGTCATGTTAAGCTGGCTGCAGGTAATTATTTGTTAATAAAAAGTGCTATACAGGGTCCGATCCAAATCCTAGTAAAATCGATTGAAAGACATCTAACTCTGGTGTGTAACAGATACAGCAAGAGATATTGTAATCAGCACTTTCCAGCAATATGCCTGAGATGTCATTGTGTACTAATAACACGGGATGTCACAAGACTACCATTTTAGACTCCTTAATGGAGCCCTGATTTAAAATTGTAATCTGTTCTGAAATTGTCATCTGTGCCACACTATGTAATTTAAAGAATGCATTTTATAACTTTGGATTACTTTGTATTGTAGAGCAAGTATATCTATTAAAGAAAATATAAGTGCAAAATATGCTTTTTCGTTAAATTATTTTCAAGGATTAACTGTACGGTCAAGGAATGACAGAAATCTGTCTGAAAAAATGGTATAAAAGAACATAGATAAGAGTGGAACAAAAATTCAGCTAGCATTAGTTGTAAGGATGCTTGACTTGATTTTCTCTGAATGGAGCAAATTTTATGGACAATAGGAGGTTTTATGCTCTGTTCTTTACTTTTCTATGCTTCTTCTCAATTTTGTAGCCTGCATCTTAGTCCTTTGTCAGCTGTTCTGTGGCCGTCTCAAAGAAGAAAGCACGCAGGAAAGTATTCTTGTAGGTCATTTTCATCTATGTGGAGAATAGGAGAATACAATATTAAAATATCAAAGCCACGAATGAATTTTACCAAAGCTATCAGATTACAACAGTCATGGTCCTCATGTGTTTTACCTAGCAGTGTCAATCAAAGTGAAGGGCCTAAGTGCTTGCAATGGACAGGGAGTGAAGGCTACTCAAGTGATATGGCAGAAGTAGAGCCTTGCTCTAGGTTTCAGTAAATTCTGATTTCACTCTGATACATTGCTTTTCAGAGAAGTAACAGCCTGCAATTCTCATTAAAATAGGCAAAAGCTTGTTATTATGCCTGATCACCGCCTTTGTGTTTCCTTGTAATGCTGGCATCATTATAGCTGTAAAGTGTGTCAATTTACTTACAATGGAGATCTACAGCTCAGGCACACAACCGAGTTGTAGAGGATTAATACGTTTCTGTGCATCAGCGGTGCCATGGTAACTGCTATTAGCTGCCTGTGCAGATGTTTTGAGCTCACTCCAGTTGCAAGGCAGTACGATTTATCCACAGCTCTGGAAGAACTTTCTACTAAGCGATTACTTTTTTTTGATTGCCAAGAGTCTGTGAAGCATTGCAGGGCTAAAGGATTCCCATATAAAGATGTGAAGGTGCAATTGGGCAGCAGTGGGTGTGAGAAGAAGGGCAGCACTGCCGTGAAAACCCTGGAGGAGAGGGTTGCCCATGATGAGGATGAAGCTTGCAGAGCCATCCTCATCTGGGTGGTCCCACTGAAATGCATGGAGGGAGCGGCACCCACCCTGAATGATGGGGATACCCTGTCCCCCTGCTCTACAGCTCCCTGAATGAGGCCATTGCAGTGCAAAACACCCAAGTGAAGTTGTTGAAGTTGGACGAATATTTGGCAAATGAAGATGCTGTGGTCATACAAAAACAACTACATTCCAACACCCATGTCTTACTCAGTAGAGCTGTGCTGAGAAGACTTAATGGTAGGAGCTCAAGGAACAGATTTGTAGATTTCAAGCATTACAATGTCCAAATCAGTACTTGTAAGACTATCTGAAAAATTATTTTATTACTGCTAAAATAATAAAGTTTTTTGGGAATGTTTTATTTGGCCACTGTCTTCCAGGTTTGGATATACCCCACTAACATTTTCCAGGCAATTTGTGGTACAATGTTTTAAAAATAGAAGTTGATATTTTCCCTCATACGTCTTCAGGAGTTGGGTTTTTTTAAACAAAAGAGAAAAATAAATCCCAAAGAATAGAAGACCAGTAACTCTGAAAGCAACATTTAAAGATTAAGGTAACTGCAAATTTCATTGAAGTTACCCTTCCCTTCCCTTCCCTTCCCTTCCCTTCCCTTCCCTTCCCTTCCCTTCCCTTCCCTTCCCTTCCCTTCCCTTCCCTTCCCTTCCCTTCCCTTCCTTCCCTTCCCTTCCCTTCCCGGGAAGCTTGATCATAGCACTCTTCCAACACATTAGAAAAGATTCAGATTAATGTCATCTGGAAATGTGGAATCATCTTTAATTATAAAATAGCATATCAAGATTTCTATTAAGTTCTTTGTTATATGAAATGATAATATTGATATTGTTTCGCTGAGATGAGCTTTCATGCTACTTGAAATTACTGCCACGGTTTTTCTATTTCAGAAATCTCAAATCTAATCTACACATTTGGTAATCTGTCATATTTTATGGTTAAATCAGCCACCTAATTGGAGTGACATTTTATGTTCTAAAGCATCCTCTCTGAGCTATTTCTGCATCTTATTGATTCTTTCTGCTTAATGGCATCAAGAAACAGCTCTTTAGCTACCCACAAAGCTGGAAGTCTCATCAAAGCTCTCATCCCTGCTAAATGCTCCTCTCTAGACTCAAGAAACACGACGCTCTCCTGCTTTTATCCACTCTGAATGCTTACAAAATGACCATTTTTGTGTCATCACTTCAGTCTGTCATTTTGACCATAATACTCTCTGTATATGCACACTTCCTTGCATACCATCTGGCTCCTCGTTATCTGCTCTGCACAACCTAAGCTGTCTGCTTTAACATTCAAAGGCTTCCCTGACCCAGCCTTACTACACATCAGTTCGTTGTCAAAATATTGACTCTAAATTCCAGCCTGGCTGGGATGCCAGCTTTCATTTTCTACATTTACTTGTCCCAGTATCTCTCATGATTAGAAAATGCTGCCTGTAAGCATTCAATTTGCCTCTGTCTCCTCTTTTAATGCTTTTCTTTAAAACAAACTGTTCAATGACTTGCTTCTTGCCAGTAAAAATTGGCTGGAGCACAGAAAACACATTTTTTTTCAGGCTGAATATAATTTCAGTGTTTCTTTGCACACCCTCACCTACCTTTAATGCATTATCTATTGCTCCATTCTCTCTGGTTCTGTGGTCTTAAGGCCTTTTATTTTGGGAGGAGTGGGAAGATAGAGGACATTTCTAAACATATCATGTGCTTCAGCCTGAAAAACTTTGAAATGAATATACTTGCAGAACAACGTAACATTAAATTCCTGTGAGCCTTAATTATTCCTTGTGCAGTATTCACAGTATTTGGTAACAGAGGAAGCAAAGCATTAGAGGAAACCTTTCCCTTCTCTTCCGTACTAGCAGCAGTACCGAGCATCTGTTTTGTTGGACCAGTCCTGAAATCCCACAGCTTTGGACTTGTGCCTCTCCAAGCATTCCTGGTAAGAGCTGACTCCCTGAAACAGATGTGCTGTGACAGGGCTGTGCTCCAGGACAGGGGCAGTGGCTGGGGCAGGGGCAGGGGCAGGGACAGGGACAGGCTCCTGCTCTGTCCAAGACTCTCTGGAAGGTGGCACCAGAGCTGCTCAGCCCTCAAGCCTCCTGCTGTGAGACCATCTAGCTGAATCAAAGGATTAATGTGATTAATTTTAATTTAATCCTTGTTTCCTTTGGGCTGCCATGTAAAGAAACACAGATTCCTATTCTCAAACCAACATCTTCTCACTGTGAATTGGATGTAAATCCATTTATTTTTGCTTTGAAAGTTTATCTAAATGCCAACAGCCAAAGAGTGCTACAGGTTACTAAACAACTCCCAGAGTCCTGCTGTTCTGAGTAACTTTGTTGCTCTTTCTGATAGCAACACTAATAAAACAAATTATTTGTACATACATTGTTTATTCCAACCAGCATTCATTTTTTTACAGGAGTTTAACAAAACAAACAAGGTACTGGCTGGATTAAAAGAATGGATGAATAATTTTTTGACCACTAGTAATAGATATAGCTGTGTAACAACCAGCTTTCACATTTCTGGGGCAAACCTGATGACCTCCTTTGAAGTGCTCTGCCTTCCCCTCAGCCAGAATAAGATCATTTCTGGAGGAGGGATGCAAGGCTTGAAAGAACAATTAGCTAATCTGGCATATATTTCAAACCCTTTAGGCAATCTAAGATAGGACTGAAGTCAGTTTGAGGAAGTGATGGGTAGGATGAATTCAGACTTAAAGTAAGTGAAAATAAGACAGGCAATAAAAATATAATTTTATTTTTTAAATCCAAATTAAAGCATATGAATAGCATGCATGTCATAATGTGCATGCTGACAGGTATAATATGCATTGAACTCAATTACTGGGTAGGTTATATTCAAAATACAGGTTTACCTAAGGTGTGGCATTGCCTGTCAGAGAAATAAGGAACCAACCCATGCATGAAATTTTAGTTCTGTCTTCTGTGAAACTTTTCAATATTTTATTCAAATTTTTAATACCCTTCCATTACAACTGAAGAAGTAAGATTTTTTTTTAATCTCTGAAAGCTAAAAATAGTTTCAGATTTAAAAGAACCTGAGTTTGCCAGTGAAGTACATAGCTGAGATTTGGAATGGCCCATTCAGAGTAGGGGTCTAGTCCATATGTCTTGTACACAGAAGTGTTACGGGGGCTAAATAAAAGGTCACAGAGATCCAAAGGTATGGCTCAAAGAAACTGCCAACTCAAAACCATGCACAGTGGGCAAAAACCACATCACAGTTTGATGAAACAGGAATGCATGGCAGGCAGGTAGCTCACGAGTGTCATTATAACCAAGACATGCTTTTCTGATAGTTTTCCTTATGTCACTGACAAATCTTCTAGAGCTTTTACAGATTAAGAATTTTTAACAATTTCAATTTGATCTTCCTGCTAATGAGACTGGCATGAGAAAATCTTTGAAATCTCTGGATAATTCAGCAATGTTTACAGCAGATGGCTTCCTCTTTGAAGATCTGACATATTATTAGTAGGTTAGTATTGAGTTCTGACAAAACTTCAGTAAAGACATTTTGGTTCTAAATCTAAATTAGAATCCTTTGATAGCAAATCTGACCTGATCTTCTTGGATCAATTGCTTCAACTTGGATTATTGTGCTGAGCAAGTGATTGTAATGCAGCATATCAGAATTGATTTGCTCTACAAGAGTTTATCTCACTTTAATTAGATAAAGAGGAATTTGTTACCACTTCAGACTCTTACTGATTTTGATATATAATGGTTTTTGATCTATAATGATGTTTTATGCAAAACTGCATCTGGTGGTTTACTGAAATGAATTACTATTACCTACTTACTGAATTATGACACATGGCACATAGATTCTGATTTCATGAGACTCAAAAAAAATTATGTAAAAAAAATCGTATTTATGCTCAATGTATACATTGTCTAGATACAAATTATTGCTGCACACCTCCTGTGTGTATAATTTTGGGAACTCTGAGGATCAAATTTATGAAATATATAATAGAAGTGTGCAACTTCATTCATGGAACAGTTTGTTTAGAATAAATATTCTACCTAAATTTCTGTGGTTTGGTTTTTCTTTTTTTCAGGATGCATTTTAAAGAAAATAAGAAAATTCAAAAGACACCAAAAAAGTTAGGTTTATGAATGAAACTCTTTCTTCCCCTACAAAAGCCAAGTGAGCAACTTGAAGATGCTTCTAGGCAGCTGTATATTCCTAACAACTGCTTATATGACAGATTGCAGAGTCTGCCTTTGGCAACATATCCTGCTCCAAATTTTCGCAGGGTGAAGTGCTCTTGAAAAGATTTTGACTGATTTCTTCACCTTCTTTTTAATCCTCAAAGGACTGGTACTTCATGGGGATTGACAATTTTTTGTGTTTCTGCTACCCCCCACTTTAGCACTTTTTACGTTTTTAGTTTTTCTTCAGAGTAATTTCTTGCTTACAGATCCACTCAATAGCTAAAATAGATGATGAATGGAGAAACAGGGAAACTATCAAGAGAAAGCCTTCAGATTTCTGTATAAAATTCTCAGAACTAGATTTTATTTGTTAACTGACCAGTCGCGCTCGCTCTGCCGGAGCTCGATAGCCCGATGGGGGCTCAGGAGAGCGGCCGAGGTCCACACCCTGGACTGCAGACCTGGTAGCTGCCCGAGTGTATCTGTGGGCTGGCTGCTCCCAAAGCGTGGGAGGCTTAGTCCGAGAGCACCCACGGTGTGGGTATCGGAGACCCAAGGCGAAGGGAGCCGAAGGAAGGAGAGAGCCAGCTGGAGGGTAACCGGGATTTATTGAAGCAGGACGAAGCACGAGGGAAACTGGGGAGCTCTCTCTCCTCCAGGCTGACAGGCACGGGATTTTAAGGGGGGCAAAAACAGGGTGGAGAAAGGGAAAGCAACCAATGGGGACAGGTCATAAGGGCGTGAACAAGGTTAAAAGGCAAACGGGGTACAACTTCGGGGTGACAGGCACAAACAGCAACCAATCTGTAACTGAACCTCCAAGAACCTTCCAGAACCGGGGGTGGCGCGCTCAGCCAGTCTCCTCCCCTATCGACGCCCCTTCAGATTCTGATTCGTCCAGCCACTTGATGGCCAGTGCTTGATGGACAGGGGCAGGCCAGAGATGGTCAGCAGGTTCAGGCTGGTGCACCACCACAGTTAACAAAGGAAATTAATACAGTTAAAATGAAAAGAAAAGCATCCTTAATGAAAACAATTCCAACAGAAACTGATTTTTCATATGAAGGTTCTCTTGGTAAAGAGCACCTGAAATATACCATCTTTTTTAGTTTAGGTTGGAAATAGACTGAGGTTATCCAGGCTTTTGAACCGGTAAACCAATTCAATGGATCCAATCTTTGTTTTCTGACCCAGCATTTTGGTTTTTTTTTTTCTCATTTTTCTGGCCTGGTTGTTTGAATTTGAAGTTTCTATGACTATGGCATGTTTTCTAGCTGAATATTCTTTATGTTACTGTTAGGAGTTTGCAAAACAGACAATATTCCCACTTTTTCTTCTGGATCAGAGAAGCATGAAACACTTGAATACGTTTTAAGTGCATAGGGATGTGTTTACCAGAATGTTTTAAATTAGACTCCATCACTGTAAACACAAGTTTTGAACACCCACAGATTTCAAAAATGTCCTTCAGAGAGATAGGAAAAACATTTCTAAGATTGCAGCTTGCACCAAGGTTATGCTCGAGTATGTTGTACTCATCTGAAATCTCACTTTCCTGCAGCAGAACTGCTACATTTTCTTTAAAAATAACTCACTGATGCTAATTAATGTCATTCTCTTCTTTTTGAGGAATGTCCTGTGGTCTTGAGCATACAAGCAAAACTCATGAAATGCAGTCTGACATTGTGCAGTAGGTCTAAATGTCCATCTTCTTACCACTGTCCAATTCCTTACCTGTGAAGATGCTTCAGCTGTTGTTGGTTTTGCTGGTAATCTTGTAGCCATAACCTATCTTTGCTGCAATTTCACTGGTTTCCTGGAAGATAAGAGCTGTGGGACTTCTGCTTTCCATAAAGTTGAAAACTGTTTACACACACCTCTAGCCAACTGATTAATGTAATATCTTCTGGCATTAAGATTCATGCTTCAATTTGAACATACAGCTGCTTTTGATATAATAAATTTTTACAAGCAAAATTTTAAAGTAAAATCCAATTAAAAATTTGAAGAGAGGACAATTTTTTTTTTCAAATAATTTCCATAATAATTTTTTTTACATGCTCAAAGAAGTGGTGAAGCTGCAGGTGCTAAGGGAGTAAGAAAGTTTCTTAGATAAATGATTCATATATACATGCTCATTTGCTTGAGAAGGATGACACTGATGCGCTCAGCAGACTACCACAGGACTATGATATTAATTTTAATAAAAGATTTCTGAAATACAAACAGTGTATTTCAAGAAAAAAAAATTATTTTTTTAAAGATTGTGCAAGTTTTTCTTTGTAGTGCTTTAAACTTGTGCAGTGTTGGTGTGATGCTGATACCATACACATTCAGATATTAGAAGGACTTGGAAGGAGTAAGTGCAAAGGATGTATAGAAAAGTGTTAAAATAACCCCATAAGAAGTCATAAAGATTTGGCACAGACTGATCTGTTCATGCATTAAAAATGATGGTTTGCCAGAATGTTGCTTTCTTAAAGGTATAGGAGATCTGCATTTATTGTAAAACAGCTTAATACAGTTTGGCTTCTCATCTAGGAATTAGTCAAATGACACAACAAAGCCTGTACTTCTCATTATGAGTTTTGTACACCAGCAGAAAAACAAGTACTTGCAGTCTAGATTGCTTTATTTTTAAACAAAAAAGTAAGTAAATGGAGAACAATGGAAAGATGGAAAATTCCCACAAAAATGAAATGCCCATTGTCAATCTCAAATGTTCTCCATCTTGTAGTCTCTTGCTGCTGTTATATTTCACTTCTTTGGAGATATAACTGGCAGAGAAGAGGATGAGAGGAGCTGCAATCCTTTCTCCTCTCTACACACAAACTGCATTTTTCGTTTTGTGGTAATGATGAAGAGCTAATACCATATATTGCTCATTGATCATGCTGGGCAATAACACAGGATTTAACTGACCTTTTTGAGGCTGGATTTCATGGTATGGGTTTTCAGGTTTGGGGACATTTCCAGAACATCAGCCAGGCTCAGGTGCTACTGAGAACAAAAACATAAACAATCAATGGCTGTCAGGTCTGCCAACAGAAGAGTTGCTGGACGTATGCTTGGTTTCCAGGTAGTGATAAATAGCGGTTTCTATAGAATTTTGTGAGACCTGCTGATGAAAGAGATGACATTATGAGAAAATTACAAGCTGCAAAAAATACATTCTCTTTTCTTGCCTTTTGTTTCTACACTTTCTGTGAAAAGTTCAGCTGCTGTTATGATTTGGAAATACTATTTTTTATTTTGTTGCATTTGTCTCAGTAACTTCATCTGCAAGGTAAATATCAGCTGTTTAGGAAAGAGAAATTATACATGAACAGTAAAGTTTTTTCTGCTTATAGGCAGCTATATGTGCTTTTTATAGTAGCTACCACTTTCATGTTTACTGTTGGCAGATAGGAAAAAATGCTGATATTTTCCTATGGACACGTTCTGAGTTATGAAACACTTTTACCACCTGTTTTAATATTATGCCCTATAGCTATTTCTTATTGTATTCTCATAATAGTTTCCCATGGAGTTATTGAAGTATTTCTCTTTCTGGATTCTTCTCCTGTTGTCAGACTTACAGGAAAAATAATTTTGTACTCCTGCTCTGCCTGTACTCTTGGGATAATTGTAATCAGCAAATACAGTCTTCTGGTAGTACAAGTCTATTTGTATCCCCCATTTCCTTCTTCTTTGGTGTTGTTTTTTTGATCTTAATCACATTCAGTTCACAAATGTGGTCAGTAAATGCCTGCTGTTACGTTTGTGTTCTTTGCTCTTTGGTGCCATAGGGGAGCGTCATGTCTGAAAATTCAGACAGGCTTCTGAACAAAACAGATATTACAGAAACATCCAACAGCAGCAGCAGTTGTTGTTCAAAGCCATTTGAATGCAGTCGTGCTACCTCTTTAACTGCAATCTTGCAGTCTTTCCACTTCTCAGCTGCCATGCCAGTTGCTATGCAATTGTCTCCAAAATGAAATAATTGTATGTATTTAATCCTGTCTCTTGGAAACCTGGATTTCCTGATCTGAAAGGAAGGATGTTGGAAGCTCCAGATTGCCTCGGGCCTCCCTGAAAGGCTGCTGTTAGATCCACCTGCCCTTCCTGGGCAGGGAGGAGGATGCCAGGTCAGGGAACAGGGGCACACGCAGGACATGCCCAGCTGCTGCCCCGCACACCACAGCAGAGCAGCACCACTGCTCTGCATCTGCCAGATAAATCCAGCACCTGGTGCAAATCCAGGCCTGTGTACATGTCTGTACCACCTGGAGGAAAAGCAAATGGATTCAAATGCGACAAAACTGACTGCTATTGATATGTACTACTACCCTTAGTGCTTATAAAAGACTAATAGAATATATAGAGCATGTCTTTTTAAATTAAAATAAACATATTGAGATGTGTTTGAGACAATTAATTAGATCTTTTTTTTCTTTTAAGGTCTCCTTGAATAAAGAAAAAAGCATAATTTTCTTCTTGTAATGCTGAACTTCTGCTCTTTTTTGAAGTAAATCATCAGTGTGGGGAAAGTAAAAGAAAGATAGCTTTAAGTTTCTTTTGTGTTATGCTATTTATAGTCAGTTAGGAGACTACACTTACATTTGTGCTCTAAGAGCCAAGCTGCAACTGAAGAATAGAGTGAATAACTCAGTTTTATTTGTTGTTCTCTCCAGACAGATCTCCGAACCTTTGCAATGTTGGGAAAGTGGGCTGAAAGTAACTTCTAGTTCTCAGACCTGTGCCATATCTGAATCTACCATCTTTCATGCAAGATCTCACAAAATTTCTTCTGATTTGCCACATAAATATAGGGAAACCAGATTAGAGGTGTGTGGCTTCCTTCAATGATTTGCAAATGTGGTTACCTTGCAGGAATAAATATCTGCCAACATAGTACTCAGGCAGAAAGCAGGATCATTCTGCCTAAATGTTTTTAAATACCTTGTTTAGGCTATACTTTCTTGACTGTATAAGTTTCTCAAAATAAGAAAAAATTATCTCTTAAATGGTTTTCAAATCTATTATTTTTTTGCAGATTTTCCTAGAATATTCCTACAATGGGAAAGGAAATAATTAAAGTTGGTTGTAATAGAATTTTTAATATAGAAATACTTCAGCATCTCAAGTTTTTTATTCATGGAATTTATTGCTTCCTAAATAGTTTCCAGTTAAATAATAATATTACCTGCTTTAATTAAAATATCTTTTTTGCTGTCCAGAAGAATAGTGTTCCTGTTTCATTTATGGACAATGCTAATTTCCTGTCAATACAGGAACCCAATACATGGATAAGAAAGAAGGAAAATTATTTGTCTGTTGTAGTGATTAAAATTACAATTTTTTAAAACTGTCCTGAGGAATGACATTTTTTCCATTCTTTGTTGTTATAATATTGAAGATTTATTAGAAGAACTTTCTATACCTTGATTTTTGCAATTATTATCTACATTAATCTGCTTTATAACCACTTCCTTGTACCTGTTTTATGTTTTCAGCTTGAGCCTAGCCTGGAAATTGCCATATTGGTGTGTTAAATTAAGAATTTCCTTTCACTTGTTTCCTTTCTTGGAATACCATAAATATCCTAGTCCTATTCTATCCATCTTGATCCCTGAGCAATAAAAAACAGCTTAGTTAGACATTCCTAACCTTATCCAAATATTTTCTTAACAGATTCCCCCACTTTATCACTTACTGTTTACAATGAGTGCTATAACTCTCTCCTCACATGATTTAGGCCACATTTTTCAAGCCTGTGAGTCTTACATTAGGCATATTGGTCTATGTGCCCAGAGCAGTTGTTTAAATATTGAGCCTCAGCCCAAATGTCTAAACACAGGCAGCTGCATTTTAATGTTAAGTTCAAAAATTACACTACTGGAGTCTTGTCCTTGTAGGTCATTCAGAAGTCAGCTGTAATTAAGTGGGCTGTGCTATCATTATGTATGCACCAGATTTGTCTTAGCAATGGAGGTGGGTTGGAGTTTCAAAATTTCACCTGCAAATTTGTTTTTGTGTAGTTTAATTTGTGTTTAATGAATCTAATAGACTGTATAATGGTAGGGAAAACGTCTGCATGTCTGGAAAACAGATTTTGGTGTTCTAAATCATCTTGCAGTGGAGTATTCAACATTTGAATGATTTATGACTGTCTATAACATGCGCACTGCTTTTGAAATGCAAGCCACCAAGAAAGGAATGAGAGAATTAAAGAAACAAAATGTATTCCTTATGAAAACCAGTAAAGTTTCTCACAAGTGGATTCATGCAAGCAACTTTTAAGAGAGATCTTAATTATCATTGTGCCTGCCACCTCTTACTATTTTATTCAGTGCAGAGTTGTCTTTTTTTATCCTCAAGAGAGTTAACATCTCCATTTTCTCAATGATAGAAACAACAACATTATTTGTACATTTTATGACACTGCAGCCTTCCCATATGTCCTGGGTGTCACTGTCTGTGTTCGTGCACCATCACATAATGAGCCGTGTTTTAGAAGCTAAAATCCCTCTTTTCCCTTCATTATGCATGTGGCATGCAATGCAATTTACTGCATAACAGATGTCATAGCTAAGTACCCAGGCTCATGTCATGATTCATTCATTTGAAGACAATATGTTGCTGCAAAGTAGAGCTTTTCAAAATCTAGGAAAAATTTTGTGTTTCCCTGAGCATTCCGAATTTTATGCTGTACTGTGCAGAGTTGGATAGGCTAAAACATCAGGTATAAACAGATATGTGCTGGGGCCTAGAACACACACTGGAAATTTGACATTGAGTATTCACCTACTTCTTTGACTTTTTAACTTCCTCACCTAAAAAGGAGCCCATTTTTAAGTTGCAGTGTTTTTCTTTAAATTTTTATCTTGATTCAACTCTTACTTCTACAAATTCCTATAAAAATAGAGTATACAGTTCAAAATCCATGCATGCAGTTATTGGAACAACTTTGGCTATCTGAAAAAATGACAGTTTGATGTCTAGACAAATTTGGTGGAATATTATTATACTGCTTTTCTAAAGCCAGCAGAATTCATGTCAGGCAGCATTTCATATAAGATTGTCACTAAACATGGTCTATCTTTAGGGGGAAAGGCAGACAGTAATAAGTTAGACATCAATGACGGTTTATCTGAATGTGAGGAAATACATTTACAAATGAGGTAACTCAAATCTTGGAGTTAGAAATATGATGGTCATATGTATATAGCAAAATTTTAAAGGTTTTCTCTGGGCAATAATTATACAGTAAGCATCCAGCACTTCTGCTGGCTGCTCAGAAATTATGCTAATTAGAACTTCAAATGTATGCTACATAAACCCCCTCAGTTTATCTCACTTTTTTTTTTTTAATATTAGTAAGACCAAAATTATTTCTGTGCAGAGACTTAATAGAAAGATGTGTCTCATATAGGTATCTCCAAATGGGATCATTCATCAGACTCCATTGTCTTCATGGAGTGTCTGAAAACTGCATTGTCTCACTCAATTGCATAACAAAGCTTCGGAAAAAGTGAAAATCTAAAACCTTTTTTTCAAATTAAGTTTTTTCTGATATTTAAGAAATATCCAGTAACTGAAACAAGTTGAAGTCCGTAGTGAATTTGTTCATTTAATATTCCCCTGGTTCTTGCAAGGAACAATGCAAAACCATTAGAATTTCTCACTGGGAGTTGTTTGAAATACTCTCCTGAGAACATAGAAATCGATTTTCCATCTGCATTTGAGGATGCCTGATGGGAGATACTTTGCTTTTGATTGTCCTGTCACCTGTCTTCTGCAAGTGTCTTTAATAACAAGTTGTAGTGCCCACCAAAAGTTTGAATGAGAATGGGTCCAAATTCTACAGAAATCTTGTGTATCAGATATGCTTCCAGTTATGTAAACTTCATTCATATGAATAAAGATTTTCAATAGTCTTCTTCAGAAAACAGCTGGAATGATGCTCAGTGTAGAATTTTCATACTGTGTATATAGCATTTTCTAGAAAGACCTTTTATATCAGCATTATTGATCTACTGAACCTCCAAATTCCTTTGTGAAAAATTGCTGTCCTCTTTCATTACAATAGTTTTGATGCTGTGCTCAAGACAGATTACGAGGATACCTTGAGGGCCTGTTTTTTCAGCATTTGTATTATAATGTTTCCAAATAGATTCCTGATGTGCTCACTCCATTATTTTCTACTTTGCTTTATCTATACTTAAGGTAAAACGTGTCCTGGGAATGTGACAATAATGAAAGTCTGCTGATAACACAGGAGGAAAAAAATTATCTCTTCTCACCTTTCCCATTCAAGCTGTAGTGGAGATTTTAAGCACGGCCGATGAAGAAGCAGATTTCAGCCTTGTGGGAAGCTCTGGCCTGTGTTGCACTTCACTGTGCATCAGGAGGTAGCATAAAGATGGAGAAATTCCCAGCAGCACAGAGTGATTTCCTTTGCAAAGGGTGGGAAATGGGTGCATGGGACAGGCACAGGGGTGGCAGCAGCCTGGCCAGATGGGCAGAGGGACAGTGGGCAGGGGCTGGAGCTCTGTGCCCAGGGACAGGGCAGCCCTGCACTGCCAGCCAGCTCACTCAATGGGCATGAAAGTGCAGTGGGAGCAGGCGTTTCAACTCCACCTAATTGTTTGGGGGTTTTTTTATTGAGGAGAACCTAAGCAGAGCTTGCTGCTCAAAGCACTATTTTCATACCCACCTTAGAATTCCATCTAAGACAATCCTTGAAATAGATTGATGTCCTTAGTTCTAGGGTATTTGAAAAGAGGTTTCTTCTCTGCTAGTTTTTCTGTTAAAGATTTGGTTTTTAACTGTAGTATAAACTACAGTTCCCAGTCTTCATTAATATCTACAGCCCTGTTTTCAGCAAACTCTACTAATCATACATGTAAAGCAATCCTTTTAAATGGTGTGTAACACTCATACTGAAAGAATACTTCATCCTTTCATTGTTATAAATAGATATGTTAAATAAGATGATAGACATTGCTTTTTTGGGGGTTTTTTGACGATACAGAAATTTATCCTCCTTCAGGCTGTGCTCCAATTTATTCTGTGTGTAACAGGCAAAAAATATTAGTCCAGATGGAGTCATATGTCCACATATGTCCATTTGTGACGTTCTCGAAAGAAGCTAGATGGCCAAAATATGTTTAGAATTTAATTTAATTCAGAAAACAACATGAAAAATTTCAAAGGTTTTTGTTACCAGTGTTCAACTTCCTTCTGAACTTCTTGTGAATCTTTCTTGTGAACCTTCTTGTGAACTAATCTTGACTGTGGTTTAAATAGAATAGTTTCAAAAAGCAGTTCATCGTAATAGTTTCTTCATGATGGTGACTATCACCCCTTCAGTAAAAGAAAGCATGCTCCTTTTACCTGAAAATAAATGTGTAAAAGAAGACAATCTAGCCCAGAAACAAACCAAAAACCTATCAAATTAATCTAAAAGGATCTATTTTTGCCTTATTTTAGGCTTACTATCTTTTGTTAATGGAAAACTCCTTTTTTGGTATAAAATCTTGGTGGCACACGAAGACCTTTGTCTTTAGCTCCAGGTTTTTGCCAAGGAAGAACCAGGGCTGTGGATAAGAAAAACACTGGAGAAGACTAGTGTACTTAAATTATGATTTTTTTTTTTTAATCTATTCTAAAGCAGCACTGCAAAGCTGTGCTGAGCATTGTTGTTACCAGAGAATGGAATGTAGGTAGAAAGCAATTTCCCTCTTCAGACACCCCCTATGTGCCTTTGGCAGTACAAATTAAATATCAGAATCTCAGAACTAGAATGTTTTAAAAGTATTTTGTTGGCTTTTGCCTGTTATTTGTTACTCTCAGCTACCCATCACTTCAGGCTATCTGTCACACTGTTGGTGTATCTTTTTTTTAAACCAGGAAAATTGCAAAAGCAGAATATGAGAGCACACCCAGCTGCATGATAACGTACGGTTGTAATTTTTTGATGGAACATCATTCAACTGCACATGCAGGGTTGCTGTGGAGAATGTATTGAGAGATAATTGATTCTTATTTGTACATACTGATTCTTGCTGGGTTTTATATTTTGGGCATGGAGACAGTGCCTTTGATTTTGTAGCCTCTGTTGCCTTTCATTTTTCTGGCAATTACTGCCATTTCATTAACTGGGGAACAATTCCTTAATTTGCTACTCTACTCGTGTGCACAGGCTCTGCAGCACGATGGCTTGCAGGCTCAGGGGTGAGGGGGTGCACAGTGCAGTGACACTGCTCTGCCTTTGGTGGACAGCTTGACAAGGTCCGTGAAGACCTGATGACTGTAGTGGTCTGACAACCTCCCTGGAGCTGTGCTATGCACCTCCAAGAATCCCACATGCCTGTCCACCTAGCAAAGGCAGTTTGGAAAGGGAGTTGTCACTGTTATTCTATGAAAACTGTGAAGCCATGGCATAGCAGGGGTGTGAGTGCATGAGGGTGAGGAGGGTGCAGAAGCATGGGCGGGTGAAGGAGTTACAGAGTCATGAATTTTATGGCTACATAATCCTTGCTCTGTGTGGATTTATTAGCCCCACTGGAGAGTACCCACCTATAGATCCTGTTTTTTGTTTCCCCCTCCTGCTTCCACAGGGGCCAGAGATCTATATTCTGTGCTAGAAATGGAAATGCCAGCATTTTCTGATCACTGTCTGAGGGCACGCAGCAGCACATTGCAAATACAGCCTTACATGTTTGTGAAATAAAAGCTCACAGTTCTTTTGTGTATGATAGATGGCTAAGTTAAAACCATAAGAGTGGAACAATTCCTAATCAAGAAATTCCCAGTTTTCCACATTAAATGCATATTAAATTAAATTTCTAATTTATCAATATTTTTTTGGAGGGGGGCAGGCAAAAATGGATGTATTTTAAAATTGTCTCTTTTTTTAAAGGCTTTTTTTCAGATTACATACTTCATAAAACCATATTTTCTTTAGAAAATTAATATACAATAGGAAAGACTGCTAATGTACTTCCTTTGTAAGCTTACACTAGGACTGAATGTAACATTATATGATCATTCTACTTACCATGTTGATTAAGTTGCCATTGTTTTTGGACTGTCTTTCTTTTGTTAGTGGAGAATCAAAGATCCTGTATGCCAGGGAGCTATTTATACTACAAGATGAAAATTTAAAAAATTGTTTATTTACAAAGGAAGCTTCTCTTCTAAAAAAAGAAGAAAGTTGGTGGATTATCAATAACATGGGATATATGGGAATTATGACAGCTGAATATGTGGGGGATTGTTTTGGTTTTTTTTATTTTTATTTCTCTTTTTGTCTGTCTTGTTTTTAATGGAAGATCATACTGTTGTTCCTTGTACCAGTAATTTTCAGTATAGTGTAAAGAGAGTTATTCTAGACAAGCCACATTTGGGGTGTTTTTTTCATTGAAAAAATACAGAGGTGTTCTTCTGTAAAACTCACGAATTTATGTGTGTGAGGGAAGAAAAGAAAAATATCTCTGCAAGGTCCTCCTGGTTCCCTGAAGAGCCAGCTTATTCAGAAATACATAAATCAGAGAAACACTATGTAGTTAGAGGTATAGTATGGTGGTTTTGAAAATAATGAGGGGTTGCTACTTCCTTTATTAAGAATGATACATTGACTTTAAAGTAATGTTTTTGTGTGTGTATGTGCATTTGTATAAAAATACAGACACTTAGAAAACACATGTGCACACACATATATATGTGTATTACAAAATATTTCACATTGGAGTGCAATAAGCAATAAATTACTATGTGGCATGTAATACAAGATTATGCTGTTCATGAAGTCATAAATCTCTATCCCATTTCTCCTGCACCATCAAAGAAAATGATGTGATAGTATTGGACAAAATCTCTGTATTTGCAGTCCATTTGCTCCTTATGAATTAAAAAAAACCCCAAACACTGCCAAACCCTAAGAATACCCACATCAAAAATCTAACAAACGAAAGTTCCAGACAACAAGCAAACCCTAGATTAGAGTGAGTCTATTTTCCTTAAGATTGCAGTTTTCTAGCTGATGCAGACATCATGCTTCCCACATTGCTCCTGCTGGGTAGGGTCCCTTCTCTCTGTATCACAGGTTCCATAAGCTGTAGTTTAGATGTCGACTGAAAATTACATCAGTGGGATTTTCAGTTGTTTAACGCCAGTGTAATTGGGTATTATCATCATAAAAGTCAAGATAATAGTGCATCTTCACCTATCCATGAGTTTGGCTCTCTCTCTATCTCTCTCTCTCATTCTGTATTGTTCCTTTGTGGTTTTGCTTCTGTCTGCATGTGTGTGTATACAGACATATAAATAGTAGCCTCCATACTTTACATGTTCATGTAAGTACAAGATAATCTCTGCAATAGAGAATTTTATATGTTTCTACAATAAAAAGGATATCCATTTACATGGAGAGATAAACAGGGAAGCCATTAACATGTCTGGGACATGTATGAGGAAAGGTGGATGAAACAACAAAGGAGAAAACTTCCTTTTGGAAAGTGAGAAGGACATTTAATTCCTTAAAAAAACTAAAGAGGGTTAATGTATGTTCTGCTTTAACCCAGTCTGTTTAATCTTTTTTTCAGATGCTTCCAGGTGATGAACTTGACAAAGTACATCAAACTTTCAAACCTTTCTGCTAACTTAATAGTCATAAACACTTTGTAAAATAGCAGGGCATTCCTAGCCTTGTGTTAACAGAGAAAGGCACCTCATTCTCTCTCTATTTCTCTCTCTCTCATATTTTTATCGATCTTTTTATATTTTTATCTTTTTATATTTTTATCTTTATCTTTTTATATTTTCTTTTTCCTTTTTTCCTTTTTCCTTTTTCCCCTTTTCCTTTTCCTTTTCCTTTTCCTTTTCCTTTTCCTTTTCCTTTTCCTTTTCCTTTTCCTTTTCCTTTTCTTTCTGTAAATCTGCTCTCCAACGTAGCTGCTTAAAATATGTTTTTGTTAGGTGCTTTTTGGCAGCAACCTGTTACCTGCTTATAATTTTATTCCATAAGGGGATAAAACAGAAACTTATAGTATAAAAATAATAATAAATGTCCCTAAAACTTAGACTGCCCCAAATATTTTTCTTCTCTTTACTTCCATTATGATTTCAGCTAAAAAACCCCACCCAAAATAAACAAACCTAATAAACCCTCAAATGAAATGACCCTGACCCCTGTCAACCCCTGCAATCCTAAGCATATTTTAATACTGCATATTGAATTCAGAAAACACTGAATTCAGCTCTAATCATTATCTGACCTTTTCCCTACAGTTGTCTGACTGACAATCTGACAATATCTGCTTGATCTCATACATGTTTAGTAGTAGTCACATTTAATTCATTGAGTAAATGGAGAATTATAACCAACAATGATTTGGGAAAACAGGAAATGGCTTGAATTCTGTGTGTTGAAAAAAAAAAAAGAGAGGAAATACTAATGAACAGCTGATATAACTACTTTCTCATCTTCAGGTAGAAAAAAGGAAACATACCTTGATTATCACTGCCTTTTTCACCTTTTTCTCCACATCATTTATTCAATTACTTCCACCCACCCAATTTTCTCCTATTAAAAAGCAGGCAGGAGGAATGGTAATTGAAAGCATGAAGAGGTGGGAAAAGGATACATGATTAAAAAAGATGGGGAGAAAGGAAGGAAGGTTCTGCTACATATTTTCACAAATGATGGAAAATCTGCTAGGAAAGATTCAGAAAGAACATTTTTCTGAAAAGAGAGCTCCATTGAAAATCCTGCAGCTAGCCATACATTGACAGAATGCAACAGACAGGTCTGTGAGGCAGTAATGTGATAAGGCAATCTTAAGTGACTGCCATCTGTCTTCCTCATGAACTTTTTTGAACTGCTAATTCGTCTGATTGAATATCAGTGCTCCATGCAGAGCAGGGTTTGTTAATGTGGGCTTCCCTCTGCTGCACAGTTGGGAAGATATTTATGATTGTTAAGTCTTACATAAGCAATTGGCTGCAAGTTGTTAACGAAATCTTGTTTGCAAAATGATGGATTGGGAAAATGTGTCTAAAAATTAAGGACATGGCAGTTTGAAATGCAACACATTCAGGTAACACTGCCCATTATTGTTTCTAGGCTATGAAATTTGCTTGATCCAATGAGAAAATACTTTATTGTTCTTAGCATGATTGCTGTAGGTAAGCAAATCTTTTTTCAAGTGCATCCAAGCACTTTTTAGTCATACAAATAGGTGTTAGGTATGGTTCAGCAATGCTTTCAAGTGCCATGAGGTCTAATGTAATTGCCTTGCAGCCAAAATTCTAAGCATATCTTCCACAGTGAGCTGATACTTTCTCATCTAGGAAAAAAACGTGAAAGTAGTAGTTGCTAGATTGCCTTGCAGCTCATCATGACCTGCAGCCTCAATTGATTTGGGAAATGAAAGGTGGCCATGCCCCCACTAAGAGGGGAAATCCACAGAGGGCACAAAATATCCGTGCTGCCAGCAGATGGCTTGGAGGGCTTGTGCGTAAATGTCCTTTCTTGATACATTTGCCACAATTAGAGAAAGTGGTGCTGAATCTCCACTAGCACAAGTGACAAGGGGTGGTAGGCAGAGCTCCGTAAGTGTCCCAGGGCTTCCTAATGCCCTCCATCCCTGCTCTGAAACAGTTTGGGTTTAATACCAGGGCACAGATGCCTGGGTGTCTTCACATAGCTTTGGAAAAGAGGAAAGTGAGATGAAAAACTGACAATTGCATAATTTTTGGTTTTACAAATGTTTTTTGGAAGAAAAAGAATGAAGTTGATGAAATTTCCATTCCAATCTGTAATTCTGCTTAAGTAGCAGATACTGAGAGCATTTCATTTTCTTTTTTGAACTTGGACAAAATTAACAGACATTTTAAAACGAAGTTCAAGATCAGGTTTAGTTGAAGATCATCCCGTTTTATTGATGTATAATGGCGGTGAATTGACTTTGGCTGACTACCAGGTGGCCCTACCCAGCTGTTTGTTTCCTCCCCCTCCTCAGCGGGACAGGGGAGAAGCAGTAAGATGGCAAAGTTTGTGTGTAAAGACAGGGAGATCACCAATTGCTGTCATGGGCAAACTAGGCTACACTTGGAGAAAATTAATGGAATTTATCACTGATTAAAAGAGATTTAGATGGTGGAAAAAAAGGGGATGGGGAATGAATTGTGGGGAATGGGTGCTCCAGTCCATCCATAACATATCCTCTCTAGTCCTTCTTTGCCCCACATTGTTTCTCTTCTCCAGCATGGGTCCTCTCCATGGACTGCAGGGGAATCTCTGCTGGGAGCACCTCCTCTCCTCCTTTTTCTCTGACCTTAGTGTCTGCAGGGCTCATTCTCACACTTGTTTTCTCATTTTTCACCCCTTGTGTGCATCTTTTTCCCTTTCCTAAATGCACTTTCCCAGGGACAGCATCACCTTGGCTGCAGAGCTCAGCCGTGCCCTGTGGTGGGCCAGCTGGAGCTGCTGGAATTAGCTGGAATTAGTTCAGCCCAGGGTAGCCCCAGCCTCTCCTCATAAAGGTGCCTCTGCAGTCACTGCAGCTGCACGCAGCACAATAATACACATCAAGTTTGCATTGAGATGTGCTGGTCCTCAAGTATAAGTATCATTGTTTGACATTTGCCATCAATTAATAACAATGATCAAACCTCCCCCAAACTGATGAAATATGTTTGCTCACGGATAAAGAAAATTGCTTTTTGAGGAGAGAACAGATGAGTTTTTTCAAACTGTACGTAGACATCTCTGTGTAAGTGCAAGTGTTCTTTCACAGAGTAGAGAGACAGATTGTGCTGAGATACTGAGGGGGCATGAAGTAACTCTAAGAAAAACCTCAGCTGCACAGGATGAGGCACTTTGCCGTTTTTACAGAGCAAGGACAAAGTATTGCAGTTCAGTCCTAATATGGGAAAGACAATGAAGTATTTAAAAATACTATTTTCAGTGAAAAGCGATTGAAAGATTGTAATTGCATGCTGTTGTACCATTAAAGCTAAGGTGAAAGGCAATTACAATTCTGAGCATATTCAGCAGTGGATCGAGAAGATATCAGTTATGTTGCATACTACTGCTTGCTAGCAAATCAGAGATTTTATTTTTAATTAGAAACCTAAGACTAAATTATTTTAGTGACAAAAGCTGGAAATTTACAAGATCAGAATGTTGGTCTAGTTTTAGGTTCTATCTTGCTCTTCTGCATATGTAAGAAGGGAAGTAGTTGCACTCTTTTCAATGACATACACAAATGAGTATTGTTTGCAAACTGGGTTGATGGTCATATGTTCTTTGTATTTCTTCCAGCCATAGTTTTATCCCTTTCAGACACTGCAGTTTTTTCATAGGAAGATGGAGTAGACTGCATGCCAGATTAGCATTTTACAATCTTTGACTCATACCCTGCTTCAGCTGCTGCCATTGGCAAAACGTTTGTTGAATGAAATGAGACTAGTATCTGATTTCTTTTTGATTGATTTGTGAACATTATGCCCTTAACAGATTGCTTTTCTCTAAAGTCTCTGCTAGAATGAGTTAAGGGGAAGAAATTACAGAGAGAATGATATTGTTTCCCGCTCTTAGAAAGAGCAGTAGACCAGCTTCCAGCTCCAGAGAGTACACAGGTAAACTAAACCATTCATATATTGTGGTTCCTGTTTTCATCAGCTCACAGTTCCTTGTGAGTTCATGCATTTTGATGGCAGAGTTTACATCAAAAGCATTCCAGTGCAGCTGAGCTTTTGGACTGTTTCCATGCTGCTGTGCACATTTTTAAAATGGAGCCATAGGAAATAAAAGTGTAGGAGTGTTTGGCTTTTATGAAGATCTCTAAGAAAGAGATATGCACATCATTTCGGTAATCCTTTATGTGGAGTGTCAAATGCTTCGTTCTCTGTCAGATACATCACCTATCATCATTAAATAAAAAACAAAAAACCAAACCACTGCACTGAAGTGATAAGATATTTCTAAAATAAAGAATAATGCATGAATAGAAATGTATGGTTTGTATAATTTAAAATGCATTTTTCCATATTCCACTTCATGGATGATTTGTAGAAGCTGTCATACATCAGGTATCGGTCAAATGATATGCAAATATCAAAGTATTAAAACAGACCTTGGCTTGGCTTGTAGTTTATGTCAGGACTTTTCCTTTTTTTTCTTGGGAAAGAGATTACCCTCTTGCTCCTTCTGGGAATTATAATGCACTGGTTCAGCAGAACTGGCAGAATTACTCCTGTAATTTCTAGTGGAATTACTACTGTAATCTCTATAACCTTGTATTTTTTGGTATTGCAGAATCATGTACTCTGCAACATAAAGGTACTTTTGCTACCCAGCCCAAAATTTGAACACTGGGGGAACACATACTTAAAAGGACAATCTCCCTGTAATGATACAATAATTTTACATCTTGTCAGTTGAGGTATATGTATTCATGTAGCTTTGACTTTATATTTATGTAGAAGGACAGGTGTGCAGATCGATACACATAACAAAAATAGCCCTGTCAGTAGGTAGCTCTTCAGAGCTTTGAGAGATTAATGTCATAGAGAAGTCACTCTACAAATGTTCAAAACAAAAGTTGTTCATTTATTGAAACAGAAATGTAGTATACCAGCCCTAAAAGATGGGAGAAAAAAAAAGAGGGGTGGATTTTCAGACCTTAACTTTTTTGGCAGAACTACTTTTCCATAAACTTACAGATGGCTCAAGAAACAATTGGTCGTTGCTACTGATAGGCACTAATTGTTGGGAAATATGTATTTAAATAGCTCATATTTTAGAACAATTGAGAGATCAGAGGACTTTAAACAGCTTCCACTTCAGATTAAGATGTCAGCAGTAGCAAAGCTAGCAAAGTGTGATGTGAAATATTCCATATGCTACACCGAAATAATCACAATTGAAAGCCATTACATAATCAGAGCTGCTTTGGCTGAAGTTGACTGACAGTGCTTACTATTCAATTAAGAAGCATGTTATTGGGCTCAGATGGTGATGCAAATCTAAGAGAAAGCTTAATTTGTTTGACCTTTGTAACCCACCAGCTTTGATTTTATTTGAAACTGTTCCTAATCCAAGGAACACATTATTTCATCATAAGAAGCAGATTTCCAGTTGCTGCTCTAAAACCCTACTTAAGTTTTGTTAGCATAATGATTATTAATAATAATAAAAAAAAAGGAAACAGGCTTAGAGAACCTTTAACCTTCATTTAATCTTTTTTTTTTATTTGCTAACCTAAACAGGAATTAATCATTGGTGCAAAGGATTAACAGACACAGGAGACCAGATTATACATTTTTAAATTCTGCTTTTGAGTCTTGAGGGAATCTTATAGTGTGGAATTGGATTAACCTTTCTGACACTTCTTATAATAACCCAAAAGCTAGAGTATAAGGCTTATTCTCCTGACAATAAGCATGGTTGCTTTGCTTACTGTGTAGAGTCTATATTCATCTGTGTCAAGATGTATGTTATCAAACATAATGTGAACAATGAGGAATATTCAGAGTTTGCAGTGAATATTCATCCTGTCTCTATAAATTAGTTGCAGAATTTGTAAATTATGTCCAGGTACAAAAAGATGTTGGTGGTAGCAATATTGATGGGATTTGAGTGATCTCTCATGTTTGACAATGAACTTTGTTTAATCAGCTTCGTCACTGAACCATCTGAGTGAATATGGTTGCTTATAAATTTCATTCTTTCTCTTGTGGTACAGATTTCCTCACTTTTCCTCAAAGCAAATGGCACTAACTTATCTGGAACTCACTTTTCAAATATATTCCTGTTCCATTTTAAAAGGTCAAGATACTTCAGAGCAGTTGCACTTGCAATGCATCTGAAGTCTGGGACATGAGTTTACACAGGCTGTGTGAAAAGTTACACTCTTGTTATGATACCTTCATCCATTAACTCAGTAGAACAAAGAGTGATAGAAGCAAGACTGAAGATTGCATTCCCCAGTGGGACCAAATTTTGCTGCTGTATATCAAATTTTTCCTAGGATTCCATTTCCTTTTCTTTCTGGAAATCTTACCTGGGTGAAAAAACCACAGCAAAAAAAGCATAATTATAGTGTTCCTGTAGCCTGGACCAGTTTGGCATAGCTTTCATGGCTGCCACCATCAAGTTTTGAATGTAATCTATCTGGTCCTGAGTGGAAGATATCAAAAAGGCTTTCAAGTAAGCTGCTTATGCTCAGATAGGCTGAGACGATAATTTTCTATCCCTCTCTTCTATAAAGTGGTGCAGAGTGTTTAGAACACAGACCTATTCTCACTGAGTATTCACCTCACCAGTTTAAATCAATATGAATAGCTCCTTTTTATAAGCTCCTTCTTGATAAAGTAACAATCCTGAAGGAAAAGAAAAAAAAAAGGTTTGTAACTGTGCATAATTGTAGTGTATTTATATATTTGCACAGTTGAAAAAATCTGATGGGAATTCTGCACAGAGCAGTGCTGTAAATTTTCAAGTTGATTTTTCATATTTAGAGTGTAAGTTTTGCTAATGCATGACCAGTATAGAAAAGCTGAGCTCAGCTTTCCTGTTAGATCATCTTAGGCATTAATGCAGTTGAAAGCAGAAATATAAATATTTGCCCTAGGGATGGAAAGAGGTCCATATGCTGTTTCTCACTGTTTCCCCCAATCATTCATTTGCCATTTTTATTTTTTGTATTTCCTGTTTTCTCTAACTCTCTTGCTCTTCTCTCTGTCTCAGACACAGTTAAGTTTTGTGGGGTGTTTTGTCAAAAAATACTGCCTATAAATGCCTCTTGCATGATCACTAATTTGATATTTGGGGACAGTCAATAGCTTTGATTGAAATAGTTATAGCATCACATGTTAAAGATTTTCCCCCTTCCACTTCATCTTGCTCATGACTAGTCATGAGTGCCAGGACTTAACCTCAGAAGTAAAAAAAGGCCTACTAAAGGTGTGGATATTATGCATTTAGTTTTCCTTGTCACCATGCAGCTTTGTATTGCATTTTTTTGTTGCTGAGTTAACATATTTTCTAGCCTTTTCACGTGATTTCTATATTTTTTCAATTTTTTTGGTGTAGTAAGTTATTTCTCAGGTTTGCTAAAGATTCTGTTTCTTAGAAGTGGATGGAAAAATGATATACAAAGAGCTGTGGACTTTCATAACTGTGAAACTAACATTTCAAACTATTTGCAGAAAGCTCTAATTGTGTAGATAAAGGAAATCGTTACATGCAAATAAATGACAATTAACTAGGTAACGCCTAAAATAATTTTTTGCTGTCTCTCAATATAAAGCACAAGCATTCTCACACGTATGTTCTAATAAATGCATCTGAGGGACCTTTATGTTCCACAATTAATAATGAAATTTAAAATATCTCTGTGCCTAAAAATAGCATTTGGTTGTCTGTGACATGAAAAAATGTATTCAGATGACAAAAGCCTGTTTATCAGTTTACTTCTGTGTGCAATAATTGCACAGTGTCTTGTGAAAAGCTGCGATATTAGCCCTGGAAAACCATTGTCATTCTGAGGCAGACATTTCAAATGACATTTAACAGAATCTCCCAGTACACTTACTAAACTCAGCTAAAAAGCATGCTTAGTGTATTATGTTTCTTGCACATGGAAACAAGAAAAAGTGTTTCATTTTAGTGAACTCTGAAAGAAAGGCTACTTTCTTCTGTCAGAAAGGGGCTAAAAATGTACTTAGATTGACATATTAATGGATAAATTAACTTAAATTAACAGCTCTTTCCAGTCCACCAAACATTCCGTATAGTGACAATGTCAAGATAAACCACAGCATTTGCTTCCAAAAGGAGATTCTATCTTCAGATTGCTCTTGAAGTGACATAGAAATATGTACAAAAAAGGTCTGCTAAGACCAGCAAGATCCTAACAAAAATGTTGCATAATGTTATATGTACAAGTTCTAAGTTCAGTGAGTTTTGTTTATAAAATATTTATGAAGAAATGAAAGAAGAAAAAGCACTAGCATCTTCCACAGGGAGTTTATGCAGGCAGAACTCCCACTGTTTTCAGTGGGGATTTTCCCTGCTTGTGGCCTTATCTAATAGCCATTGATATTAATGGGAGTCATTCCTTTGATTTTAATGAGCTTTGGATCATGGATTTTGGTTCTAATAGGACCTGGGCTGTATTTAGAAAGAGTCATACATGTTTTATAAAGGAATAAATGTTCAGCCAAGTTTGTTTACCGACTTATTTTCAAATATGAGTCTTCATAAGAGCTGCCTATGCTTAAGCACACTGTTCAGGTAAACGAAAGGACTTTTCACCTCCCTCTCTTGTCAGTTCTGGGAAAATACAGAAACAAAACACATTAGCATTCTGTGGGTATCTCCTTCTGGAAACTTCTTTGCTAATTTTCTCTAATTCTTTAGAGTTTACATAGAGCTAACTGTAGCAGAATTCGGTGGGATTTACTGTAGCTTTAATGAATTAGAGACGGATCAAAAATCTCGTCTGATCTGTTCGATAGTCTACTGACTACTGATTGATAAAGGTTTTCATTACCTTCTCAATAATCTACTAAGTTGACTATCCATTTCAAGCAGAATCTAGGTGGATTTCAGTCCATAACAAAGCTACTCTGAACACACTAAAGCATTCAAATACTGTATTAGCTCTTGCCTGAAGAGAAATTAAATCTAAAGTGAGTCCTTTCAGCCCAACACCAACAACGGATTGAATTAGTGAAAATCCCACACCAATACTTTGTAGAAATGAAAGACTTAAGGGGTTTTTGTTTTGGTTGGGGAGTTTAGAAAATTTTTAAACTTTTCATACTAATTTGAAATATTTGACTGCCTCACCAGCTCTCCAGAGTTAACCATGAGTAGTGCTTCATGAATATATGAATATCTGATACATTGAGGATTCCCAGAAAATAAAGTAACTTTGGCATGTGCAAAGCCCTTCTTCAAGAGTCCATGTAACTAGTTTGTATATGCTGCCAGGTGATAATCAGAGTGCAATTCTCATGAAAACCAGCAGCTCTCTTCTCTGTGAGGTTCATGAAAAACTGTTAGCTGTCGATTAGCATTAACATGAAATGCCAAAGGCACCTGTTGTGTTGTGTCGTGTTAGGAAGCAGTTTGTGCAGAAATAAAAATGTGAGCCAGATTCTTGGTCCATTCTGGTTCAGAATTGAGAGCAGTTGAATGCTTGGCATATAAGCCAAGTATATTTTAACAGCACGTGTCCATAAAATTGCTCAGCATTTGGTCTCAGGTGCCTCTAAGGCAATTTCATTTGCTTTGCAGCATTTAGCCATGCATTAAAAAAAAAAAAGCTAATACTACTAAATTATTATGATTTGGTGGTTAAGTTGGGCTTCTAGTTGTTTGAAAATTATCTTCTCCTATGGGAAACAGGAACAGTTGAGAATAGATATATTTTAAGGAAGAATCCTCTGTCATTACTTCTGAATGTCATTATATGCAACATTTGCTAGCGCTGGACCATCCCTGTGCTTAGAAACATTTAATATCTCCTTTCATATATTTTTGTATTTGTATCAAGATGGTAAATTATTGGCCTCACAATATAACAGGTGAAAGTTTGTTCTTCTGAGAAGGAGTGGGTAGGGATTAGTATGCATTAACACCTTTTGGAATACATTTTTCTTATGGCTGGTTCAAGGCTTTGCTTTCATTACAAAATCAAGCCTGTTAGCTAGATCAGTGCTATTAACAATTCTTGACTACTCTTCCACCTGCTTAAGACACAGAAGCACCCTAAAATGGAGTCCCCTTCTTCCTGTTAAAGGTGGTGCCTTGACAAATTTCTCAGGTGCTTGCAAGATGGGCTGGTAGTTCTGGAAAAACATATTTTAAAGACTTAATAATTAAGTAAAATAGTGATGACAGAGTTTATCTCTCTGAGGATGTTCACCAAAAAAGAAGGGTCTCTTATGCCTCTCTAGCACATTGAAAACTGTGCTAAAAATGCTATTTAGTAGAGGACCAGGCAAAGCGATAGCTGACTACTGCCCAGCAAAGATCTGCCAAGATAGAGAACAGAAGTGAAAAAGCAGGCCAGCTGGGACAGTGAGGAAATACTGTCAGTGTGTTCCAGACTTCTCAGTTTGACTGCTAAAGTGGACAAATCAAATGAATACAAATGCTGAGATTTTCTACTTAGCTCTCAGTAGAAGTCCCTATTACGGAAGAAAGCTCAGCTTATTTTGAGCAAGGCTAGGACTTTGTTTGTATTGGCAGAAAGAGAAATGATTATGTGGGTATGATTCAAATGAGAGTCGACTACTGTGTCTGCAGTTCTCAATGTCAAAAGGGGACAGTGTCATGTAAATTCATTTTGATCAAAAAAAGAAACTGTAAAATTGATGGATTTTCCTATTCCCCTAGCTTCATTGGTTTGCAAGCAAAGCAGCATGGGTGATCTGGGAATTATCTTGTTTCAGCCAAAATTTTTGCTTCTCTGGGATCATTCAGTCTTGCACATGACAGAGAAACTGGTCCTTAGCTTTCCTGTATTTTAATTTTGTCATGTATAAAATGCAAATAATAACTGTTTAAAATATTCTGAGGTGAAAGAGGGTGTATAAAGTAAAATACATGGAAGATATTATACTCACGTTGTTAATGAAAAAGAAACTTGTGCAAAGAAGTGGAGAACTTGATTTTCCTTGTAAAAATAATGAATCGAGTATGTATTAGCAGAAATCAAAAGAATCTGGGAGTTTTCTTTCATCATTCAGACCTTGCTGGTTATCATCTCGTGTTCATAGCCGTACTAAAAGCCTATTCAAAAGATACAGTGATGGAGCAAATTCACTTTGGCAGCTGAAAACCTCTTTTGAATTTGTGAGTCTGACTTTCCTCTCTCCACCAAAATTGTTGAAGTGAAGGAAAGAAATTGATGCTCATTGTGAATTTTGCCCACCACCTTCTCAGTCTCCTTGATGAATCCCATTATCTGGAAAGCGACCTTTACAGTTCATATCTCTTTTGCGCCTAATGCAGTTATTCTCCATTCTGTTATAATGAAAGTATTACATGGATAACTATTGGGCATTATCTTCTGGAAGAGAACTAATTTGAGAAAGAAATTAAGTACTTTAACATGAAACCCGATTTATCTTTTTTTTTTTTTTTTAACCTTGTAGATACTTGACAGTTAGTGCTTAGTGAGTTCACAGATCCAGTAAATACACTGAGCTACATACTTACCATAACAGGTATTTTCCATTTCATAATTTATGGACAGCTGAATCAATTCCTGTCTTGAATTACAGTACTTGGAAGACTATTTTGTGCTGCTGTCTGAAAATAGACCTCTTTGAGTTTTTGAGGTATGTAACTGCAGGTTATATCCATACACACATTTTCCTCAGCTCCGTACCCCTTGACAAGCCATTTGTGAACATCATCGAAGAAACTAGGTCCTGCTGTAATTAATTAACTTTATGTCCATTTTACTTTCAGATTGCTTTGAAGTAGCTGTGCAGTATGGTGTTATGTGACCCGTAAAGAGCTGTGAGTCAAGTAAAACTTGTGTTGTGCAAGTTTGTGCTATCAGAGCTGCTAAGATTGATTTTGACTTCAGCTGGTTGGCTTAGGAGAGATGAGTCCATGTCTTTCTTCCCTTATGATTTACTCCTCTGTGATGATAATTAACAATGTCCAGTAATTTCTAGGGAGGCATGGGCCATTTCCAATTGACATAAATATGCATGATAGTGTGAGTCCTATGCAGAATGTGCAATTATGTCAAATCAGATGACATGAGATCCTCTCAGGCAGTGAATGATATAGATCATACTTTGCTGAATAATTATTTTCCCATTCTTTTTCTCCTGGAAAAGCTTGAAAAAAGGCAAAATAAAACTGTGTCAGATTCAGCATTTAAGAAGAAAATCTAATCAATTTTTGCCCCCATTGTGATTTTTCCATCTTAAGTACTATTAATTGCTAAAATGATAGCATTACCCACCCAAAAGTTTGGGGTGTCTCAGAAGGAGATGAAAGAAGTCAAGAAATAAATGTCAATAGGCAACAAGTCAATGTAGACTCTGGTCTTTTTTTCTGTTAACATGGTAAAATAGGTAAGGAAACAAAAATACCAATGGTTCAGGTTTAATGGAAATTCAGTAAATAGTGTCGGCAGCTACTCAATAGCAGACAAGGCTGTGCAAGACACTACATGTTTGAAAATTTTTATTTCACTATAAAAGGCAGCAGCATAATCAAGTTGGATATACTGACATGTCTTCATGGAAAAAATGATGAAATTTGCCAGGTTTCTTCTTATAATCTTCTTTAGAGAATCACTTTCTTTGTTGATGAAGCGTGTTGAATCTTCCAATATGCTGCCCTGTCTAATTTTAAAAGCTGGGAAAAGGACTCACCAATCCTTCTGTGAGACTGTCAAACTTTTGTTTCCAGTGACAAAACCATACAAGAAAAGAAGCAACACTTCTAGTTGACATTAGTAAAGTACCTATAAATGGTATTTTCTAAATTGTGAGTCTGTGTAAGTAATTAATGTTTTTGGCAGTTTGGCAACCAAACCAAGAATTAAAACAAAATTATTTGGGTTTGTCTCATCAAAATGTTCTATTCAATATGAAAGCAGACACTTCATTTGCAGACATTTGGAAAGAAAAAGAAATGAAAGAGTAGTTTTAAAATACTGTTAGAAAATTCAGGATCATTTCTTCTGGAAGCCCTGTCTCTAGGGCTCTTAGCCAGGTGGTTGGAGAGCCAAATTTCTTCTGTCTGAGGAGATTTTAACTCCCCAAAGGATGCCCTAGCAGTCAGGCCGTTGCATAGTCTATGCCAAGGGTGCTCTGCATCTCTTGTTAATTTTCCCTTGGGGATAAACAGTAAACCCATGAGATACCAACAATCCTCTCTGAAGTGATATTTTTCCCCACTGAAAAAACAGGAGGAGAAGAGTGACTGAAAGAGATGTTCTCTCAGTTCTAAATTATGTCCTGAGAAGGATTGTCAGTTCAGGAAGTGGAGAGAAGAGCTGAGCATTACTCTGGCAGCTCGGGCGGTTTTCAGCACAGCAGGAAGCCTGGATCAGGTCACCACAGCTCAGTGAAAGGAATGATAGTGCCTCACCAGCAAAGATCTAAACCACTAAACTACTCTGTTGATGAGGCAGTACGGATTTTTCTTCAGGGTTCTTGTTTCCCTAGTCACTTTTTTTTTTTCTCAGAAGAGGTTGATGAATTTATAAAGATTATGTCCAAAATATTTTTTAGTACCAGACTCAGCAGAAGAATAAAACATTATCTTGTTCTACCACACCAGCTTACTAGGGGTCAGAGGAGATCACATGGTTTTCTGCAGTGTTTTTGTCCTCTGCTTCCACACATGAATTTTGCAGATTCTCCATATTGTTTCCTTGACTCCACAACAAGGAATGTGGGACAAAGCAGACCTGGGAACTGCAAGTCTTGTCACCTCAGCAGCCTATTGCTACATCCTGCTGCCTTTCACAGGACATGACTTTTCTCCTCCCAGAATTAAGGTCTATGGTGGGAAGAGAATGACAGCAGTTACCTTCCTTCCATTCCCACGAGACTTGCATCTCCCCTCTGGTGCATTGTTACAGTCCCAGATTTTTAAAGTACCAGAGAGCAGGAACTATGCCAGCACTCTGGGCAGCTTAAGAAGAAATGGAAAAGATGCTGTATTTTCCTGTTGGGGTAGTAATTTTCAGACACTTCAGAACATGTGTTTACATTGGAGGTAAATTGACCCCTAAGTGTAACTCAGTTATATAATAAAGGATTGAGATTAGCTTTAATTCTCCTCTGAAATCTAGTTAAATTTTGGTTAGTTCTGGCACACACTTTGCGTTTTGTTCTACTTCATACATAAAATGTGGGAACTGATAAAAAGACAAATACTGGGGTGATTGAAAGAAGACCCGGAAAAGTTCTGTTGCAACTTGTTCTTCCTTCCCAAGCAAAGAAAGAAAATTTTCTTTGATGGATACTTTTAGTGGAGCATGCTTTCTATGTTGAGTTGACTTCCACATCTTTGAGCGCCCTGAATAATTTAATGATCCTAAGAATATTTTAAGAATTACCTCTCTCCCTTCTACGATAATCTTTTGTTTCTTTTGATTTTCATTCACTTTCTCATTCTTCTTTTCTTGCCCTTTTACTCTTCAGAATAAAAGTGCAAGAACTATTTTCACAGTCTTCAGGAAGAAATTCTCTTCCAATCGATACAAAGTGTGCATGTAGAGTCTCCAGCCTTTAGTTAGGAGTCAGCTGTTAAATTCACCTTAGTACCCACAAGTAGGCTTGGCAGAACTGTTATTCCCTCTGCACTGTCCCCTGCCTTGTTTTCTCCAAAGCAACTTAATCCACTAAGAGCAAAGTGTTTGAAAAATATATAAAATAGAGGTTGTCTTGTTGCACCGTTAATTTTCCCATATTAGTGTACAGTATTGCAGGACCCTGTCAATAATTTCTTATACATTCTCCTGATTCTGTGTATTCCCTTCTCTTCAAACCTTTATTTTGTCTTTCCTCCAAACTTGTACATCTCTTTTGTCTTTCTGCTCTTAGGATTCTTTATACTTAAGAAATGAAAACAGGTTGTTTTGCTGTCTGTTTCTAATTTGATCCAAATGTGGGCTATGTAAGGTATTCCAAATTACCTGTGATTTTAATCTATTTTTTCAATTCAAAAAGCAAGAGCTCTAAGAATAGTAATAGAGAAAAAGTTGAGGTATTGATGGTTTTTCATGAAGTCCAGAAGAGATTGTACAAGCTTAATAAAAATAGGAAAATGTCTTTGTAACAGGAATTAGGCCTTTTACCATGCACAAAAAGATATCTGGAGTTATAGCAGTGGCAATCTTTTTGCTTGTTTTTGTTTTTGTGCTGTTTTGGTTTGTTTTGTTTTGGGTTTTGGTTTCGTCCCCAGGGCACATAAATTTGTAAAATTATTTTAAAAAGCAAGTAGCAAACTTTCTCACAAATACCTGTATTAAGCTACTGCAGATATTGACCTAGAGACTGTGATAAGAAATTGAAATCTGGTTGAAGAGATGTTTAATGGAACTTGATATTTTTGAACAGAAAGTGATCTGATACTGGCTTTTTTGTTGTTGATGTAGTTTAATACTGACTAGAAAACCTTTTTCTATTTTTATTGTGGTGAACCTAATGATGAATTTTCAAATTTGCAAGAACATAGGGAAGTTTCTTGGATGGAGAGAAGTGTTTTAACTCTGTTGTACTCAGTACAAGTGATAACTTGTAGAAACTGAGAAACTGGACCAGTGAATTAATCAGGTTTTCAGAAGAAACAAATAACTAAGCCAGAGCTTGGTCAAAAACCTTCCTTTTAAGGGATCTTTACAATAATAAAACCTTCTGAAGGTGGACAAATGACCCAAAAGAGTTATGAAGCCTTCAATTGCACATGAAATAGACCCTTGAAAAGCAAATGGTTGGAACGAAATTACCTGATAGGTGAATTATCGAAATGGTCTCTAAATGATTTTTAAAGGAGGCCTAGGGCTTCTAACTTGTAATTAGAATGAAGGATCTGACCGGTTGGGTCATTGGGTTACATGTAACAAATTAGAAAGTGCTCATGCTGGAAAATAATGGTATTTCTGGCCCTGGGATTGTGTAGATTTCTTAGAATCAAAACTGTTCGAATCGAAGGTACCAAACTTATCACACACCAGTGACCACCAACAATGCAGTACTACAGCATTTCAAGTGTAATATTTCCTTGAATAAGGAAAGTTGATGTTGCCCAAGCATATAGCAGCATATGCCAAGGGGATAAAAGAACATTTGATTTTTGTGTGGAGGAACCTACAAGGTAAACCAGACAAGATGTAACTGGTAGTATAACACACAGGTAAAATTTACATTATCCACTGCAAGGTCTGAGATGTAAGACAAGAAAGCTTTTTCTTGTGGCTTTTTTCAAAGTCTAGATCAAAAAGATATTCTAGCTGCTTGAATTTCTGTTGATATTCTAGCAGGGATCAGCTTTAAAATGAAATTAAACCTGTTCAGGAAGATAATTCCTTGAATATGTTCAAATTTCTTGAATTGGAAGAAGGTACAAAGACTCTGCATCTTCTTCTGCAATAGGGAGAAAAAGGCTAGAAGCTCGGAAGCCAGTAAAGCATGAATATAACAAGACACAGAGTAAATATAGAAAAGCAGAAAGGTATATTGAAACTTACTAGACAAATCCTTCATCTCTGGGTACCTGAGAAATGACATTTTCTGAGGTTTGAAGATTTATGATGACGTAGTGTAGTCACAGAATTTCATATCTGAATTGTCTTGGGGCTTGCTTGCTAAGATTAGTTTGGAGCTCTGTGTTTTATTAAAAAAAAAAAAATTGGAAAAGTCATTCTTAGAATGAAGTTTGAGACTAAGTAAAACCTTTTGCAGTTAGTCCACCTCCCCAGCAGAATTTATCTGAAAACAAGTACATCAGCTGGAAAAGGAAATGCTGAGGAGCAAGGTGCTCACCTATTGAGTGACAGATAGATAAAACTCAGGATTGATGCCTAATATTTTCTACTATTAGACGTCTGTAGTGAGAAAGTGAGTAGTACAGAGTAGGTTTAGTAAGGAGTAGCAAAGATAGTCTGTGGCAAGAGACAAAGTGACACACCTGACCAATTTTTACACATTTTCTCACTTCCAACATCTTACTGCTTTTATTGAAGTGAAATAGTCCAGGCATTGAAAGAAGTAAATGGAGACTGAAAAGGAGGCAGAAGCATGGTACAAAGGTATGTTGATGCTTACAATGAAGAAGACTGTTTTCTAAGTAAAACTTTAATGGAGAACAGAACTGTTTGAAGTCTGCCCTTTGGTTTCTTGGGTCTACCTCATTCTCACTTTGAAGACCTGGTTTTTAACTCAGAAATTCGTAATGTTCTTAGTCTTTGGGTTGTGGGTGGTATTTTCTTTCTGTGTTTCTGTTGGTTTGTTTATTTGTTGTCTTTGTTTTTTTGTGGTTTTGTCTTGTTTTTAATTTTTTTTTCTCAGCAAATAACTGTAGATTACTTTAGAAACAGTCAAAATATCAAAATGGTGTGGTTTAAATTCTTTTTACTAGTGCAACTTGAAGTCAATGTGTTTATAAAATGTTTCATGCTGTGCAAACTGTTTTTAAGGAAGAGGATATAGGAAATCATCGATTCCACTGTAGAAGGCAAAATTATTATTTTTTTAAATGCCCTTTCCATCCAAAAGGTTTGAACTCCTCTTGGCTGGAGGATCAAAGTAATTGCAGCATGATGGGTAGGGTAAAGGTTAGATGAACATACATGAATGAAAGCAAGTTCTGGAAGCGCTAGTGGGATTTGTTCTTGCTAGTATAATGACTGAGACACCTGTACATTTGCAGCTGGACCATGTATTTCTTGTGAAAATTATTTAATTATTTGAGTATTAATATTCTTAAATTTTTTCTTATTCTCTTTCAGTATTTTTGTGTGCAGTATTTCTGAGCTATAAGCAAGGAGCAATATTAGTTGTAGCCTTATATAACAAGGGACATGTCTGGAACTCATAATTCCTAAATCCCTCTGCCCTGTAGGTTTATTAAAGCTCCGTACAGAACTTTGCATCTTATTGACTCCCCTGGGCTAACAGTTTAAACCATGAACTATCATTATGGGAGATGCAGTCAGAAGGATCTGTAATATCCAGGAAAAAGTAATAGAATTTTTTTTTGTTAGAAATAGTTTTCTAAATACTCAGATCATAAATATTTTAGAAAAGTGCAAGCACCAGGATTGCTGTCTTTTTCTGAGGTTTTTTTGCTTGACTATTATATAGAAAAATGGCTAATGAAAATGTGACAGTCTACCATGCCTAATAGTATTTGGGTGGAACTTTTTCTCTACTGGCATCTCTATCTAAATGAGGAAAATCAAACATTCACAGAAACTTTGAAAAAAACAGTATGTTAAAATCTACTATAACTGGAAAGAACAAGGCTGGGGGGAAAACCACAACTCTTTAATAATTTGTTATATCCTTCTGCCCGAGAACTTGCATTTGTCACTGCATAATTCTTTTATAAACATGGGAGAAGTAGTAGTGAGCAAATATTTCCTGCACTTTGTAGGGCAAAAGTATTTAAAAAAATTTTTTTAGACTAATAGCATATTGACTGAAGTGTAATTAAACAAGCATCTTTCTCACTTTAATTAAAAAATTCAGTTCCTTTGTGCCATGGAGAAGTATGAGATGTTAACTTGAAAAACTACCTAAAAACTACCGTAAACATTTCAGCATTACAGAATTCTTACCCTGAGTCTTCTTCCTGTTTGGAAAATTTACAAAACTTATTCCTTATGTCAGAAAAGGTTTTCAATACACTTCCAAGTGTGCTCCTCACAAAAACATCCTCAAAATGCTTCCTGGATATAAAACTCTTAGTAACAGGTATGAAGAAAAAAGTGAGCTGGCCTAGAGAATAATACCTTCTATTTGTTTAAAACCACTGAAAATCCTTGTTACAAATAGTGGCTTGCTGTCAATAGTTGGAGTTGTACTTGCATGAACACTTCCAACTTTGTATATCCCTCAATTTACTAGGCTGATGATCTGGAAGGGAAAGATTCCCTTGTCTGTGTAGAGCTGGTCTCTGTCCTTTGAAAGATATTTTGGGTATTTGTGTGTGTGTGTGTAAGACATAAGGTGAATTAAATATGTGGGAACCCGTAAACCATCTCTCACTCTAAGTCACCTACTTTGGCAGTTGGACATAAAATGTTAGTTACATTTTTTTTTTTTTGAGTTAGGCCAGGTGTGACTTCCTCTTTGAAGAGGAGGCAAATGCTGGAGGAAGAGTCCAAAAAGTCAGCATGGATAGGTGTTTGCAGGCAAGGCCAAAGACAGCAAAGGAAGGAGTGAGGAAGGACCTAATGAGAGCACCTTTTACTTCCCAGGTCTGGATTTTCAGCAAACTACAGAAGACTTTAAGGGGCTAGGGGTACAAACTGAGAAACTCCAAAGACAAAGCTGAGAGAAATCTCTATTTAGTGCCAAAAATATTTTAGACTTTTGAATCTTTGGCCCAGATCTCCACCTGGTGTTAATTCCGCTGAAATCAGAGAAATTATGCAAGGATCTGGGACTTCATGTGAGAAAGGTTTATAATTGCAGTTTTGAAAATGAGCATGAGTTCACAGAAACAGAGCATGTCTAGACAAATAGATAACTATAAGAAGCTAGTTATTGTATTGTACTGTAATGTTTACTGTTCCTTGATGTTGTCAGGGTAGCTGCTTTAATTAAGTACCTCTGAATTCCCTCTAATCTTTACCTTATTCTCAGCTGGGTGAAGATAAACCTTTTATTGTTGTATATGTGTCAATCCTTGAAGGCATACAAGAGAAGAAGCTGCTATCTAAAGCATTTGTAAGTGTATCAGTAGTTTCTGTGTTTGTTAGAGCTATCCTAGGTTGCTAGCAGCAACAGCTAGCAAATGGCTGTTAATTTATCCAAAGTAACATGTGAAAATACATTAATGCATTAAACTGATCGCTGAACAAAAACATGCAACCAAACTTTCCTGAATTTGTGTTATTTATTGTATATTTTAAAGTTCTTGTTGTATCTTTTCTCTCCTGCTGGGTTTTTCTTACCACACATAACAGAGCACACTCCGTTACCTTGATAAAAAGAACGTGTCAGTATTTTTATGCCCTACAAATGACTTTGGTGGTGGGTTATTTTTGTTGTGGTCCCAACCCCCCCTTCCTCTGGTGCAGCTAATTAAATAATTAAATAAATTTTGTTTTCCACACTAGTGGCATTACATTTTGACTAATCCATGCTGTGGGTGCCTTCTGGGACTTGCTTTGGATCTTGACTTCACCTTGGCCTTTCACCCTTTTTTATTAATATGTTCTTGCCCTTTTCCTACTCTCTGCATAACACATTCAAATGTATTCTTGGTTAATATTAGACAAGTCAAAATGTTTATATGCATGACAACTTCACCTTCTGGTGTAGATTGTTTGTTTATTTAAAATGTAATAGTTAAATTTTTCCAATGTATTCTACTAAATTACTTTGATTTTTGATTGAAAGAAAGTTGTAAATTGAAGCTATTTACTATTACTAAATTTTTGTAAAAGCATGTTTTTCCCAGGGTAGAATGCTATCAGGAAGGAAATGATACTATCCTTCCATTACACTATTATCAAACTTAGTATTTTCATTACTCTATTGTTAATAGATCACTAATGTCTCCATTCTTTTCATCTTGTATCACACATAAAAATTAGGTTAGACCTGTGCTATGCTCAGAAAATGGGCAAGCTTGACTTACTGAAAATTGGCTTAACTGCTAGACTCATTGAAAAAGTTGAGAAATAAAAACTGGGAATTAAATTCCCAAGTGTGATGAAGTATGAAATATTTTTCTGCTTTAGGCATTTCAAGTGTTTGTGATGAAATGAGGAGTTATTAGCGATGAGCAAACAAGCACTCATTGTATTTATTTTATCTAGATTTTTAAACTTTTTCAGAGTGATTGATTCAGGTGTCAGTCAGAGATGTTTAGGTACTGCTTTTGATAGCTAAGAATAGCAGAAACTCCTATGGTATTTATTTATGTATGTGAAAATCAGAAGTTACGTGGTCCTTCAAGGGAGAAGAGGCTGTGATGGATTTCCTAGGGGCTGCCAGGTCTACAGACGAAAAACGTGACTGAAAACCTGGAAATTCTGAAGAAAAATACCTGGCTGTGATTCTTGTGATTGTGCCAGGGCTGCACTGTGGACGTGGCAGAGACAGGTGCTGTGTGAGCAGCAGAGCAGGTTATACACCCTGAAGGACCTTTCTTGCTCCTTGTTGCAGAACTTTTGAGCAGCTCTATAAACAGCAGACAACATCACTGTACTTTTTATACTTTACAGCAATGATATTTTCGTTGTACCTTGGAATGCCAGTTCATGAGGGTCAGAAGGCAGATAATCAGTCTGGGCTGTCAGTCTTTGGACAGAAAATAGCCAGGTTTTGATTTTTAGGACATAACACTGGGGAATTTCACCTTGGGCACCGTGGAGCCAAAGGACGGTGCCCTTAGCTCTTCGGGCTGTTGATATCTCTCCACTCTTACCATTGCTGTTTGATAAAAACTTAAATTTTGTAACAGCAAAAGGAATTGAAGAAAAGTGCAATGAACTTTTTGTACAGTTTAAAAGAAGAAAAACAGAGCATATTTGTAATATTAATCATTGAAATAAAATCTTAGTCCATATTTCTGTGTTTTGTTATTATTTGAGTGTCTAAATTAAGAACTATATAAATGAAAATGTGTTCTTAAAAATGAAATGGGTAAGTAGTGGATGTCTTTGAGATTAGAAAGATCCTCTTCTCTATATGATGATGCACATTTATTTATTTGGTAATCTTCAGTAAGAACCGAGTTTTTTTAGACCTTTAGAACTAATGTCACTGTTTCAATGGGCAGGGTATAAAATACCATGTATTGCAAATAACAAGTAATTTGCATGGGAATTAATATCCAACTACATAACCTTTATTTTTCATGCTAAAAACACATACTCCTGCCACCAAAATTGAACTTGGCTATATGAGAAGATAATTTCTGTAAGGGCAGTATTAAGTACACGCTTAAAAATTTTTTACACTTTCAGGTGCACATAAATACATGTTCTGCCTGGAGGTTTCAGAATATTCAGCTGACAATTAAATTTTCAGGTCTAGAACACCAAACAGAGGTAAAATGTGAAAACTTTTTATTGTTTCAGATTGGGGTTATGCAAGCTGGTCTTGTTGTGATAGACCAAGGCACTATCTATCTGAGGCATTCTATTATTACAAGTGAAAAAAACCTAAATAAATGTATAAGCCATTATCTAGCTAGAAGGACCAGCTTTTTTCTATATCTTTTGTCCATCAGCAGCAATATGCAAATTCTAGAGAAAAGACTGACTATAGACTATGCTCTGTCTTCTCAGAGCACTCTGAAATTTATAATTTTGAAGGTATTATTATTATAATAATCTGAAGGATTTATATCATAAAAATGTAGAAGATACCTGAAAACTCAGTTAAGTGATAATGAAATTTTTCTTTAAAATAGGAAATTACAATGGCATATGCAAATATTTTAAGGAGCTGGGCACGCTTAAAAATGGCCCCTTTAATGCCGTGTTGGATATTTTAAGTGTGAAAAATTGTCATAGTCAGACCAAGGTTTGGGTTTGCTTTGGTGTCTTATGCCAGTCTTCTAAAGTATCCTGAAGTTCAGAGCATGCCCAAAGCACAATTTCCTCAGGCACTGCAGGACAAAGACATAAATTGGTGACTTTTCTCCATGTTGACATTATGCGACAATATTTTTTAATGTAAGTTACTTTATAATGTAACATGTCCCATGAGTATTATAACTCACAGCAGACTTAGAGATCTGAAACAATGAGAGTAGAGACTTTCTTACACCACTGTTTTCTGAGACATTACTAAAATGGCAAATGTTTACATAGCTTTCTCCAAATGAAGGGTCATCCTAGAAGAAGCACCATCACTGGGTAAATCCAGGAAGGCCACAAAGAACGGTATAATACTACCTGTCTAGAGGAGGTCTTTATAATAAAATAGAGTCTCAGCAAAAGACAAATCTCAGCAAAGTTGCTGCAAAACTCCTAACAGTTTGGTTTTCCCTGACCCTTTTCTGTTCCAGCAACTAATATTTGCAAAGAATATACTCCAGAATTATTCTTGCTGTTCAGTTTTGCATCCTCTGTGGAATTAGCAATGCTGTTAAAAACAAAGGTAAAGGATTGTGTAGCCATTTAGGTAGAACTTAGCTAGATTTCTTTAGACCAGATACAGTTATTCTGATGATGGCAGTACCACTAAAAATATAAGGGCAAGTGTTTGTGAAGTACTTTCATATGCTGTTCCCCAGGCTGGAATGGTTCTCTGCTGTCTCGTTGTATACTACAGGTAAATAATGCTATGGAAATAATGCAATCAATGCAGACATGGGTAGAGATGTGGGAAAACGCTGGTGCTGAGGGCACTGACATTGTTCTGGTTTTCTTTGTTTAATTTTTGCAACCTCTAGATTTTTCCAACACCCGTTCTCTTTTTTAGGCTGCAACAAACTTGCAGCTCCTTCTTCGAGGAATAGCAGAAAGGAATGTTTGCAGCTGCTATGTCTTGCTTTCCATTAGTTACAATGCTATCTGAAAAGTCTACCTCACAAGAACAAATCAGGTGAATTATGATTTTCTGTTATAGTGCTAGTGTGTAGAGCACTGAAAGGAGAATTGGAAAAAGCAGATGAAAGATAAAGGGCAGGGAGTGAAAGATGGGACAGCAACTGCAGTGGAAGCAACACTGGCTGTCCTAATAAGTGGCATTGACACAGAAAGGGAAACACTGGCCCTGTGTAAGTTTAGGTAGGAAATATATAGAAAGGATCCATAATTTAAAGGATTAAGCTCCTTGAATGACCTTCTGATAAAAATAGCTGGGGCAATGGGTAAGTCCTAAAATGAGGTTCAGTAAGCCTATGAAAGGGATTAGGTGATGATAGGGGAGGGGAGTTGATGACCCAAGAGAACAATTCATTCCCATTGCCCCTCACACTTTTTTCAAGGGATGGTTTGACTGAAGATTTAGTGCATCACTGAGTCTCATTTTATTTTGAAGAGTAAATGTCATGTTCAGCCATTAGTACAGTGGATTTTCTTAAAAGTGCTCTTCGAAGGAGTGGTTTAGATTCCTTAAAATGTTCTTGCTATAGTGCAGATTAATTTGATATTGATTAATTTCACATCTTTTGCACTCCCTAGAAAGTTATCAGAGAGAAGGCAAGCATGGATAAATTGAAAAAGCTATTTTCACCAATGATTTCCCAGATATATGGAGAAGTTAGCTGTATGCACAGGACTCAGGAGGTCAGAGTAAAGCAATCCTATCAGTTATAAAACAATAGAGTATATTTTTTCCCTTGTTGTGGCATCATTTGAACAATATTAGACTGTTTCATGCCAGCAATGGGAGACCAGCAGTCCTCTGATGTAATATTACTTCCTCTTTGATATGGGACATCATACTCATGGTAAATTTTACAAGTCTGCAAAGCTCCTTCTGTCTCAAGTCGTTTTGTCTGCTTAGGAGATACAAAAATGTGTGTTTAAATAGCTTGCAATTGTCAGGAATAATTGGGAAATTAGATTGTTTGTCATCCAATTTTTTTATCCTCGTGTTTTGCAAAGATTACATCAGCCCATTATCCCACCTTATTCCTTATGGCTCTTCATTTAATATCTGTGGGGTCCTCATCAAATGTAGTTCTTAATTTAGTGAACCTGCAGTGTAACCCTTTCATGACACTGGACTCCACTGAGGAGAGATGCAGAATAAGGAGGTTTCTAGAGAGAAATGTGTAGTAACAAAATCTCATATTAATCTCAAATGCCTCTGAGTCTCTATGGCTGGAGCAATGATGCACTTGAGTTTGACTGGAAGCTGAAGACATGTATCACAGTCTGCATTATCAAAGCAAATAATATTCCTGGTTCTGTGGGGTACTTAGTTTCATAATAAGAACAAACATAAGCATCATAAAAACGCTCATTATGTTAAAGCAATCTTATCTTCTGCTGCACCTTTTTTACTCTGTGGTTACCCATTTTTGAGCAGACTGAATTAAGGTAGGAATCCCATGTGTTGCTGATTTATAGCTCCATTTTATGGTATTTTACTTCTCAGTTATTTGCAGTTAACTGAAACCTATTGGGAGTTAGGCACACATACCCAGCATTTGGAGTGGAATATGGATTTTTCTCCCAGTCCATATATTTTTATCCTGACTGTTAGACAGGGAAGACAATGAGCAGGGTTGGAGGAGAGGACTACTTTTAAAATTGATTACAACCCAGAAGACGAATACATTATAACAAAGTTGGTGCATATCTAACTAACTAAAATAGTGTGGTTTCATCTTTGAACTTTCTTTCCAAACTGATCTATCCACATATGCACACACACAGAGGAAGGGGGTGGGAGCTGATGGAGTTTTAACTGCCTTCAATTTGTTAGAAATTACTAACTTGATTTACATTAATGGAGAGAAAAATCCAGAAATGTCTGCCTGACTGGGACTTTGCATAATTTAGATTTTCTAGTTAATTGTTTCTGCCAACTGTTTATGGTGCAATATTTTTGTCATTTTGAACAACTGACTGTACAGGCTGTCTTTTTGAGAACTTGAAGGTCATTTAATCTTTGCCACAGCTCAGTTTATGCCATAAAGATAATTTATTTTGCTTTTTGTTTTAAAACTAACACACGGACGCACACACACACACAGGCTGCCTTGTACACTACTAGCTAGGAAACTTTTTGGATAATTCAGATCCTGATGATTTCACAAGAAGATCTTCAGAATTTATAGTCTTCCTTGACATTCTGCTGATTTTTTTCCAAGATTTTTTTAATCTCTTATTTCTGAAACTTGATTTACTACCATCTTGTTTGTATCACTGTATGTTTTTATTTCTGTTTAAGGATGCTGACCTAGATGAGCTGTTTCTGAAGGAGCTACTTGGCGTATTGCTTAACCAGAGCAATAAAGATCTTGGTTCAAGCTGGTGAACAATAATTTCTTTGGTTACACGCAATACATCTTATTTGTGTGCTTCATTGAACAGACTTATCATAGTGTCTTATTATTGTAACATAAGGCAGTAATGGTCAGAAGATGTTTCAAAGTTATAGAGGGATTTTGAGCACTTTTGACTAGTTCCCCTCTTCTCCTCTCCTGCTGGTTGTGAGTAACAAGCCTGAAAACTTGTGGGAACCACAGGCATCTCTCTGTACTGTTTTTGGCCCTGCAAGCCTTCCCCTTCTTGTATGACATGCATTGAGGAAGGTGCTGAAGAAGAAGAATCAGTCATGGTCTCTTTGCACCTAGAGACAGAGCAGATAGGACTGTCCATCTGGATATTGAAACCAAGGTGGTGATGTTAGTGCAGTTCTCCACAAGACAGGCAAACACAGCCTCCTTGCAGGACCTCTGAAATTATATTGTTGTCATTGTCTGTTATCTCTAACTCTGCTTTAACAGAGAAAAGTCTATTTTCTTATTCTGGGTTTGCCTGGTGGTGCACTGGTATGTCCTATTTAGCCCTTTGAGGTACAAGAAGCATTCCACCTCTTCTGTAAGAGGTGAAATTATGGAGCCTGATCCAACAGGCTAAAGAAGGTGAGGCTGCCTCAGCTGTGTGTCACCTGGCTCAGCCAGCAGTGAGGCTGAAAGTGTCCTTCTGCCAGGTGCATGCACATGGAACAGTTGTGCACACCACGTGTACACAGATACACATGCCTGACCACGTGTGTCACAGGCATACACACTTAGCACTCACATGAACTCCAACAGCACCAGGGCCCTCTTGCTGCACCCCTCTCTGTCTGAAGAGGATGGTGAGAATACACATAGGCACAGCGTGGTTCCCTACACCAGCTGACCCTGGGTCCCAGTCTTGCCAGATGCTGGCACCTGGGTGTAGAAGACACTGAGGCCACAGGTCCTCTCCTGTTGCTGGTACAGATTATTTTACTCACTGCCTTGCCCCAAGGTCCTGATTACTCCCCTTGTCCATGCCTGAGTGAGTTTCTCTCCTTGAACAGTCATGGGAGGAGTCTGGCTAGGGTGTCCATCCATCCTTCTGGGAACTATGGGTTGCCACTTGTCTTTGTATCTCTGCACTCCACTGGGCCTGTGCAGACATGGAGGGGAGTGAAGGCTTCCCTGCAGATGTGCCTGGGATTAACCTGGCAGAACATTACCGGAGATCCAACTCCTGCTACTGTCTCTGTGCTACTTGTGGCTGTGTAGATCAGCTTTTGTCACATAACTTCACAGTTTGTCCTGGCAATCTCTACAGTTTACTAACCACTGTATTTTCAGTCAGAAACTGAGCCCAAATTAGTTAAACATAACAAATACTGAGAGCAACATCTTAAGATATGGACCATATGCAGCTTAGCTCCTCCTGCTTTGGAGATGGGAAGCTCTTGGGTGGCACTGTGGCTGAATATGACCACTAAATTTACATGTGTGCATGATTCAACTAATTACTCACTGAAGAATGTTGGTAAGGGACCAGGAAAAAGACCCAAGGTAGTCTTGTTCTCACACAGATGTAAGGCCACTTCAGCCTCCATCCAGCTGGGGACCACTGTCCCCACTCCAACAGTTTTAAAAACACATGAGCATTGGAAGCATTTTTTCCAGTCTGAGCATCAGTGGGGACATGGTTTGAGCATCACTGGTGAGAAAAATTGCCCCACAACAGTGTAAGGGTGCATGGCATGCCAAGCCTTTCTGATGGGACCTCTGGATGCTAACCAATGCGGTCTCATGAATAATGGAGCTGACAGTAGAATATGTGCTGTCAGTGCAATTACTGGCTGTGATCACTAGGTCTATCATATCGCCTCGTCTTGTCCACTTCTGTGCTTTCTATTTAAATCCTTCCCTTCAGGGTATGGCATTCACTGTGTTTACTAATGTCTAGTTAGATTAAGTTGATTCAAAAAAATTAATGTCAACTAAACTGTTTGATTGTGGCCACATTTTTATTTTCTTTTCTCTCTCTCTTTTTATTTTTTTTTGGTTTGGTTAGGTTTTTATTGTTGCTGTTGTTGTTGTGTGTTTTTTGTTGTTGTTCTTGTTGTTTTGGGGTTTATTTTTTTGTTTTGTTTTTTGGGTTTTTTTTTGTTTAGTTAAAAATGTGTCTTTAGGCAAAAAAAAAAAAAAAATCCCAACAGCTACTGTCACTCTTAAGGCCCTTCTCCTCCATCTGTGGCTCTTAGCTTATGTAATCCTGCATTTGCACTGCCTGTCATGGGTCATCTTTTTGCCAAAAGCCTGCCACTTCTTTTCTCCAAAGGCAGAAAGGTGTGTCAACCTCTCCTTTGGGTGGCTGAAGCAGGAGAAACTCTGGGAAGATTTCACAACAAATGAAAGTTGCAGTACCTGGTCCTGGATGCAGCATTTCACATCACCGAAATGCTCTTGAGAAACAGTTATTCACTTCCTGCAGCACACTTATGTGTTGTTTTTTGACTTTTCTCTCTTTACTGTTACTTGTCATATACGTTGTATAACATGAAACATAACTGTATCTGATTCCTATATGTATTTCAGAAAGAAAAATCTACATTGCTTTTTTAAATTTGAATTCTTGTGCCGTGTCCTTATATTGAATAATGACTTCAAACCGGTCAGCTCAATTAGAGGTATACAATTTATGTCTTCTCTATAATAGCAAGCAGCAAATATTAGAGGAATATATTAAAACCAAATAAATTTACCTCTAACACATTTCTGTAATACTATGAAAGGCTGTCTTTTTTCTTGGTGATATTTTGGAGACCTGTTTTATTTTCCATATCGTGCTAGCAAAAAGGTAATATAATAGTATCTCTTAATGGGATTTCAGGGCATAAGTCTCCCTCCCTCAACAGCTTTATAGCTGTACAGAAGCATTACATTTCACTGCGATGGAGTTACCCCCAAATTCATAAAAGTCAAAAGAAACCTAGAGCTGAAGCCATCATTCCATGAGGGATCTGAGCAAGAAGGCATTCGTGTGGGATCAAAGAGGATTCACAGTGAAAAGTGAGATCAAATCATTACAGCCTTTTAAATAATAAGACAAAAATGTTTTGGACTTAACGATAATTCTGAATTCCACCGACAATTTTTAGAGTTTAACCTGGTTTCCTTAGTCATTAATAAAACCACAGAAGGTGAGGAATTCTTGCAAGAAAAAACAGTCTTCAACTCACTGTCCTGCTCTGTCATTTTTACACAAAAAGTAGAGAGAGAACATGATTAACTTCATGGCAAAAAAAAACCCAACAAAACCAAACCAAAACCAAAACAAACAAAAAAGCCTAATTTCCCTTTTGATGGCAGCAATCAAAATTTTTTTCTTTTTATTTTTCATTTTTCACTATGAAAGTAGTGTTTATGACTAGGTATAAAGGAAATCAGGAAATGCACTTTTGAATATATACCAATAAAGGTGTTATTACAACAGTAAAATTACTTTTGCTCTGAGGAGTGGCATATAATAAGGAAAATATTTTTGTGTATTTCCAGGGACACATATATGACTAAAGTTGATCATGAACATAAAACTACAATTTTTTTGGTCAGAAACCCTTATTCAAATTTTTGTACAGATTTTTTCATTTCTTTCCTTGTAGTTGAAGATAATTTTCTCATCATACTCACATGATACAGATCAACAGGGGATTCAGCCCTATTAAAGGAGATCTTTAGAATGAAATCAGCTGTGGAATGTTTTACAAATGCAGTTCAGTAAACTCCATATAATTTCAAAAAGAAAATGGTGCATAGAGGAGTGTCTGGGGAATTACCACAAATACAGTGTTTCACTTGGATTCATACAAGAAGCACCTCTGGGAGAGTAAGACACTTTTCAAATAGCCTATGAAAAAACATATCTTTTCCTGGAGTCCTAAAGCACTAAATTTGCATATTAATAGAAGATTAAAATGCCCATCAAGTATTCTTTAGGTGTTGCTTTCTCTTTTGTGTATTGCTTTTCACATAAACTTCTCCAAAATAAAAAGAAACTCCTTCAACTTCGCTTATTGCATTGAATCACTAAAGTTTCATATGACAATACCACACAGTATTTTTGTATTTTAATCCTTTTGAGAAGTTGCTCCCTGATTTTTGTGCTTCCCTTTATTTGTACTTTGTTCCTCTTCAAGATGTACCTGTCTTTTTAGCAGGGTCTAAGCATTTTTTAAAGGCTAATTTCTATGTGGGATTTGGGTCCCATCAAAATCGTGCTTTAGACATGAATCTCACAAGTCTATTCCATTTAAATTTTAGAATCAACAATTAAAAACACCTGAAGTGATAAACCATTATTTGGCTATGTCCAAAAGGTGTCTTATTATCTGGAGTGCCCAGCCAGCAGTAAAAAACAGTGTTTAAGCAAGCTAAGCTTAGGAAGTATGGAGTAGATAAGTAGAACTTGAAATTTGGTCATGAAAAGGTACAGCAGATAATATTTTTGAAGTATGCTGAGTTTTAGGGAGCTGCTAATGTTACTGTGCACTTCACTGTGAACACGACAATTTTATACAAGTGCATTTAAAATATTATTTACAATAGTCTAGATGCTGGGTCTAGATGCTGCTACAACTGAAACTTTTTCCTAAAGAAATCCATCAGTGAGAAAGAGGCCATGGTAGTGTTGTTCTTCATGGATCTCTATACATTGTGAGAGAGCTGTTCAGATAGGCCTGTCCTTTCTAAGTGCAGATGTTGACTAAAAAGCCCTTTAAATTTATCAGTAAACATGCTGAAGCAAAACCAGAAATGACCAAAGCTTTGAATTCTAATTACTTTAATCTGCATACTTATGGGATTCTCATAATCTATTTATTTTAAGTGTCATGCTGGAAAGCCAGAGTAAATCTGACTATCTTTAACCAAGAATATCTATGTAAGAGCATAAAGCTGTTTGTTGTCTCAAATGACATATTGTTCTGTTTCATGGGTACTGTCTCCTACTGCACACAGTTAAAATGATCTCTGGGGTGTCAGGAAAGCCTTCAGTTTATGTAAACACAAAATACAGTGCAGCTCCCAAAGTTTGAGCCTCATTATAGGATCAAAATATTTCCCAGCCTTGGCTGGAACTGGGTCATCACTTCCTGATGGTGGTTTTGTGCAGTAGCTGCACTTTCATTCCCACTATCAGTACATTTTTCCCTAGCCCTTGTAGTTGGCTCAATCCCATTTACAGCTGATCCTAGGGACTCTAAGGCTCTTCTTGATCTCTCTCTGCCTTTGCACTGACTCTTTCTCCGCAGTGACTCTTCCTTTCTCTAGGTGAGAAGGGCACTCTTCTTGAAGTTTTTATTTTTTTCCTGAGCACACTTGCTTAACTTTCCCATCAAAGGAGCCACAGTATATACATGGTGTATGGGCAGAAATTGTTTCCAGTAACTCTCACAGCCCCATGAGTGTTGTTGCAAGTGTGATAGATGAATGGAAGCACAAAGCCAGGAGTTTTACAGCAAGAATAGGATGGTTTGTTCTTGAGGGACTGTGGCTGTGATGAAGAGTATTATGCAACTGTAGCTATATGGTGAGGTTTTGGATGTCATCAGTGCAATTTCTGTCACATTGATGCCTGTTCTGCAAATTAGATAGTAAAGGAACAACACACCAAGCAAAGGTAGCACCAGTTGTTTTCTTGCTAGTCATACTTCATTGTGTAAATTAAATTGAGGTCAACACCTCAGAGAGAGAACGTGAAGAAAATTTCCAATAACAATCTCTTGAATTTAATGAAAACAGAGATTCTTGAAATAAATTACAGTAACGCCAGATCTGAGCCCTCCACTTCACAGCTGTACTTTTAGGGGACGTTGAGTATCCTTAAAGATGTTTGGTGGAGTCCTTTTTGCTTTGAAGTTGCTGAAATCTTTATGACAGGCTAATGTATGCTTAATTGGCATGTGCATGCCAGCAGTATGTGCTAGAGCGCAGACTGTGTGCTCTGCCAAAATAGCTGTTTGTGTTGCAGGCTTGGCTCAGTGTGAAAATGTGCCATCAGTCATCAGATCTGTGGGTACTGGATGTATTCACTAATGTTTCTTTTTCCTTTTTCTGAATGGATCTGCAAGCTGGACTTTGTCTTCTCAGCTGATGAAATTGTGGTCTCCCAGAAAGTTTGTTATGGTTAATGAGATTATGTTGCTTAAAAAAGTACGCTGTTATGAACTTCTACAATCATGAAAGGGCCTTTGTTCCTCATACAAATGTTGAAGGTTTTATTGATTTAATGAATATAAAATTATTTTGGTATCAGTTACTGAGAGGGCATCAATCTGAGTTTTGGCAAAATATGCACATTTTTTCCAAATGACAGTGAAAATTGTCCACGAGAAACATCAGCTGTAAGAAAAATCCCAAAAGTGCTTTATCAGAAGAGTTGCATGTGATTACTCTGTTGATATATGATAAAGAATCAGAGAATTTTCTACCACTCTTTTGCTTCTCCTTGAAATATGTTTAGACTCCAAAGTAGAGTGATGAAAACTTCTGATAAAAAAAGTATTTCCAAATTTCAAAATGAGGTCCACTCATTCAAGTCAAGACAGACTGACTGACACGTCAGTAAGTCCTGTCTCAATAGGTCTCTGTGCTTTCTGTTTGTGCTGCTTGCAATCTGCAGGCATTTAGGTAGACTGAATTCCTACTCCTACCAAAATGCAACCCTTCCATTTGTTGCTGTTGTATTTGTGTGACATTATTTCTACTCAAACACCATAGGCTTTTTTGAAAAGTGTCTCACTTCCTAGACTAGAAAAGAATCACTGCTCCATGGAGCTGCCAGTCTGACTGCACTTTTGTGTAAAGATGTTGGCATACATGTTCTAGAGAAGTCAATACAAGTGAAGGTCTGTTACTGGGCTTTTAATCAGGAAATTAGTGGATCAGTAAACAAAAGGGAAAAATAAAGGCAGTATGAGATAACGAAAGCTACATTATTCAAATTAAAAAAGAATTTTGTTTGTTTGTTTGGTCTCCTAAATACACAATAGTTTTTATACCTAATGAGTAACTTTTACTAACATGTATTTTATAATTTCAACTTCCTCTAAATAGTATGGCTGAGACCAAAAGAGAAAGAGAATACCTGAATTCATAATGGCAATCATAATAGAGAACAACATAGTAAACAAGCATTCATAATAGTAAACTACCTTGACATAAGGACAGCCTGTATTTTAATGAGGTAATCATACAAAAACTATTTAGTTAGACAAACCCTGGAGTTTGTCAAGTGAATGGTTCTGCTAAGTTTATTAATTTCTCTGTGGTGAAGGTCTCTTTTGTGACTGCAATATTTCCTACTAGATGATCACAGTGTGAAAGAGTCTCATCTTGTCTGTCGTCACTTCTGACCTGGGCAGAGTCACATCATTTGCATCCCTTGAAAGTTGCCCTGTCCTGTCCCTGAGAATAGTAACCTCCCAGCTAAGCTGGAGTATTTGGCTGCTGACAAGAAAGCACTCCTAATTTTCATTTATTTACTCCTGTAGTAGTGGAGGTGCTCCATCTTTGCCAGTGGGTATGCCAGAAATGAAAATCTATGGAACAACATAATTTTGGGCAGGGTGGCTTTACATTTGCTGTAAGCAGGCTTGCTTTTACAGCCTGATTTCAGGCAACAACTTAATCCATTTGTAGGCATTTGCTGTCGGAATCTGTCGTTATGAAATATTCTGAGTTCTCTAAGCACAGGCTTTAGCAAAAATGAAGAGGAAGCTCTGATCTGAACGAGGGGTCCCTTAGGCAGGAGCACTGCTGTGATCGCTCTGCTTGATGCAGATGCATGAGCCAAAGCAGCTGGTGGTAATGGGACAGAAGGTAACTGGAGGCCACCCGCTGCCCTCAGGTAATTCCCTTCTGCAATTTTGTGAAGATTGAGAGTTTCAATTTGTGCATCTTCAGTGAAAAAAGTCATAGTGATATATCCTTATCTAAATACAATGTAGCAAATGAACTCCCATGTTACCTGCATCATATGAGGAATTATTGTTTAGTCGGGCTTTGAAAAGTCAAAATTCTAAATTTCTCATTTAATGTTTGTCAATGCTAGGAACCATTCTCTTATAATAATTTTGCTAATTCACAACAATAACCAAAACCCTCCAAATGAAAAATAAACATTATTTTATGTCAGAACTTTTATTACTTATGTAGATTATTGAGAAAATTACTGTAGTATTTTATTAAAGAGTATTAAACTGGTAGATGTGTGTCTCAGAAAGCTGTACAAATAAGGGTCAGAGCAGAAGTTAGATTCCTCTCTACTTTTACCAAAATATGCTAAATATAACTAGACCTGCCTTTCATAGTAAAAGAGAAAGAAATCTTGCCTAAACTCAGCTCATGAATTCAGTAGCCCAGAGCACCTTGTAAGCCTTATTTAATTAAGCCCTTAAGATAAAGGATAAGTTAAATTTTTATCTTCTGTGCAACCACCTTAAACTGTATAGAATGGCTCTCATGCTTTCTTTTCATGTTAAACAGGATCTAACCTTAGAAGCAATTGCTGAAGGCATGACCCATGTGCACAGTCACGTTAGCATTGGATTCTTTAGGAGTGTTTGAAACAACTAGAGAACAAACATACACAAATATACTGCAAAAGAAGTTTACTGCAGCTAGAATATAAAGATTTTCTTTAATTTTTTTTCTCGAGAGCAAACAGTATATAACCAAGCTCTTGACTGCTAGGAACAAATTTAGCAGCTACTCTCATTAACTGAAGAGCAGCATGTATTGGGTAAAGATAGACCACTTGCAAGTCTTTAATTAAAGTAACTTAACTGCTTAAGTAGTTACTCACTTAAATTAAATAGAAAATAGTAAAGGTTCACCATGGTATCTTAAGATGTACCATTAATCTAATACTGCTGAAATCTTCACCTATCAACAGGATGCAGACAGAGTAAAAGGTGGGAAATAACACTGACTGGTCTAATGCATTAAAAGAAAAGCATGCAATCTATTGGTTAGAAAATTTTTCCAGGAAGTGTGCCAGGTGAGATTTTTATATTTATATCAGTGTATGCTGTATCAAAGGTCTACCAGAAAATATCTAAATCTAATTGTATCACCTTAGGGAACAAAGACATTCTCTTTAAATGTTGATCACTTTCCTATCGAAGATGTTATTTTTGATTTATACAGCCTCTGGTGGTAGCTGTTACAGGTTCTGAGTTACCTAACTAAGTTTATGTATACACTACACTTTGCGTTTCCTTCTGAAGTTATACATGGAGATCTTTACAACTCAGAAAATAGACTAAAAGGTTCTTTGATTCACCTCTGTTCATAAAATTTGTTTTGTGATATCAATAGCCTCTTGCATTTTAATAATGTGAGCAGTAAATCTAAAGCCATACTGTAGTGATTTCTGTGGGTCCAGAAGTGCTCTCTCCCCAGAGCTCTCTTTGAAGCCATCTTCAATCCTAGATTCTTCTTTAGATAACCAGCTGTTTGTGATTTGCTCTGACTAAGCTGCCATAGTAATGAATATTAGTGTTTGAGATAGCTCCAGTGTTCTCTAGCAGGTTTAAAATAAAACACCCAAAGTTCAAGGGTACAAAACACATAGAAAGGCTTCACTTGTGAGGAGTATTTGCTGAAATACACATTATGCTGCTTATTAGTTTCACAGATCTGTATGGATTTATTTGGATTTATTTCTTTGTACAATAATTTTACTTACTAGTTCTTCCTTAACAACTTTTTGCTGCAAAGATTTTAAGATTGCAATTTTTGGAAAATGCTCCACTACACTCTTAGTAGACCATAAAGACTCTGTGTGTATGACCTGCACATTTCACATTGCAAACTCAGAAAGGAGAAAAGTAAAATTTCATGCCACACAAAACAGCAAAACCAGAAAACCTTGTACTAATTGTACTTTTCTCATTTTTACTTTCCCTCTCCTACTAACAAGCTAATCACTAATATAGCACAGAGTGCAGTGACACTGCATTGGCAAATACCTCAGAGGGAGGCCATCTATTTTTGCACATATAAAATCCATTCGATATTGATGTAACAAGATACAACAAGAGAGCAAGTCTGAGTCATAAAAGAGACCTTCACCACAGAGATATAAATTTGAATTTAGCAGAAGCATTCACTTGACAGCTCTGGGGAATTTTTTTTTTTTTTTTTTTTTTTGCCATCATCTTTCTTCCCTGGAAGAAAGAAGTTTCTAAGTTTAAAAGTTTCTGACGGATGCAATGAGCAAAGGCTGATTTCAAAATGTAAATGTAGGTTAACTGTTGTCTAATACTTACTGAGCTCCGCTGTGCATGAACCTTCTCATCTGGGATATCTGTCTCATTCTCTGTTGCAAATTAAATGCATTCATGCTAAAAGCAAAATTATTCTGCCTTTGGAACTAACTCTCTCTCCGAAATAGAAGATTATGGTACAATGCCCGATATTTCTGCAATAATCATGCATTATGAGGAGTGCCTCAACTCTGCAAGTGTATCTGATTTAAGAAACACCTGATCCCTCTGTTTTAAGAGGGATAGTATTTTCCAGTGGAATTTTAATTTATTAAGCAGATACAAATTATAAATTCCAAGCCCATTGAACTTTCATCATTTTGTTGAAATTAGTAACAAATTGACAGTATATGATTGATAGGTAGCCACATAGTTACCTATTTATCATACACTGTCAACAACCACAACTCCACATAGTCATGCATGCTACTTCATCTGTTGTGACCTGCAACTTGATGTCTTAGGAAAAAAGTGTGATTCAGTACACTGGGATTCCTTTAGTAGCTAAGGGAATAATGGAAATCTGATGAATTATGTTTTGTGGCTGTTCTCACAATCTAGTACTAAAAACAGGATACAAAAATATGCAAGCTAAAAAGTGAAAGATAGTTGTCTGTGAAGAAGTTTCAAGACAAACTTAATAATGAATTTTCTATTGGAAGATTTGAGGAGATCTATGAAGTGATACAATCTGTGAAATTAACGTATATAGGTCACCCTATGTCTCTCTTCAGAGGTCATGGGTAAACTGATATCAGTAAAATATTTCACCAAATGTAACTTTCCTATGTCTTAAGACTAGGTAGATTGGCAAAGGATTTGAGGGGAAGTAGCTTCTATGAAAGCTTTGTAATGAAGTGTAGGATTTACAGAGTTAGGATAAACCTCAAGGTGATGGGCTATGTTGAACCGTAAAATAAATCAGAAATCATGTGTAACAGAAAAAAAATCTGTTTCCTTGCTTCTTGTATACACTTAAAGGAACATTATCTTACCTAGCACTTAATAGGTTTCTTTTTTAAATGCACATTTAAAAAATGTATTACGATGCCTTAAGCAGTAGGTCATAGGAGGTCAATCAACTTTCGGACTGCTAATCCAAGGTAGTTCATCAATTCTGAAGGATCAAACAGGAAAAGAAAAAAAAGAGCTGTGTCTCTTTTTATGCTTCTCAGTGCCACTGAGAGGTGTTTTAGGCACTGGCAAATCTAGACATTTTGTTTTCCCTAGTTTGATTTGTCCACAGACCTATTTAATGGCTAATATGGAAATCCTAGGGAAGTGGTTGAATGGATCCAAAGAGGATAGAAAACAACAGAGTTTTGGAATTTTGCCTCAGAATAGCATAGTGGTGGGTAAATCCTCTGGGCCATCTAATGACACCAAACTCAACAGAAATTGTACAGCCCCTCTTTCCTCCCTGCCTCTCTCAACCTGTTCCCAGCATAGGTAACAGCATAAAATTTTTTGTCTGGATGTAGAGTCACCTTAAAGTTACCGGTTTGTGCTTGCACAGTATCGTGTTTCTACATGATCTCTCTCTGGGAAAAGGACTTTTTCCAAACTTAAACATTTTAAGGATTTATTGAACACTCTGCAATAGCAAAACCATGTGATTTGAACAGAAAATTGATCAAAGATTCAGAGGAGGAACATTAAATGTTCAGAGTTGTGGCAATGTGTTTATAGGCAACACTGAGAAAGTTCTAGGGAAGTGGAGAAAGGTGTTAATAGTCCAAGAAGTAAACAAGGATACAGTTGCATGACAACACACATTTTCTTATACAGAAATCATTGTACAAAAGCTAAATGTGTTTTCAAAGAAAGGTCTGGGTTGTGTTGCAGTCTGAGACACTAACCTGGTGTGACCATGAAGAAGACGACAGGTTGAGTTACTGAAGTCCTACTATAAAGTTCAGAGAAGTGAAAGTGTATAGAATAGAATATAGGATTTAGTAATTAGAGTATTTAGTGAGAAAAAGTGGTACATCTGAATATGACACTTCAAAAAATATAAATAAAACGTGTCCATTCCTGATGCCAGATTCCAGAAGAAGTGTCAGTCATAAGTTAAGGAAGATCAATCTACTTGGCTTAATTGAGAAATTAGTAGCCTACAGGCAACTAGAAAATACATATCTGATAATGGAAAACCATTTCATCTTGCTAAAAAAAGCAGCAGGGGTCATTCAACAAGTGAAAATATAGTGGTGCCTACCAGTTAATGAAAATATGCTCAAACATAACAAGAAATTAAGACTTGATGGCAAAAATTACCAGATATATTTTTGTATCTTTTTATTGGAATGATATCAGGTAGATTGATTTTCTTGTAGATTGAATATGTATGGATGTAAATAGGGACAAATAATTTCCACTCACAAACCAAACTTTTTAATAAAAAAACAGGTTCTCCCATGTATATTTTCAATTAAGGTTTCTGGAAGTCTTGAGAAGCATTAAAAATTCTCCACAGGAAAAGCTCACTTTGCCACCAAAAAAGCCCCCACTTTCTGTTCAGAGCTGAAAGAAGGATTTAAAAAAAATCTGTCTTAACTGGTATAAAAACCATTTCATTCCCTCTGTAAAAATGCATTGTTGAGATACACAACAACTTTAGTGCTACCTTAATTGCTTTAAATATTAGCAACCTAGATTTAACTTAGTCTTTTTCTAGGTAAAATCTTTTTAAAGGTGTATTAAAAAATTCCCTCCTGCTAGCCTGCCTTCAGCGCTGTTTAGAGAAACTGGCACACTACTTTGTTAAAGGTCTCCAGTGTATTGATAGAGACAGTGCTACAAAGAGGGTCTGGGAAAGGGGGAGAAAAGAACATGTGTGATCGCAGTGGTTCTATCTAAAATAGGATGAATGTAACAGAAATGTTGGCTCTAGGGAGTATTATGGTATATATGTATATACAGACACAGATAAGTAGGCTGACATTTTTAACTTCTGAGCAGATAAATGCTAGGTTCTGGCTTGAAATTAATATATGCTGAGAATCGATGCTGCTACTAACTACAGATTGCCTAGAATCTCAACAGTTTTATTTAGCACCTGGCAGATGTGAGGTCTTGGGAACCCAGAATAGAGTGGTCAAAAGTTGCCCTTACACTGTAGGGTGTTTGCCAGGTGTTTATGCTTTGCACAGAGAGGCCAAATGGCCGGCTTGAACACAGTAACCAGCATTTCACATACAGGTCCTACAGGTGAACAGAGTACAAAGAAAAAAAAATCTACGTCTTAAAGTTCTAACAAAATATAATTTTTAAAATGAAAATATCAATTTTTATGATTATAAGTTTGAGAATGAGAAAGCAGACTTTTCTGAATATGTCTGGCTGAGCTAGAATATGCTCTAGCAGTTCAGTTATTGGAGCCAAAATTAACCAAAAGATCTCTCACAAAGGGGCCCATTTCTATGGCAACTACAGAGGTATGGTGTGAACAATATTATCAGGCGTATAAGGAAAAAGATAGCCAGCAATCTTGGTCTTCATAACACTAGAGTTAAATATAATCTTCCAATTGAATTAGGGGGAATTAGCTCAGGCTTCTAATTTTGTAGTGCATAAATTTTAGGCATAATCTGAAAAAATGTTTTAAATTCCTAAGGAAGTTCTAGCATTTCAGTTCTTAAGCAGTTAGCAGCAAATTAGAAGACATTTAGCTAGGTAGGGAAGTCAATATTTTCTTAGGTCTCTTTTTAAAACTGTTAACGAGCTCTCAAAAAGGAGTGGTGTATCTAAATGCAAAAATCCAAACTGAAAAATAGAAGCAGAACCATTGGAAAAGAACTTGTTCATTATAAGAGGAAATATTAAATAACCAATTCAGTCAGTTAGCTGAATTTATAAGGAACTAAGAACAAATGGGTGTAATTAAAATCTTGACTGGCAGAGGAAAATTATCCTTTGTTAGTTTTGCTATGTACGGGATGATAGGTCTGACTTCAGAATGTAGTGCCAAGGGATATTCTGGAAGGCTGAAATAAGATGGGGCAACACATATAACAAATTTAGAGGTTAAGGAATTGAAACTGTCAATGGCTAAGAAATATAGTGAGTCATTCTTCACTGAGCCAGAGGCTAGAAGACTTAATGAGCTAATAATAGCACACATTTCATACCCCCAGGAAAAGGGAGACATCAGAATGACATAGCAAGATAAAAAGGATTGGAAGAGTAACATGATTGGGATCATATGTGATTAAAACATCTTGTCATTAATTGTGGGAAATGATAGAAAGGTTTTCCATGATGGAAACAATAACAAAATGTGACAGTGTTCCAAAATATTCTATGCGCAGATACAGATCATAAAAAAGATTTAATCACTTTGTTTTGGTGCCCTTTTCATTTTTCTTCTCAGAAAGAGAAAATTGCAGGAAGAAATGCTTCCTGAATACAAATAAAAAAGTTAGTACCACCCTCCAATATAGAATAGTCCTGTGTGATGCAACATTAAATTGAAAGGTTAACACAAAAAGTAGTAGGAACCTATGAGAGAAGAAAACTGAAGAAACATTGGGGATCATGCAAAGACATCTGCTTTCGTATTTAATAAAAAAAATTGTTGAATGTAGTGTTAGTTATGTTGAAGTCAGACGCAACAGATGTAAACTGGCTTTTAACTTTATTGAGGCCTATGCCAAGTAAACATAGCAAAGTCTGGTCTGTGTTTCAGTGGTATCTACTTCAAATCCTCTCCTGGGACATTAATCTTCCTGGGAAACCTTGTCTGAGATGGGAAGAACAGCAATGGCATTATGAGTTTTCAGCCTTACAGCCCCACCCACCAGCTGAAAGGTGTGGTCGATTCTTGCCCTGTATAAAGTCACTGAGGGGAAGACATGCCCTCACATGGGTTGTGGACAGAAGAGGATCAGAATACACAAAATTTACCTGCTTTTTGGGGATGGATGAGTAAACAGTGGGAAAATGCTGCTTTGGGATTGTTTTTCATTCAATAAAATGAGAAAAGTAGGGATCTGAAGGCATGTGAAAAATATGTTTCTTATAGAAATACTAACTTCAGGTAGTCATTATTTTGTCTGCTCTTTCTACTCACACCTCGTGCCCTATAAACCCTCCCAATTCTTGTTAGACTTCCTAAATAGAGGAGATAGGGTTTTCTAATCATTATTAGTTTCACTTCAGAATGATATAACTAGGTAGTGCATGTAGGACCTGTAAAGTGCTGTAACAAGTAGTATCATTGCATGAAGGTGTTAGGTACTTTGATCATAAGACATTATATGTTCTTTACATGTTGAAAAATATTTACAACAAAATAATTTAAATCCATTTTACATAAGAAACACCTTTGTTATCCATGTCCAATTCCTCACTTTAAAGCGTACAAAGAACCAGCTTTCACAAAGTTGGTCAACAGTTTACTAAAAAAATTACAACTATTCTGTCCACATCCCCCACCATGTATCTACTTTATAAACTGGTACCAGACAGATTCAAATTAGGAAAACAGTCTCATCTATTGCTGATTTTCCTGGTGATATTTCATTACCAAATTTCTCTATCTTGTAATGTTGCTCATCTCACAGATGTTTTTACACTGGAGATCTCAGTGGGATTTTTTTTTCCTTTTTAATTTTCTGCAAACTGATTTTTCTGCCAGTGAGCAATAAGGAATACAATTGTTTCTTTAGTGGCAATGAAATGCAGGAAGGCAAGGTATTCCCTGCAAGAGCAATTGTGATACTGAAAAGCATACAGAAACCCTTAGTGACATGCTTGCACATTACTTTCTGAAGATCTGTTCTATCAGGTAACTTTGCAGCAGCATTTTTAAAGAAATATCTATATTGAGGTGATGAAACTGAGACTCCCATGGGCAGTTTAGCCAATTGTCTATTTCCCGATCTAGTTTTTAAGTGCACATTGTTGTTCTGTTTGTATCCTGTTATTGACACTATTCCCAGTTTGTATTTTCATATTATATGTCCTTGTTGCTTGTCTGAAAAAAAAAAATGAAGTTCCTATGTCCAATTCTCACAAGTTCTGTTTGTTTTGGGTTTTTTTTCTCCCTGCTTTTTCTGCCTAGTTGAGTGGTGTCCAATACTACAGTTTTGTTTTGTTTTGTTCACGGAATACATACACAGACTAATCTTCTTTCTCTCCTTCCCTTGTTTCTCTTCCTTCTTTATTTCTTCATTTTCCTTCCTTTTCCTCAACTTTTTGTAATTTAAAAACACTTACTTTTCATCCAACACAATAAATTCTATTTATTTATGATTATTGGTTATTGAAATTATTATTTATTTATGAATGATTATTGATTCATAAAATTTTAGTCAAAGGTAGGCAAAACAAGTGGTGATGTTGTCCTATATTAATTAGCTCAGCACTCAGCCGCAGATATCAGAAATCTGTACTTGATTGTTTTCCTTGCTTGATGGCGTTTTGAACTTACATTTCTACCTCAGTGATATTACCTTAACCAACAGACTCTTGGAGGACAGGAAATGCCCTGATGACATTGATCTGCTTTGTATAAACATGTCAACAGTCTGCAGAGCCACTAATTCTTAAGCAGTCCATTTTACAGAACAAACAGTCCTAGACCAGACTACTAATTAATCTTCCCTTGTCTATGCCTTTTATGCACAATAAAGCTGCTTTGGCAATAACACCCCAGCAAATGAAAACCTATCTCATTTGAGTATTCTCTTCTCCAGTGGTTGAATATTCCCTTAGAAGTGACAACTAAGATGATAATCTGTACTCCATGCAAAGAAACATAGAATTCTCTGCTTTTCCTGTGTGGATCTAGCTCTGATATACTGATTTTGTTGTCAGAACTATCCCCCTCTTAGAATATTTAACTATTTTTTTCCATGTGGTTTTCATGTGTGCTTGTTTTTGAGATAGTTTTCATAGTTTGCTGAAAATTTTTGACGAGCTCTACCCATGTTTATGTTTAGAAGAAATAGTCATTGCTGTGCTGAGAAAGAGCTTACAGTTACATGGTAACTTGTCAGAGAAGGAATACCACTGAGGCAAAGAGTGAAGGGGTCCCATTGACACACCAAATGTTATTTGAGGTTCGTTAATAATCAGTTCCATTAAAACCAAGCTTTATTACTTGTACTTAATGTGCATAAATGGAGAAAGTGAGCTTCTAAATTAGAAATTAGGTCATGAGAGTGTACTATCAGCACAAAAACCTGCAGTGTTTCAAAACAGGCAGATAGCTAATGGGTTGTCTTGAAGAAATGCTGAATATAGAGAAACAGAATTTGGTGAGAATCCACTGGCTGGAGTATGGTACCTTCTATATTACTGTGTCATGAATAATGCATATTCCTCTTTGTTCAAGGAAATGTGATGATATGATAGATGAGAGTCTGTCAGGATCATCTAGGGATAATGCCTAAGAGCAAAGAGGTGGAAAAAGTGACCTCATAAAGTTCTTTCTATGATATGCTGACCTTTTTCAAACATAGTTATTTCATCCCTAGGTACAATGTTTGGCCCTGATTTCCTAGTTGGACTGTGTGCACACACTCTCCTGACTGTGTAGGCAATCTAGCTGGTATTTATTCTCTTTCAAAAATATTCGTACAGATCCTGCATTTGTACCTCTTTAAGCAGTATCCTTAATGGTATTTTTCTTTGGAGAAAAGAAGGTTCAACCTTTTACTTTTAATTTCAACTATGGTATACTTCTACATTTTTATAAGAAGTAATAAACAAACAAAAATGAGATTTAGCTGCTCTCCATCTCTGTAAACCAACCAGCCTCCCTTGCTGTGAGGAATTCCTCTGACACTTTACTGGACCAAGGTGTGAAGCAGAGTCCAATGCCAAAGCTGTGAATTTGTTTCTGGAGGTAGAAAAGGACCAAAGTACATATCTGCTGAAATAATTACTGGAGGAAACAAGGACTGCATCTTTTCTAAAGAGCTGATGATACAAATTAAAAATTTCTTAGTACAATTTCTATTAGTGTTCAGAAATTCTGGGCACCATTCTGAGACCAGATTTTGTGTGGTGTTCTTTCATTGAAACTAATGGAATGTTGGTTTCTTGCTCAATGAGAATATGGAGAATTTGACCTATAGTTTATTCTTTCTAATTCTCTATAGGACTTGATTGACTAAATTAATATAGATTGTTTGCAATTTAATTGTGCAGTGTTTGATTGGTCAGGGAATTTAGAGAGCTCACAGGTGAACAATTTATATTTTCATTCCTGTTTATAGCAAGTTCATTCTTTGTACAATTGCTACAATTTTTCATGGTAGAAGGGCACATTTTACACATCACATATTCATTTTAGTAGGCAAATCATGTATTTCAATTGATGATTTTACTAAGTTTGAGGCCAGCTTTTGTTATGTGCTTGAAAAATACACAAAATAGACAGATTTTGGATTTACAGTGGAGGCTATTTGGCTGCTAAGTACCAGCAGTATAAATTGTGAAGGCCAAGGCCTCTCTTAACAAGGTCAAATCTTGGTGCTGCCCCTGGGCCGGGGCAACCCCCAGTGCCAACCCAGGCTGGGGATGAACAGATTGAGAGCAGCTCTGACCAGAAGGACCTGGGCGTGCTGTGGATGAGAGCTGGACATGGGCATGGACACTCCTACCCTGGAAAGCACAAGAAAGATGGAAAGAGACTATTTATAGGGGCGCATAGTGACAGGGCAAGGGAGAAAGTCTTAAAACTGAGAGTAGGTTCAGACCAGATATTAGGAAGATGTTCTTTGCCGTGAGGGTGGTCAGGCACTGGCACAGGTTGCCCAGAGAAGCTGTGGGTGCCCCATCCCTGGAGTGTTCAAGGCCAGGCTGGATGGGGCTCTGAGCAGCCTGGTCTGTGAATGGTGTCCCCACCCCACAGCAGGGGGGTTGGAACCAGATGATCTTTAAGGTCCCTTCCAACTCAGGCCATTCTATAACTTTATGCTTTCGTCCTGTCACAGTCACGAGTAACAGTTCTTAGGTGTAAGCAGATTCAAACCGGAGTCAAAACAACACTTAGCTGATCTAGCATGAATAATTTTGACTAACTTTGGAAGGTAGGTTACTAGACCTAGGCCAAACCACAAACTGTGATAACACCATAGTGAAAAGATGCAACTATTAAACATAATCTGCTGCACTAATTTCCCATAAAGAAAGTTGGAAACTTGGGTGAATATATTATAACAGGGAACATATATGGTAAAGGAGTAGCTTTACGTATATAAATTTGCATATTCAGTATGTGCATGTGGGTATTTATTTTTGGTAAAGAAAAACATATGTCTATTTTATATTTACAACTGTCACCACCTTTCTTTCTGCCACCACTTTCTTTCTGCCACCACTTTTCTTTCAGATACTAATCATTTTGATGCAAAATTGAACAACTTAATTGGCTGGAGATGCTTAATGAAATCTCTTTAATTGTGACTTTCCCAGACATTGAAGACTCTGCATACCAACAGTAATATTTCACAGAAAATAGTGATGCAAATTCTTACTTCTAGACTGTTTGAAAAACACTTGAAAAATATTTTTCTGCATCTCTTGGAAAAAAAAGCAGTCAAACAATGAATTTTGTTGATGGAGGTAAGAAAGGAGAAATGAAACCGCCAAGAAATAACAGAAGTCTTCCAGTTTATAAGTCAACTTACTTCAACCTGCTTCAAATCACAGGAAAAAATCCATCCACTTTGATTTTTCTTCCAAAGCATTGCTTTTCCAGCCTGTTAATTTAACAATATTAAGATAGTGTTAGCAATTTATTGATCCATAAGCTGCTGATTACTTAAACAGCAGAGTAGAGATTATACTTACCATTCAAATAAGAATGGATTTTGTAATAGGCTCTTATGTAGATATTTAGTTTTCAGCTTCTTAATTCATTCTAGCATGGGGCAGTCCAGTTAGATATGTAAGGGCTTGAAGCAGGTAAATAGAAACAATTAACTGTCTATTGATGACGGGGATGTGGGTGATAGATAATCTTTGATGGTAGGCAACATAGATAAATTGAAAGTGCCCACACAAAAGAAAGAAGTTGAAAACCTGGAGGAAAAAAAAAAGGAATGGCTGGAGAAGGAAAACCACATAGTTGAGGAAAATTGCTCAGACTGTAGTCATGTTCTTTTAATTTCACGTAAGGGTGGTTTTATAGGATCAATTAATGTGACTATTTGAAGAAATTAGATGTGTTTTTTTCTATGTATTTTTCTAACAGTTGTAACAGTATATTTAAGGAAAAATATGTTGAGGGTTCACTGATAGTCTAAGAAACAATTCCTTTTCACATTTAGATTCTTTTGTCGCATAATGTGAACAATTGGTATAGAGCAGATGCATCCTTTAAGCATTGAAAATGGCTCCACGGATTTGTTAATGTGACATGGAAAGTAAGAAAGGAAACTTTCTAAGAGTATCCTTGATCAAGATGACTGTTACAAAATTCAGCAGTCATATTTGTATAAATATGTCTGAAACACTCCATTGGTTTTGAATGTGTCAGCCCTGAATCAAGCTAATGATTCTTAAAGATCTTCCAGCTCAATACTAGCTCCTGCCTCTAAGCTCTTGTTCTGTTGAAGGCATTGACTTCAATCAGAGACTAAAATGTCCTTCTGTCTAGAGCCCTGTACTATTAAAAATACATTTCTTCCTAAAAAAGGACATTTAGTACCACATAAAGAAATGGGCAGTTGTATTTGATAACTCCAAATTGTGACACTGAATTTTTTCTCTAACTGGAGGAGTCTCTCTGTCATTTTTCCTGAATGATCTGCTGTGAACCCTAAAGCTGTTCAGTCTTCATCTTTGTACCGAAGAGGTGCCTTATGTGTCGGTTCAGCCTATGAACCTGGAGCTTCACCACCAGAGAACAAAATTCCCTTTTCTTCTGAGGTTCTTTGAGAAAAGATGGAAGTTGACTGCATTTTAATGTCTACCATTTATATGTCAGCTAAGTGCATAAACATTTTTCACTTTAGCTCTAAGAAAGTGTGCTTGAAAGCAACTAGGCCAAATGTAAGAAAGGAAGACATAGTTCCTCTGTAATTTCTTTTGAAACATTAAAACAACCAAGAAGTACTCCCAGGTTTTTGCTGGGGAAAGTGCTGTAGAGTACTCTGTTAATAGGCTTTTTTTCACTTGACATGACCACTAAGTACTGAACTTTAATACGTGAACCAAGAATTGTTATGTTTTTGCAGGTTAATATGAGTCTATGCTATCTAAAAGAAAGTCTGGTGAAGTATTTATTAATAGTGAGACTAGGAATTCACATGAAATTTAGGCTCACAAATTTAAGTAACTCTCCAATACTGAGCAGTGGTGGTGATCAATGTGTAGGGAAAATGCATATAATCTAAAATTTTCTGAGTCTTTCTATTGTCCAGTGTAAAAAAATATTAAAATTTCCTCTATTAAAACATCTAGACTACTTTGTTTTGCTAAATAAAAACTTTCTTACATCTAATCACAATTGAAAATTTATGGCTGCTTGGTCCTGTAAATAATTCAGAACCACAATTACCACCTGAATGATTCTTAGAAATGATGGGTTGTTTCCACAGTCTTGCATGTCATCATAGATTACTCTAACAAAATAAGTCAATACTCTATAATGTTACAATAAGACAAATGCGATTGGGAAAACAGCATTTTATTTTATTGAAAATACAGGGTATGTCCTGAGCATCAGATATTCTCTTTTGTTTCTCAGATATCAACGGTACATTTGCTGAAGGAATAAGATGGAAAAGTTCATGATAGAATTATGCTTATGAAATCTTTAAAATATAAACATTGTTTTACGTGTAACAAAGATATGAAGGACTAGGATTTTTTGGGCTTTTTTTAATCCTGGAGGCATACTGAGGTGCTGGTACTAAGAACATATTAAATTCTTTGCATGAAAAAGACTGTTTAACATAATATTTTCATTGATCAAAATGTTCTTTGAGGAATTAATGCAACTTTGCTGTCTAGAATAGAATCGAGAAGACTTCTCTGCAGCTGAGGTTAAGCAAAGGTTGTGATATTACAAATTAGAACTAAAAAGGAGACCGATATTGAGAAACTGGAACCTTGTTAGCTATACTAATAATGAATCAAGTCTCTGAGACAAAGGGTCCCCAAAGGTGAGATAGTTGGAGTTTGAATACAAATGGCTGTATTATTATTAACACATCCATTCATGAAAGCAGGTTTGTAATACATATTTGAAACTGAGCTCTCAGGGAGATTAAGCAAAGTCTATGTAGATAAAGTGTATAGGGAGGCTGAGATGTATTTCTTTGGCTATAACTACTTTAATAAAACTACCTGACAGAAATATATTTCTCCATGAAAAAAAACATATTAAAAGAACATTGCTAAAATTTCAAATTCAAATGCTGAAAAACTAGGAAAAGCATGGAAATAGCATCATGCTAATACATTTACACAACGGAGCAGTTTCTTTTTATGTTAAATACTGCTGTTGGATCCACGATTTTTATGTGCAAATGGTGTGTGACATCACTCAATGGTCAGCTATTCAAATTTTATCCACAAGTGTGATGCTAAACTGCATGTTCTCCAGATTCGGCTTTTGCAGACACATTTTTTATCTCCCTCTTTTGTACTGTGCTAATTATTAAATGAACAGAAGACTTCACAGGTACGTTTATGCACCTTGGCTCATATTTCTTCTGAAAGGTTTTTCCATTTATGAATGAGGAGCAGAGGGACATGGACATTAAGAAAAATATTATCTTCTCATTTTAGAGCATTTGTAGGGAGTGAAAGAGTTGTTGGTTTTGCTTGTTTGTTGGTTGGTTTGTTTTTCCTTCCCTTTGTATTGTCATCTACAGTGTTACCCAGCTCTCCAAGTAGTTAACACACAGTTCCCAGTGACTTCACTTGCAGTTCTTGCAATTCTGAAAATTTTTAAAGAATGACATTGTGATTTGTGTACTTGTTCTGGATTCCAGAGGAAAGCGCTCAGGTAATCACAGAAGAAGGGTACACATGTATCTCCTGGACTACTTTTATTCCCCTATTTTTTTTTTTTTTCCACATCTCAGTGTTTATTTTTCAAAGATCTTTCTCCAGTTTTATCCTCTCTATCTGTTTCCTTCCTGTACTGTTTCCAAAGATGATTAATGGGTCTAAGTTTGTCCTTTGGGGCATTTTCAGCTCTTTTCTAAAATCTTTTTTCATCATCAGTTAAGTGTGGCTTCTAGTGTCCCACTTTTCGTACACATACTTTGTGTGTTCCATAGCAACTTCTATCTGAATCAATACAATAAATATCTGTTTTCAAAACAGTAAGATGAGATGGTTGTCTCAAGTAGAAAACTACACCTCAAACATTTGACCTTCAGCACTTGACTTTAAGTTAATGTTTCTGACTATTGTTATTCCTGTTGGTAGCACCACTAAGTCCTATTCCACAAAAAAGTTTCCTCTGTCCCTGTTTTTTTCAGGCTTTGCCCAGTCGTTTAACTGCATAAAAAGACAGTAAGCCCTTGGGCACAGGGAAATATATAAGTGTAAAGTTGGACACACATGAGCAGTATCTTAGCAGGTACTTTATCCCACCCACAGCTCACAAATAAACGTTGCTGATTACAAAGGGACACTCAAAATCCCTCTCAAGTTCCTTACTTCAGCCATGTGAAAATGCATCTCTCTAAAGAAAGGAATACAAATTTCATTGGGTGAGAGAAAGAATAGAAAGAACATGAAGTTGTAGGATGCACTTCCCCTGCGTGAGATAATCCTGTACTCTTAGAGCCTGCCTGGGGCAGAAACATTATCATCTTTTCTACCTCCTTTAAAATAATTTGCTGACCCTTTGCTCAAATTTTTGTGAAACTTTCACGGACTGCTAAGAATTTCTGTGTGTATACACTGGCCTATGTACTGTCCCACAAGTATAGCAGACAATCAGTTTCATCACTATAAAGCAGATCTTTCAGAATAGATTTCCAAGAGGAGGAATGTGACATGATATTGATGCCTGTAATAGGAGGATACTGAATTCAGTGACTGCAAATTCTGTCCCAATCTATGTTCTTCTGACCAGGATGCTTTGTAAATATTTCCTATAGGAAAGACTTCAAAGAAGAGGATCTGACAGCATCTTCTTTTTAGGACCTGAACTGGCGAAACTGACAAAAGAGAACACAGGGAAGGGTTGGATGGAGCTGGATATGGTATGGATATGATATGGGGTTTCCAATGCTAAGCAGTTTTTATCTGTAGAAGATGTTTTGTTTCTCAATTTTTTGGCTTTAATGCTTGTACTGGGTCTGTTTGGGATGAAGATACAAGGTTAGCTTTCTTCATGGTAGTTTGTATGGTGCTGTGCTTTGCATTTGAGGCTGAACCAGTGCTGGTAGTTTGCCACTATTTGGCTACTGCTGGAGAGCTTAATGTTTGGGCTTTCTTTTCTCTGTTCAGTGCAAACAGGAACAGGCTGGATGTGAGAAGTGGCTGAGCCAGGGCATGGTCAGGACAGCTGGCACAAACTGAACAAAGGGGTATTCCACACCACCATGCCCAAGCAAAAAAGGTGAAGAAAGTGGGCTATTGGTGGTTGTGGTGTTTGTCTTCCTATTTTGTGTGCTGAGGTGCTGCTCCCCTGGAGGTGGGCGAACATCTGCCTGTCAATGGAAAGTAGTGAATTAATTTCTCTATTTGGCTCTACTTGCATGCATGTCTTTTATCCTTATCAAACTGTCATTATTTTGACTGACGGGTTTTTTTGTTTTCTTTCTATTTTTCCCCTCATCCCCTGGGGGAAGGGGACATGAGTTAAAGGAAGAATGATTGGCTACCATTTGGACTCAATCCACTGCAATATTTAAGATAGAATATTGGCAAAATTTAGGCATCATAATAATTTTTGATCCTGTTTTAAAGATGAAGCCTTTAATTATAATGTCAGCTTCTCATTTTTTGTCATTTAGGTAGAAGATCTAATCAGTGTGGGTTAGATCTCTGTATTCCATTCAAAATTAGATCTGTAAATTGAAAACTTTATTTTTGAGTTTCACATTGCCTGGACTGAATCTTGCCATGGCCACAAGCAGAAGACCAACAGTTCTCACCACACTTGAGAACTTTTTGTCAGATGAAGACAGTGAAAGTGAGAATGAGATTATGTGATAATGGCATAAATATAAAATCTCAACAAGTGGGAGGGAGAAAATGTTTCACTGGAGAGAAAAATAATTTATACATGCTTGAAGCAAAAGGTGATATGCGTCTGTGAGCATGTATATTTTAACAAAGGCTCAGTCTTTACAGGCTGTGTAGGCAACCTCTCTTCAAATCCTTGTGGAACTCTTTAATCACAAAACCACATATGAGAACATATTACCATATGTTCTCAACTTACTTGACCTAGATATTCTAAATAACTGAATACTTTAATAGATTTTAAATAGTTTCATTTTATAGTATTGTTGTCTTGAAATAACGAAGGGTACTTATGTCTCAAGAGGTCAAGCTTTGCTCTGAATGGCAGTGTCAAAATATTTCTTCCAATAATGCATATTATTGAAATATGACTTTCAGTACACTGTACTTGATTTCTTTAATGATTTAATAGTGCCAGTGCTGTGATTCAAGTAAATTGACATTCAAATTTATTATATTCTGTTTTATTGATCACTATGTAAAACACGCACCCATTAAACTCTTCCTGCAAATATTCACTTATTTCTTTAGGCATGCTTTATCAGAAGATCTGTGACACTTGCATGAATTTTAATCTTACTATTTATCAACATTATTTTCATTATTTTTACTCAGAAAATATTAAAAACCCTCACAATATGTTGTTTAGTTGGTATGGGATGCTCAGATTCTATGTGGTACATGCTGTAATCTTATATCTTGGCTGGCCTTATGCAATGAGGAACAAAAGTTGCACTGTCACTCTGCTCATTAGGACTACCAGAAAAGGTTTTGCATGCAAGTTGTGCAGTGTCTACTAGGTCTACTCAAAACAGGTACATTTTTCATGGGGTTGCACAGCTTTGTTCTTGGGTATTTTGCTTTAGTTTGGTGAGAGAGTGAGGAGACCTGCAGGGGTAATAGATAGGCTGTGCTGGGGTTTTTATCTGTTTTGTTTTGTTTTGTTATGGTTTGGTTTGGTCATTCTTTGCTTCTCCATTTCCCTTATGGTTTCCCCAGAGTAGAAGCAAGGAATTAACTTATCTTTTCACAGTTTACCAGTGTGGCTTACGGGTGACTTGAGTATGCTAATGAATTGGGATTACCTTATGTGTTTCCAACTCTCACAAGCTCATGAATCTGCTACTGCAGACACACAAGACACGTCAAACTACAAGTTTTGCTGTCTTTGTGTATGGTTGGAATAAGTAGCAGAGCAACTCACCTTGTATTTTATATGCCCTTTTATTAAATAATATTCTTTGAATGGGAAGAAACACTTCTCATTTTTCTTTGAATACTAGACTGCTGCATGCACTGTCTTCTACCTGTTAGTATTCTGATATCAACATGCATAACTTTGTCAGCAAATTACTACTATAGGTATTAGAGTAGTCTAGTAGGAAAATTGTTGGCATCTTGCCATATTTCCAGTGTAAAAACAGTTGAAGAAAAACCTAAAAATAGGTTCCAATATTTATTTCTTTATAAAAACAACTTCACATACCTAAAGTTTTTTACTGTAAATGTCTTGTTTATATAACTGCATGTATGTGAGAGAAGTGTTAGCTCAAACAAAATTTGTATAATTTTAAATTATGAATCAAATCTAAGAAGATAATTTTAATTTGGTGTTAAGTTTCTATGTGCAATCTATTACCAAATAAATCTAAAAATACACACAAAAACTTTGACATCCATTGCTACAGGTTTTTTAAGGTGTTCTACCAATTTATGCTCCAAGTGCAGTTGAAGACAGCCCAGTCATCCATTTACATTGGGAAATTACAGTGACATGAAGGTTAGAGGTTGATTCAAAATTGCATAGTCTGAAATTGTTCTTTTTTCAAATGAAGTATGACTCAGCTTTCAAGTCCAGTAATTTATTACAAGTTTTTATCTGGCTGAGACCGCAGGTCAGATCTAAAATGTGGTAGGCTAAAATGGGCACAGAAAAGCTAAGTCTGCATTTTCACTGGTGCATGGAAAATGTATCCAGGACGAACTCAGCACCAACAATTCCAATTGTTGTCAAACTTAACTCAGTCACTTTGCTGAGACTGTCAAAGATGCAGAAAAGCTGGCATATTTGTTAAAAAATGAAGGCTGTTTCATTTGGGATAAGAATAAATGAGACTGGATTTGTCTGAAAAGCAGCCATAACTGATGAATGCCATTGGAGTTGACCTGGGTCTAAATGGATTATGCAAATTTTTATAATTTTCTATTTGTTAGTTATATTAGGTGATTAATATATGGAAAATGTACAACAAAATGACTTCTGTGCAATATCTGTTCTGTACAATCTTGTTATCTTTCTTTACCACCTTTGACTTAATCCCAATGCTTCTTGCCAGCAATGGGCATATTCCAGGATGAAATGCTGGATGATCTACTTGTATTCCCGGGGTTGTGACTGTAGATAAGATTTCATGACAGAATTCAGTTAAAGAGTTTTAGTAGAAGTTCTTCCTTCTGCTTTCTTATACTGGAAAATTTTTGATCTTATCTTTTTATTCTGGAATAATTCTGCTCACATTTTCTTCACCATTCTGAAAACGTGTGCAATGAGAAGTTCATAGTGTTTTAAGATCATTATTTTGATTGGACAAAGTCATTAGTACCTACATGTTCCTGAATCAGGAAATGTAAGTTGCAGTCTGGTATCAAATAATTTATAAGATGCTTTAAAATCAAAAGCTAAAACATACAAAATGCTTTGTATCTGTTAAGTTGTTTGAGCTATTTCTGATTTCTAACGGGTGGCTGGCACCCATTAGAATATAATTTTGTGCACATTTTTAGTTGTGAGGATGTCAGAATTTAATTTTAGTGGGGAGCGTATCATTAGTCTTGAGCATCTGTGAGACATTTAGTTCTTTAGTGGCCAACATTCTTACAGAGCTTTGAAACACAGTCTTTGAGCTCACTAATGATTTGATATCATTTGACTGCAGAAGCCTGCAAAGAAAAATATTTGCAAACATTAAAGTTTGTTTTATGTTAACAAAGCATTCTGAGGGAAATATGGACAAATAGGCATCAAGGCAAAGAGGTCTCCCTGTTTACTTTTTTTATTCACTTTTTGTTTCATAAATTACAAGCAAATTGATTCCTGTATGTTGTGTGTTTATATATATATATATATATGTATATGTATATTGTATTGTATATTATTCATGTTAATTCTACTGGGGGAGACACCATATGGAAAATTACTTGATGCATTTTCATCTTTAAATTATACCAACATGATACATTTCCTGGTGTCATAGAAGACATGATATCCCAGATGGAGCTACACAAAATTTATATTGAAAGCTCAGCTACTGACACTTTCAGAAGAAGAGCATGCATCAAATCTCTCTTTGATAGAGGGTTTGTTCACTTCAGTGGAGGAACTTCTAGTCTGTGTCAAAGAGTACTCATGGACTGATTTTGGACTATATGCAGAAGCATGCTTGGTACAGTTCTCCTGTAAACAAAGTCAAAAAGAAAGAAAAATTATATGTGAAATGACTCATGTAATAGGACAAATCCAAGATATTGCTTCTTGCATTATATTTCATTTTGGGCTATGATAGATTACCCAAAAGGTCAGGGAATATATCTAGTGATTTCAGAAAAATGGAAAACAATCTTTCAAAAAGCAATTCTAATTCTGCATTATATAATTAAGTTGTAGCAACTTAAGGTAATTATTTGCTTACTTTGAGGCTGAAATATATTTTATCATAAAGTATTCATTATCTGCACAGATTAATGAAATTACTGTGCTCAGATATTCTGGTGTCGATTTAACTATTTCTAAATAGTTTAAAACCATGTTTTTTTAAAAGAAGTGTGAAAATTATGGCTCCTCTTTCACTTTCAGGTTGCCTTGCTTTACACCTCTCTCTTACTGTGGTTCATGAAATCACAGAATTATTGAAAGGCTTGTGTTAAAGTTGACATCAAAGACCATCTAGGTCCAACCCCCCCTTCCATGGGCAGGAGACTTCCACTAGACTAGGTTGTGCAATGCCCCATCTTACCTAGCCTTGAAGACTTGGGGCAGTCACAGCCTCTCTGGGCAACCTGTTACATGCCTCACCATCCTCACAGTAAAGAATTTCACTCCAATGTCTAATCTAAATATCTTCTCTTCCAGTTTACAACCATTTCTCTTTGTCCTATCACTATCTGCCCATTTAAAAAGTTGTTTTCCCTCTTATAATCCTACCTGAAGGCCAGAATGGGATCTCCCCAAAACCGTCTCTTGCCAGGCTGAACAACCCCAGTTCTCTCAGCCTCTCTTCATATGAGATATGTTCCATCCCTCTCACCAACTTCACGGCCCTCCACCAGACCTGCTCTAACAGGTCCAAGTTTTTCTTAAGCTGGTAAAAACTAGAGCTGAACTCAACACTCCAGGTGGGGTCTCATGAGGGCCGAGCAGAGGGGCAGAATCCCCTCCCTTACCTGCTGCCTGTGGTGCTTTGGATGTAGCCCAGGACACACTTGGTTTTCTAGGCTGTGGATGGCTCATGTCCTGCTTTTCATCCACAAGAAACCCTAAGTCCTTCTCTACAGGGCTGCTTTAGATGTCTTCTTCTCCCATTCTGTGCTCATTTCTGGGATTGCCATGACCCCACTGCAGGATCTTGCACTTGGACTCGTTGAACTTCATGAGGTTTGCACCCCCCTCTCAAGCCTCTGCAGATGCTCTCTGGATGGCATCCCTTCCCTCTTATGTCATCTGCTTATAAACTTTACATTTTCTGTGGAAGTCAGGGAATTGCCTATGGAAGCACATTATGAATCAAAATAAAAATATGTCAAGGAGTTGACTATCCAGAATTTTCTGCTTCTTTGCTGTAATAACCCAAAGTACTTCAGCTGACAAATTAAGATAAAAACAGAAACACTTCTACTATTCAGGTAAAAATCCCTGCTGTCTGGCTCTCACCATGCAGTAATTAGCATCAATTCTTGCCATATTATGTATAATATATAAAATAGAAAATTCCACCTGGCAATAAAATTAGTGACAGGATGGCCCCCTTTTATCCAAGGAAAAAGACATAGAACATTCTTACCGCAACTAATGATTTAGGGAACGATATCATAGAATCCTATCTTTTCTTTTTGGAAATTGGAAAATATTTTAACTATTACAGAAAACTTCATCAGTCTTCAGTCAATGCTTTCCAGTTATTTCAAAAGTTAATTTCTCTTCTCAAGGACTCCTTCATGTGTTGAGAGCTCTAAGAATAGAGTGCAGCAACCAAAACAAAGCTGACTGAACTGCTGAGACTCATTTAAACATTGACATGGAAAACACAGTGGGGGAATGCCAAGTCATCTTTCAGTCTTCGCTTTCTCCACTACTTCATAGGATGTCCTGGCCTTCCTTATCCCAAATTATTTTCTATAGAATATGCTAATTTTTGATGGTGTTTCTATTTCTTGTTCTTACTCATCTTCTTCTGACTGGTTTATACCCATCCTGAAGTGTTGTAATGGTTTGAAAACAAACCAGAGCGAGATCCCAAGTCAGGGTTAAAATTTAATAGGGAAAATAAATAATTAGAAACAAGTGAAATAATACAAGGGAAAGAGGAAAGAAAAACACAGACAAAGTCAGATACAACTTGACACCCTATTAGGGTGGTGGTAGTAGTCCAGATGAGGTAGTTCAGTCGAAGTGGTGATCCTATGGGAAGTCTAGTCTCCAGCTGAAGGTCCAGTGGTAGCTCTTGTCCTCCAGGAATCCAGTAGACAGCCCCCCGTGGCGTTCAGAAGCCCAGATTTATCTGGGATGGAATGCTTGATTCCCCCCTCTGGGCGGAGCCTCTCACAATGGGATGATGAGTCATGAGGCCAGGTGTTGATGGGCTCGTTAACAGCAGATAGTCCGGGGGGGAGTTACTGCTGAGTCATGCGGCACAACATTAATGGGCCATTAACAGAACAATAGCCTGGAGGGAGGAGGCAAGGAAACACTGCCCCACCTGGTTTCAACGGCTCATGAGGGTGGTAATAGAATACACTGCAACCCAGGACAAGTGTAATGACAAAATCAATATGTACATACCAAAGGAGCCCTCACTACACTCAGTTGACACAGAACCCAAACAGTATTTCACACATTTCATGCATGTTTTTGCAGCTTTCATATGAAAATTATGTATGAAATTAGTTTCAGGGTTTTTTATATTAAACAACAGCACAGCTGTTGTTCATGCCCAGGCTGTGATGCCCTCTAATTTCCAGGTTAACTTTTGTGGAGCTGTGTCCAAGTCATGCTAGCTGGTTGCTGTTCAATTAATTTCATTATTGCTCATAAAATTACAAAACTGTAGTTATTTCAGACTATTTTTTAAATTTTTCAAGGTGATTATAAAATTAGTTCATTCTGCAAGTAGTTATATCCAGCACAGTATGTCTGCAAATATAATATGGGAATACCATAGTTTATTTTGTAATAAAAAAATTCAGATAGGCCTAGATTAAGAACCTATCCCTAGTGAATCCTTAGTCTATTTATCTTTGTACTTTAAAAAAACTCAGAGAACTAAACACTATAGGTTTTTTGAATCTACTTTGTCACTTACCACTGTAGTTTATATTTTGTCATCATAGTTACTAATGAAACCCTTGAACAATGTTAGACTTTGCACTGACTGCTGCAGAAGCTTTCTTAGTCCCTCTTTGTTTATATTGAAACTGTTTCAGTTTCAGTTACATAGACAACTGTAACTCAGTTTTGTACCCTACTCTAGAAGAGTCTTTCTCATTTTACAGAAAATCATGTGAGACCATAAAAAATTAAGGTTAGTAATCTATAATTCATGATTCACTTCAGCATTTTCTTAACATATGCACTATTAATTTAGTCTACATTATAAGTTAAGTATGTTTCAGCAGAACTACCTTCCTTGTCTTATCAGTGGAGAGGGATATTTTATCACGCAGAAGCCTTGGACCACCTGAGTTAGGTAACTGAATTCAATTTATGAGTGAACATTCCTTTTTCCTCCCTTGTTTTCCTTTGTTTTATTTCACCTCATTGCCTTTGCCCAACTTTCAGGTTCCTAGCCAGCCTCAAAGGCAATCAGAAGTTGCCACAGGCAATATTCCACATAATCTGGGGGGAATTTTATTAGACACAGGTAGGTGGAGAACAGTGAAAATCTTTCTAGTTCTGTTTTCCTTCTTACTGCCTTCTGTCATTGATAATTAATTGTATGATTAAAGTTAACCTTTCCAGTGAAAACTGAAACAAAAGAGGGCATTAAACATGTCAGACTTCTTGACATTGTTTTCATTAGCCTCCAGTTTCTATAGTGGCATGGACTGATTCTTTGCTTAGGTTTCCTCCTAACCTAATTGTAATATGGTTTGTTCTTGCCCTTTATGCTCCCTACTAGTTGTATCTCATTTTGAGGCTTGACCTTTCTAATTTTGGGCCTATGTGCTTCTGGGTTTTTTTCTGCCTGTCCTTAAACATTTACCTTTTTTGCTACTCTCCAGGTGCTTCCTACTTGAGTGTGAGGACACTGAACAGCTTACTGGGGAAATTTGCTACACTTTCTGTCTTCTTTTGCTTAGAAAAATTTACATTTAATACTGAGTATAGAGACTTTTTTTAACACCTGCCAGCCTCTTTTAAGGAATAGTGTCTTTTTTCTTCTTCTTTTTTTTTTTTTTTCTTTTCCTGTTAGATTTATGTCTCTTGCGATCCATCCTAGGGGCTCTCCTCTTCTAAGGTCTAATTTTCATTAGTCAATCTAGACTAATTTCTTGCTTTTGACATAATAACTGCTGGGAAAATCATTTGGAGAGAGCAAAGCAAATGAAAAAGCATTTGGAGAAAGTCATCCCTCAGTCTTTTTCTCCATCTGTCTTTTGCTCCAGAGAACACATACAAAAATGCTGCTGGCCTATTCATATCTGTGTTCCCCAACAAACACGTAAAGAAGGTTCCTTTTAAGAACACTTGGTATACTTCCAATCTTTTTCACAGTTATCAGGCTTCTACTTTTAAATTAATTAATAATTAATTTTTCCTAATTTGGTGGCATGCAGCAGACATTCTAAAATGTTGTTCTTTGCTTTTCTCATCACAAGACTATTAACACTTGTTGTCTATGGCAGCTTGGACTTAGAACTGCCCTGTTTGTTCCTCCTGAACACTTAGTTCTCCATTCCTTACTTACAACCCTCTAGAGAGCTGTCAGGTAAGGACAATTAAAAGTCATTACACATACACTTGATGGCCATATTCCTATAGATGGAACATATTTAGGTTCTGGTCCTTTTCTGCTTGTTTTACAGTTTATCAGTTAATGATACCGCATCTCAGACAATGGGAATAGACATAAATTATCCTGCACCCAGTGCAGCTCAATGCATACCTTTGTAATTTTCTTTTCCTTTAACTAAATTACTGTGCTTCACTCTTCTCTTACAGCCTTCAGGTTCTAAAAGACTTCATTCAGGTGTCTGTAACCATACAGCTATTTTCTTCTCTGTCACATTATTTAACTTTTTGACTCTTCAAGTTATAATTCCTTTTGACATGAAAGCATAATTCTAAATTAAGTATCTGATGTATAAAATCTCTGAAAGCACATCACTGAAACCTCTGAAAATTCCATGCTATTTTTTTGGGATGCATGATATATGAAGCACAGTAACCAGTTACAGCACAATAACTATTATACAATAGATGTGTCATTAGTGAGTAGTAATAATGGTAGTGACTGGATGGAAACATTCAGAGACTTAAATAACTGACAAATGAGTTAGAAATTGTCAAACAGACTGTGCAGTACCACTGAGTCCTGAGTAGCTGATACAATTTTAACTTTAGAACAGTTATTAGTAGGTGTAATCTCATAACCATGGAAAATTTGACTGAAATCTTTCAAGTGCAGAAAAACGAAGCAGAACTCCATAGCTTGTAAGTTAACATCGTGCAAATGCTTTCCTTCCCCTTTCTTCATCTCAGAAAGATTTTTGGATAAAATTTGCCTGCATTCTACTGGATTTAAAGAGAAACAGAAAACTAGATTGTATTTCTCTTTAGGTGTGTCATGAAACATTAGTAGTATAACTTACAAATTCAATTACCTTTTGCAGTAGAATCCCTCCAAAATTGGCACTTGTTTAAGGCATCAGATTGTGAAAACTCGATATTTTTCTCTTCTGTTTTTCATTGGAATCCATAAAATATGGACTCTCAGGAACTGATGCTGAACTACATATTCTTGCACATAAAGTGGACAGCAGTTCCCTAGAGAAAGTGGATGCTTACAAACAGGCAATTTGCACCCCATTATTGTTTTCCTAGTTTGAAAGAACTGAGCAGCTATCAGCCTGGGGAAACTTAACTGTTTCCTCTATTGTTATGGTTAGACACAACCAGAACTCGGAAATAAACCATAATTTAGACATTAGTTCAGTGGTTTACAAACATTCTATCAAGAAAAGGATTGGGATTTTGATAATAGAAACTCAAGATTAGAAATATGAAGCCCTCTATAAGTGAAAAACAAACATTCCTTTAAAAATATTTAGAAGACTTCAATATCTGAAATTGTTTTCTCATATGCTCTTTTACATCTTATCACATTTTATTAGTTTCTTTAAACACTGCAATGAGATGCAACAGAATTTTAACAAAGAATCTCAAATAAAAAATACAATCTCTTTTTGCAGTACTGCAGTCTTACTAGTTGACACATTTATTTGAACTCGTAATATGCACTTGAAATTATTTTGGAGAACAGAAAGCACAAGGAATTGTCACTTGCTTATAAAAATGTGTTATGTTATACACTGAAACCACTTTAAACACTGCAGGAGGCTTTCATGTCTTGCAATCATTACAATGATACTGAATGTCTAAGAAGACTATTAGGGAGAGAAACTGCTGGGTCCATCATAAAATGAAATTATGATATTATTATAGTCTGTTGCAAATGAAAGAAAGAATACACCAAAACCGAAAGACTCTTTTAGTTCCTGTGTAACTGGAAATGCAAAATAGATTGTTTTGCAATGGCTCTCTATTTTCCCAAATAAATGAACACATTCCTTCATCCTGGAAAATCACATGAGTTTTACATTCTGCATTGATAGCTGAATAATAAATGCAGAATATATAATAATATTATAGAATAAATAATATATAGAATATAGAATATATAGACTATAGAGTAAATATATAGAATATAGAATAAATAGAAATAATAAATGCATTTACTTTTGTGAGTCCACTACAAACATCTAGAATAATATTATGAACTTCAGAATGCCTTGCTAATTTTAATCATAAAACTGTTCAATATTTATGCAATTAAAAGCACACAGAGGGATAATTGGAAAAATTACTGATTTTTTTGAAATTTCATATCTGTTGTTTAAATATTTCACAGTTAACCACTTTTTTTAACCTCCCTGGGTAAATTTCTTTAGTGATTCAAAAAGGAGAAGGACATGTAGCATGGTAATTATATAACATGCACAAAACTACAGATCAATATGTCAGATTACGTTCGATCAAAAAATTTGCATGTGGAGTCAAATATCTTAAGTACTAAAAACTGCACAGCAGAAATGAGTTCCTTACAGTAGAAATCCATAGAATAAATTAAACTTTTTTTTTCCAGTGGCTCATGATTTACTTAAACCCTGAGGTTTATTAGTCCTCGCTCATTATTTTTTAAACTGTACCTAAAATAAATGCAGATTTGTTTGTCATTAATAAATCTACAGACCCACTGTAGTTTAACCCACTGAATCTTACTGAGTTGCTTGCCTAGGCAATATATTTTATTGGGAGTGGTACAAATGTGAAATACTGCATACTGGACTATTCTAATAATACTGATGTAATTTCCCAGGCCTTAAGGTTTTATATATACATAATATAAAGCAATTTTTCAGATATCTTTAGAAAGAAAAAACCAAAAAGATAAAAGAAATAATTATTCTATGAAGTTTCCTTTATAATAAGAAAGTGCCTTAGGAACTGTTTCCACACAGAAATATATTATAATCATATTAATATAACTGTACTGTGGCAGTTACCTTGAAAAAGCTTCTCATCAAGACATCCTTATATTAAAATAAAAGTACCTTTTCCAAGTTAAGGAAAGATACCTTCCACCTAGACAAACAGTTGTGCATTTATCCTGGCAAAGCTCTTTTTACTTACATCTCAGTTATAAATGTTAATACGACAAAATTGATGTTAATGGCAAGATTGTAATTGATTTATATAAGCTTCTCTTTTCATAATTTAAAAAATTTTGCAAGTCTTTATAGCAGCACTTCATACTTTATTTTAAAAATCCCTTGTGTGACCTGAAAGCCTGAATGTGGAGTGTCTACAGGTGTGAAAACAAATACCTGATCATATCTGACCTAATCTGCCTCTTCTTGTTCAAGGACACAGAAGTCAGTGAAAGATTTTTTCTGAGAATACATAAGTTTCAAAGGATTTTTTTCTACATGATATATTTAAAGTTGGGTATTTTTCATGGTTAAATAGATCAGTATGCAAAAATAACATATTTTGTAACAGAAATTATGGTTCTTGTCAGGAAAATGGGGTACTGTCAGAATTCAAATCCTAATGACACATGGAACAGTTAGAAAATTTGATGTGGCAGGAGTTTTATGTATGCTTCAAAATAATGAAAAACACTTATTGGGAAAATGTCATGTACTTAGAGCTTGCTCTTCATACTGCATCTAATCTTATTTGTACAAGTATGTGAAAAAATCCACTAACAATACAGATCATCTTCTCTGTTGTTAAGCTGTGGCACTAATCTCTGCAACTCAAGGTTGATATAGAAATGCAGAATGGCTTTAGTCACAAGGATACAAAAATAATTGGTTAAATGACCAAGTGAGTATGGAGCTCTTTCTATTCTTTTAATACCGTAGTGGAAGAACAGCACTAATAAGGGTGAAATAACTAATGTGGTCAGCAAATGTTGTTACAAATAAGTCCTGAGTTTGAAATATTTTAATTTTGCCTTCATTGTTCTTTCCATGTTTTTAAAAACCAGAGTATTGTGACTTTCCTTTCTATCTTATGTTTCTGCACATAGAAGAAGATTGTTTACACTGTTGCTGTTGATTAGAGGAAAGTAAATTGAGTTCTCATTTAATTTATTATCACAGGGACTATTCCCCCAAGAAAAGAAGGGGGAAAAGTACTACAAAATTTTTATTGATTGTTGGCTCCTTGAAAAAAATTAAGAAAAATTAAAATGCAGAGTTAAATCACAGATCTTTTCATAAGGATGAGAATCTTTGTGTAATATAAAAATAGTTGTACTCCCAGATAGCTTTTATATTATTAAATACATAGGGTTAAAAAATAATGCGCTGCATCTCTGAGTCAAGAGAATCTGAAATTTGTCACTCAGCAAACAGTGAAAAAGTTCAGAAGTTATTCTGAGTAAGATGGCCTTGACTGTATTCTGAGGCATGTTAACTGTCAGCAAGAAGTCCTTAATAGGATAATAACTATAGGACAATGTAACTGAGTAATTCAAATACATTAGCTTATATTTGGAATAACAAGCTTTTTAAATTTTATACGTATTTTACTCATCCAGTTCTAACTATTTGTTCTCAAAGGAAATCCCAGAGGAAAAGTGGTGTGCTTTTCTTCTTAGGAAGGAAAGACAAAAGAAGCACAGATAGACCTGTGTCTTCTTTAATTCAGCTTGTTTTTAATTAAAAAATAAAGAAGTAGGAATCAGAAGAGACAAATAAATGCAAGTACAACAAACAAAAAAAGAACAAAGTCAAAGGCAGGACTAGCACTTTGAGTTTACTGCACAGAATAGGAAGGGAAGTTTATAGATATGCATATGTTGAAGGCAGCAAATAGTTGTCAGAAACAATTTACAGCGTGAGACAAAAAAACACAGTTAAGCCTACTCCACAGAAGTAGTAGAATGTCCCAATTATCACAACTAGAAAAATTAGCAGAGCCTAGTAATAAAATAGTAAACACAAATGGAAGAAGCTGTTTTTCACTTAGTCCACCAGTTGTGAGCAACATACATGGCTCATCTCAAGATACTACAAATGAAGAGCTATCCTAGAACTGCCCCAAATACCTGAAATCATAGAATCTTATAATATCCTGAGCAGAAAGGGGACACAAGACCAACTCCTGGCCTTACACAGGACACCCCAAGAATCCCACCATGTACCTGAGACCATTGTCCAAAATTTGAACTCTGCTTGTTGCTGTGACCACTGCCTTGGGGAGCCTGTTCCAGTGCCCAAACACCCTCTGGGTGAAGGAACTTTTCCTGATATCCAGTCCAAACCTCCCCTGACACAGCTTCATGCCATGCCCTTGGGTTCTATTGTTGGTCACCAGAGTGAAGAGGTTGGTGTCTGCCTTTTGTGAGTTGTTACAACTTCATACATTCAGTGATTATCCAGCCCTTTAACTTGTTGAGCTCTTTCTGCAGGGCCTCATTACCTCTGAGGGACTCGACAGCTCCTCCCAATTCAGTATCATCAGCAAACATTATACTTTGAACTCCTGTGTCTAAACCATTTCTGAAGACCTTGAAGAGCACATAATCAAATTCAAGATGCGTCAGTCAAAAAAATTAAGAATAATGGAAAACTTAAAGGAATGATGTTGAGCTGTGTAAAAGAGAGCTCCTTGAAAACATTGTTAAAAAACTAAAGCACACAGCAAAAAACACTTAATTACTTGCAAGAGCCAAAATAGTAATATTAGAGGCCATAAGGATTATATATATTAAAAAAATGACTCCACCTCAAAGAAAAAATGATTTCACAATATAGTAAAAATTACTAGAAAATCTTCAAAAAGTGGTAGTAATTTTCAGAGGAAAAGGGGCATATAATTCGGCAAGTAAAATGTTAAACTACATTTAGACAAAATGAAAATAAAAAACATTGATGAGTAAATTGGTAAACCATGAAGACCAGACTTTTTAACACAGTAGAGGCAAGAAGCTTGCTGAAGAATATGGAAATTATATATGGCTAATGACAATTTTTACCTTCAAGTTAACAGAATTCTTTGTTTCACCGATTAGTTTGAAGGAGATTTAGGAATTCCAGTGATGAAACATTTTATTACAGGAAGTGAGTCAGAAAGGATCTTGTGCAGTGTCAGTAGAAGAGGATTTAGAACAAGACTCCAAAAGGAAGAGGAACAAACTGCTGTCTTATGATATTTACTTAAAATTTGTAAAATAATCACATTTAATTCTATTAAAATCTATGAAATCAGGGTATGTTCTAACAGAGGTATCAGTACAAAAAGAAAGAACAAACGCATTGTCTTAGAAAAACCTCAGAAACCCAAACGAGTTCCTGAAAAATTTAGGAAAGGAATACTTCATCAAGTCTGCATGCTGTACCAGAGAAATTTTTAAAACATTATGATGAAGAATACCATTAGGAGACATTGGGATAAAAGTAATGGGGAAGAATCAGTATAGCTGTTTCATGGAGAAGTCATGGCCAGCCTTCAGACTAATCAATGAAAATGCAGAGGTGTTGTGCTCAGTGGGGAATGCGAAGCTCCAGGTCTGTTGTGACTGCACTGACCATGAAATAGTGTAGTTAAAGATCCTGAGGGCAGAGAGAAGGAGGGTAAAGAGGAATCTCACTACCCTGAAAATGCTATCAGAAGAGGAATCCTAGAACGCCAGGCTGTATGGGGTTTTGAGCTACCTGGTCTAGTGGAAAGTGTTCCTGTCCATGGCAGGGGGTTGGAAATGGATGATCTTTAATGTTGTTTCCATCTCAAACCTTTCTAAGATTCTACGAACACCTAGAAATAAAGATCTGGCTGATAAAATGAACTTTCTAAAAATGTTCTCAAATTGTCTCATGGCAAAAGCTCCACTAACAGGTGGTTAAAAGAGAAGGACAATGTTTTTCTAATTAAAATAGCTAGCTAAAAATTAGAAAATGTCATGTATGTGCAGAGTCAGGATTGTCAATGGATGAAAAATATGACATGACTCTAAAAGAATATGATCTTAGACCATTGTGGACAGATATATCCAGACAAATCCTTGCCAGGTGATGTAAGTACTTGTAACTGTGGGAGTGTAAGTGTGATCTGTCTTAAAGGTATTACTGTAGGTAGGGATAGAGTTATCTCAGATGTTGCTCTGCTCTTGAAGTCAATGTCTCCAAAGGAAGACCCATTTAAGGGGCCAGATATCACAGAGAGGGGTGCATTAATGGCTGGCTGCTCAAGGCTTTTCTCTCCTGTAATCCTCTTTGTGTCCCATAATCAGGTGATTTTGTTGGTTGTAACAAGGCTGGTAGAAGATTGTGACAAAACAGCCAGTCCCACGGAGCAAGTAAAGATTGTCAAAGAAATGCAGGGGATTTCATAGCAATTTAAAAAGAGATGTGGTTATATATTTCACACTTAATTAATGAGCTAAACTGACAACAAAATGAAATTTAAGTGGATGTTGTACAATTTAAATTTAGGCTAGGCCATCAGGGATAAAACAAATGCAACATCATCAGTAACTACAAAACTGGGATTACAGCTCATTTATTTACAGTTTTAAATATTATTTTATTTATTTATTTATTTATAAATGATACATTTACAATATTTTTAATTATATACTTATTAAATCTATAAATCAAATATTTATTTTAATTTAAAATATTATATTTTTATATTTATGTAGTTATATAATATATTTTTATATTATATAAATATTAACTATTTCATTTTAAATATTATCTATTTAAAAATATAAACTAAATGTTTATAAATATAATTAGTTAATTATTTATTTATACACATATTTACATTATTTACAGCTCATAAAAATTTAGCATGGAAGTTCCTGTTAAAACTTTTGGCAGTATTGAGTAAATAAAAACTAGTTTCTGCTGACAAATTCTGAAATGTGTGGAAGATTTTTTGCTTAATATCACTAATAAGCTATGGTATATTCTGTGAAATGTTCTGACAGGAGTTATGGCCATCATATTATTTAGCCTACACTTACAATGTTCATATCATGGGATATTGGGCTATAGTTATACAGGACATTTGGTGGACAAGCAGAACATATTTTGACAAAGAGAGGAGAGGAGATTCATACTTTTTGCTTATAGTAGGACGTATAATCTATCAAAATGTTTTAGGATTTGCCAGGTTAAGGGTTAGCAAAAGGAAATGTGCAAAACAGAGTAGCACCAAAGGTTTCATGGTGGGGAGGAAAAGATCTGGAACTTCTACTAGGAAAATTGGTGGTGCAGGTGTAGAAGCCAGTGAAGGAATCAGAGGCCAAAGCCTGCAGTTTCTGCTGTCTTTTAAAAGTGAGGCACAAATTCCTTGCCCCAAAAAAAGGGCCAACCCCTCCCTCAGTAATTGTCATTTCTCTGGTGCTTTGAGAAAATCACAAAAGACTCATGCAAATAAGAAACTGCAATTGTCCGTTTGAGTACCTCCTTATTATAGCATGAGAAAGATGGGGCAGTTTCTTATCGACATGTGGCCATGTCAAATATTTTTCAAATTGATGGCAACATTAGGAAAACTCCGGTTTAACCTATTTAAAATAGTTACCAGCTTCATTAATGCCAATACCTGAAACAGACAAAAATTGTTTACAGCTTTAGCAGTCTTTACATCAAAAAAGGGAATTTGTGACATTATAAATCATCTCATAAGGAACATACAATATTCCATAAAGGCTTCAGTAAAATATAAATGACAAAATACAAGAAGTTTCTTTGAAGCAAAATATATTTTATTCACCAAAATATTATAATCTGGAAGCAGTCGTGCAGAAAGATAGTGGTGAACTGCAATAGCCTTCCTCATGAGTAGTATTTGACCAAATGCAAAAAACCGGTTGTGTGTGAACTTGGTAAGTGATATTGGTATGCACATGATTCTGGATCATAGAGGTATTTACAAGTTACTTATTAATGGACTATCTTCAGGCATTTGGTTGTGTGTACACTGTTAAACAACACGTGGGAATGCTCTGGGCTCTGGAACTTGCATATTTATTCCATTGGATGGGCTAAAAGAAAAAACTGAAGCTGTTGAAATCAAAGCCTAAACATGGAGGTAGGGATAATAGATACTTAAAAAAGTGTGAATTAAAAAGACAATCCCAAACATAAATTTGGGTGCTTCAGGCTTGTACATTAGAGAGTAAAGAACCTACAGCTGTTGCATTAAAATGTACATTGTAAGGAAAATTCTAAGACCTGGATAAACATGGTAAATTTCTATTCAGCCTATGAAGGTGCAATTTCAGTAAAAAAAAAAGTAGTCTGGAAAATATGGACATTCAGAGATGAGTGGGCTAGATGATGGTCCAATTTTAAGATTGTGGCTTTACTTATATTTTTGAACCATATCTCAGCAGATAAACATTTGTAATTTAAAGGACAGAAGACACTAATTCTATATCGTACAGATTCTGTCTCAAAGAAACACTTTTTATTTTAAGCCCTTCATTCCTTATTTGTGGTAAGAAAATGCTGAAATACTTTTATAAACAAATATTTTCTATTCAGCTATGCGTTTTTTGGTGTGTGGTTTGGTTTTTTTTTGTTTGTTTGTTTCTTTTGGGTTTTTTTTTTGTTTTTTTTCTTTTTGGTACACATGTACTTATCTCCTGAATTTATGGTTGATTTTTAAAGTTTTGATAAATGTATATTTTGGTAAAGAAGACCATTTCTATACCTCAGTAATGTTATAATGTGAATGAGATTGGTCAGAATAGAATATGTCAAGAATTTGAATACTGATAGATATAAAAAAAAAAGAGATAAAAATAGTAAATTTTATTCTACCACAACACATTTGTGGGACTTTTGGTTGTTCCTTCATTAGCATTATTCCTCATTTACAGTAGCGTGAAATCAGTATCAGACTTTGTGTGCCTTTATATGAACAGCATCTTGCTTCTTCAGAAAAATCTGTGCTGTGATCTGAAAAACTAAACCCAGTGAAATTTACTTGTGTGTGCCATTCCATATGAGACTGATGTATTTATTTGGTATGTTTCCTTGTTAAGGGGTAAAAAAAAAGACTAAAAAAGGCAAATTTGATAAAGTTTGCATCACTTTACAAATTATATATTCTACAAACTCTGTAGTTTTAGATTTTACTAGAAAACTAGATGAGAAATACTGATTAAAAAAGAGATTCAACTAAAACTCAAAAAGCAATTTTAAAATATAATTAAAAAGTGGTTATTACCTTTATGAATTCCAAGTAACTTCAGAAAAAATATTTTTTAAGACGAGAAAAGGCTTTAGCAATGTCTTTAGTTAAATATAAAAGCCCTTAGCAAGTCCAAAGACTGCATCAGAAATGGAATAATTGCTATACTTAAGGAGGCACATTTCTAATTAACTGTTACCTAGAACACTTTCTTTTGGTGTTTCTCATGACAGAGGTTGTATATAAATGTGCACTGCAGTTAAGGAACAATCTGAATTTGTATTTTAAGGGACTGCATGGCAGTATTAGAGTGAGAAGTCTGTAACTTTATCTGATGTAACAATTACTGAGTAGCAGCAGAATGAATTTAGAATATAATTATTATGTTTATCTAACCTCTTAAGGATACAGTGGAATACTGTTCATATGTAAGGTCAGCAGTTAAAGGACATGTCCCTCTGACTTCACTGGGAAATTCACAGAAGAGTGAATTTCTTGGTTCATATGATATAATAATTAAGTACTGCATTTTGTAGATAGAGGGAGGAAAACATTCCACATTATTTAATGAGTCCATTTAATAGGCTTTCTTAAAAAACCTTGATTTTTAAAGGTAATTTGTTGATTATTCCTTCAACGCTTTTCTTTTTTTTTTTTTTTTTTTAATATTTAAATATATACTCCGCATTTATTTTCAGTGTTCCAAGCTTATTTTCTTGGATATTGTTTCAAAATTTCAGTTGGTTCAATTAACCTCCTTAACCAAACAGCCTTCACTTCTCTACTCACCTGGTCCACACAGCAGAGGAGCACAGTGGAACTAAGAACAACTCCTTGCCTGACCCTGACAAACGCTGTACATCCTGCATAAACTACATGGGCTGAATGTGTGGGTTTATAAAACAAGAAACATAAAGAGAATAGCTGCTTTCCCTGTAAACTGTTTTAGATAAAAGTTGTATCAACCAGTTAATGAGAATTCAGATATTTAAATAAAGAACAATTTTCAGTTCCTTTTACATTTGCTGATTGATAGGCAGGGTTGTAACAGGATCATGTTCCTGAAGGGTGGAGGGTTAGTTTTGCCCCAGATATCAGGATAATTTTTCTGGGTTTTTAGGATGGCTTTTAATGTAGGAGGCTCCAGCTGAGTTTAGTGGTTCACTGCTTCCCCTGGGTAAGGTGCCCTGGGAGCACTTGGTGATGTGTTTAGTATTTTAGGAGACCATTTTATATAAATTTATGGAGATTCAAGGTGAATTCCTGACAAACCAGAATCACTAACATAATCTCCAGGATTACTGTGAAGGGAGAAGTCATCCATTCACAGTCCCTAGTAAAGGAAATGTTCAAATTTTCCAAGCCAAGAAATGTTATTAGATCAAGTTTCAAAACACTTGAAACAAGCGTGAATGCAAATTGTATTTCAAACAACCACTAACCATTTCAATTCTTATAGTAGAGGAATGTAAAAGCGGATTGCAAAGCAGCCCAAGGAAAAAAAATCAGTCCTTCTTTAGATAATGTAGTGTAAATACAGATCTTTTTAAAAACTGGAGCACAGAAGTCTGGATACTGTGAAAGGAAATTAAATGGAACAAAAATCCACACAAACTGCTTCTGCTGTGAAATCTTGAAAGATCTCTTGGATGCTGTCCCCTTTGTGATCTCATTCTCTTTAACTGGTTCTATGTCACATAAACTAAATCCATAAGAATAAATAGCCTCATTGTCAACTTCCACTTTAATTTTTCATCCCAAGTTTAATGCATGAACCAACAGTCTTTGTGAATATGTGCACAGTCTGCCAATCCAGCCTAGTGAGTCTAAATGTAGCTGTAATTTGGATACAGAATATATAATCAGAGGAAAGCATAAGTCTGTAGATTATATATCTAAATATCATATCATTTCATATTTGTAACCGAGGGACTACCTAGCCAAGAACTTTTCTGCCTGAAAATATTATTTCCATTTTCTGACAATACTCCAGAGTTCTGTTTTTCTATTAGCAAAAAAACCTTTGAAGAAAATCTCTGTCAACCCCAATACTTCCTTATTTGTTAAAAAAAAAAATCTCCCCTTAAACCTTCAAACCCATCCACAAATCAACATCACAATTCCTACATAATGATCCAAGGAACATCCTGAAACCTCTACTGAGCTGTGGGCAGGGATAAACAGAGACCCTAAATTTAGATAGATTTCAGTTGACCATGAAACCACAAGTTTGGATAATGAGTTTACCATTTGTTAATCTTCTGCAAGATAATTTTATGCTGGAATATATTCTTTAGCTTTTTTTAAAAAATACTTTCTTGCCCTTATTTTCAGGGATGGAAGGAAAGGAATAGAAATAATTCAAAATGGAACTATTATGTCATGTTTGTACCAAGCAGCATGTGTGCTAGCAACAAGAATTTAACTGATGCACCTTGGTGGGAATTCAAAATAGGCATCTAATAATCATAAACACTGATATTGTTAATATTCTCACTGAAGACATTTGAGTACCCAAATTTACTTAAAAAATAATCCTAATTATTGACATAAAATGGGATACTTCATTCCCAAACTACACTTGGATTTAAGATACTGACTCACAGTAGTAGAAGTGAAAGGATACTTTCCTGTAGCAGCTGGTTTAATAATGGCCATATTTTTCACAACATAATCTTGTTCTTATTGGTTTTGATTTTTTCTGTTATAGTGCTTTTTACTACAAAGCTCTTCTCCTACTCTGCTCTCCTTCTGAAGTGCTGCATGTATCCCAGGTACTTGTGAAAGAGCTGTTGCGTCTGTAGCATTTCTAGTCTGCTGCAGCAGCCATGAGATTTAGATGACAGACTGCATTTCTGCTTGAATATGGTTTTTAGATCCTTCCCTGATCAAGTCAGAAGTAATACAGAAAACTGCCAGTTCAGAATGAGAGTCTTGGGAGAGAACCTATTCAAAGTCAATCAGCATGTCACACTGTTTTTTTTCAGGAAACCCAGGTGGGAAAACACCTTTCCCCTCCTCCTCTCTCTCTTTGTTGTTGTGGTTGTTGTTTTGCTTTGTTTTGCTTCCAGAACTGACAGGAGATAATAGTTTGTCCAGTACTATGAATGTGGCACAAAGACCACCAAGAGCTGGGCAGATTATCCCTCAGTATTGTGAGAATCACAAAAACTTCAAGTCGGCTTTAACCTCTCAATAGTTACCTGTGTGAACTTATAATTCATGAGGATCTCTTTAGATCCTAAGCAGAAGACCTAAATATTTTTACATTGGTAGGAGTTACCCACACACCCTGGGTAAGTTCCCAATGTTTATCACAAAGTTTCATGACGATGAGAGGGTAAATCTTGCATTTTTGTTTTAAAGAAGGCTGTTTTATTGACTTATATTTTCAGGTCCTGACATTCTTAGATTCCTTTGTTCTTTATTTGAAAATGTCACGCCTCACGCTTTATAGTACCTGGCATGGACCTATGTCACGGAAGTGCTAGAAACAAGTTATTTTGAGGTCTCTGCATGACTGCTCCTTTTTTGGAAAGAGGGGATTCAGTTAGGGTCAGTTTCCAGACTGAACAGCTCATCAGTCAGTAATTGCTCCCATTATTGCAGCAGCCAGCTTTATATTGGAATTTGATTAATAACAATATGCCCCTCAGTTACATTATTCCATTAAGTGGTACTAATTACAATGCAACTGCTGTTCAAAACTGAGCAAAGTGCATCTACAATGTCATTTAATGAAACTAGATTTGACTAAAATACAGCTTAAATGCTGCCCGTATAAATAGAAGGGCCTTGAGTCAGGGCCAGTCTGAAGTAACTTCTGTGTCTCTTTTCATTGTCTTTGAGAAGCCTGTCTTACCATATTCTAGGAAAATCAATGAAATAACAAACAAGAATTCTTAAGATGGGAGAAGAAAAGAAATAATTGTTAGAAGTTCTATTTTGTCAAAACCTTCAAATTTCAGAAGATAATTTGGAGGGTTAAGAATTTACCCCGAATAAAATTTTTAAAATAGAAGTCAGAATACTTATTAATTGATTACAGGACTATATAGACTTATAGGAAATACCTGCTTTTAAGGATTTTCACAGGACCTCATATTATTGAAAATAATCAATATGAATAATTCTATGTAAGCATCCTGCCACAACATACAATATTTTTTCTTGGGTTTTTAGAGTTGGAGAGAACATTTATTTGCTGAAATACAGCAAAAAACAGTTGAAAATGTTTTCAGTTAACTTGGTACTAGTAATGATGTGAGTAATGATGCGTTCACAAATCTTCTCTGATTAGCTGTACTCAAAAGTTTCCAAGGTTTGGATCTTTGGTTAGTGATTTCAGTTTCTAAAAAAGGTTAGATTTTGCTTCATTTATGTTCCTGCATTGAGTTACTGGGCTTATTGAAAATATTTGGGTATTTTGGGGGTTAGTCTGTTCATGCTTCACCTTTTTTGTTGTGCTATGTCACACCTGTTTTAGTCTGTCTGTGGTACCTTGGAACAGATACAGTATGACACTGATGTAACTGACATAGTCTATTTTGCTGTTTCTTACAATGAATTATTTACTGCAAAAACTGGCTTTTAAGAAGCAAAATAGCTGTTTTGGCACTGTTTATTTCACTGATATTCATTGGGTAAAATTACTCAGTCTGTACGGGTAGTTACCTCTCTGGAGGAATGCAAATGGAATTAGAACTGTTCCATTGCCATGGGTAGCAAGATGTGAGTGAAAATCCATGTTAAACAGATGTGGTACTAAATATATTTTTTGTTTTAATATGAATAATGAATGTTCCTCTTTCTTTTCAAAGATGCTATCATGTAGCATATTTTCCTCATTTTTATTTAAGTGTCTAAGAATTGTTTTTGATTGTAATCTTTGTGCATTTCCTTGGACTATTAGTGTCAATCGTACTACATTAGAGAACCTTACTTCCATTTAAAATTCCTAAATTGTTTAAAAATTAAGACACATAGCATATTATGCACCGTATATTAATACTTTATGTAAAACATTGCTAAGATGAATCAGTGAATCTAGGATGACTAATTCCTTGCTAATTATGCTCTGTTCTTCCTGACTGAACAGAATAGAATTACTTTGAGTGTACATGCATGCCAAATTAGAGACATCACATCAAATTCTCCTCCAGTTAAATACAAATACTTATACGCCATGTTGAATTCTACAGTCAGATGAAGCATTTTAGTTTTAATGTTTATCTCAAACTCCTGTGTATTGGATACACCTTTGGCTGGAATTGAGAAAAAATTATCCTTACTTTTTAAAAAAAAGCAAGTTAAGGACCATATCCTGCAAACATTAAGCAACTCAAAGAGCAGTTTAATGCCATCACATTCATTCAGGAATGAACTTTTCTACTGTTTGTATGGGAGACAAATAGGGCTTGACCTTGCAAGCTGGTGTGTCACTCAGACCTGGCTTTTTCATAGAGTGATGATGTGGCTCAGTTTCTTATACTTGATATTAAACTGGATGTCCAGTCTTTCAGTATTGTCCCTGCCCTTGTGAAACCATAGCAGCAAAACAACATGAATAATTTGTGACATCTGATAGTCTACCTTGTACAAAACCTGTAATGGTTGTACAATTCCTACATCAGTGCTACTTCAATTGCTCTCTATTCTGCCAAAGAATTTATATAGACTGACTACTTCACTACTTTTTTATTTCATGCCTATTATTTTCTTTCACTACAGTGGTACTAAATTTGTCATGTTTTGCTTTCCAGGGGGTGCTGTTTCTTTGATTTGTTAAGCATTACTTCTTTAAAGATCCCTCTAAAGATTCCCAAAATGTGAATTTTGAATTGCTGTAAAGAGCTCTGGCATACTACTTCTGTTGCCTTTACATATATGCTTTCTCAAAATATGTTGCAACTCTAAAGTTCCCGAAGTGTATGCCAAAATGTTGTTTATGGGCCTGTGTAGGTACAAACTTGAGAAAACATTTACTAGCAGGGCGCCATTAAGATCAGCTTCTGGCAGTGTTTTGCCCTGTTCCAGCAAGCTCACCAATTGCAAAACTCACATGTAAATAAACTGTTGTAACCATTTTGGAAGATGAAGAAATGATTACCTATGAATGACACTATTTTGCTGGTATTTCTAGCTGTTGGAGGGAAATGTTGGAGCCTGGAGTTTTGAATGACTGCTTTCATTATATGACAATTACTTAAGAAGTGTCTTAAAACTTTCTTTTGTCATATTACATTTTGCTTTTATGTTCAGAAGGGGTAGGAAAAAAGAGTGGCTTCACAACTCCTCTATGATATCCCCAACTTTCTGCAACAACTCGACATTCAAGACTTAAAAGGTTTTCAGCATCTTCATTTTCCCCCACAACGTAGATTTTGCTCTTATTGCCTTCAGTATGGCGGCTGCAGAATAATTTTAAAGCAGGATATTTCTTATAAATGCATGAATCCAAGCATTGCTCCTACCTTCTCTGTGTCTTTATTTGTCTGGTAAAATAACAGTTTTACAGGACAGCCCTTCATTCTTTGGCCTATTGTACTGAAGAATGAACAAGTGAGAGTCTTGATTACCTTACAGATAAATCTGGTTAACTGTTATATTAATTAAAACGTGTGGGTTTGAGGCTATTCTGAACTATTTATATGTGATTTAACTCATATCAGCAGCTAATTTGTATTTAATGCAAACTAATGGGTTTTATGTAAATGGAGCATGTGGCAGTCTATTTAAAAAACAAATTATCTGTAGTTCCATTTCAGTTATTTTAATTAAATTTAGAGCGTGTGTGCAGCGGGGAGGGATAAAGGATGTGTTATATATGAAGTGTTGATGATCAAAACCAATTTAAATATATAGAATAAGAAACAAGTGATTCTCTTAGCAGAAACACCTATTCATTTTCTGACATTTGCGTTTGCGAAAAGAGTAGACACAAGATCAGGCAAGGGCATATGCCTGGTGATTGTTGAACTAAAGAGTACAAATAATTATTTGAATTATTAATAACAATACTGTGAAGATTAGCTTCACATTTATAAAATGCTTTGAGTATTATTGGTAAATTACATTCTGAACAAGTGTCAATATTGGACTAAAGAAACTGGTAATTATTTACTGATTTTGTTCCTAAACTACTATGTGAATCCCAGGTACTACCTTAGAGTCAGTGGAGCCAGTTATGCAAAATAATGGCTGCATTGGTTGTTTTAACACCAGACAAGAGATGATTTCAAGATTTTTAGCAGAAACACAAACATTATTTACTGGTTTTGAAATCTGAAACATCATATCACTATCTCATGCCCTATTTGCTTGAATTTCCTGAACCTGGCTGAATAAACAGATTCCTTGTTTTTTACTCTTCCAAGTAAATTTTGCTTACAGCATCAGCTCAGCTTCCTTGTGATTTTGTCTGATATATTTTGAGAAGAAATTCTGTAATAGATGAAAATATTTTCCAAACATTTCCCATCTTCATTGTTGCCAGGCTTTGGCAGGACATTACTGTTATTATAACTCTCCACAGAGGACAGTTATTATTGCTCATATTAACCATTGCCTATGGAGAAAAGCTGTAAAGGCTAGAATATATTTTCAGAAGCTTAAACTGGATCTTCATCAACAATTCTGGTATACAACATCTTGAATACAACATGTCAATCAGCTGCTAAACTGAATTAATGTTTTAGTGTCATCAGTGATAGAAAGGTCAACTAAAAACAACTGTTTGCTAATGTTAATCCTACTTCCACTAATTGTCTGACAGTGTCTACAATTTCAAAAGCCGCAACTAGAGCTTTTGCTTTTTCCCTTGGTCCCCCTGCAAATACCATGACTTTTGTTAATTCCTCAACATTACAGGGTTTGTTCAGTTGAAATGGAAACCCACGCTTGGAAGTAATAATGACTCTGATTTTGCTACGAGCTAGAAAATCAAGTAATACCTTCTAAAGTATGTTTTATTCCCCAAAGAATTTGCTCTTGAAATAGGTTATTCCAATAAAAAGGTACTTAATCCAGAGACAAAAAGTAGATCAGCACATTTTTTGCCTATGTTTACATCTGAAGATATATCCCTAGATTTGTACACAAAGACCTGATCAACATGCAGTGTTGGTCATTTTCAACAGATAGCAAGACTCTTTCTTAATTCTTTTCCCTTAATGAAACAAAACATGAACATATGATTTGAAAATAATTAATTTTTTAAATTCAGCAATTGCCTCTATGATGTACTGAATTAAGATCAAAATATTTTAAACACCGGCTAAATGAAAAGGCTATAGATGTTATGAAATAAAAATAACTTGCATATTAAAAGAGTTATTTAAGAAAGGCAATGCTCATTTTCTGTCTCTCATATGTTAGCAAAAGCTTTGCTTTGCCCATAAAGGGTGAGCTTATTTAAACATAATCCCAGAGTATACCCCCAGCTGACCTGGCTGATAATCAGGACAAAGCTATTTGGTTGCTATCAATATATAGGACAAAATGTTGGGAAAAAATCAAAGAAATAAGCAAAGAAATAAGCAAAAAATAATATATTGACCAATGAAAGTTCCTTAAAGCATTGACTTTGGGATCTCCTTTTCTATCTTCTCTGCATCTTCCTCTATAAAATACAGTTTGCCAGACTGCTCTGCAGGACTCTCAGGTTTTATTTTTATATTAAAAAATGTCATAAAGCAATGTATGTGACCAAATCTAAAAATGTAGGAAATAATATTAGAAACTGAGAAAAATTCTCTTATCTAATAATATATCCATGACTCATGAGGTTTCTGCTGGTCAGAGATATGCGCCTTGATTGATTATTTTCTTATCTCACTGACCATTTCTCACTAACTCTTGCCAGTCTTGTGAGTCTTTTCATTTCTCACTAACTCTTGCCAGTCTTGTGAGTCTTTTTTTTTTTTTTTTTAATATGGGCTGGAAGATTGGATTGGCTATATTGCAAAAATCCTGATCTGTTGGTCACAAATTGATGCCATATTCAAATGTTTACTTTGGATGATGGGATTTGCTGAAATCATGCATTATTTCATGGATTTGCCAGTCATACTGAGTTGGACTCTGCAGTTATATTTTGGGATTATTTTGTGCTGTCTCTGCTGTCTTGGATCCAGACTGATATTTAGTCATGAATAAGAAATAATTTACTTTTTTTGGATTATGTGTGCTATGATATTATCAAGAGTTTATGAGCATGAGTCCTTACCTACTGTTACACCAATGAGATCACTGGTTTTACAGCTGGTATCTGTATACCACTGTAGAAATACCCCTGTATACCTGCAATGCCCCTTAACCCTTAGGGAGTTTTTATCTGTATTAAAATATTGCCCTCAGAAAGACATCTAAGAACTTGATTTTTACTTGTACATTTTGTGTGTATCAGCCCTAGTGAAACCATATGGTCAACCCATCTGTATTTTTTATCCTTATGTTTAAAGCATCTAATATGTGCTGCAAATATATCAAACATATGCTCATAGTTTTCCCATTTTTTTTTATTATTTTGTTTGTTTCAAGATTGTCACATATGCTTTTATATCTTTAGTAGTCCGCATAATGGGTAAGAGGTGGCAGTTTTATACAAATATTTGGAGGCTTCATACTTAACGTATTTCAAATGTCCTCATTAGTGATATAAGGCAAAACTGCTTTTATCCAGTGAGGGGCATTTAAGAAACCTGGAGCTTTCCTTTCTTTATCTTTAATTAGACAATATGAAAGAATTTCTGTTATAGGTAACTGTCATCCTGTCACACTGGGATCAAGTCAATTAAAGGAGATCTTAAAATGACCTGAATTGTAATCCAGATGATGGTGTATAAAAACAATATTTTTGGTAACTAATGTATGTCAGAATCATAGAATCACAGAGTCATTTAGGTTAGAAAATTCCTTAAGATTATTGAGTACAAACATTAACCCAGCACTACCGAGTGTACCACTAAACCATGTCTGTAAACATCACATCTACATGCCTTTAAATTCTTCCAGGGATGGACTCAACCACCTCCCTGGGCAGCCTGTTCCAGCACCTGATGACCCTTTTGGTGAAGAATTTTTTCTTAATATCCCATCTAAACATCCCAGGGAACAACGTGACACTCTGTCCTCTTGTCCTGTCATTTGTTGCCTGGGAGAAGAGATCAACCCCCACCTTGCTGTAACTTCCTGTCAAGTGGTTTTGGACAGTGATAAAGTCTACCCTGAATGGACTCCAGGCTAAACACCCCCAGCTCCCTCAGTTCCTTCTTGTGAGTCTTGTGCTCCAGACCCTTCCCCAGCTCTGTTGACCTTCTCTGGACACACTCCAGCCCCTAAATGCCCTTCCTGTAGTGAGAGGCCCAGAATGGGACACGGGGCTTGAGGCGCAGTTCTGAGAATGGGGGATGGTCACTGCACTGGTCCTGTTGGCCACACTGTTCCTCATACAGGCCAGGTGCCATTGCACCTGAGCCAGGTGCCACCGGCCCATAGCTGGCTCGTGTTCAGCTGCTGTTGAGCAATGGCAGCTTTTCAGCCCCAGGTCGGTAGTGCTCTGTGAGGTTGTTGTGACCCAGGGGCAGGACCTGACATTTGCTCTTGTTGAACCTCATTCCACTGGCCTTGGACCATTGATCCATCCTGTCCAGATCCCTCTGCAGAACCTTCATACTCTCAGACAGATCAACACTTCCACCCAACTAGGCATCCTCCACAAACTGTTTGAAGGTGCAGTTGATCCCCTCATCCAGACAGGACAAGAAGGACTAACCCTGGCACTGACCCTGGGGAACCCCACTGGTGACTGGCTGCCAGCTGGATGTGTGTCCATTTATCACTGTTCTCTGGGCCTGGCCATACAGCCAGATTTTTACCCAGCAAAGAGTGCACATGTCTGAGCTGTGAGCAAACATTCATAGCAAATAATGAAATAATCACCTAAAGAAGGACATAAAGAGATGCTACTTTTCATTTTGAGTGCCTATAAGCTAATAATAAAAAAAAAGTTGGGAAACTTTATGTAAAATATGGAAAACAAATAGATTAATTCTGATATTTTTTATTAGAGAAAAACAAATACATTAATTCTGAATTTTTTATTAGAGAAAAGACTAAATTAATTTTTCTGCAAGATAATATTTTTGAAGATTGTGGTGACATTTTCTTTCTTCCAGTCCTCAGGTACCTCTCCTGATTGCCATGCCCTCTCAAAGATGATTGAGAGTGGAATAGCAATAATGTCCATCAGTTCCCTCATCATTCCTCCCATCAAGGCCCAAGGACTTGTGGATCTTAAGCTTGACTACATGGTTTCTAACTCAACCTTCCTCAATCAAGGGGAAGTATTCCTTTCTTCAGAGCTTCTTCCTGGTCTCCTGGGTCAGGCTTTCCTGAGGCCAGCCTTTGTAGTGAAGACTGAAGCAAGTGAAGGCATTCAGCATCTTCAGTCTTCTTTGTAACCTCTGTTGTGAGGGTGCCTGTTTCATTCAATGGTGGGCCCACATTTTCCCTAATATTCCTTTTGTTATTGATACATTTGAAGACACCCTTCTTTTTATTCTTGATGTCCTTAGCCAGACTGAATGCCAAATGGGTCAGTCACAAATGTGACGGTTTTTCACTGGAATGGTGAAATCATTCATACTTGAGGCTCTTCCATTTTTAAGACAGTCACTCAAGCAAATAGGGTAAGAGAATGGCCAGCTGGGGCAGGGCTGACCAGGGTCTGGTAATTTTAAGACACAAACACATTATTATCATGGTTATCAGTGTATGGATGTTGTGGTTTGATGCAGTACAATGGGCTACCAGTAGAGACAATACTCATGGGGGAAAAATAAGGCTGCTGGCAATAGTGTTACGACTTGCAGGAATAGTTCACAAATCCTATTAGAAATTTCAGCATTTTTTCTGAGAAAAAAAGTATTCAGCTGTACATCTAGTCTGAAGATTTCTCATTTTGGTATGCTGAGAATGAGGTTCTAGTGAAGGTGGGTAGAGGGGCACATCACTAGGGAGTCAAGAAAAGGTAAGTGTTTTATTTTGTGATGCTGGAATACATGAAGGCTAGTTAGGAGTCAGGTCAATTTAAAGGACCAGGTACAGAGGAAATGGATCCACAAAGTGATAGTTATTTCCAACCTGAAGGCACTGCTAAGATAATTCCAAGGCTTGCACTCTGGTTGTGTCACTACAGACTTAAGACTTTCAGCCCAAAGTGTAAGCAGACATCAGCAGAGGAGGTAAAAAAATCTGTATCTGCAGATTATGTTTGCTTGGGGTTTTTTTAATAAACAAACTGGACTGAATTTTTGAGAAAATTACCACTTGAGATTTACTGAAAAGCAGTACAAGCACATTTTGCACATTCTCTCTTACGAGTTTAGTTGTCACAGTGATTGAATTCCTTCTTCTACATAATTTTCTTTCACACACTTTTGATTTTCCTACATAATTGATGATTTCCACTAAATCATTATGCAATCCACACTACTAATAATTCAATAAACTTAAGAGTAAGGATACAATAGTCACCTGGCTCTGAAATTAGAGGGAAAAAATACAGATTTGTTTCTATAAATTTTGTCTACACCATTTATAATGAATATGTATTTCTTCCACTGTACAAATACAAATACAAATACAAATAGTGTATATTGAGAACTGGGTTGAATGCACAGAATAATAATAACAACACTTTGTTAACAAATAAAAATCTCTCTTTGTCTAATGTATGTACATACTCTATTTTTTTATGATTGTTCTGTACTTATGCAAGTCGCATGGCATTTTTTGGTTTTAGTTAAGATGTATTAGATTACAGAGGAGATCACTTTGTACCAAAAATTATGAGCCATACAGTAATCACAGTCTTCAGTGTGATTCAATGTAGAATTTTGTTAATATCTGCTATGCAAATTTGTCAGTCATAAAAAGGGGGGGAAAGAGTAATGATTTCTATTGTTGCATTCTTTTAGTTTGCTTGCTTATTCCCTAGTGAAAACATCCAAAGTCTCTGTGTTCTCTCACTCACATTCCAAAGAAATTTATGTTTCCATGCTTTCCATATTTTTTGAAGATATAGATTAAAGCTCTGTTAAAGAGAGTAAAGCTCTCTCTGTTCTTCTGCAGTGTATTTCTCAAGGATTTTCAGCACTAAAAATAGTTACCATTTGCAGAAAGAGGGACAGGATGTGACTGCTTTCCTTGATGTATAATGAGCATCTGTACACAAAGTAAAACCATTGTCTTGTCTCAAAAATTGTGTAGTACATCTGTGAATACCTTTGCATTGCCTTTGAAGCAGTGCTTGCCTGAAGACCTTGCCTGTTGGTATCAAAGAAGATACAAGAGACTGGATCCAACTTTTCTTTCACAGAAAAAGGCATTGACAACAGTGCATTTCAGTCTGGTATAAAAGAAATATCTCTTATCTTTATTTCAATCCGATTACTTTCCTTCATTTAATCATTAGCTTTTATTGACAAAGAACCAAATATGCTCATTAGGTGTGGTGAGACAGAGTAGAATCAATTTATACATTAAATTAAAGGGTAGAGCCTCTAAGTAGTTAGACTAAAGATAAAGTAGAAACCTATTAAATGCAAAGTCTTACTGATAAAGAATGGCAATTCCTTCTAGGAGACATATGCTTTTAACAGATTTTAATTCAGTGTGGTGTCATTGCCCCATGGAGCAGTGTTTAGCTTAGGCAGAATATTGGCTTCTCTCAGAGCTGACAAAGAATCCAAGGAATATTTACTAATAATACATTGACTCTAATAGAAACTTTATTTTTTAGTCAAGCCTTAGTCAAATCTGCTCTGTTATATGCATAAGGCTTAAGACACAATTTTAAGTACGCTGGTAGTTAGTTAAAACGGGATTTGAACTAGAATGTGTTTTGGGAGGTTGATAGAAAGGGGTTTGAAGTGGATGGAAAATATGAGCCTAAGACCCAAATGTTGACGTAAGGACAAGTTTTACATTTGGGGTCATATTTGCTTGTAAGACCGAAACATTTTGCTGGTTTGAAACGTATGTAAAAGCACCAAGTACTTGGAAATGATAAAAAATATCATTTAAAAATGTGCGTTACAAACATTTAGGCCTCGGTTATATTTGGCATATCTAATTGATGCTGAGCTGAATACTGCTTGATGATATGCTGCTAAAAGGTAGTTGTATCTATGCAGCCAGTTTATAAGTAGTATCATTTTTTCACTTGATTCTCTCATGTTATACGTTCAGTGATGCTTGTGTACTACTTTCTCCCCAAAACTGGGCAGAAGCATATGTAAATCTAAAAGCCCCAGGGGACATTGATCTCTGTGATCTAACTCCTATCACTTAGCCTTCATAATTTTCAAGGTCAATGCTGTGATGGTGGTCATTTTAAACCAACTGCAGCTTGTGGAGTCACACTGGATATTTTGCTGACTATCAGTCTCAGTTTTTCAAGCCAACAACCAACCACTAAACAGCTTTTGCAAAGGTTTTGGCAAGATCACCAGTAGATAAATGCCTACAGCTGCAATGTGAGGACAATGAGAAGAATGAGAAGGATGCTGACCAGCTTCTGAAATCAGTTTCTTGGATTGGTTTTTCTTGGTGCAGCAATGTTTATGGGCTCACAAAACTATCACTGAACAGGCCAAAAGGCTCTGCTATAAAGCAGAAGTATGTACAACATTTTGCAATGGTTAATAGAATATTTTTTGAAGATTTTACATTGGTTCTTTCACAGTGTTCTGGTGCACAGGAACACTTTAGCCTGAAAGCCCTAACCTGTTGTCTTGTGAAATCTGCCACCTTCCATTGCAGCCCGCCCAGTGGATTACAGATCAACTGTTGTGGGCAGATAAAGATGGAACTATTATTACTATTTTTAATTTCACAGCCGAAGTTCAGTGGACATGTAATTTTCCTTGTGCTGTATGTAATAGTTTACATACTGCCTGGAAATATAAAAACATTATTCCATGATCTTGGGTAAAAACTAATAGTGTGATTTTTCTGTATGCAATAAAATTTAATTACCCTTTCCACAACTTTTGATTGTTGTTGTTGAAAATGCTGTTTCTAGGGACTGTTATATCACATGGAATACGGATGTGTTATTGCTGGATTAATCATGAAAATTGTAAACTATGAGTGCTGTTCATCACAGTTGATTAGAATAATTCTTTTCATTAAAATGCAAATAAGATAACCCAAAAAGTCTTAGTAATTCAAGTAAGAGTAACCCTGAATATGAGTGGTGGTAATGAGACAGTTTTTAAAGCAGTGAAAACAGCAATTTGAAAAGCAACATTCTAAATGATCAGCTTCAACTACCTTATTTTAATTATTTTAATATCAAATGTTAATCATACTGAGAGCAATAGAACCAGCCAGAAAACAGTATTAGCCCTTTAAAAAAGCTATTTCGAAAGATTTTTTTCAAATTTTTTTTCAGAAGCTTTTTTTTCCTTGTTGGAAAGACATGGTTTTAGATTCTTCATAGAAGGTACAGCTGGGAGGCACTTGAGAGGTAGATCTTGCCATGACAAAGCAATTCACGGTCCAGTGATAAATGTTAGTTAGTCGGTGATCAGAGTTCCACCTTCTGGAATATTTTTTTTCCTTCTATAAGTTTTTATTAAAACATCTATCCTTGGAGGATAAGATCTTCGAGGTCATTGAATTCTGTAGTGAGAGATGTTTGACGATATAGTCCTGAGTGCGAAAAGAGGGTGTCTTAGATTTTCTGGGCAATTCAATGAAATTGAATGACTGCTCTTCGGATTTTTCTATGATGTCAAACCTCACAGATATGTAAGGTCCATGGCTGTATTGAAAACTTTCTTACCTTTAAGACTAATGCTCCTCTCACTGTGTCTTCCCTGAGAAATTTCATTCATTGCTGAGTTTGGCCTTGACAACTTGTGTGTCTAAATAAGGGTGTGCAATACTGTGTGTGACTTATACATACAGCTCCTGGAATGTATGAAACAGACTCAAGACATTAACCCAGTTGGCACTTTGTGCCTATGAAACAGGATTGGTTTTGGCATCTGATCTAGTGTCTCTCCAGCTAGCTCCAATTGAGGGTGGATATGGCTAAACACATTGTGCACTGAAAGGCATAAGACACCTTAATCTAACATTTAATAACTTTTCTCCCTATTCCTCTTTCAAACACATAAAAAAGAAGCAGAACTCCATAGCTTGGAAGTTAACATCACACAAAAGCTTTCCCTTTCCCTTTCCCCTTTCCCCTTTCCCCTTTCCCCTTTCTCCTTTCCCCTTTCCCTCTCCCCTTTTCTTTTCCCCTTCCCTTTCCCTTCCTCTCACTTCACCTTTCCCTTCCCCTTCCCGGCTTTCCCCTCCAAGTTGCCTGACACCAAGAGAAGCAGATAGCATGCATATTTAGAAAGGCTAAAGGGAATCCTGCAAGATGCTCATTGATATTACTCAGCTGAATGGTCCCAGCTGGCATTCTACACGCCTCACAAGGCATCAACACTGATCTTGGAATGAGCAGCAACCACTTCTTCCTTCCAGTGTCTGAGCCATAAAAATGAGATATACTCAGAAAGTGTGTCAAAGTAGATGGAATTTTCTGAGCACTATTTGGGCCACCTAGGATTAACAATATATTGCATCTCTTTGATCTTGATGATTGACAAGGATTTCTGTATTTCTGCATATTTGGTAAACTGATTTAATTTGTTTCCTATAAATTAGTGCAGCTGAAATTACTCTGCCTGTCCTTTTAAGAAATCTGGAACATATGGAGTGTTACATGTTTTGAAAAAGACTTTACAAAAAGTTAAGAGAACTGAACTATCAGCAAAGATGGAAAAAGACCCCCAGGTATGTACGAAAATACTGTGATGGCTATACAAACTAATACAATATATTCTGTTCTTTATACTCAGTCATTAAATATATAGGATATGTTTTTTCTTTGTCAATTCTAATTACAAGAGAGAGTTCCTCTGCTATGCTTGCTAAGGAATTAAGGTTGTTGCTATGGCAGGATAGGAGAGGTAACATGAAAAGAGAAATGGGGATGACAAATGGGAGAGTTACCATTGGGCTAAAACTTCTAAATGTACATAACTGTGACTGCTAACACATTCCCACCCACCTGCCATTGAAAACAATTCCACTATGAAGCCCTCTCTACAAACCTGTCTCACAACAATTCCTATTCAGCTGTTGCTGAATAAGTAGGAATGGTCCAGTTCAGGATGCCTCCTGTTACAAAGAGCAGGAAAAAGAGAGATCTAGAGAAGGTTCTGGCATCTTTTGCTTGTTTGTTTAATATGACAGGAGTCACAGGTGCTGAGATAAAGCGTTGTGACAGCTCTCCTCTTCCCATCAATTCCTCTCCAAACGAACAAGCAGGAAAAGTATGAAGAAGAAGTACAAAAATAAGTACAAAAAGCAGAAAGCAGAACTGTTTAGGCAAGGCTGGTTTTTACTTTTCTTTTTTTTTGTTCCCCTTCCCCCCTTTTTTATAATAATTAGCTGTATGGAAAGAGTGTATAAAACACGGTATATTATTATATCAGATGAAACACACTGCACTAGTATTCAGAAATACCCATTTTAACATCTATCCAGGCCAACTCATCACTGTGTAACAGGATTACAGCGTGACTCAACACTGGAAACAGCACGGAGGTAAGCAGAAGAGCCTATCCTGAGAGGATGCTCAGCACTAAGGGATACTATGTTAAGGACTGTCAATAAATATACACAGTACAGGTACTTGCTTTTCTTGTAAACAGAAGCTAAAATCTTTCAAATAAGAGCACTCATTATTCTGTTTATTTGTTTTACCTTGAGCAATTTGGCATGAAGACAGTGAAAATCTGAGATTCTGCTCAGAGGGACGTAGGAAAAACATTCTAGCAGATTGTCAGAACTTGACTGAACATGACTGAACAATCTACTCTTATTGTCCCTTTTGAACTACAACCAAACTAGGTAACTGTTGGGGTGTAGGATTTTAGCCTGTTTTTTCTCTTAAAGAATTTTACCCATACTAGTTGCTAGGGGACAAACCGCTGGATACTTAAAAGAAACAAAAGACCTGGCCACAGGGGCGGGGTCGGACTGGACACCCTTTCGTCACCTGGGGGCTGAGATGCCCAGGGGGCTGCCTGGGTGCTCAGCGTTCAGTCTGGGAGCTGCCTGCCTTCGGTGTGGACGTCTTGGTCACCACTGCGGGCTTCTGCTTCTTCGGCTGTTTTGCTTTCTGCAGGCAAACCCCGGGATTCCTAAGCCTGCTCTTCTCCTTGTCCCGTCTGGAAACGGAGCTCCTACGCTCTGCCGACTGAGAGACCTGCCGGGTTTCCCTGCCACAGCTCCGCAGTTTGATACCTCTCACTGCCACCCGGGATCTGCGCTCGCCCCTGCTGTTCCAGCCTGCTGTTCCTGAGGATCCAGCCAGACGCCCAGGGGTTTGTGAGGCTTTCCACCCATCCCTTCCCGGGACCCTGCGCCGCCATTCCCGGTGCTCCCCGAGCTCGCTCCGGAGCGCCCCCTGCAGCCGCGGGGGAACCATCGCACCCGCCCTGCTCACCGGGAGCCGCACCGCAGGAACTGCACCCAGGGGAAAAGTGCCCGAGGCCGGCGCTGGGTTTGGGCTGCTGTTTGCTGTGACTGCCACAGCTATTGCTGTTTGTTTGTGTTGTTATACATATATATTTATTAGTAAAGAACTGTTATTCCTATCCCTCATATCTTTGCCTGAAAGCCCCTTATTTTCAAATTTATAATAATTCGGAGGGAAGGGGGTTGCATTTTCCATTTCAGGGGAGGCTCCTGCCTTTCCAGTCTGACACCTGTCTTTCAAACCAAGACAGATCTTGGCGCCCAACGTGCGGCCTGAGGGCATTGAGAGAAAGGGCTGGAAAAGGAGTAACAGTTCTTGGATAACTCAGTTCTGTGTGCTGAATATAGAAACCTTGCTAGGCAGCACTATGTGGTCCAGTTTGCCCTGGTTTGGGTGGCATGTGGTCGTGGCTGTATTTCTCCCTTTTGCAGCTCCTTTTCTAAACGTGGGTCCTCTGACTAAGGCCACTGTTGCTGTTATCCAGTTTGCATTATGGGTTGATAAGGTGAGGAATTCATGGGTTTTTAACTTCCTCCGGAATGTGAGCACATGGATACAGGGCTATCGCACACTAACGGTATGCTTTTGGGGTTACTTTAATAATGGGACCTACTGTGAGGAGATGACACCGGGGGAAACTTTCTCACAACCCTTAATCCATCTCTTTGGGTCCACTCCACCAGTTTTTGAAGGATTCAGACCTTCCCTAAAAGCTAATGATATTGTACAGTGGGTGGTGTTGCTGATAGGCCTATTCTACTTAGCGCTCAGAGATAAGGGGAGATTGACTTGGATAACCACCCTGATACCTACCCCGGAGGCTAGAGATGCTGCCACAGAACCTGACAGGGCCCCAGACACTAGAGATCCTGTCCCAGAGATAAGAGACCCTGCCGCAGAGACTAGAGATCCTGTCCCAGAACCTGACAGGGCCAGAGACTAGAGATCCTGCCCCAGACCGACAGGGCCCCAGAGACTAGAGATCCTGCCCCAGAGACTAGAAATTGTGACCCACAGCCTGATACTGCCCAACAGCCCACCTCAGAAATAAACTACCCAGATTTAGTGGGGGCACTCATAAAGGAGATACGTGAGATGGGCCAGATGCTGAAAGAGTGCATTTTCTCAGCTAGTGGAAAACCCTCTCCCTGCCCCAGTGAGGGAGAGTCTGATAGTGCAGCAGTGGAACCTGCGGATGTTACAACTGTCCAGGCTCCAGCTGAACCACAAGGGCAATCCCAGCCAGCAGCAGTGGCCCCTGTGCAGAGGAGGAAATACAAGGCCAAATCAGTGCGCCCAGTTAATGATGATGGGGAACCAGGGCCCTCACAACCAGCAGGGGAGCCAGAGCCTGAAATCATCACCGAGTCCCTGTCGTATGAGAGTCTCCGTAATATGCGAAAAGACATTGTGCGGAGGGGACGTGAGGCTTATACAACCTGGTTACTTCGGGTTTGGGACCTTATGGGTACAGGTGTGCAGCTGGATAGTGGTGAGGCAAGGTATTTGGGATCTTTGACCCAGGACCCAGGTGTGGATCAGATATTTGTGAGGGAGCCAGGGCCCCTTTCTCTCTGGGAGCGGCTTATAACGAGTGTGAGAGAGAGGTTTGTCAACAAAGAGAGAATGCAGGAGTACCATCATAGAATGCAATGGAAGACACTTGAGGAAGGGATCCAGCAGCTAAGAGAGGTGGCAGTATTAGAAGTACTCTTTGGGAGGGATGGACAGCATGATAATGACCCCGACAAGGTCAGGTGCACAGCGCAGATGTTGTGGAACCTGGCAAAGCTGGGGCCATCCCAATACACCACCTTCATTGCAACCATTAATGCCGAGGACAACCGAGAAACAGTGGGTTCTGTCGCCAACAAGCTCAGAAATTATGACAGTATGGTCAATGGCCCACTGAAAGCTCAGGTCTCTGCTGTGGTTAAGGACCTCAAAGAGGAGTTTAAAGAGGAGATCAGGGGGGTGAGGGAAGAGTTGAGAAGGATCAATGTGGCACCAGTGCGAGTCACACGGCCCCAAATCAGAGCCCGACCTCCCCCAGCTAGAGAGAGGGTACCCATCACGAGACGAGCTGTGGTTTTTCCTGTGCAACCATGGAGAAGACATGAGCAGGTGGGATAGGAAACCCACTTCTGTCCTGGCAGCACGGGTGCGTGAACTCAAGGAGAGAGACGCTAACCGAGGGGGCTCTGCTAGGGTGAAAGTAGCCTCAGCCTCCCGTGACCAAGCTGCCAGGTATTACAGAAGGGAGGATGATATGTCAGATCCCCTTGAAGGAACCTCAAGCATGTATGCCCAGGGAGGAAATGATAACCAGTGCTAGAAGGGCCCTGCCTCTGGCCAGGAAGAGGCACGGGAGAATCGGGTTTTTTGGACAGTGTGGATTCGATGGCCTGGCACATCAGAGCCACAGAAATATGAAGCCTTGGTTGATACTGGTGCACAATGTACTTTAATGCCATCAGGACATGTGCGGGCAGAACCCATTTCTATTGCTGGGGTGACTGGGGGATCACAGGATTTGACCCTGTTGGAAGCTGAGGTGAGCCTGACTGGGAAGGACTGGCAAAAGCATCCGATCGTGACTGGCCCAGAGGCCCCGTGTATTCTGGGCATAGATTTCCTCCGGAATGGCTATTATAAAGACCCAAAAGGACTCAAGTGGGCATTTGGAATAGCTGCTGTGGAGGCAGAGGGCATTAAGCAACTGAGCACCCTGCCTGGACTATCTGAGAATCCCTCTGCAGTTGGGCTTCTGAAAGTGGAAGAGCAACAAGTGCCAATTGCCACTTCGACTGTGCATCACTGGCAATATCGGACAAATCGAGATGCTGTGATCCCCATCCACAAGATGATCCGTGAGCTGGAGAGCCAAGGGGTGGTCAGCAAGACCCACTCACCCTTCAACAGCCCCATCTGGCCTGTGCGCAAGTCTGACGGGGAATGGAGATTGACTGTGGACTATCGTGCCTTGAATGAAGTGACTCCACCACTGAGTGCTGCTGTGCCGGACATGTTGGAGCTCCAGTATGAGCTAGAGTCCAAGGCAGCAAAGTGGTATGCCACTATTGACATTGCTAATGCATTTTTCTCCATTCCTTTGGCACCAGAGAGCAGGCCTCAGTTTGCCTTCACCTGGAGGGGTGTGCAATACACCTGGAACAGACTGCCCCAGGGGTGGAAGCACAGTCCCACCATCTGCCACGGACTGATCCAGACTGCACTGGAAAAGGGTGAGGCTCCAGAACATCTGCAGTACATCGATGACATCATTGTGTGGGGGAACACCACAGCAGAAGCGTTCGAGAAAGGGGAGAAAATCATCCAGATTCTCCTGGAAGCCGGTTTTGCCATTAAGAAGAGCAAAGTCAAGGGACCTGCTCAAGAGATCCAGTTCCTGGGAGTGAAATGGCAAGATGGACGGCATCAGATTCCCACTGAGGTTATCAATAAGATCACTGCTATGTCTCCGCCTACTAACAAGAAGGAAACACAAGCTTTCCTAGGCGCCATAGGTTTCTGGAGAATGCACATTCCTGAATACAGCCAGATTGTGAGTCCTCTCTACCTGGTCACCCGCAAGAAGAACGATTTCCACTGGGGCCCTGAACAGCAGCAAGCCTTCACCCAGATCAAGCAGGAAATCGCTCACGCAGTAGCCCTTGGCCCAGTCAGGACAGGACCAGAGGTGAAGAACGTGCTCTACTCTGCAGCCGGGAACAATGGTCTGTCCTGGAGCCTTTGGCAGAAGGTGCCTGGTGAGACTCGTGGCCGACCACTGGGATTCTGGAGCAGGAGCTACAGGGGGTCCGAAGCCAACTACACCCCAACAGAGAAGGAAATCTTGGCCGCCTATGAAGGAGTCCAAGCTGCCTCAGAAGTAATTGGCACAGAGGCACAACTCCTCCTGGCACCCTGACTACCGGTGCTGGGGTGGATGTTCAAGGGAAAGGTTCCTTCCACCCATCATGCTACTGATGCAACTTGGAGCAAATGGATTGCCCTCATCACTCAGCGCGCCCGAACTGGAAACCCAAATCGCCCTGGGATCTTGGAAATAATTACAAACTGGCCAGAAGGTGAAACTTTTGGGTTATCTTCTGAAGAAGAGGAAGAGCAAGTAACCCGTGCAGAAGAAGCCCCACCATATAATGAGCTGCCGGAGAGTGAAAGACAATACTCCCTCTTCACTGATGGTTCCTGCCGAATTGTAGGAGCTAGCCGGAAATGGAAAGCTGCTGTACGGAGTCCCACACGACAGGTTGCACAAGCTACAGAGGGAGAAGGTGGATCGAGCCAGTTTGCTGAACTCAAAGCTGTCCAATTAGCTCTGGACATAGCTGAAAGAGAGAAGTGGACAAAGCTCTACCTCTACCCTGACTCATGGATGGTAGCCAATGCTCTGTGGGGTTGGTTGGAAAGGTGGAAGAAGGCTAACTGGCAACGTAGAGGAAAACCAATCTGGGCTGCTCATGAGTGGAAAGGCATTGCCACTCGGGTAGAGAACCTACCCATGAGAGTCCGCCATGTGGATGCTCATGTTCCCAAGAGCCGGGCTAATGAAGAACATCAGAACAACAAACAGGTAGATCAGGCTGCAAAAATAGAGGTGTCCCAGATAGACTTGGATTGGCAACATAAAGGAGAGTTGTTTCTAGCTCGATGGGCCCATGATGCCTCAGGTCACCAGGGCAGAGATGCCACCTATAGGTGGGCACGAGACCACCTATAGGAGATCCACGAGGGGTGGATCTAACCATGGACAGTATCTCCCAGGTGATCCATGATTGTGAGACGTGCGCTGCAATCAAGCAGGCCAAGAGAGCGAAACCTCTGTGGTATGGTGGGCGGTGGTCCAAATACAGGTATGGGGAGGCCTGGCAGATCGACTACATCACACTGCCTCAAACACGCCAAGGCAAGCGTTACGTGCTCACAATGGTAGAGGCCACCACTGGATGGTTGGAGACCTACCCTGTGCCTCATGCTACTGCCCGGAACACCATTTTGGGTCTTGAAAAACAAGTCCTGTGGAGACATGGTACCCCTGAGAGAATTGAATCTGACAATGGGACTCATTTCAAGAATAGCCTTATAAACAGCTGGGCTAGGGAACATGGCATTGAGTGGGTGTACCACATCCCTTACCATGCACCAGCGGCTGGGAAGGTTGAGCGGTGTAATGGATTGCTTAAAACCGCCTTGAAGGCACTGGGTGGGGGAACTTTCAAAAACTGGGAACAGCATCTAGCAAAGGCCACCTGGTTAGTTAACACCCGAGGCTCTACCAATCGAGCAGGCCCTGCTCAATCTGAACTGCTACAAACAGCAGATGGGGATAAGGTTCCAGTGGTGCACATGAGAGGTATGCTTGGAAAAACTGTTTGGGTCAATTCTGCCTCGAGCAAAGATCAACCTATCTGTGGGGTTGTCTTCGCTCAGGGACCAGGTTGCACCTGGTGGGTGATGCAGAAGGATGGAGAGACCCGATGTGTACCGCAAGGGGACCTTGTTTTAGGGTGAACTGCCCATGGCATTGTACTTGTATCATATCTGTATGTACATGTGTATATAATTATGGTGATGCATGTGTGTATATGGTTAAAAAAAAGTTAAGTTTGATGTAACATGTTAGCATGGGAAAAATTCGGGGTGGATAATGTTGGGGTTTAGGATTTTAGCCTGTTTTTTCTCTTAAAGAATTTTACCCATACTAGTTGCTAGGGGACAAACCGCTGGATACTTAAAAGAAACAAAAGACCTGGCCACAGGGGCGGGGTCGGACTGGACACCCTTTTGTCACCTGGGGGCTGAGATACCCGGGGGGCTGCCTGGGTGCTCAGCGTTCAGTCTGGGAGCTGCCTGGCTTCGGTGTGGACGTCTTGGTCACCACTGCGGGCTTCTGCTTCTTCGGCTGTTTTGCTTTTCTGCAGGCAAACCCCGGGATTTCTAAGCCTGCTCTCCTCCTTGTCCCGTCTGGAAACGGAGCTCCTACACTCTGCCGACTGAGAGACCTGCCGGGTTTCCCTGCCACAGCTCCGCAGTTTGATACCTCTCACTGCCACCCGGGATCTGCGCTCGCCCCTGCTGTTCCAGCCTGCTGTTCCTGAGGATCCAGCCAGACGCCCAGGGGTTTGTGAGGCTTTCCACCCATCCCTTCCCGGGACCCCGCGCCGCCATTCCCGGTGCTCCCCGAGCTCGCTCCGGAGCGCCCCCTGCAGCCGCGGGGGAACCATCGCACCCGCCCTGCTCACCGGGAGGAGGAACTGCACCCAGGGGAAAGGGCCCGAGGGCGGCGCTGGGTTTGGGCTGCTGTTTGCTGTGACTGCCACAGTTATTGCTGTTTGTTTGTGTTGTTATACATATATATTTATTAGTAAAGAACTGTTATTCCTATCCCTCATATCTTTGCCTGAAAGCCCCTTATTTTCAAATTTATAATAATTCGGAGCGAAGGGGGTTGCATTTTCCATTTCAGGGGAGACTCCTGCCTTTCCAGTCTGACACCTGTCTTTCAAACCAAGACAGTAACTTTTGGAAGTCACTTCCAGCTAGCTTATATGGTTCTGTGATTCTACTAAGAAATGTATCACATGAATGCTGCCTTGTATGAAGGCACAGCATTTGAGTTAGCCAAATCCTAAGAGGTAGGGATACTCTACAGTAAAATAAAGTGTGATTTTTTTTCCCCTAGGGCTCAATAGGACTATGTTCAAATATTAAAGGAAGTTAAGTCATAGATTGAATTTGGCAAGTCAGTGCATAGTCCCCACAAGATTTTGTTACCCCTAAAAATGAATTATGGAAATAAGGAAACTTTGGCCTCTGAAAACAGAATTTATATAATCTTGAAGTTGAAAGAGAGAGGGAGGTGCTAACCACAGAGAAGAGTTTTGGGGGTTGAGCTGGGCCCACTGGACACTGCAGTCGAGACAAGCAGAGGGTTCAGCACCTGGCCTCAGAACCACACAAGCAGTTAAGCTTAGGATTACCTTGTCATCAGTCTGACAGCCAATAGGACCTGGTTATTTTGACAGACTGAGGTTCCTGGAATCTGAACAATCAAGAATAGTTTAATGTGGGATGTAACTGAAGCAACAGCTAATTCCATGTGCAGATGTATCCTTAATTGAACATCTCTAGTTACACATGAGCAGTATTTGAGATCCACTTTCCTTACTAAGTTTGTAAAAGATACAGATTGTTCACTTTCATAGTTGATGCATTAAAGATTAAAGGTTTTTCCTGGTTGTATTTCAAGGCTGTTATTACTGGTTAGATAGAAAATTTCAGTTAATTAATTTCAATAAAATTATATTAGAAAGATATAACTCAGAGAACAGTGAAAGATACTATGTAAATTTGACAGTGATTAAGGGGCAAGGGGGATGGGAGAGGATAGATTTGCTCACTGGCAGAGCAGTGTGAGCCTTTGACTCAGGAGTCCTCTGCACTCCCTGGGAGGAGAGAAGCCTGAGGGCAAAAGGACTCAGAGATAAGAAACCTCTCTCGAGGTTACGGTGAGAGACTGAACCACCCCCAGCATGCCCTGTTTCTGTACGGTACTACCTTGTATCCAGTTGGTAAATTGGTTTCAACCCCACCCCCTGCTTTTCCCATAAAAAGGCCCTGGATCTGCCCTGAAGGAGGGAGCTGATGTCCCTGGCCTCCCCTCCTTGGATAATAAAGGTGCCTCTGTGGAACTGCCACACACGGCTCCTGTCTCTCTGTCCCTGAGTTTGCCTCGGGTGATTTCACAAAGAGCTGAATCACAAGAGCTGGAATCACTTGTAGCTGAGAAATCCCTACACTTGCTGAGATCACCCACTGTCCAGGGAGGCTGCCTTGGCCCCGAGAAGAGCTGTTCTTTGTTGGACACTCTCTTTAGGAAGGTCCTGGCTTCTGGTGCCTAACCAGCATCAAACCTACTTGCAATACTCACCTTTTACTTTTCTTAACTGTTAAATTCAAAGAATTAGTTTTTCTCCTCTGTGGTGTGATTCACAGTGGTGTGGTGTCCTTCCCTGTCTTGCTTACCACTTTGTCCTCCCCCATCCCCTGCTCCCAGCAGAGATTATATTCACAGCGCTACCATACAATGTATTGAAATGTGGGTGGTTTCTTGTGATTTCTTTTTTTTTCTCTATCTGCTCCCCACTCCCCCAGCTGTAATCTTTCTGCCTTACCCATGCATCTCTTTTTTTAATAAATGAGGCATTCTTTGACTCCTTGAAAATTCTATGATATTCGAGAAAGACTACGGAAACTTGATTCTATATTCTAACTCCAGGAATTGCCTGTACTGCTGCATTTAAAGGAATGAAATATTAGGCCTGACAATGTTAACACATAGCAATAGAACATAATTTTAGGCATTAAATTACATTTCAATTTACTTGTACCACTCCATGACTGAATTAATTTTGAATTTGCAAGACTAAAATAAAAAGATGGAAACAGGCAGGAGGCTCCACTCCCATCCTTTCAGTCTTGTTGTGGACATTCATCAGCATTTCATGTGGAACCTCACAAGTCATACAGAGTTCACAAAATTGAATTACCTCTCAAATTACTCTTTTGCCTATTTTAATGCTTTCTTCTCCCTCCAGAAGCTGTCCTCTAAAGCTATACCACTCAGGTTTCCTATCGTCACACCTGTCTACAAAGTAAAATGCATTAGAGGTGCATCCCTTCATCTATTTACACAAATTAGTGTAATGAGTGCTTCAAGTACATTCTGGATGACAGGCTTTTTGCCATGGCCAAGTGACAGACTGTTCCCTGGCCAATCAGAGACTGCTTTGCTGTCCAGTACAATTGGTCAATATGATGTAACTTGGTTTTCTTTAACAAGATGGAATCATCTTCCCATTTCCTTTGAGAGTCATAATCAAGAGCAACAGACCAGCTGTCACTTACTGCCATTTCCCTTTTTCATACCCAACCAGACTGCAATATCATTTTGTTAGTCTTCATGAAAAACAAGGTTGTCCTCTAAAATAATTATAGAGGAAAGAGTGTATCTGGGGGCTGTTATCTTTAGCAAATTGTGTTTAATGGCAGTGGTAGCCAAACAGAGGTACTTTGAAACACCATGCATATTTTTTCTATATTTTATTTCCAGTTAAAAAACCTATTTTATCATATTCCTTCTCTGCAAGACACATTCCTTATGGGTACAATATACAGATATCATAATAGCTCCAAGTTGTAGGGTTTTTTTCCCCCTCCTGTCTTTATAAATGCTTCAATGTTCAGGATATGTGGCTGAAAATAAAGACATAGAGGGTGTTTTAAGTGGTAGCAGGTAACCTTACAAATAAGAAATTTAGAGCAGTTCCCACACACACTTTTATTTTTTATTGCCGGTTGTTTCACAGGCTTCAAAGTATGCTAAGTCATACTAGCTAAGGCAAAGTATTGTACAATTAAGAGCTCTGTGCAAACCTTCGCTACTTGGCGCATTTATGAAGTTCTTTGTCACTTGTGTGTGTATGGAAAGTGAGATTACTGGAGGAATCTGATTTCACAAAACTGTTGAAATACTCAGAGCTGGCCTCAGACATTCACTGAACATGACTATGGCTTTCACCACATATGAAAACTTCCTGATAAAATGGACAAAGACCATGAGACCTTGACAGTCTGGAATACGGGGAAAAATTATTTATAACTCTGTAAACAAAGAATACAATAGGATGAAAAACCAAGCTGCTATTGCAGCTATGGGAAGAAAGTGGAAAACAGTGTAGTTAATGCCATTTAAAATGTAAGGAAATTAAAAAGACAACAGAAGCAAAAATTAGGTATATTCGGGCAATAAATTCCACTGAGCTCTAAGCTGATAGAGAAGGAGATGAAGGCAAGTGTTTAACACTGTTTTGCTCTCTCTTCACTCCCACATGTTCAAACTCCAGGTCACTCACCATCTCAGCAATTTAGGATTTCTTTCCTGTGCTTGTGCTTTTCCATTTGATGCCTTAGGCCCTAAACCAGAAAACATCAAATGTTCTGTGTTTCTTCTACAAGCGTTTAGCAAGCATTACTTTTCTGCTTGTGTGCACAGTGTATCTCTTTCGAATGCAATTCAAAAGCTTCACCTGTGTATAGTCTTTACTCTTTTTGCTATAACCACAGCAGAGGCAGGAATACAGCATCCCTTGTGTTTTGGACTGACTGATGCTGGATGAAGGGTCATGTCGCCTTCCCTGGGGATAAGCATCATACCAAAATGTGTCTTACAGCTGAGTCTCATTTGATTCTGGTTCTTTCAAGAAAGATAAAATCTGCCAGTCCTTTAGACTCTTTTCACATTGTGAATAAAATACTAGAATTCTCTGACAAAACCCCCACATTCTCCACCTTATTTTCTCATGGTACTTCAGACATTTGCATGTTGCACTGACACTAATGGAGCTGAGGTGAGAATACTCATGTTTGTAGTCATCTAAGGCCCAGGGTAAGAAAAATTTAAAAAATGGCTCTACTTTTGTAGGAGTGGAGAATAAAAACCAGGTTTGCATTACTAACATTAAGATTTATCCATCATTTCAATTTTGACTTCTATCACTACAGAATTTGCCTACGGGTACGTGAAAAGTGACAGGGTATTATTGTGATTTACTTATGAAAAGGCGTAAGAAGTATGCAAGATATGCTGTAGGTAATGGGTCACTTTGATGTCATAAATAATGGACTGAGGTGAACAATGATGCTTAGGTTTAACAAAGGAAGACAGAACAGATTCTAGTCTACATATGAGAAGGACTACTCCACAGACCAGGTAGACTATCCAAAGGGTCCTTGGTACTCTGTATAGCTCATATCTGCTGCCTTGCTGACAGGGGATGATAACAGAACCAGAGTGCTGTCAATATGCATTTATTTAGTGTTGAAATAGTGGCAGCAGTAGCAAAGCAGACAGTAGAAATTACAGACCGTTCTTTTTTATGAGTAAGACGGAGGGCTGTGACATGGGCCCTAGCTAGGCCTTCACCTATATCTGATGATTTCATTTAGATATTTCATTAGCTGAAATATAATCCTAGGAAGAGAGATTCTAACCCGTGTCCTGTCCTGTCTTGCCCTGTCCTCTCCTCCCCTCTCCTTATCTCACCTTCTGTCCTCTTCTTTCTCTACTACTTTCGTCTCCTCTTTTTCTCTACTTACATTTACCAATGTGGTAAAATAGAGAGTTCGTAGACATCTTAAATGTTAGTATTATACTGGGAATGGATTTGAAGTCATTAGCTCCTAAAGCGAGGTATGTAGGAAAATACCAGTATGAAACGTGTGACAAGTAGAATGAAAAGCAGAGAACGGAAATAGTACCCAAAAACCCAACCAAACAAGATCACTGTATGAAAATGCACCGTAAAGCCAGTACTCTGACCTGAAGTGCATTAGGCTGAAAATGAGAAGTGGAAAAAGTTTGGGAACCAAGAATGTTATATAGCTTTTCTTTCAAAATTTATTAACATGACCTCTTATTGAAAACAGAAATAATAGATTGGGATTCTAGTTGTCTTAAAAAATAGAGCTTTGGCCACACATAAAACAGTAATTCAGCTTAATTTTCCACATGGAATAGTATTCTGTAGATAAGCAAGGTTTGCTGTTCAATGGTATTTGGAATAATTATTGACACTTTCAGATGAGAACTGTTGTTTTAGTGAGAAATATTTTATGCTTGTTTTTACACAGCTTCAAAGAAATTATATAAGATGATAAAAAACATAGAAGACACTCAGCTCTCTAAATCAGCTGATCTAGCCGAAATCAATGGGACTTAAACATGAGTTTATCTCTTTGCAGAATCAAGACCTTCAGGTGAAAGCAGCCCTAAGAGACTATCTGGATGTACATCTTCTTTTCCATATAAGTCTAACTGTGAAAATTTAAATAAAGTTTATAAATTTTATATAGGACTCCTGCTGGCCCAAAAGAACAAGGTCAAAGTTAACACGTGCTAATTATGCAAATCCAGCATCCACAACAGTTACTGGTGGGATATTCATAGCTATGAACAGATCTACATTTTTTATGCCATAATTTCTCTGCTGGGCTGAGTGATTAGTTACACAGAAGGATCTTATGTATCTGATCATAGCCTGTTTTAGTGATTACCTGTTTTCATGCAAATCCCTAAATAAAATAGCTTTCAGGGTGAGAATCCTTTCACTGCCATTAAAAACATAATGACTATGGAGAGATGCGGAAGAACACTTGATGGTCAGCCTTTTGCTGGTGCTATGATCCACTTAGCTATTTCTATAATTTTCATGCTTATAAATATAAGATTGTTTATAATGGTGAGGGTAATGGAAGTTAATTATGTCATTGCAGACGATGTTCATTTGAAGTGCTGCCTATGAGAGTGCAAGCTTACTTTTAGAGAACCAAACACTACTACACTAATAGTGTAGAATGACCTATTGGCTTACATATATAAGCTATTGGCTTATCTTTCTTCCATTTAAATGTGATTTATTAACACCTGTAAACAGAGCAGTATGCAAAAATTACATTGCTACTGCTTGTTCCAGGGCATGTGGCAGTGGCCACAGCAGCAGAACATTCGGAGCACTGGTGGACAGGCCTCCAGAACACAGAGTTAGTGATTCTCACCCTGTGGTTACGGCGAGTTCCCATGTTCCTAGTGGTTCTTAGTTTACATGTTTTAAGTTTCTTGGTTCAGTTCTCCATCCAGTTTTATGTATAAGTTCATGTTTATGTATTTCCCCTAGTTGCATAGGTATTTGTTCTGCAAAGTTCTCCCTTCTTCAATGCCCCATTGGTCTACTCATGTAATTCACTCCCTTAAGTTATCCCTATTGGATATTCCTCTGTTATCTCCTCCTCCTCAGCCAATCCCCATTGGGTGTTTCCCTTTGTTCCACCCCCACATAAAACACTGCGTTCTGTCTCTCTCCCTTGTTTTTGTCCCTGGACCCTCTACCTGCAGTAAAGCAGCTAGAACCTACACAAAGACCCCTCTCTCTTTGCCTCTGCCGACACTTTTACATCATCTTTGTCTGGGGGTCGCTCCTTGTGAAGGAGCCAGCTTTCCCTGCTGGCTGCAGCTGACACCAAGGATGTCTGCAGCTGGATACTGTGCTGCCTCGGGCAGCCCTGGCAGTGTTAACTGCTGACCTGTAGGAACTCCAATTTCTGCAAAGCACTTCTGTCACCAGCAATAGGATTTGAAAGTTAAGACTGGACAAATGAATATAAGACAATACAGCCTCAAAAAGCAGCAGATAAATTATTTGAGTGAATGGGGAACTCATTTTTTCAGAAATGTTGATCTGTTTCTGGCAATAGGCTTGTCAGAAGAAACTTTTCAGCAATCTTCCTTTGTTCTTGCGATCTCTGGATATTGCATAGTTATAAAATAGTCCTCCAACTGATATTCTCTAGACTCTAATGTCTCTATTTCATAGCATCTATGAAGTTGCATCCCAACTACAAATTAACATCCCAACTACACCAACACTCTTCTATTCCTTTCCCTTTCAAGTGCTTAGCTTAGTTTAGAGGACCTTTTCTTCCTCCTCAGTGCAAAAATTGTCATATTCCTTATCCTTCTTAAAAGTGCTTGATAGTGCCAAAATGGCTTGAAAAGAATATGGTTCAGGATTGAACATTGTTTTGTGTTCTTCCCCACTTCACATGGAGATATCCAGCAGACAGGAACAGTTTATGTATCACATAGGCTTAGGACCTGAGACCAGGGGTGAGTCTATGTGCACAACCAGTCCTTTAAGTCATGCACAACTGGTAATGTTCCTTTCTATTTGTCCCATTTTGATACCCATCTGAGTATTTTTTCTAAATTCAATAGCATAGCCTATTAGATTTTCTGCAGTATTAATCACTTTTATTTGGTGATTTCTTCTGCAGTGCATCAACACTGTAGTGGAGTTTTATGCATAAAAGACATATCTGCATACCTGGTATTTTCAAAAACTTGTAATGTTTCAGGTTTCTTCAGAGCTTTCACCACCATAGAAGATTACATCATGGGTATGGTTCTTCTTGCAAACTCAACATCCTCAGCAGTTACTGATATGGGTTCTGTGTGTGTTGCAAGGGCCAAATATCCAGTAATAAACCAGATTTTGCATGGTTCAGAGAAGTTAACAAGTGTTTAAACCGTATTCTTAATATCTATCCCCATGGGCCAAGAAATGCAGGTACATGGCTTGTCATTCTTGAAATCAAACTGGGCGTATGTTTTGCAAATGGCTATAAAAGAATGGACAGTGCTAATAGAGTTGTATTCATGAGTCATATCTGTTGGGTAGGGCATCCCAAATACTTAATCTTGACTTGATTAAACTTCTAGCACAGAAACTCCTGGATCTGATGGCACACGTCCTGACATCAAGACCTGTGGCGAGAGCCCAGACCTCAGCCACGAGGGTTTTCCCCCAAAATACCCTACAAACAGGTCTCTCTCTATAAAGTTTCTTAAAATGATACATTTCTTGCAGATAACTGCACAAGGTTATACAGAGCTAGCATGACCATCTTTGTCATCTATTTTTAACTAAACAATACTAATGGTGTTCTCACAGTGCCCAGGATTCATCTTGTAAGTCAGCTCTGGCTGAGACTTGCTGCTCAGGCCTCTGCACAGCACCAAAATGTAAAAATTAAGACTATCTGTTCAAACAGTACAGAAATTCAATGTACTGCAGCTCTCATTTCAGAGTACAAGAGAAAAAACACAGCAGTGTTTGTCAGAATCTGATGATGGTGTTTATGCATACTTTATCCCCTCAGCTGAATGTGGATGCTCCATCTAATGAGATAAAGAAAGTTGAAGATTAAAACTTAAAAACTTTTAAAAAAATTGAAAAATAGTACAATATTTTTCAGTAAGGTCCCTATTCATTTGTGATCAGCTTTCCAGTCATCAGCCCACAGAAGGTAATTTCAAAATTCCAGTGATATAACAGTTCTCAAGAAAAGATGGACTATAAGTAGAAAATTAAGAGGTAGAAGAGAAGGATGAGGACATATTTTCATGCCACTACAAGGAAGTAAGAGCTCAGTGTAAGGTACAATTATCCCAGCTTAGAGCTCTTCTAAATTTCCTCTGACAAAGTCAAACTCTAGTTGTTCTTTATTAAACATTGCCAAGTTTCAGTAAAAATTTTTCAGTGTGAACACATTAGCATCTTTCAGTTACCTAATGAAGATAAGAATTCTTTTTAAAAAATATAACGTGTCTCAAAAATTGTATGATGTATTACTTTTCTTAATGTGAGAAGTGTCTGTCTAGAAATTTTTTCTGAATCTGTATTCATAAACCAGAGATGGACCTCAGGTTTGCCCTAGCATAGAAAAACTGGCAAAAAAGGTTCCTCTGTTGTTATCTCTGTATTGGTATTCACTGCTTGTCTCACCCTGAGCACATTAGACTGATTAGCTATGTTTATTAACATAACAGTTGCAGATCGGGATGCATGTTGAGAAACATTAGATGTCTTATTTATAGGAATCATTCTTTGTGCACTGCCACAAAGACTCATGAAGTTAAAGCTTATCAACTTCCCCTTCCATTATTTCAGTAGTATGAAAAATATCTTATTTGTAAACTGCTATCTGCTTCCCTGGAAGCTTTTAGAACATTTTAGCAGTACTAATAGCATCTGATTCCCCCACCCTTCCATTTTAGTAAACAACAGAATAAAGAAAATAGACCTTCTG